>BSBM01001030.1:4821250-6060000 GCA_027924585.1 Larix kaempferi
AATGATCTCTAGGAGTGAAACAGAGATTGGAATCATAGGTGCTTCTACAAATGTGGTGGGAACTTGGGTTTTAGCATCCTGTGTAAGTGTGACTGAAATTAGGACCACAATTGGCTCTTGTAAAGTCACCACAGGGATTACCAATGGTTCAGTTCATGTGAGCACAGGAGTTATGATATCAGACAATGAGATAGAATGTGAAATTATTGGAACATCTAATGACATAGGAGATGTTGTAGCTATCGCAATGGTAACCTATGGTAAGTGAAAATTAGGAATAGAAGCATCAACAATTATGTCCTCAAAGGGGCTAGAAGAAACTGAGGTGACTAAAATAACCTTAGGCAGGGTGATAGGAAAGATAATTGGACATGAAAATCTAGAGGGAAGAGTTTCATTCTCCTCATCATTGTCTTCTATATGGAGCATAGTTACTTTGGGCACATGCCTTTCAACCCTTTTCTTCTTTGCTGGAGCGTTTGTAGCAACAATCTAAGTTCACACCACTGAGGTTAGTGCTGCCAATTCTCTTTTCATCTCAGTAGCTAACTGAATCAGAGCATTGATATTTTCCAAAGGCCTAGGCTGTGGTGTGTCTTCAACATGGGCCTTTCCCTTGTCATCAACATGGTAAGTAAGCATCAAGGGGGTGATTTCTTTCTGAGCTTCTTTCTCTACCTTGTCCTTCTACACCTTTTCATCAAGTGATAGATCAAACTTTCTGTATTGCAGAAATTTAGCCTTGAGCTCATGTTGATACTGAAAAATAAAATTATTTTCTTCCAGGGAGGAAGTCTTGTTCAGGACCTCAAAAAATTAATTGACACCCTGATAAATAGATTCATCTAGATCGGTCTGATGAGCATACTAACTTTTCATGTGCTCCTGTGCAAAATGATTTACCAGAAATGACTTAGGATCATGCATCCTCTTTAGGGATTTCCCAAGCTTGAGGTCAGCAATCTTCTTACCAAGTAACCCATCATGGGTTGAATTCTGAATTGTTAGAGGCCCAAGATGAAGTGGGAACTTTGGCCATACTCTTCTCTTGGCCCCAGTGAGTCTTGGGAAGACACCATATGTTATTGTCTTATAGGAAATCTCTTCCAACAACAGTCTGTTTGGTACAATTCTGGGCAATAGATGGGTTGTGTTGCTGCCCCAAATCTTGACATAGGAGAAGTATTCTGCTGAATACCAATCACCCATAGTAGAGACCAGTGCCTTGGCATGTTAAGAAAAAGTGGGAGCATTCTCCTTGAAAATCATCAAATAAATTGAGCCAACAAAATGGTCAAAGATATCATATATTAGAGGCATGAAATTTCCTTCCCATAATGCAGAGCAGTAAATATGCACAGGTGGTGCAGACAAAGTCCAATTCCATCACATGGAAGGGAACTGAAAAGCAGAACAAAAGATATCCATGATGTAAGCTGAGTAGAAGAAAGTGGGTTTTCTGGAGGCTGGGATCTTCTGGTATTTCTCAATTGCCGACTTGATCTCCACTGATAGAATTTGAGCCCAATTAAAGGACTCTCCTGTAGTGAGTACATGGTAAGCAAGGGGTTCTCATTCAGCCTTGAATACTGAGCAATCCGGTAACCCATATAATCTGCAAAGCATGGCTTTCAGTAGGGAGAATGACTCTTTAAACCAGGAGATGGGGTAGGATTTTTCAGGCTTGGGCGTGAAGTTTGCGGGGTTACTCATCCATGATTTGAGCATTTCATCAAAGTTGAACTGGGTTTTGGTGGAGTCCAGGAATTTGGCATTCAACAACTGGTCGGGTCATCTTAGGACATAAGCTCTAGCGAACACTTCAGGCTGGAAGGAAGTTAATTGTACCCTAGAATTGTCATTGAAGGAGCGGTCTTGATGTTGAGCATGGTCTATGATCCATTTGATAGCATTAGTATAGGGCATAAGAGGCGGTCTGGCCACAATGCATGCAATTGAGACTTGCTAATTTTCTCATAAAAGGGTTGGTTTTGTTGGATTTCAGAGAGGTCATCATTGTCAAAAATAGAATAAATGTGGGACCAATCCAGGTGAAGAGTCTTAGACACCTTGTCGTTCGCATCAGAAAGGATTCCACTATTTGGGTCTTTGTTTTTAAGTTCCTTTAGGGATGTTTTGGAGCGGGTGTTATTCAACATGGTTGGGTAGCTTAGAACTCTGATAAAACATAAAAACAATCAGTAAACACATTTTAACTCTGAATTATTACCCAAATAAGGATGGAAGTGTTCGAAAACCAACCTGCGTTAGAGATGAGAACAAACTGGTAATTCTGGTAAAAATCCGCAGTAAGAGAGAGAGGGCGACTTGTTGATATGCATTATACGTTCATATATTCTACGGAATCTTGGAGAGCCAACTTCATAGCCTTGCCTCATGTTTTGAATTACCTACTTGGAGTCTCCAAATACCATCAAACTTGGAATTTTCAGAGATGATATAAGTTAAAGCCCAAGTAGGAGGGAAATCCACTCAACTTCGTTATTAGTTTTGGTTCCTCTTCCCCAAGCAAAGGAGTTAACAATTTTTCCTCCTAGATCAAAGATGATCCCTCCCGCACCTTCCATCCCTACTCATTACCAATTGCTTTACCCACCATGGGATTTTAAATTTAGATTTATTAAATATGAAAAGGAATCAATTTTTTCAATGTGTAAACTTTTAATAATAATTTAATTTTAAGGTCATGATCGAGATATCAAATTATTGTATGGACCCCTTATTTATGGGATAAAGGTTCCCCCTTTACGCAATGATTTGATTATTGATTTTTTTACACTTGTTTAAATTTGATTCCACCTAACATGAACTTAGCTATAATAGTCGTCATCCTTCCTTATACTGATGATATTGTTATGGCAATGTGCCCCTTTGATCTTTATAAGCAATTAAGAATTCTCAAGGATTTGTGCTCAAATATGGTATGACCCTTAAAACTGACAAAACACAAGTTATGATTATCGAGTCCAAGAAGGTCACCTATGCTAATTTTTTATATGATAACAACACCTTGGAGGAAGTGGCTTCTTACAAATATCTTGTAATTGATATCCATCACAAGCTCAATTGGAACTATAGCATTGAGAAAATGATTAATAGAGGGTGGAAAGCTTATTTTGGTCTTGAAAACGATTGTAAATCAACAAACCTTGTGATATGGGATAGAAAGAAGTTATTTTTGAAAATCTTTCAAGTACCGTTATCTTGTATGGTTGTGAAGTTTGAGGTTGCAACATCTCTAAACAATCCTGGAGAAAGATTGAACAAATCTAGAAGCGTTTTATAACTTACAACCTCAAAATTAAAAGCAATACACCCTATCCTATTCTCCTAATAGAATTGAGCTTTCCCCCAATCGAGATCATTGCTATGACTAGGTACCTAATGTACAAGTACATGATAAATAACATGGGAGACCAGAGACTTCTTAAAATTGCTTTAAAATCGAGTCAAGACCACCTATGGCTCAAGAGAGGCTAGTATAAAGACGTCATGGCTTGGTTAAACCATTAAAGGGTTGACCAAAAATGTCACTCTGCAAAATATCAATAACATTAAAAATATTATTAAATCTAAGTTTAAAGAGAAATTGTGGGACGAGAAATAATTAAAGGTTAAAAAAAATTAAGATACTATAAAGAGGTCATTAACGATAATCTAGAAGATAAAAATTATCTCTCTGTCTTAACTAGTATGAAGAAGAAAATTAATATAGCCAAGATAAGAACAAAGTCTCACGAGCTTCATAGTGAAATAGGGCATTGGACAATTCCTAAAACACCATGGGGGGAAAGAATTTGCCATCTCTGTGAGACCGTGAGCATTGAAGATGAAAGGGAATTTTTATTAGAGTGTCCTGCATACACTCACATTAGATCATAGTTTCATAATCTTTGCTAGAATACATACCTCCCTAACCTTCTAACATGTCAAAACTACAGTGACCTAGGAACGCTTCTTTCTAAGCTTTTAGAGCATAAGAATACAATTTTACAATAAATCAAATAATTCCTTTCTTTCTTCTTAAAGTTCGTTAAATCAAAGTTGATCTCAATGAACATTAACCACAATCATCATCATCATCATTATTATAAATTATAATTACATATATTACATATTAACTATTATATTTTTCAAACAAAATCTAAAATACAATCTTGCACCATGCATGATAGATCTCCTAAGATACAACCTACAATAATGTGAAAAGTGGATCTTTGAACTAGAAAAGTCAATAAAATATAACATTTAGTAATTTAACATATTACATCATTATAAAAACCAACTAGTAGTGATCAAATATGATAACTAACTAGAAAGAACAAAACACATGGTGAAAGTGGATAATCTAGAAGTGATTATAAATATCTTTCAAATAAATTAATTATCAATGCAAGAAGGGATTTATTCCGAACCCACACGCTATAATTCAGTGAAAACATACTGACTGGTATATATTAAATTCTATTTATAATAATATTTAATTAATATAAATACTAATCATTAAAATTTTTCGATTTTTTTTTCTTTGGGAGTTGTTTTGGAACCATTATATCTATTTAATCATTTTAGATCATCTTAAATGATCAACATGAAGAACAATTTTTGAAGAGAATCATATCAATTCTACCACATTTAGCATACATGTCAACTAGGGAACTCCCAACAAATATATCAGACATAAACCCACATCTTATTATTTCTTCATAGATCTTCCTACCCTGATCCAGAGCTTCCAATTTGGCACAAGCAGGGAGCATGCTGGAAAAGGTGAATTGATTGTGTTCGATACTGACAGGTTTCATTTGATGAAAGAGTTCCAATGACTCCTCTGCAGGTCCATGGGTTGAATAAGCCGAAATCATGACGGTCCATGAGAAGGTATCTCGTTCAGGCATTCGATCAAAAAATCTGCGAGCGATGGCTAGGCTCCCGCATTTGGCATATATATTGACATGCATGTTCCATAAGAATTCATTGGGTGGAACTCCCGTCTCAAGCATGTGGGAATGGATTAGTTTTCCATGGGACAAGGCCCTCTTCTTAACGCATGCCTGCAAGATATGGATAAATGTAGAGGCCTCAAATGGGTAGTCTGTATCCTTCATAATCTGCAGAGCTTCTTTCAGTTGGTCCTGCTTACACAACAATTTAATAAGTTGGGAAAAAATGGGGTTCGTATTGGCATGTGTTCTAAAGGCGTGGATGGCAGTTTTAGTGTGGTGGAGCAGGAGCATTTTCCTCTTCTTCTTCTGCAGAATAATAAATGATTTTTTTTATACTTTAATGGCATTCCTTCGAATATTTGTGTTTGAAAATGGAACTCCTGTGAATAAAATGCAGATATTAGAAATAGGTTCTCGAATCCAAATAATTAAAAGAGAATCATATAAATGATTATTGCTTGGAATGCTATAATTTTTTTTTTCTATGTTCAAAAAGATTAGAAAGAAGCATTTCTAGGTTGCCATAGTTATGACTAGTTAGAATGTTAGGGAGGTTTTTATTGTAGCAAAGATTATGAAACTATGATCTAATGTGGGTGTATGCAGGGCAATATAACAAAAAGTGACTTTCATCCTCAACATTCGTAGTCTCACAAAGATGACAAATCCTTTCCACCCATAGTGTTTTAGGAAATGTCCAACGTCCTGTTTCACTATGAAGCTCATGAGAGTTCGTTCTTAATATGACTATATTAATTTTATTCTTTGGAATAGTTAAAACATAGAGATATTTTTGATCCTCTAGATTAATGTTATTGACCTCCTTATATTATCTTAATTTTATTTTAACCTCTACTGTCACGTGTCCAATGACCTCCATGGCCTCAGGAGACCCTAATACATTTTTTTTTTCCAAATCCGACTGAAAACGCTCACATAGTCGAAATAGCTCAAGTCCACAATATGCAACCCGCAATTGCGAACTTGCAATCCGCAATCCGCACTTGCGGATGTAGAAGTGAAAAAATTCATAACCGGAACACTTACCATTCGACAATCTGCAATCCGCAATCCGCGTTCCACAACGGGGGATCTGCAATCCGCAATCTGCATTGAAGATGTGGAAACACAGCATTTCCCACCGGGAAAACTACCGTTCCGCAATCTGCAACAGTGGACCCACAATCCGCAATCCACAATCTGCATTGCGGATGCGGAAATGCATAATTTTCCACAGGGAAAACTTATCGTTCCGCAATCCACAATCCGCAATTGTGGATGCGGGCTTGCGGAACCACACCCCTGCAATGGCAACCTTCCACACAACTTCCGAGGGGCATAAATTATCCATCCTTAGTCCAAATGAGACAAGGTTAGTACCATTGGAAAGCTCTTGGAGAACTCTATCCAATGGTGAAATCCCTGCCCCATCTTAGCACTCCTTCCATATCAAATTTCCCACTGAATTTCTGTCCATAACTCGACTTAAAGACTTCAACCTTCTTTCTAACATGATCTTCCCTTCCACCTGACCCACTGAGGGGTTCTGATACACCTCCAGGGAATTCCCCTCCTTCCCAAGGATCATATGTAAGCATACAACTCATTTCCAAGTTAATGATATACATCATACACACGTAAAAAGCATTAAATTAGATCTAACCAATACATCTATCATATGCAAGACTTATAATGCATTAAACTCATGCAATACAATGATATACATGTAACAATGAACTCAACCCTTTACTTAGGCTTGCACATGACTTCATGTCAATCAAATTCATATAAGCATGCATTCTACAATTCCATAATTGAACATAAGCAACCATTTCATAACAATGAAACACCATCATTTAACATAACAAGAGTACTTATATTTGAATTTCCAAAGCAGCTGTCTAAGTGAGAGCAACGTTCCACCCAACCTTAGATCTTTGTCCATCCTGTACTCTTTCAGTTGAGAGATCACCCTCGAGCTGGGCTATGTATGCACTAAGGAGGGTCAACAAGTTCTCTCACAGTCAAGGTTCCATCCCAATGCTAAGCCAATCTGTAGTTGGGTTTATCAAGCATTCCAGGGAACCTACCCATGCTAAGCCAATCTACAGTGGGATTATCAAGCATTCAGGGGTGATTCAGGGAAACACTGGTCATGCTAATCCAACTTCCAGTTGGTTTTATCAAGCATACCAATAATAGGGTCATGCCAAGCCAGCATACAGTTGGGTTTATCAATCATACCAGGCTAGCTGGCCATGCTAAGCCAACCTGCAGTGGGTTTATCAGAAGAACAAGGGAAACAAGGGAGGCGTTGCTAAGACACTGAGCTCAACCACAGAGCTGCAGGCATCTCAACACCCAGTCGACCTAGCACCCACATTACCTACCATATCCAACACAAGGAAGACCCTCTTCTCTGCTGCACACTCCCTCAAGGCCTCTTCCCTTCCAGTGCACGGGGGGTTCACTCAGTGAACTTGTTACATAACACGATCGTTCGCATGATTTTAAATAATATCCCTAATTTTACTAAATATTGGAAAATTCCTCCTAAACGTTTATTGTTGAACCCCCCTCCCAATATGCCTTTCCAATTAATAAAACCCCTAGTTTCACTAGATATTGTATGTATCCACTTTTATCAACCCATTTTTAATACCCCCATTATATCATATTATCAAGTTGTAACAAACAGGATCCCAGCTAACACACCTTAGTATAAGAAAACATGATGCTAAATAAAATAATAGCATAATGCTAATAATGATCCCACCAGAATTGCAAGGATGAATGATCAATTTGTAGTGTTGGATAGTGGAAGACCCAATGAAATAGTGCTGGGAAGCGAAAATGCGTAAAAGGAAATCTAGTCAAGAGATCAACATAACAAAGAATATAAAAGGCTGATAGTCCAATAGTTAGTGCAATGCTTACAAAATATGAGAATTTCATATGTTTCACATCATAGTCTGCCAATCTACCAATTTTATATCATGTAAATATAAGTATAGCCATAGAGAGCTCATGTTTTCTATAAGATTAATAAATTAAACTCCATAAAAATTCAAAAGTGAAACCCTTTGATGTATGGACTCCCCTACCTTCCTATCAAAACAAACATCATTGATGTTTGAACCCACATGAACATAGCAAAATTCCTTACTTTCCAATAACACCATATGATCATGTGCATCGCTTGGATTTGGGTCATTCACAAGATGCAATGAATTTCCTCCACTTCCTCTACATTTATTTTTGCAATTAAGGGAATTAACAACATTTAGTTACCTTTTCTTGGGTTATATCTTTTTTTTTTACAAAAGAGGGACAAATCTCCATTGTTAGGTTTCGAGCATGCAATAGTTATAAAGATACACAAATGGTGAAACTTATATGATACCATTTCATGGTAACAATAACACATAGGGTATGTAAATAAGGATTTAGATCTTCACTTATGTTCATGTCAGTTCCAATACAATATTAAGATGGATGCCTTGCATATAAGAATTGAAATTACAATTATGAATGTGCCAAATATAACTCAATCTAACAACTATTCCTAACGTGCAATGTGAAAATGTTAAATAAGAATACACAAAGTTGAAAGAAATAATTAGTCAAGAAAGATTGATCTAACTTTTCTTGGTTCTAATGAGCCAAGAAAGATTGATCTCACTTTTCTTGGTTGTCATGGAGCAAGGTTTTATTGAATCTCAATACCCAACCTAAAAAATGAAGAGTTAGATCTTTTACTCGAATGCCTACAAAAAATACAATACAATTGTTCAACCCCGGAACTCCCAATTAGCTACATCTCTTAACTTAAAGATGAAAAAAAATATAAAATCAATTCAAACCAAGACTAAGAAGCTATTAAATGAGTATTTCTCAAGGCCAATAATCCAAAGAGACTTCCATCGATATTATCATTGGTACACTATTATCATATTTATGCAAAACTTAGGATCATAAGCAATATCAAATAAAAATGGAGGGTCCTTAAGATTTAGGTGGGTATGAATTGATCCCATGATTTGGAGGTTATTCCTCAGTCCACCAAAATAAAATAACCCCCAATATTTATATTACTATGTCAAATTAAAAACCCCCTTGACCCCTTAATACGAGGCAATATATTGTTGAGGTTTTTCAGAGTATTCAAACCCCCAATATGAATGGACGTGATATGATATTTCCTTGATAGTGAACCCCCCATGTTCCAGTGCTATTCCAGGATGGGCATAGAAAGGTCCAATTGCTAGTTCTATGAGACTACAACCTTCACTGGGTTTATCAAGCAACCCAACCTTCTTCCACAGTTCAATAGATGACTCATTCCAAGCTTGCAGACGGGATCTGCTCTGAAAACTATCCTCTACGATCCAAGCTCAGGTTCTCATGGTTTGTCTGTTCTATTCAAGCTTGCAGTTTCCTCACGGGTTCTATCACTCTGTCGTGGACACTCTGTCACCGCAGACTGGGTTCGCACACATAGTTTTCCATGGCTATCAACTCTCTGGTGTTTCTATTACTCAGGGAAACACGATTATCTTCAGGTTATACCGCTCAGTTGGCTCTGCATATACAGGGATGTAGGAGAGAGATCCCTCTCTGAATCGATGGGTTTTGGATAGCAAGTGCGCTCATGGATGAAGAATGAATGCTGAAATGTCCTTCACTCAAATGGGTAGTCAAAACAGTTCAACCAGTTCCAGACGTTGAGTGTCTTCTAGGACAAGTAACTAGAGCCATGCCATGCCATACAAAATCGCAGGCATGCCCCATACTCCATTGGCTTCAACAACAGGGTTCTCAACCACCCTCTGCAACCGAATTAATGGTATCAGGGAGCTCAAACGATTTCATAGTCAGAAATGTGGCAACATGGGAAACCAATCCCATAACCCCCTCACCTCTCCCTAGTGGATACATGTGGCCCCTTCTCATTAGTTGCCTCCTTAGCTAGCTTCTTGGTTATTTTATTCATTAATAATAATAATTACATCATTTACATTTCTTCATGGCTTAACAACTCATGAATAATCAAACTATCCAAATACTTGCCTAAGCAATAATCCTTAAACATCCACTAGTGGGGCCTTGGCCTTGAGCTCCACACTAGGGAAAATACACACTCCATTTACATAGTATTTACATTGAAGCCAAATAACATCAAGGAAAAATGGGGTATTACAACTCCCTCTCCCTTAAAATAACACCGTCCTCGGTGTTCTCAAAAGTGAACAAAAATGGGAATGCCTCTTTCATGGCATCCTCCAGCTCCCACGTGGCTTCTTCTGGACTAAGGTGCCTCCATTGCACCTTGGCCTGCCCTATGGCCCTGTTCCGGAGCAAGGTAAATTTCCTGTCGAGGATGCATATAGGCTCCACCTAGAACTCTCCCTCTGGTTCCACCTGTATCACATGCCAATCCATGATATGATTAGGATCATATACATATTTCTTAATCAAAGAGACATAGAAAACATCATGAGATTTCATGTTAGCAGGAAATGCAATCCTATATGCAAATGGACCTATCCTATTAAGGACTTAAAATGACCCACAATATCTCGGTGCCAACTTGGCATAACTTCCCAACTTCATGGAACTCTTCCTTGGTTTCACTCTCAAGTAGACATGATCCCCAATTTGAATTTCCTTATGCATTCTTTTCAGATATGCATAAATCTTCTGCTTGTCCTGTGCTGCCTTCAAATTCTGCTTGATCTTCACAATATCCTGATCCATCTCCTCAATCATTTTGGGTCCAAGCACTACTTTGTTCACTGGGGTGTCCTAGCTCACTAGAGTTCTACATCCTTTTCCATACAACACTTCAAAAGGACTCATATTCAATGATGCGTGGTGTCCATTGTTGTAAGAAAATCCCACTAAGTGCAAATAGTCTTCCCACTTAGATGGTTTATCCATCACATACATCCTTACCATATATTCAAGAATCTAATTTAATCTCTCAGTCTGACCATCTGCTTGAGGATGATAGGTTGTGCTAAAATTCAACTGAGTTCCCAACTCTTGGAACAATCCTTTCCAAAAATTGGATGTGAACTTCGTGTCACGGTATGAAACTATTGCCTTGGGAAATCCATGCAATCTGAATATCTCTCTCATGTAGATATCTGCAATGTCATTAGCCTTGTGGGTGGACTTGACTAGAATGAAATGAGATACCTTTGATAGCTTGTCCACCACCACCATGATTGAATCATACTTCTTGTTACACCCAAAATCTACCCATCATGAGATTTAGTGTATACATCCTTAAAGATGTCTTGACTGAGTAATTAACCTGGGAGGATTTGTACCCAGTTGTACCAGGTTTTGAGAGGTCGTTGCAGGTTGCACTCATGCAACATGCGACGTCGCAGCTTGCTTCACTGTAGAGTGTGACGAAGTCAGTTAATGGGAAAAAATAGATTCTTCGAGGTTCTTCTCGAAACTTGCTGACTTGGGGGCTTATCCCTGACCTCTAGGGGAGTTGGTACTCGATTCCTAATACCTTGGGAGGATCCCCTATCTCTCTCCTACCATATATCAACCTATCCTATCCATACCCTATCCACTTAGTCCTATATAAGAGAAGCTCTACTCCTATCCAAGGGGAGGAAGTCTATGGTGTCTACATGCTGGTGAAATCACTCTTGAGAGATCTCTACTCATCCTTGAGAGACTCAAGCTTCCTTAGGAGGAAATGGAAAATGGCTTTGTTGGAGAAGGGCTGCAACGTTAAGCCTTGGTTGTAGTTCTATATCTCTGCTATGTACTTCCCTATTTTTATAGTAATACAAATGATTTCCACCAATATTGTTCATGTGTGTAATGATATTGAGTAGTTTACCTGCTTAACTGTTCACTTAGATCTCTTATTGTATAGATGCCCTTTACTTGTTTCTCTTGTTTCTTGTCTTGACAGATCTTGTAGCTTGGATCTGACGACTGTAAGATGCGGAGCAGCATTCAGGAGAAAATGATAGCGAAGTGAAAGGTAAGACATCTAGTACTTGATCCTTAAGTAGATCTAGGAAATGCATTCGTAGTCTGTTTTATTTGTTCTAGACTCACATTGAACTAGGGAGATCCTGCTCGCGTCCGCTCAAGCGGATTGTCCAATAGACAAATCTGGCGACCATACTGGGGACTTACATGTCTGATTCTGTAATTGCCTGAGAGTCATTTTCAGTTGATTGCTTGACACAAGCCTTCTATTTGTCATTTGCTTTGTGAGTTGATTTCACTATCAGATCTTCATATTGAAGATTCTGATCTGCTTCCTCTAAGTTTATACAACTCATTTTCAAACCATTCCATGGTTCACTACTTGGAGATCTGATTCATTTTTGAATTTAGACCTCGCCCGTCGCACCTGGTTAGTGGAAACAGAGCGACACTGTGTCATTTCTGGCCTCTGTTCTTTACCTGTTAGTCACTCGTCGTATCCATTTCATTAGTAAACTGCGACGTCGTCGCACTTCCCACATTGGTGGACTGTGACGTCGCACTGTGTACACGCATAGAGTGCGTCGATTTGTCAAAATTTGGCATGCAGGCATCCCCTCTCCATTTGCTAGTCTGAACTTTGGTTTGCTGTATGATCTCCCTCTGTGCTGCAAGATCCAGCCAGAGATCCCACCTATGATTTGTGTGTTGAGTGTCTGGTTTTGTTTGGATTGATTTTGGGTTCCGTTTTGGACAAGTTTGAAGACCGGTAGTGGTGGGTACTCTTGTCTCCTCCACCTTCATCCGCTCACTCTTGCATTCCCTTCCTTCCATTCCTGATCTGATCATTACATTAGATCAACTTCCAGACCTCGTTTACATCATTGTTTGAGCTTTGCTTGCTTGGTTTGCTTGTTACTGCTTGATTTTGAGTTAAGTGTGTCTTTCAGCTTGATTGAGTGCTTGTCTTTTCTTGAGTTTTCTGAGTGTACTAGTGCTGCAAGTAGTGTTCTCTTTTCATTCATTTAGATCTGAAAGCTCAATTGTTATCAAGTTTATTCTTTGATGCATCTATCGAAAAGTTAAAAAGTGCTTCTTTCCCATCATTTCTTGAGTGTTTTTGAAAGAAAAACGTTCTTGCATTGGAATATTTCATTTATCAATCTTTTGGGAAATTGAATGAATGTATAATCCTTTGTGTTTTTCTTGAAATATGAATCGCTCATCTTCTTGAAAGACTCAAACTACACTTCCAATTTTGCAAAAGTATTTCCATGCTAGGGAAAGATAAGTGCATTTTTTTTTTTATTTTTTATTGCTTTTAGGCCATTGAAAGTGAAATTCAAAAGCTTGCATACTCCATCTTAGAATTCTCTCTTTTTATTACCTAGTATCATTTTCATCTTGAAAAGAAAAAGAAAAGGAAAAATGTTGTGATTTGGATAGTAGTGTTGTGATTTTTGTGTTTCGTTAAAAAAGGAAAAGAATACTTTCATAGTCAAGTTTTGTTTGAATTGGGATTGTGTTGCATTGTGTTGTTTTGGCAATCTTGTCGGAAAGAAAAATATTTCTCCTTCCCATAGCTAGAATTCATTGAAAGAAAAGAATATTTTGTGCATGTATCTAGGACTTGCATTATGCTTCCGATTATGTACTCACCTCATGCATTCACCTAACCGTCCAAGATAAAATTAATGGTAGAACTAGGTAAAATTTTTGGCAACTTGTGTGTAAGTTAGAGACGTGTTCCGACATCGTTAAGCGTGGCAGCTGTCATTATTTGCCCGCACTGTATCCCGGGGGTATTGTAGTCTTCCACGTACTTATCGGTATATCAAGCTCCTTCACATACCCAACAAGTACCATAATCCGTACTTGGAGTATATCGAAGGGTGTATCACGTACTCGATAATATATTGGAAGGTCTCTTTCCGAACGGTTGTGCATTAGACAGCACCACTACAGATTTGAGCTCCCACGTACCTTGCGTATATCGGGAGACACCATTAGGATTCTTGAAACCAACTGAGTTAACCATTTGTCCGTCTTGGAAAAGCAATACACTGAGAACATCACTCGGGGAGATTAGCACGCACGTACTATCCAGGTAATTGGGTATGCAGGCAAGGGTATGGTCCCAATCCTCCTTGTCGTGTCATATTGTTGGACCCTGCAGTATATCGCGGTTTGCGATGCCTTGATAATCCTGTGAGGTTTCAGAATTTTGAATCCACTTTGTCACATAAGTCTGCTTGTTGCCTTAGTTTGAGTAGGTTTTTTTGGACTGCTTTTCTTTTAGCTTACCCTTAGGAGAAACGTTGTTTCAGCCACTCTGGCTGACTTTCCCGACGCTATGGAGGATTTCCCCTGGAGAAGATCCCGTAGGACCTTAAACTTATCACCTGAATATCCCCTTAATCCGGAGGTTATTTCGAGGGTAAGAATGGATCAGCGTAACACAATCATAGTTACTAAAGTGGAAAACCCCACTCTGAATGTTGGAGGACTTTTGTTTCCACACACTCCTCCGGATTCACCTGCCTCTCATCCCCCGCAAGATGAAGGAGCACAAATCCCCGCTTCACAAGACCTTTCTCCCGTCATCCCGGGAGAACCTGGATCGTTGGAATGGATAAACCGACCTCAGGATGACCCTACAACAGCTGTTGGTCCTTCAGCAGCTTACTGGACATCTTCTACTGGTCACCCAGTGGCCCATTTTTCCATCGCATCACCGCCCAATTGGACTACTCCAGAGTTCTCTAGACCCTCCTACATGCCCGACCCCGCTGAAGTCTTTGCACCCATTCAAGAATGCTTGGATCGGTTACGTATTAAGGGTAATGAACTTCGAAGACAAATTCTCGAGCAAAGACCCGGGTATAGAGATACCTCAATTCATCCGATATCTTCTGGATCACCAGAACAATCTTCCCACCACGAGACCATTAATAAGACTGGTCAACCCTCATAAGAATCTAGTCCTGTACCTCAAGTGAACCAACCGGTGGAAGGACAACAGTCCAACACACCTGTTACTACCACAGTTACTTTACCAGTTCCTCCCCCACCTAAAAATTCAAGGGGAGGATATTCTATTCCCACGGATTATCCCATTGGTAATGTTATTACTACGGTAGCTAATCAACAGCCTACGTTGGTTCAAACTTCGAATAGTGGTCAACCTATTGTGGCTGGGGGGAAACCCCCGTTTCCTAACCAGAACATAGGCGGTGGAATCCCCAACGGACCTTCCGTTGGACCTCCCCAACCCGCTAGACCATCCACCATGGGATTATCTCATGTTGGGGGGCCATCCAATGTAACCTTACCCTCATGGAGTCAAGCATATCCAAGTTCTGTTAACCCTGTTCCAGGCCAATCTAATCCCGGAAACGCACCATACGGGATACCTTATCCAGAGAATCCATACACTCTATGGGGGAAACAACCTGTGTTGCAACACGGACCCCAACCAACTATCTCTCAAGCACCACCACCCCCGATCGGTCCTCCCCCACCTCCTGCTGGAGGCGGCGGGCCCCCACCAAAATTTGGTGGAGGCCCACCTCATTTTACCAACAATATCCCTCACCCTTCTAGCGGTGGCGGGAATGGTCCACCACCCCCTCCAGGCAGAGGCGGCGGGGGACCACCCCATTATGGTGGAGGAGGACATTTCAGGTAGTGGAGGTGGTCCACCACCCCCTCCAGGCGGAGGTGGTGGAGGACCTAATTACTATGGTGGCAGTGGCGGTGGTGGTGGTGGAGACCCTCATTCTTCCGGTGACGGAGGTGGTGGGGGCCCCCATCCTTCTGGCGGTGGAGGTGGTCCACCACCCCCTGCAGGCAGAGGCGGTGGTGGGCCGCATCATTACGGTTATGGACCTCCACCTCCTCCCGTTGGTGGTGGCGGACCTCCACCTCCTCCCGCTGGTGGAGGCGGACCCCCACCTTATTGGAATGGACCACCTTATGGTGGAGGACCCCCTTACGGTCCGAGCGGCACACCCTCCTACGGACAGTTTCCTCCTGGTACACCTTACGGTCATACCGGTCCTTACATGTCTTATATGTATTATCAATACACGCATCCTAATCCACAGCTGCCCTTTTTGGATACCTTGGACCTACCTGACCTATCTCGTTTAACCAATGACCCCATTTACCACGGAAATAATTGGCCACCTATTCCGGTGAAACTTCCGTCTGATATCCCAAAATTTGACGGCAATCTGGGTGAAGATCCTAAAAACCACATGATGACTTACCATTTATGGTGTTCATCTAATTGCTTAATGGAAAATTCAATTCATCTTATATTGTTTCAAAGGACTCACCAGTTCGGCTGCCAAGTGGTACATTGAGTTACCACCCCACTCTTTTCCTGATTTTGGCTCTCTTTCCATGAACTTTTTGACTCATTTCTAGCTGCCTGTACGGTATGAAACTGGTACCGAGCTTTTAACCTCGCTCCGTCAGAATAATGCTACTCATATTTCCGATCATATCCATGAGTGGCGAAGGAGACGTCGTCTCATTAAAGCTCCCATTCTAGATCAACTCCTAGCAGAATGGTTTACGAAGTCACTCATCCTTGTCATAGCAAGAGATGTCACCATGCGAGGTGCTGTTACCGAAGAACAAGCCATTGCGAGTGCCCATGTACTAGACCTAGTCTACACTCAATCTGTCACTTTGTTTGATATTCTTCCTAACGCACCCCGTGATGTTAACGATCCTGCAAAACCACTAAAGGTTCCCCAAGTCGATGGCATCATTAGATCCCTTCACACCCAGCCTCCTCATCAAACTGTTGGTTCTTCGAACCCCCAGGGTTCGTCCCCATTACCAACACAAGCTGGTATCAGCACCACCAAGTCATCCGCTCCTACTGCTACTGAAGAAGTGAATTCTGTCTCATTGGCTTCACCTTAGAAGACTGGCACTAAGAGGAAAAACAAGGGAAAACCTAAGAAATCTTCTGCCCAGTAGGAACAAAAGAGCACTCTTGATGACGCCAAACAGAAACAGAAGCTAAAATATCCTTGTTTACTCCGTGGAGACGATCACTTCTCTAAGGAGTGTCCCCATAGAGACGAAGTCCAAAAGTTTCTTAGGGGAAAATCCACTCCCGTAGTCCTCAATGATCCGTTTCCCGCTCAAAACCAGCAGATGATTGCTCAACCTCCCCCAGCCCGGGGGAAATCATCCAATACCGCGCATGTTCTCATGGTGCGAAATGAGATGATCAATTTGAATACTCGCTCGTGATCATACGATACGGTCCCTTCGAAGGAACCTGTTGGGAGTAATGCTGAAAAAGCTTCCAACTCCTTACCTGATGTCACTGTACCATCAAATTCTCTCACCATTGAGAAGCCATCCTTTGATTTGAGATTAAGACCGCTCAAGGGCACTATTAGAAAAGCTATTTTTAATCCTAATGCTCGTGCAACACAGAATTACAATATCGTAGAAGACTTGGCACAAGCCCCTTGCGCCATGTCCACGTTGGAAGTTTTGTAGAATTGTCCCAATCAACGCAAAACTCTCCTCACAGCGATCAGTGCAGTTGAACCTAATTCTTCGAATACCATCATGTTTCGACTTGACCATTTCAAGCTGAGGCTTTCCCATCAGCTCGCATTTCAAGTAGCTACAAACCTCACTGGGAAAATTGTCCATCATACCCTTCTGGATGAAGGCGCCTCTACATCTGTCATGTCGATCGCCTGTTGGAGAGCCATCGGCTCTCTCGAATTGAATCGCTCTCCCACCACATTGAAAGCATTCAACGGGCATGGCTTTCAACCTCATGGGCTCTTACAAGCTCTTGTAGTCGAGCTAGGCGGAAAGACTGTAACCATCAATGTGGAAGTGGTCTCCACCCCAATAGACTATAATCTTTTGCTTGGTCGCAATTGGTGCAGGCGATAGCTTCTTCAGTCTTCCGCATGGTGCAATTCCCCCACCAAGGACGAATTGTTACCATCGACTAATTAGATTTTTGCATGCCAGAGAATACTACTCATCCTGGTGACCATGTTCCTTCCATTGGACAAATGTCAAAACAGTATGAGAGTATAGGGGTTGGCCTTTTGAAAGATTAATTTCTCATGGGCGTTTTTCCCATTTCAGACCCCCCTAATCATGTTGCCTCGGTGAACATGATCTCCACGGAGATTTCATCTCGCTCTACTGATACTTGGCTTGTACCAGACGAAGCCACAACGCACCTGATTGGAGACGCAATGCCTCTTTCACCCGCTGAACGTATTTACGAGGATATCCAATCAACACTAGAGGACCACCTAACCATGGCCTCCCCATCTTGTTCTCTACAATGGGCATCATCCCTACCCGACCTCTTACTTCGGACTTTTCATTCAGATGAGTCCATCATGGAAGTTATGAATGTTGATGATGGCCCATGTGATGACCTTCACCATAGGTCCTCTTTTCTTCCACCTTTGGAGTACATAGACACTGAGGGTAACTTGGCCAACTTTGAGCCTACCACCCCGGTAGACATCTCGGTAAAACCTGGTGTAGTGGAACACATTCGCATAGGCCAGAAGTGTTCCCCTGAAGAAATAGTCATGGGTACGGCCTTATTCAAGCGATTTCGAGACGTATTCACTTGGTCCTATGAGGAGATGCCTGGGATAGACCCTGCGATTGTTTCTCACGAGATAAAGACCTATCCTGACATATCACCTGTATGTCAAAAGTTGCCACCAGTACACCCTTGGAAGACTACAGCAATCAAGGCATAAATTGAAAAGCTCTTAAAGGCTGGTTTCATTTATCCTGTCCCGTTGACGGATTGGGTCTCAAACGTCGTCCCTGTGAAAAAAAAATAGGGCACCATTCGCGTCTATGTCGCTTATCGGGACCTTAACAAGGCTTGTCCAAAGGACAACTACCCGACCCCGTTCATTGACCAGATTATCAACAATTGTGCCGAAAGCGTCATCTTTTCATTCATGGATGGCTTCTCTGGTTACAACCAGATTGAGATCAATCCAGCCAACCAACATCAGATGACTTTCATCTGTCCTTGGGGGACGTTTGCATATCGCAAACTCCCTTTTGGCCTTAAAAACGCTGGCGCCACGTTCCAGCGAGCCATGTTGTATGCCTTCCATGATATTAAGGACTTTGTGGAACCTTACCTAGATGATCTCCCTGCTCATTCAAAGCAGCGTGAGTTCCACATGGATCATCTGACGACCATTTTCCTCAGATGTAGACGGTACAACATCCGTCTGAATCCTCACAAGTGTATCTTTTGCGTTGAATCCAGACACCTCTTAGGATTTATCGTCTCGAAGGATGGGATCCGCATTGATCTCTTAAAGGTGGAGGCCATTATCAGCCTCCCACCTCCTACAACCATAACGGAACTTCAAAGTCTCCAAGGGAAGGCAACTTATTTATTGCGTTTTGTTTGCAACTTCGCGGAAAAGACTAAGGGGTACATGAGATTGCTTAAGAAGGATGTCCCATTAATTTGGGACGATCAAGCTCAACAATCCTTCGACAACATCAAACATGCCATCACGCATGCCCCCGTAATCCAACCGCTGAATTATTTCCGAGATTACATCTTATATCTCACTGCTTCTGCTACCACTATCGCCATGGTTTTGGTACAGGAGGAACAAAACGCCCAGGAACATGTAATATACTATGCAAGTAAGGGTCTCACTGACACTGAAACTAGATATTCACATGTCGAAAAACTTGCTTTCGCGGCGGTCATTGCCATCCAAAAGTTCCGACACTACATCCTGCTCCACACCACCACCATCATTGCAGACTTGAACCCCATGTGCCACGTACTGACACGTCAGGTGCTTGGGGGAAAGTATTCATGCTGAATCGTGATACTGCAAGAATTCGATCTTCTTTTCGAGAAAGCCAAGTCCAAAAAGTCCTTGGTGTTTGCTGAGCTAATTTGTGACTTTCCCCGTGCTAATGTAGAAGTTGAGCACAATGACTCCTTTCCAGATGAGTCACTATTTTTGATCATCAGTACGACCGATCTGTGGTATGGAGATATTTATTTATATCTTCAAACCCAATGATTCAACCCTCAACTATCTCGAGATGACCGTCGTCGAATTTGTCACCATGCAAAGTATTATCTGATCATCAGTGATACTTTGTACCGCCGTGGCATCGATTCCATTCTTTGACACTATGTAACTCACGATGAGGCTGAACGTGTTCTTAATGACTGTCACGTTGGGGCATGTGGCGGTCACCTCTTTGGGATGGCTACAACCCAGAAGATTTTGCACGCAGGATATTATTGGCCTACTATCTTCAAATATTGTATTGAGGCCGTAAAAATATGTCCTCCATGCCAACACTTCCATACGAAGAAGCGCACCCATCCCGCCCCGTTACACCCAGTTATTGCCGTTGGCCCCTTTGCAAAATGGGGCATCGATTTTATGCATTGTAAGCCTACCTCGGCCGGGGGGAATAGTTACATCATCGTAGCTGTGGATTACTTCACAAAGTGGGCCGAGGCAATGCCTACATACCAAAACGACGACAAAACCGTCGCACTCTTCATGTTCAATCACGTAATATCACGATTTGGAGTTCCTCAGGCTATAGTTACCGATCACGGTTCTCACTTTCAGAACCATATGGTTGATGAACTGAGATAGATTGGGTTTTCAACATGAAAACTCAACACCTTACTCCCTGCAGTCCAATGGACAGGTCGAGGTCATTAACAAGGTCTTGAAAACTATGGTCCAACGGATGGTAGGTACACATAAGTCCAACTGGCATAATATGCTCTTTTCAGCATTATGGGCCTACAGAACCTCCGTCAAAACCGCCACAGGTTTCACTCCTTTCCAATTGGTGTATGGATTGGAAGCTATCATGCCTATAGAGTGCGAAATTCCATCTCTACAACTCGCCGTCGAACTTCTTCCTAACAGTACTGCCGAGGAAGAACGTTTCCTGTACTTAGAAAAACTTGACGAGTCCCGCCAAGATGCTGCTCTTGCTAATGAAGCACACAAGAAACGCATCAAAGCTCAATACAACAAGTCGGTTGAACCCCGTATCTTCAATGAGGGTGACCTGGTCCTCACATACGACCAGAAGCATGACAAACTAGGCCCAGGAAAGTTTGAGTCCATGTGGCACGAACCTTATATCGTCAAACGTATTTTGGAAAAGGGAGCTTACGAGCTTGAAGATTATGACGGAATATCTTTGGGTGAACCCCATAATGGGCTTTACCTGAAGAGGTACTATTCCTGACCCTCTCATGCATAGATTTTCTTGTATATACTGTACATGGCATGCTTGTGTGTTTTTGTGTGGTGTGACACACTTGTTTTTGAGTGTCTTTAGATCTTGTTTTCGCTTCTCATAGCATGTTTTGTTTGCGTGTGCAGATGGAAACGTGCTATGGATTCGCGGATGGCGCCAGCCGACATACCCGTAACCTTGCTTTGGCAGCCTGGGTACTGTATTCCCCAACAGGTGTTCTCATCAGCTTAGGAGGAGGTTGCCTTGGATTCGCAACCAATAATGCCATAGAGTATCTGTCGGTGGTTGGAACCTTAACCGATACAATTTCCTTAGGTATGAACCACATTGTCATCCACATGGATTCTCAATTGGTGGTTTCCCATCTTAACCGGGTTTACGCTATCCGTGATCCTACCCTACTCTGTCTCTTTAGACGGGTTCGTCTCTTGGAAAGGTAGTTTGAAACCATTCAATACCTGCACATTCCACGAGAGTTAAACACAATTGCTGACTCGATGGCAAACTTCATTCTAGATTGGTACATCGCACACACATGACACTCATAACATGTAAAAGCATTCACAACATGTAAATTATTTACCGTATAGAAGCATACATATAAAAAAGATCACATCATTAATTTTTGAAACACATAATGTATAAATCGCTGGACTGTCTGTATATATATATAATGACAAAAAGGTAGTGCTGATACAAAAATCTAAAGCCTGATAGCTTTCAGTAAGTCTCTACAAAATCTGAAGCTTCGGAGCTTTCAGTAGTACAAAACCTGATGCCTCTAAGCTCTCAGTACGCACACAATGACAACCTGTGGCTTATCGCCTGGCATGTACTACCCTAGGTGGTCTAACAACCCTAGCCGGCTGAGTCTAGAAACAGTCCACTGCTCTCGCAACCTTGCGGATTAGTGCGTTGAAGCGCACAGTCGCTCCAACTGTGTGCACCTGCATGGGCCACGACACCTCATCTACCATCGGCTCAGGAACAACCAGTGTCAACCCACTCAGGTTGGCATAGAATTTTTCCATCTCTATGATGGCATCATGCACAGCTGGATCCACCATCGCTCCCTCTCCTCTCTCTCTCCTAGCCAGAAGAGAGGTCCCCACTAGTCGTACAGGCCCCACATCTGCACACGCATGCTGTTCATCTATCAACACTATATCAAAAAAATCATAAATGCACAAAACTTAAAAAGTTCAAGGGTCATTTGTTCTTACCGAGGTCTCCCCATGCTGCTCCTTCAGGCAACGGCAAGTCTGGGTCATCTGTGAAGTCGGTGCCACTATATGGAAAGTCCTCCACCATCAGTAACTATCTTGCCAGCCAAGTGAAGAACTCAGGAGGGAATCCGATGATAGGATCCCCACCATGTAGAGCTATCACATCGGTCCACTTGGCCATGTGTGGATCTCTGAGGTCCCTATCCTCTAGTGGTACCCGAGGATGCAAAATGGGACCCCGTTCCAACAAGAATGAGATCACGATAGAACCATAGCCGAACTGCTTAAGCTCTCCTCGGTGAAATTTTGTCAGCTGAGCTCGTACGTTTGCGAGGACCCCCTCGCACCAGTTGAAGATCTTTGGAGACAAACAATCCTCCGGATAAAGCATCTGTGCTCTGGTGGCTAGGTGAGGAGCTTATCTCCCCACCATCTTCGTAATGGTAAATAGAATGGCCCGCAATGGGTGCTCTCGTACATATTTAATGCAAATCTTCCCACTAGATGCACGGGCATTGGGACCACAATGTTGTCGGATCAAATCTTCCATGGTTCGATCACTCCCACATTATCCAGTGAGTGTCACATTGTTCCCCCTTCGAGACAAACCAGTCAGAAAATAGATGTCTTCCACATCTATGTGAAGCTCATGCTCACCAATCATGAAGTACTGTTAGGCTGCATCCCAACATTGGAGCATGTGGATCAGTAATGGAATTTAGGATCTCATCCCCTGAATGCGGAAGAACTTGAGAAGCCCACAGTTTCTCAATGCTCCCACACAATTTGGATCATTAGCAGCTTGTTCATCATCCAATTCACGCTCCCTTTCCCTCCATTCCAAAACCATTCTGGATGCTTGGAACCTGTCATCAGGAAGAGTTTAACAATGTTAGGACTTGCTTCACCCACTGAAAGTCCCTATTTTGAGTTTGGTTTGAGTTTGGGGATGGACGTTGCTATCGTCGCACCCCGTTTTTGCAAACAGGGTGACGTCGACGCAGTCCATCTATACTCCATTAACGACGGCTCGATCTCGTCGCAGTTCCCGAAAAGGCCAACTACGATGAGACGAGGGTGCAATGGCCTTTCCCAAATCAACTCAAAACCCCCAAAAATGACTGAAAATCAAAATTGTAAACCACTATGATTTTGCTGGCTAAAGTTTAGGGTTACCTATTCCTGACGGCAGGTGAAACGGCTGATCCTAGCTCCCGAAATCGACAAATGAAAATCTGGCAGCAAATGGCACTATTCCTTCCAAATTTGGCAAATAGAACAATGGTGACTATATTTGGTTTTTATTTCTATTTATAGAACAAATGGAATATTCCTTTTTCAAATATTTGATGCCATTATGCTATTTGCTATAGTTTGGATCAGTTTTATCATATTTGAACATCTGGTTGACTATTTGACCTAGTTTCCGAGTGTGCAGGAGTTGTGAAGTGCCTTTCTACGCCATTTTGATATTGGAACGGTCATTTCAGGTATGAACACCCCTTGTGATATTTTGTCATTTACCCATTTTTTCATAGATTGCAATTAATGAGCTTACTCTTTGTTCTTTCTCGTGCTCTTGAAACTATGAGAATACGTTACCAAGTTATGATTTATCACTTTTCCGGGCTCGTTAAACTCCTACGGAAAAGGAACCCCCCGGAGTCTACCGTTAAGCTCTTTTCAGGCTCTCAAAATACGAAAAGATTGCCAATCGAACTTGTCGCGTTCACGCTTGTAAAAGAATTTGAATGGTTGTCTCCCTGGTGATAGTTTACCCCTTTTTCGGACCAGGGGGCACTAGTTACGAAAAAGGTATACTCCAGTCGATCATGATTGGAAGAGTCCTCTCCCGCATTGTTTTACCCTTTTTCGGGCGATGAGGCTAACTTTACGAAAAAGGACTGTTGGAGTCTTCTTTAGATCTTTTTAGACTCTCTAAACATGAAATGACAACCGAGTTTACCTTCTATGGACTCGTTAAACTCTTACATCGAAGGGCCCGCCATGGGACGAACCTCTCCTATCCTAGGTTCGCAAAATATTTGGGATTGGACTCATCTATGAGATGAGATATACCGAGCATCTGGTTACCCTCATCAAGCTCGTAAAAAACACATGAGTTGCTCACCATTCATGATGGGGAACAAGGAAAGCTTTTGTGTTACGTACCTTGTTAGTGGCAGTATGTAGTCGTTCTTGAACACGACACTCATCTGCATTTGCATACAGCACTTGGATCATCCGTTTGTCCTCGAGTTCCACTTATTTCCTGAGTCTTGTTACTCCTTTGAATCATTTAAAGAAAGCTTCCATCATCAGTCGCCTTAAGAATTTGTGTCACACTCGTCATGTCAATACTGCCAAGTCATGCCATGGCCATGTTCAAGAATATGTCTATTATTTATCATCTGTAGTCAGTACAACCGCCAACATGTCGGTCTCCTTTGAGTCAGTCTTGCATGTTACTGTACCATCCGATCTACTCTATACATTTTTGTCGTGTTTCGTTTCGATTGATGGGGGATTCATCATGGCACTCCTTCGACGGATTCATCCTTGTTGACTTCAACTCATCATCCGAGGATTGAATCTAGAAACCAATCAAGTACCTTGGCCCTGCATGCCTCAATGGCAGGTTACCTCGCTTTCAACATGAGTTTACATCATTGACTCTTGATTGAAAGATTTCGTCTTGCGTTCGAATTCAACTCATTTATTCACGCTCGATGATATGTACTGTGATACCTTGGGAATCATTGACATCAATGGTGATTTCCCTCGCGCTTGTTAACAGTTTACATCAATGGCCGGTAATCAAGTGGTTTCTACCATGTTCGACGTCAAGACATTTGTAATCACATGGATAGATTTGTATCATTGCGGGTTAACCTTGAATACCCTGGGGAGTCATGTTTTACCCAGGTTGCGATGGAGTTTGTATTGAGTTATATCACACGGATCCACATTTGTATTGGTCGTGGCTGTGTTATCATCTCGTCATGGATCTACTCTTGTGTCTAGTAGCCATGATTGTGTTCAGTCGGTCATTACTACCATGGATCTGCATTGTATTGGTCGGCAACCATGTTGTACTTCATATGAGATTGTTAGTTCAGAGTCAGTTGTACTGCAGCAGTGTCCTTCGTCCGATAAGTCTATTGCCATTTCTTCTATCAAAGCACTTCACCTGTCTATCTTCAACAAATTCATGCTTTGGGGGGCATTCTGTTACACCCAAAATCTACCCATCATGAGATTTAGTGTATACACCCCTGAAGATGTCTTGACTGAGTAATTAACCTAGGAGGATTTGTACCCAGTTGTACCAGGTTTTGAGAGGTCATCGTAGGTTGCACTCATGCAACATGCGACGTCGCAGCTTGCTTCACTGCAGAGTGTGACGAAGTCAGTTAATGGGAAAAAATAGATTCTTCGAGGTTCTTCTCGAAACTTGTTGACTTGGGGGCTTATCCCTGACCTCTAGGGGAGTTGGTACTCGATTCCTAATACCTTGGGAGGATCCCCTATCTCTCTCCTACCATATCTCAACCTATCCTATCCATACCCTATCCACTTAGTCCTATATAAGAGAAGCTCTACTCCTCTCCAAGGGGAGGAAGTCTATGGTGTCAACATGCTGGTGAAATCACTCTTGAGAGATCTCTACTCATCCTTGAGAGACTCAAGCTTCCTTAGGAGGAAATGGAAAATGGTTTTGTTGGAGAAGGGCTACAGCGTTAAGCCTTGGTTGTAGTTCTATATCTTTTCTATGTACTTCCCTATGTTTACAGTTATACAAATGCTTTCAACCAATATTGTTCATGTGTGTAATGATATTGAGTAGTTTACCTACTTAACTGTTCACTTAGATCTCTTATTGTATAGATGCCCTTTACTTGTTTCTCTTGTTTCTTGTCTTGACAGGTCTTGCAGCTTGGATCTGACGACTGTAAGATGCGGAGCAGCATTCAGGAGAAAATGATAGCGAAGTGAAAGGTAATACATCTAGTACTCGATCCTTAAGTAGATCTAGGAAATGCATTCGTAGTCTGTTTTATTTGTTCTAGAATCACATTGAGCTAGGGAGATCCTGCTCGTGTCCGCTCGAGTGGATTGTCTGATAAACACTTCTTCACTGTCATTGGCAACCCGGTTATGAAATCCATAGAGATCACTTCCCACTTCCATTCTGGGATGGGAAATGGCTGCAACAATCCTGCTGGATGTTGATGCTCTTCCTTGACCTGTTGACACTTCTGACATCTAGCAATGTACTCAGTTATGTATTTCTTCATACCAGTCCAAAAGTACTACTTCCTTACTGCTGTTATAGTCTTATGATATCCTGGATGTCCTGAGTATGGTCTTTGATGTATCTCATCCATCACCAACTTCTTCAAATACGCACTATTTGGAATGTACAGTCTGGTGTTCTGATAGATGAGAACATTACCCTCACCCAGATATCTTGCATACTTCTCTTCTATAACATTATGCTGCAATTTCTCTTTGATCTGAAGGTAGACCTCATCACTATCTTAAGCCTCTAAAATTCTTTCCTTCAAATCTGATTCACACCTACTTATTGTTGCAATGTGGAATCTCCTGCTGAGTGCATCAGCAACCTTATTCTCCTTACCCTTGGCATTCTTAGTTTCCAAATCAAGCTCACAAAGAAACTCCATCCATCTAGTTTTCCTTTCATTCAGATTTGGTTGGTCAAACAAGTATTTCAAACTCATATGATAAGTTCTGAGCTCAAATCTTCTTCCCAAGAGATAATGCCTCCATATCTTGAGAGCATGAACTATGGCTTCTAGCTCTAAGTCATGGGTGACATAGTTCCTTTCATGCTCCTTCAGCTTCCTTGACTCATAAAAAATCACAAACCCTTCTTGCATTATCACTCCACCGAGTCCTTCAATGCAAGCATCAGTGCATACCACAAAATCCTTACTCGGATCTGCAATATTCAAAATAGGTGCACTAGTAAGCAACTCCTTTAACTGCTGGAAACTTCTTTCACATTTTTCAGACCATGTGAATTTGATGTCCTTCCTCTGGATGGGATATCTTGGAGAATCCCTCGATGAACCTCCTGTAGTAACCAACAAGGCCCATAAAAGATATAACATCTGCTGCATTCCTTGGAGTGGACCAATCCATGATGGCCTCAATATTCTCTGGATCTACTACAATGGCCTCTGCTGATATAATATGACCCAAATACTGTGCCTTCTCTTGATAGAAGTTACGTTTACTCAGCTTAGCATACAACTAGTGCTCCCTAAGGACTTTCAATACCCTTTTCAAATGCTCATTGTGTTCTTCTATATTCTTTGAATACACAAGGATATCATCCAAGAAAACAATCACAAACTTATCCAAGTACTTACTGAAGACATTGTTCATAAGACATATGAATGTAGCAGGTGCATTGGTAATACCAAATGGCACTACTGTAAATTCATAATGACCATCCCTAGTCCTGAAGGTTGTCTTATGAATGCCTTCTTCCTTTATCCTTACCTGATGGTACCCATACCTCGAGTCAATCTTTGAAAACACTCTAGCTTCCTTCATTTGATCAAACAAGTCATCAATCCCTGGCAAGGGATACTTGTTCTTAATTTTCACTTTATTGAGCTGCCTTTAATCAATACAAAACCTCAATGCTCCATCCTTCTTATTAACAAACAACACTGGTGCACCCCATGGGGATACACTCAGTCTAATATATTCCTTTTCCATTATTCAATTCTACCAACTCTGGTGTGCTCATTCTATAAGGAGCTTTGGAGATGGGTGCTGCTCCTAGAACAAGATTAATGGAAAAGTCAATATCTCTCTTGGGTGGAAATCCTGGAACTTCATATGGAAACACATCCTGAAAATATTGCAATATATGGAAGTCTTCTATCTTGGGTCCTTTATCTTCTGTTGAATTTGATATATGCACATCATATAACTGACAACCCTTTTTATAAAACTTCCTTAATTGCAGAGCTGAAATCTTCCTTACTGAAACATGCTTTGGAATTCCTTTAACCAACCTTGGTTGGCCTCCATCATCAATGCATTCCAATGCTTTATCATAACAGTCCACCTTGGCTCTATGCCTTTCCAACCAATCCATGCCAATTAAGGCATCATATGATCCCAATGGTAAGACATTTAATTCTGCATGTGTGAGCAGTCCATTCAATTCTATAGGACACTCCTTCACTACTTCACTTACCTTTCTCTTGGTACCGGTGGCTAATTGAACTAGCCAAGCTTCATCATGTCTTACTTTACCAGGAGAAAAAATTTCAACTACCTTAGGAGATACATAACTATGAGTAGACCTTGGATCACTCAAAATAGAAATAGGATGCTCAACAATCTTACCTGCAACCTCCACCACTGCTGATTGATGGTCTGCTTGATGATCATCCAGTGCTGCATAAATCCTAGGCGTTTCTCTTTCCATGTCCCCTACTGTAGCTTCTCCTCTAACATTGTGCAAGCTCCTTGAGTTCTTCTTTGCAGTTTGGTAATCTCTGAGCATGTGGTTTTCCCCATAACCCCAACACTGAAGTGGCCCCATTGTTGTTCTATCCGCTGCTACAACTGGCTTGAATTCTCTTCTTGCTGGATGGCCTTGTGGAAATCTCCTAGGCTGATTCCTGAATGGTGGTTTGGATTCACCTTTATTCTGATCAAACCTTCCCTTGGGTTTACCTTTCCACGCTAGCTGTGCCTCTACTTTACCTTTATCCTGCTCATAGCAATGCTATGCCATTCTAATGGCTTCATCCAAGCTTAGTGGATTTACAAACTCTATTCTATCTCTGTAGCTCTGTGGTAGACTACCAAGGAAGCATTGGATCTTCATTCTTTCATCCTTGATGTAGTATACGTACCTCAACAACTCCATAAACTTGTGTACATGTTCATCCATGGTGTTCTGTCCTAGTATGAGTTCATTAAACTCTTTTCGTTTGCTATCATAATACCTAGCTGATAGGTACTTCTCCTGGAAATATCTTTCAAACCTTTCCCAGCTGACTCTTCTTTCACTGATTCCTTTCACTTGCATGAGGTGATCCCACCAAATAAAAGCTCTTCCACTAAGGTTATAAATAGCAACCTTAGCCTTTTCATTCTTCGAATATTCATGCATTCTGAAGTACTTATTCATTCCAAGAAGCCATGCCTCTGCTTCTTGACCTTCTTTGCTTTCACCATCAAAAGTGGGAAGCCTTGCCTTCCTAAAGTCACCCCGTGGAATACCTTTGTGCTTCTTCTTTCCCTTACGTTTGCTGGCAGTGCCTCTTGGGCTCCCCTGGGAACCCTCAGAATCATCTAACCTTCTAGAAGAAAACTTAGGAGAGGGCATCCTGTGTCTTATGCTCACAGAACCTCTTCTAGGACTTGGAGTCCTTCTCATAGAACGACCCCTAGACTGACTTTCTGCATTTCTTTCCTCTTGGCCTTCGTGGCTTGGGTTAGAACCACCATTAATCCTTTGTTGTAAGTTTGTAAGACTTTGCAAAATGGTCACGTTGAGTTGATGTTTCTCTTCTTGCGCTTTCATCATCCGCTCATTAAATCTTACCATAGTCTCAGCCAAGTTTGGGGGCGTTACTTGCTACCTTCTTCCATCAGACTCGACCTTTGTATGTGCTTCTTGCAAGCTCTCACCCAACACATCATCTTCTAGTCCAAACGGGTCCTGCACATCGTTTAAAGTGACCATTCTTATACCTCTCTATGAGCTGCACTGTGATACGATTCGTCTTACGGATGCTGCTATCTCGATGCATATTAGAAACATTTTATTAGATATCAAAAGCATGCAAATAACTCTATCATACCCATTCAAACCTGGAAATATTCATTTGAATAATCAATTAATCAAATAAGCTCGTCAAAATCACGCCATAACCGCATCTCTCGACCAATAATTCATGACAAATCATGCATGATCCGGCCCAAACAGCTCCTAGTGTCACAACGCTCACTCTAATACCACTCTGCCACGTCCCCACCAGCCTCCATGGCCTTAGGAGACCTTGATACATTTTTTTTTTTCCAAATCCGACTGAACACGCTCACACAGTCGAAATAGCTCAGGTCAGCAATCCGCAATCCGCAATTGTGGATGTAGAAGTGCAAAAAATTCATAACTGGAACACTTACCGTTCCGCAATCCGCAATGGCGGATCCGCAATCCGGGTTCCGCAACGGCAGATCTGCAATCCGCATTGCGGATGCAAAAAAGCAGAATTTCCCACTGGGGAAACTTACCGTTCCACAATCCGCAATCCGCAATGACGGACCCGCAATCCACAATCCGCATTGCGGATGCGGAAACGAAGAATTTCCCACTGGGAAAACTTACCGTTCCACAATCTGCAATCCACAATTGCAGATGCGAGCTTGCGGAACCACACCCTTGCAATGGAAACCTTCCACACAATTTCTGAGGGGCATAACTTCTCCATCCTTAGTCCAAATGAGACAAGGTCGGTACCTTTGGAAATATCTTCGAGAACTATATCCAATGGTGAAATCCCTCCCCCATCTGAGCACTCCTTCCACATCAAATTTCCCACTGAAGTTCTGTCCATAACTCCACTTAAAGACTTCAATCTTCTTTCTACCATGATCTTCCCTTCCACCTGACCCATTGAGGGGTTATGATACACCTCCAGGGCATTCCCCTCCTTCCCAAGGATCAGATGTAAGCATACAACTCATTTCCAAGTTAATCATACACATGTAAAAAGCATTAAATTAGATCTAACCAATACATCTATCATATGCAAGACTTATGATGCATTAAACTCATGCAATACAATGATATACATGTAACAATGAACTCATCCCTGTACTCAGGCTTGCACATGAGTTCATGTCAATCAAATTCATATAAACATGAATTCTACAATTCCACAATTGAACATAAGCAACCATTTCATAACAATGAAACACCATCATTTAACATAGCAAGAGTACTTATCTTTGAATTTCCGAAGCAACTGGCTAAGTGAGACCAACGTTCCACCCAAACTTAGATCTCTGTCCAACCTGTACTCTTTCAGCTGAGAGATCACTCCCGAGCTGGGTTGTGTATCCACTAAGGAGGGTCAATAGGTTCTCTCACAGACAAGGTTCCATCCCAATGCTAAGCCAATATGTAGTTGGGTTTATCAAGCATTCCAAGGCACCTACCCATGCTAAGCCAACCTACAGTGGGTTTATCAAGCATTCAGGGACACACTGGTCATGCTAAGCTAACTTCCAATTGGGTTTATCAAGAATACCAACAACAGGGTCATGCCAAGCCAGTATACAGTTGGGTTTATCAAGCATACTGGGCTAGCTGTCCATGCTAAGCCAACAGGCGAATAGGGGCAGCAAGGGAGGCATTGCTAAGCCAGTGAGCTCAACCACAAAGCTGCAGGAATCTCAACACTCAGTTGACCTGACACCCACATTACCTACCACATCCAACACAAGGAATACCCTCTTCTCTGTTGCATAGTCCCTCAAGGTCTCTTCCCTTCTAGTGCTATTCCAGGATGGGCATAGAAAGGTCCAGTCACTAGTTCTATGAGACTACAGACTTCATTGGGTTTATCAAGCAACCCAACCTTCTTCCACAGTTCAATAGCTGACTCATTCCAAGCTTGCGGATGGGCTCTTCTCCGCAAACTATCCTCTGTGATCCAAGCTCAGGTTCTCATGGTTTCTCTGCGCTATTCAGGCTTGCAGTTTCCTCATGGTTTCTATCACTTTATCGTGGACACTCTGTCACCGAAAAACCGGGTTCGCACACAAATTTTTCCATGGCTATCAACTCTCTGGTGTTTCTATTACTCAGGGAAACACGGTTATCTTCAGGTTATACTGCTCAGTTGGATCTACGTATACAGGGATGTAGGAGCGAGCTCCCTCTCTGAATCGATGGGTTTTGTATAGCAAGTGTGCGAATGGATGAGGAATGAATGCGTGAATGTCCTTCACCTGAACGGGTAGTCAAAACGGTTCATCCAGTTCCAGACGTTGAGTGTCTTCTAGGACAAGTAACCAGAGCCATGCCCCGCAATATGAAATCGCAGGCATGCCCCATACTCCATCGGATTCAGCAACAAGGTTCTTAACCACCCTCTGCAACCTAATTATTGTCATCAGGGAGTTCAAATGAGTTCACAGTCAGACATGTGGCAACATGGGAAACCAATCCCATAACCCCCTCACCTCTCCCTAGTGGATACACATGACCCCTTCTCATTAGTTTCCTCTTATCCAGCTTCCTAGTTATTTTATTCATTAATAATAATAATTACATCATTTACATTTCTTCATGGCTTAACAACTCATGAATAATCAAACTATCCAAATGCTTTCCTAAGCAATAATCCTTAAACATCCACTAGTGGGGCCTTGGTCTTGAGCTCCACACTAGGGAAAATACACACACTGCATATACACAGTTTTTACATTGAAGCCAAATAAAATCAAGGAAAAATGGGGTATTACATCTAATTCTTTCTCACCCCACATTTTCTCTTTAAACTTAGATGTGATAATATATGTTATTGATATCTTGCAAAGGAATATTTTTGTCAATCCCCCAATGGTTTAACCCGACCATGGAATATTTATACCAATCTCTCTTAATCCAAAGTTGGTCTTAATTAGATTTTAAAGAAATTTTAGGAAGTCTTTGGTCTCCCATGTTATTTATCCTATACTTGTACATCAAGTACCTAGTCATAGTGATTATCTCAATGTGGGGACGATCCACTTCTAGAAGGATAATATGGTAGGGTGTCTTATTTTTAATTTTGAGGTTATACGTTATGAAATGATTATGGATTTATTCAATCTTTGACTAGGACTCTCTAGAGATGCTGTAACCCCAAACTTCACAACTGTACAAGATAATGAGGGCAACGAGAGTTTCAAAAAGAAACTTCTTCTTACCCCACATTACAAGGTTTGTTGATTTATAATTGTTTTCAAGACCAAAATAAGCTTTCCACCCTCCATTAATCCTTTTCTCAATGCTATAGTTCCAATTGAGCTTGTGATGAATATAAATTATGAGATACTTGTAGGAAGACAATTCCTCGAAGTTTCTATTGTCATTTACAAAATTGCATAAGTGACCTTCTTGGACTTGATAATCATAACTTTTGTTTTGTCGGCGTTAACAATCATACCCATATTAGAGTATAAATCCTTGAGAATTCTTAATTTCTTATGAAGATCAAAGGGTCACCTTGCCACAAGAACTATATCATCAACATAAAGAAGGAGGATGACGAATATACTAGCTAAGGTCATTCTAGTGCACCTTGCTTATTCTAAACAACCTTCTACCTTATCGATGTATATGCCAAAAAGGGTAGGGGAGAGGGGGAAACCTTTCTTAAATCCAATATTACAATTAATATCTTTTGGCTTCCCCTCAATGCTCTTAAATTTTTCAATGACAATCTTGTACAACCATATTGCAGCAGCTCTCAACTTGGAAGGAACCTTTAGCTCTTAACCTATTCCACAAGTTATTTCTAGGCATCGTATCGAAAGATTTCCTAAAGTCCTCAAAACAACAAAAGAGATTTGATTTACTATTACGAAATTCCTTCACTATGATACTGAGCGTAACACGATGATCTATGGTAGAGTGATGTCTTCTAAATCCTTCCTGAACTTTAGTCCACTTACCTTCACTTTCTAGACATACACTAATTTTATTTTCTAGAATGATACCATAAAGCTTGGCTAAGTGAGGGATAATCATAATGGTCTGGTACAATTAGAGGGGTTATTTTTATATTTGATTTTAAATATAGGAATAATGATATGAGTCCAAGGATTAGGGAAACCTTTCATGACTTCTAGATTGAAGAGTTTGTGGATGTGAGGAATGAGGACTGACCCACCAATGTTTAATATTTCTACCTGCTATCACTCAATGTCCTTAGCTTTTCCATCGGCAAGGTGCTTAACCCCAAAATCAATGTCTTCTAATGAGAAAACTTCTTCTGTTGTAAGGAGGGTTTGAATATTACCAATGACATATGTGGATTTGTAAATATTTTTAAGATAGGCATTCCAATCTTCCAAAGACATCATATTATTATCTTTAGTTTTACTAGTTAGAATTTGCCTCTAGATTTTTTAGGACTCTACCTTAGAGAGGTGTAAAAGATTTTCCTTCTTTTTATTTATATAGTGATTTTTTCTTCTTCTTTTGATTAGGGTTTTGTGTTTGTTTATATTGTCAATTTTTAAAGACTCTTCAATAGCTTCCTTGATAGCTCTTCTTGCATTTTTACATTCTTTATCATATTAGGATTTGATTCTTCGATTTTTCTTTTTACTCGACACTTCAATGGAGAACTTGTTAATGGAATATGAGAGGACCATAGTAAAATTATGATAGAGGTATTATATATTTTCCATACTTGAAAGAGGAGATAAGTAATTTTTATCTCATTTAGGAAAATATCATCCTTATATCTATTGAAGATCAATTATTTTTTACTGTGAGAATTTTCTTCTGTGGGATCTCTATGGATGACAAAATTGAGGGTTACAATTAGAGGTCTATAATCCGAGTCAGGGTCATGGTCATTTAAAATGTCTAGATTTATCATTTTATTGTATAGAGGGATATTATATATGACATAATATACCACAGTACTGCCAAGCCCATGAATACAAGTCATCTTGCTAGAATTCCAGTCATCTGGATAGAATGTATTAGGTACTTTATTTTACGCTATTATTATTATTATTATGTAAAATTAAATATATAGTTATATAGTTCTAAATTTTTTTAATCTATATTAAATTATTAATAATTTTATTTTTTTAAAAGATTAAACTAAATTAAAAACAATAAAATTTATACTATAATTTTGTTTTTTAATTATTTTCCTCTTTTAAGGTTTGATAGATCAAGTTAGTTTTAATGAACGTTTATAACCATTGTCATCATCATGGTCATGATTGTGTTCGTAGTCATCATCATCATCGTGGTTTTCATCGTCATGGTGGTGGTGGCGGTCATCATCATCATCAACACCCGGAGTATATATGGATGGACTTTTTTTATATTAGCAATTTTATTTTATTTTGTTCTTTTCTTTTATATTAGCTACGTATGATATATTAGTTTTCTATATTGTAATCAATTTATGTTTCTAATAATTTATAATAACTAGTACATATATAGTTAATATTATATACATGATGATAGGGTGGTAGGCGTGCAGGGTTTTCTCCTTGGCCTCAAAGGAAACAAAGAAATAATCTTCACTTGGGTACTAGGGAGAATGACCAATACTTAGGCAGAGATACATGCTATGTTTCTCAAAGCATCAATTCTCAAGTCTTATAATATCAAGTCAACCCTCATTCTTGGGGATTCCTCTTTGAACATAGATCTAGTGAGGAAGAAGATGCATGAACAAGGCTCAAACCTTAGTCAAATGTTGCATAAATACAAGGTATGACTGGTTCGTTAGACTCATACAATTTGTTCCATATATGTTGATCAATCAATAGTCAAGTAGAGTCTCTAGCAAACCATGCTACCATATTGTCAAAAGGGAAAGTTGTTAAAAATGGGGGTTCCCTTGAGCACCTTTGGATACATTAATGCCCATAATGATTAATAAATTAGAAACTAAGCATAGGTTTAAAATATTCTTAACCATGCATGCAAACCTTATCACACAAATTTCTAAGTGTTAAATGACAAGACCCAATGGATGTGGGAGATTATCTCCCCTCCATGCCTCCTTTCATCTTCCACTCAGACCTATTGTCTCCTTCGTTTTGAAGTGGAACAAGGAAGTAGCAAAAGTAGTAAAATTAGTAGAATATTAGTAGAAGTAGCAGAAGAGTATCAAAAGTAGCAGAAAGCATTAGAAGTTGCGGAAGTAAGGTAACCACTGCAACCATTTTGGACCCAACGCGCAACTATAAAAGGAACCCGAATATGAAGAGGAAAAGAAGAAGAATAGAGACCACAAAAAGTTTAGAGCCAAGAATATTCAAGTAGAAAAAGAGTCAGTTGCATAAAGAGACATCAAGATCTATGTTATGGGTTTTGTAATGGGTTATTGGGGTTCTGTTGAATCCTGCGATGGGTAATTCCAAAATGGATGTAAGGCATATGGTTGTAATATTGTTGTTGTAACGAGGATATGATTATATAATGAAAGATATCGCACCCCCCCCGTAAATTTTGTGTTAAACATGTCTCTGCTATGCTTCCGCATTTGTCTCTATGATGGTTTCTTTATGTTTAACAATATTTATTTCGATGGGTAAATAATGGATCTGCACAAGTATTATAGTGATATTATGAATGTTGTTGTATGCTCACTATTGTATAAATCGACCGTAACCATATAGTTAACTAATCCATACTCTACACCAAGGATAATTTTAGGGGCGAAATTTAGCCCATGGGCTATTTTTCCATGTTTTTTTCCAAAAAAAGATTCGCCAATTTACATTTTTTGAAGCCATTTTTCCCAATTTTGATGGGGTCAACTTTTTTCACTCTAAAAATCACACAATTATTATATAAACTATATAAAATCCTTATAAATTGAAATAATTTTAGAAAAATATTGCCAAATATTTTATATTTGACATTTTAAGAATCGGTAAGATTCGCCAAGGTTTATACACTTTTAAATAAGTATGGGTCCTTAAAATTATCCTTGCTCTACATCGGTATTGAATGTGCTTCGAGTGAGACCTTCCCCCTTAAGGGGATTGGAAATGCCAACACACTAGACTACATCGACGCCCCTTTGTTGGCTCATGTGCAAGAACCTTGGTCTCCATTTTGCACCAACACATGGTTCTGTTGCCGAGTCCTGGTTCTTAAATAGAAATTTGTTAACTGTATGAAGGAATTGGTGATAACAAGTCATATTTAGGATTGGTGGGACAAGAAGCTTGAGGATTTCATAGTCTAGGAAGTTGATCTACAAGGGTAGGAAGTAACAACGTTTAGGTAATACATTTTTTGGAGGAGCATTTTTGGATCAGTACAAAGTATTGTGGGTCAAGATCCCAGTAAAGCTAGCATACTGGTTGCGGTGACTCGCAGAAGAACTTGAGTATTGCAACAGATAGAGGAAAACTGTAGTTTGAAAGGATGTTGATTTTTAGGTAGAAAGCACTCTTTTTGGTTATATTTTGGAATTCACAATTGAAAAAAATCAATCCACATTGAAAGATGAGGACAAAATTAAGAGAGGTGCTTGTAGAATACTGCTGAAATAAGTTCCCCTGTGGATCAAGAGCTGGTTAGTGGAATTTTGGTTTCTGCCTCTAGATTGGATTAGAATGGAGGAGTAAACCCCTCACGCCCAAGGGGAAAATTTGAGATTATTTTGCTACATTGCGAAAGGTAGGTCTATCAGCAATGGAGGGGATTGACATTGTCGAAGCGAGGGCTGAGAGAGTATAACGAAGAGAAACGATTAAATAAAAATGGTCGAAATAATAGTTAAGAGAAGTATGAAGGAGAAGCTTGAAATTGGAAGATAACATGAGGAGTGGGGAAAGTAGTGAATAAAACAAAGAGGATTTACATTAGATGAAGTGGAGAGAGGAAATGCCTAGCTCCAAATTGAGAAAGTAGGGAATGGACGTGCTAGACAACCTAGTAAGAGGAAGTTGGGAGGAAGGCACAAGTGGAAGGCAAGATCATGAAGCCCAGTTTATGTGTAATGAAGTGCTTTATCATATGCCAGACTCAGCCCTGAATGCAGGAGAATATCATCATGAACTGTCATGACCTATGGAAAATGGAAGTACTCCAAAAGGTGGACCCCTTATTGAACAAGAAATAGGAAGCAATGAAGCTAGAACACCCCTGAATTAACCCTAGGTTCCCTTGCAAAACCTAGTAACAAGTTCTCAACATATTGTGTTACAATTTCCTTGGAACAGTCAGATGAACAATAGTAGTAATATTTCTCAAAGAAACTCACTAGTAGGAGGAAGCAACAATAGTTCTCATGCTAGTAGCAGTAATTTTATTTTGTAACTAGGACCACAAGGGTTTGTGTTAGTGATTACTCTAACCACACCAATGGCCAAGGAACCAACAAGACCACCCCTAAGATTCCCATAGCTTTGGGGGAACATAAAAGATGATGTAGCTCAAAACTGGTTCCTTTGTGAGGCAATATAGAACCCCAGGGATACTCTAGCGACATCCAAGATGGTGGAATTTCATACGACCCTCTGAGGAAGGGAATTATAGTGGTACATGAGACTAGTCAAAATGCGAGTCCCAAACGCACCAACTCCTACCTTGGAGGAGACCAAGAATCTATTCCTAGATGAATTTACACGGCCAAAATCATAAGAACATGGTGTTGTAGAATTAAGGGAAATATGACATATACCTGGAGAATCCACATGGGAATATGCATAGTGATTCAAAGATGTGCTAATAAAGCTAACATATCCAATACATGAAGCTCACCATAAGGAGTGGTTTATTCAAGGACTGCTTCCCCTCACAAAGATACCTTTATCGCAACAAGTAATAGACTCTCCTTAGATTTCACTGGAACAAGCAATGAAGATTGAATCTATGAAAAACTATCCAGACTCAATGGGTATGGGAGGAGGAGTGGTAGCTTCATTATCGACTGGTGAAATAGCACAAGTGCATCGCAAGTTAGGAGATATAATTGAGACTCTGGGACTTGAATATTCCTAAAGCACAATGAATGCAGGTATGGCGCACTAGCTTTATGACAAAAGGACATCATGCCTCAGAATGTTTGCGGGTGCAAGGAGGAAAAGTTATGCTAGGAGGACCATTCAACAATGGACCTAGTGCAACGATTGCGCAAGTCACTATGGGAAATTCGTTTCATTCTGTAGGACAACCATCATATCCCGAACCTTCAGCAAGGTATCCTAATGACTACCATGAAATTTATAAGTAGTTTGGCCACTACCTGTGACTTTTCCCTATATTCCAAAGTACTCAGTAGTGCCTAACATGGTCTCCTGTGAATTCTATAGATCTACTACACACAACACTAAGAGGTGTAGAGATTTAGACACCCTTACACAAAGGTTAGACCGATTTATTTTCCAAGTAGTCGATCAATCCCAAGGGACAGGAGGAGAAAGAAGAGGAGCAGGTTTTGGGACTGGAAGAGAATGGGGCTTTGGAGATAAATGAGGAGGTGGTCTTATAGGGCCATTATGTTGCTACAATTATAATGAGGCGAGTCATGTAGACCGTGATTTTCCTTGTCCCAAAATACTTTGGTGTACCTATTTATGCACCAACACTCATACAATAAAAGAATGCCCTGAGCTCATTGAAAAATGGGAGGATCGCGCAAGGAGGACGACCAATTTAATAAACTGTGAACCCTGAGAAGAGAGAACAACAACAGGTTTTTTCGTCACTTGGGTAGGAACACAAGTTGGGGTAGATTAGAGATGACCACACTCCCTAGTGATCCAAAAGGAAGCCCCTAAAAGAACTAAATATGTCTCAGTACAACATAAAGAGATATATAGGGAGGCTATAGATATGTTTGGTCGAATAATAACCTCGCTAGCTCTAGAGGGTCCAAATTCGCATCAGCAGTGCCGACTGGATAACACTGGAGCTGAGGGTGAGGGATCATGTACTGATTAGACAAAAGACTTTGTCTTCTTATGGTTTCACTTGCTTAAAGTAATTTTGGAATATGAGAAATCTACTAAAAAATTGAGAAGTACACTTCACAACCTGATTGATATTGCAGACAATGATGAAGAAATACATGCACCACTATTAGAGCAAAATATCCAGTTGGCATGAAAACGATGAAGAAAGTGAATGGGATCAGAGTTTCATCTAAATGCGCAAGTACCTGGTTATGATATAAAAATGTGATGCTAGACCTTGGTTAAGATGTGAACATATTACCAAATAAGTCTTGGGAATCAATGGATTCCCTAAAGCTTGTTTATTCCCTAATTCAATTGCGGATGGAGAACTCGTATCGTATCTTCCCCATTGGTCTCCTAGAGAATGCTGAGGTTTATTTAGGTGGTGTCAAGACAATCATAGAATTTGAAGTCATCGATATCATGAGATAAATAGAACTATATCCAACATTTCTCAGTATCAATTGGGCCTATGATAACTATGTCATAATTGATTTAAAGAACATAATGATGACCTTCGAGGTGGATGGTATGAAGGTGACTCAACCATTAGATCCACACCAAGGTCTAGGGTACATTGAGACGATTAAGGAGAACATGGAACACGATATTCTTGATGGGATTTATACTCTGGCCAGTACAAGACTAAGAGATGATTATGTGAATCCAACTGTAGAAGGTTTCATTAGCTGGCGAAGTATTTAGTCCTTTGACAATGATTCTGAGGATGCTTGGGACAATTGGAAAAACAAAAGCCATGAGATATCATCCAGACATTGTGCAATGGTGAAGTATGTTAGGTGGATAGGGGTAGAATTCAGTCAAGCACCAACCTATGATGGAATTAATCGTCTTGAAACATTCCTACAGGATATGGAAGCCATGGTAGATGAACAATACCATATGGATGTATTAAATACAACTCTTAAACGAACCCCCACAAGATGGTGGGAAACACATAGAGATGATTTTCCTGACTGGGATACCACACATCTTACCATGATGATCAGGTTTAATTGATCCCTACTTGCTACATGGCCAAATAAGTATACATGGTGGAGTCAATCCTTACCAACATATCAAACTCTGCAAGCACCAGTGGGAATCAGGGGGATTACACTCATAGTTCTTGATCCACCAATTCTTCCATGATATTGGACTTATTCCAAAGGCTTGGTATTCGCATGAAGAGACAAGAAAATAAACCCATTGTTGGATGAAGTTACATCCAAATTTTTGTCAAGAATTTTCCTTCTCTGCAACAAGTGATATGGTAACTAAGGCACTAACTGCTATGAAGGGTACATTGTTTACTGACTGATTGCGGAGGATTAACCACTCATACATTTTCCCAATACATCAAGAATCGACATAATTCCATGTAGAAAGAGATATCCTATATGCTGTTCCAAATTAGAACAACGCGATCCAGATAAGGATGAAGTAAAAAATATGCAGCACCTCCAATTCAAGGAATTAGAAGACTTCCGACGAGTTCAGCACACCAAACTTGAAGATACTGGACCAATATATACACAACCCATACAATTGAAGAAGATAAATATTGGTACTGAAGATAAAATGAATATGGAAGCAATCGAGGATTGTTGGGATGATCAAGAAGTCTCGAAAAATGCGTCTCTCACTTAAATAATATTTTTTGCAAGTACTAGAGTTGGATACTTCGTTTGGAGGACCAACAATTGAAGACGTTCAAGAATCAATCACAAAGCAGAGTTGACTTGAGGGTGAGTCAACCTTTGTGGTTGGGTCCTGTTGGCTCCTTCATTTTGAAGTGGACCAAGGAAGTAGCAGAAGATTAGCGAAATTAGCATAAGTAGCGGATGAGTAGCAGAAGTAGCAGAAAGCATAAGAAGTTGTGGAAACAAGGTAACCACCGCAACCATTTTGGACCTATTTTGGACCCAATGTACAACTATAAAGGGAAACAAAAGATGAAGAGGAAAAGAAGAAGAATATAGTCCGTGAGAAATTTTAGAGCCAAGAATATATGGATACCAGAAGAGTCAACTGCAAAAAGAGACATCCAGATCTGTGTTATGGGTTTTGTAATGGGTTCTTGGGGTTCTGTTGTATCCCGCGATGGGTAATTCTGTGGTGAGTGAAAGGCATGTGGCCATAATATTTCTACTGTAATGAATATATGATGATATAATGAAAGATATCATTGCACCCCCTGAATTTTGCGTTGAACATGTGTCTGTTATGTTTCTGCATATGTCTCTATGATGGTTTCTTTCTATTTAACTATATTTATTTTGATGGGTAGATAATGGATTTGTGTAGTGCCCCTGACCTTTAAACAAGTCCAAAGGAACTGGGAGACCTAGGAAAAGGGGTAAATTAATATTACACACAAAAAAGTGTTTTAAGGTTAGGCCAACAGGCCATATAATCAAGAAATTAAAACTTATACCCTTATGAAATGCATAAAAACCAAACATGATATTTTCCAACGTGCATACTATTAAGCATAATAATAATGAAATTCGTAATGTGTACATGAGTAAGGAATGGTAATGAGAATATATAGCATGAGTATGAGCATACAATCAAGTTAGGTACTTGATAGTAATATCAGATTGTAAAGTTGTTGAGAACATGAGTAGTGAGTATGTAGTTGTTATGGTTGCTTGCATCAAAATCATCTTTCATATGAGGATTATTTATCATTTATGTGATGTGTGTGATGATAGATTTTTTAATTAGTAAGAATAGAATCAAATAGAACCACACAAACCATAGCAAATAGAAACACTGGCTTTCAACCACAACCTCCAAAATCAGATCCCATGGTTGTTCCCTACAACCATCTTTCACTAGGTATGGTTTATATTGTATGTTTTTCTTCCCTCTAGCCATTAATCATCTATACATATAAAATATATACTAATATAATCAGATATGAAACATTATAACCAGATCTGCAACATTATAACCAGATCTGCAACATTATAACCAGATCTACATTCAAAGGTACTCTCAATCAGAAGTCAGGGTGCGTTCCTTTCAGCATCGGAAACATTGCCGGCCAAAACAATCATAACTCGGTCATACATAAAGTTTTTCCAGTGAAACAAAAGGTGTTTCTTACTGGAAATGTTGCTCCAGATGTAATGGAACATGTCTCACAACCCATAAATGAGCAAAAATGGACGAAACAGAACATATGTTTGCGCCCCTCTCATTACTGTGAAATCCATAATGGTAAACCACAAAGAAGAATATAAAGCATAGATGGTAGAAAAAGCTCATAGAAAATCGTAGTTTCAATGTACGAAATACTTCCATCCTATATACAAATCCAGACACATAAACCATAAACATAACCAAGACACAATTCAACCTCCATGGCACATAAATATGATAAAATAATATAAATGAGCATATGAACAAATACTTATCTTCAATGGGAATTTGGCTTCATCTAGACAAATTTCCTCCCATCCATAGACACAGTTAATTCTAACTCACTTCAACTTGAACAGATCACCCCTGATCTAAGACCAAGGATCCACATGCAGAGGAACACTCAGTCTAGCAACTCTCGAAACTACCTCTTCCGAGAACCACATTACTTTTGTTGGAATATTCTCACCATCATTTTTGTATTTTGCATGCTTGCATGCATCCAGTCATCTGCATGCCTTTGCATGAAAATGCATGCATCCAATCATCTGCATGCATTTGCATGCATCCAGTCATCAATATGGTAGTCTCCCAACACCTAGTCCTTATTTTGCAGCCCTTAGGAGCTTATTTCTGCTCAGTTCTAGCCCTCCTAGCCACTGATGCGCCCTTGTTTTCATCACTGGAGAACATGTGCACCTTATTCCACCTATTTAGGAGTTACTTCGGTTAGTTAGTTGGTTGATGACTCAGTTCCTTGATTCAGGGGATGATTGATCAGTTAACTGACTGAAGCACTTAGATAGGCACCTACTGAGACTAGTTTGAGATCCATTGACTACTAATAGCTCCTCATGTGCCCACATTGGAGTCTCCTTCCCTACATTAGTTCTCATGCACTCAGTTAGACACAATTAGACTCATTTGACCTTTATGACCACTGCCACTGGTCTGGATGATGTCTCCAATGCTATCCAAGCCACACTTTGAGGAGAATTCGAATGACCTTAGTGGCATTTGAATCTCATTGATTGTATTCATTTATTATTCACATTATAGAGTTCCATCTTACAACTGATGTATGATACAACAGTTTTTCTCCATTTTCTGTGTAATGAGTGTTAATTGATTCAGTAATTTCTTCTTCTTCTTTCTACACTACATGAGTAAATTCTAGTGAGGTCTGCTGCTGCTGAGTGATCCTAGCTCTAAAATTTCACATGGTATCAGATCTAACAGTATCTATTCAAATTACAGCAGCAGCATTTGCAGCAATTCCTTGAGCAACTGTCTTTCATTGAGCACCAGAAGCCTCTGAGTTTCCACAACAAATACCGGTGCTATTGCCTTTAATTCACTGGAGAAATCCAGTGATGTCTAGACAGGTGTGAAGGAATTAGTCATATGTGCTCAGTGTCCTAAGACAGTGTTCAATTCGAATTGCAGCATATCTTCTTTTCATAATTCTCATTTGTTTTACAGGAATCTCCCTCTCTCAGCTTCGAATTCTGCAGCATTATGGATCGCAAGTTGAATTCATTCAACTACTTCGAATGGAAGGCATCTTCTTTTCATATTTCTCATTTGTTTTGCAGGAATCTCCCTCTCCCAGCTTCGAATTCTGCATCATTATGGATCTCAAGTTGAATTCATTCAACTACTTCGAATGGAAGGCTAAAATGGACATCTTCTTGAAGTCGAAGAGTCTTTCCATAGTGGTGAATGGCTTTGCAGTTGAGCCCTTTGGTGCAGTAGAGAAATCCAAGTACTTAGACAAGCTTGATGAAGCAGCAGGACTGTTGCTACTCAACATTTCTGAATATTTGCACTTCCATGTTATTCATTTGAAGACTCCAAAGGAGGTTTGGGACAAGCTCGAATCCCTCCTTGGCCAGAAATATGATTTGAAGGGGCATAAACTAGAAAATGAGCTCATCTCCATGAGCCCAAGCAGTTTCAAAACTATCACTGAGTTTCTCAACAAATTCAAGAACTTGATTTCACAGTTGAAGAGGTATGGGATTGAGAAGGAAGAAAAACAACTCATCCTTGCCATCCTATCGAAGCTAGGCCCTGATTATTCAGTGTTTGTTTCAACCTTCCAGTCAGCAAGATTGTCCATTCCAGAATGGAAATTCCCTTCGCTTGAAGACTTCATCCAATCTCTAACTCTTGAGGAGGAGAAGCTAGTACACATGGGAGTGATAAAAACCATGTTGGATTCATCTCTTGAAGCCACTGAGATGAGAAGAGTGAATGGAGAAGGGAAACAAAAAAATTCTGATAAAAAGTCGAATGATACAAAGTAGAAGGAGGCTCCCATACAGTCAGATGGAGCCTCGAATCCTAAGAAGGACAAGCACACTCAGAAGGGAAAATCCAAGTGCACATACTGTAATCGAGGATATCACCCTGAAATTTCATGCATGAAGAAGACCATAGATCTCATGGCCTCACTCCTTGAGAAGAATAATCTCCCAGTACCTACATGTGCTAGGAAGAAAGAGAGTGAACCATTTGGATCTGAGAACAAAGAGAGATGCCATGCCCTCATGGCAGGTGCATCAATTCAATCCTCCTTCATCATATATTCTGGAGCATCTAGGCATATGTATTCCTATAAGAATCTCTTCACTGGATTCGAAGCTACTGTCGGACCATCCATTATGTTGGGGAATGATTATGAGGTCTCCTCTGAGGGGATTGGAAGAATCAAACTAGATCATGGATACTTATCGGATGTACTCTATGTCCCCACTCTCACTGCAAATCTACTTTCAGTATATCAGATGACCCATACTAGAGAGCCCAAGAGGGTGATCTTCTCTCCAAATGAGGTCGAAATCCAGGACATGGTATCAGGTTCTACCATTGCAAAAGGTGTTGCAAAACATAAGTCAAAACTGTATGCGTTCTCCCACTTCTTACCTCTCTCTAAGCAATCTTCTCTCCACACTCATGCTAATGAAGAGAGTAGATTGTGGCATGAAAGATTTGGGAATCTTAACTATCAATACTTGCAAGACATGCATACTAAATAGATGGTTGAAGGGCTTCCCAAGATCAATTTTGTTAAGGGCAAGGAGAGCCTCTCATCCTCTAGATCTGATTCATAGTGATGTTGTAGGTCCATTTCCAGATCTATCTTTGAAAAATGCAAGGTATATACTCACTTTTATTGATGATTATTCCAGATTTACATGGGTATATTTTCTTAGATTGAAGTCAGAAGTATTTGGATTCTTTAAGTTTTTCAAGTCTTTTGCAGAAAAGTTTTCAGATAGAAAGATCAAGGCCATTCGCACTGACAATGGAGGTGAGTACATCAAGGGTGATTTTCAAACTTTTTGTGTTGAAGAGGGCATTGAGATGCAACATACTAGTCCCTATACACCACAACAGAATGGTGTTGCTGAAAGGAAGAACAGAACATTGAAAGAAATGGCCACCTGCATGCTAAAGTCGAAAGGGTTGCACCCTAGTCTTTGGGTAGAAGCCATTAATTGTGCTTGCTATCTTCAGAAAAGAGTCCCTCACAAAGGACTCAAAGACATGACTCCTTTCGAAGCATGGATGGGATAAAAACCTGATGTATCTCATCTTAGAGTATTTGGATCCAAAGCATGGGCAAGGATTCCAGATGAGAAAAGGAGAGCCCTAGATCCACAAATCATAGAGTGTATCATGGTGGGTTATGCATTGAATGCAAAGGCCTACAAGCTTCTTGATCCTTCTACTATGACCACATTCCTTGAGAGTGTACGTTTTGAGGAATGGCCTCTTCATGATGCTCATCCAGTTGAGCAAGAGAGCTTTCCTACCACACCTCCATTGTTTGACGAGCTCCAAGAGAGCGAATCTTCATCACATGACAATTCAGATTTAGAGTATGAGAGTGATGATGATGAAGAGCGAATGTTAGATCCGGATCACAAGAACCTAGAGATCTAGCAACTGATTCAGAAGATGAGCGAATGGGAGATCCAGTTTCACAAGAACCTGATGATATCTCAACTAATGATCCTCCTCTTCCGAGATGTGCAACCACTACTCTCAGATCTGCTGGAGATCTTGTTTGTGATCCAACTGACCAACGGAGAACTAGATTAGATTATCAGAATGGAACGTTTCATCCTTCTCACATCACTGATCCATTTTAGATCGATCAATCCTTCTTTGAAAAAGAAGGACACTTGCCTCCTTCCGGGGTGAGTGATGATATGATACATTAGCATCCTTCAGTCTATTTTGAGGGAGGGATTTCTTCCCACTGGGTTTTCCCTCTTTCCTCACTTTGTTTATTTAGATTGATTGTACGGGGTGATCTTTGGTCTCAATCACCAGGGCCCTACTTTTTAGTTTTCAGTTACTACCTCATAGTATAGCTTGCAGGGGGGTGTTGGAGTATTCTCACCATCATTTTTGTATTTTGCATGCCTGCATGAAATTCTGCATGCATCTAGTCATCTGCATGCATTCAGTCATTAGTATGGTAGTCTCCCAACACCTAGTCCTTATTTTGCATCCCCCAAGAGCCTATTTCTGCTAAGTTCTATCCCTCCTAGCCACTGATGCGCCCTTGTTTTCATCACTGGAGAACATGTGTGCCTTCTTCCACGTATTTAGGAGTTACTTTAGTTAGTTAGTTGGATGATGACTCAGTTCCTTGATTCATGGGATGATTGATCAGTTAATTGACTGGAGTACTTAGATAGGCACCTACTGAGACTAGTTTGAGCTCCACTGACTACTGACAGCTCCTCATGAGCCCACATTAGAGTCTCCTTCCCTACATCAGTGCCCATGCACTTAGTTAGACTCATTTGACTGACTAGTTGACCTTTATGACCACTACCACTGGTTTGGATGATGTCTCCAATGTTATCCTAGCCACACTTTGAGGAGAATTTGAATGACCTTAGTGGCATCCGAATCTCATTGATTGTATTCAATTATTATTCACATTATAGAGTGCCAGCTTACAGCTGATGTATGATACAACAATTTTTCTCCATTTTCTGTGTAATGAGTGTTAATTGATTCAGTAATTTCTTCTTCTTCTTTCTGCACCACATGAGTAAATTCTAGTGAGGTTTGCTACTGCTGAGTGATCCTAGCTCTAAAATTTCGAAGCTTCCCACTACTACTTTCATGTCCATCTCCATTGACTATGGGATGTGACTCCCTTCACCTAACTTGTCCCTTAGGATATCACCATCCCATTTCCGGCTTCCTATGCGAGAACCTAGACGAGTATAGTGATATAAGGGAAGCAAAGGGTAACAATTAACCAAACTAACTCTCTGGAATGGACAAACATATTGCTCCTCTAAAAGGTTCCTACAACAAACACTCAGTCTCAACACAGCCTCAACATTGTATCAATACTGTCAACACTCATAACATAGTGAGATAACATAAGGCAAGTGATCCAAAGCTTAGGATTAACTTCAACAAGGAGAGAGAACATGAACTTTATAGCACAAGTAGGATTCATCATGGAGACTTAACTCAAATTGGTGGAGTGGTGGCTTAGTTTGGGAGTTTCCCCTTCCCAAATTAGCACCATGAGGGGGAGTTACCAAAAACCAAGGAGTGGATCCATGAAGAGCACAAGGAAGTGCATCAATGCACAAGGGGGTTACAAAACATGAAGGAGAGCGCATTAGGTGAGAGAGAGGATCCAATAGGCTCATAAATATACCAAAAGCACAAAAATAGGGATGAATGGAGGAATGGGGCATACTTGTAGAGGTGGAGACTAAATTCTAACTTGTGGAAGCTACAATCTAGCTTACAACTCCTAGAATATAGGGAGAGGGCTCATAAATGAAAAAAACACATAAATGGGAGGGAATCTCTCCCAAGGAGGACACACTAGGAAAGAGGGGCCCACTAAGATACACATAAGGTGCAATAGTAACTCCATAGTCCATAAAAATAAAAAATAGGGTTCGTTGTACAATGTTTAGGTGACCAACACTACTAATGTCACCAAGGCACAAAATGAACTAGGATGGACAAACTCAATCCAAAAACAAGTTCTAAGGTGCTAGGGATGTCCCCTCATATTGTGGAATCCATGGTTTCCCATACTCTTTTAGTTTCCTTTGCCGAGCCAGTTGTTTATTTAATTAATAGCAACAACACTCAATGATAACAACAATGACAAGAACAACATTAAATTTAATAATAATGACAAAGTTCATAACCACATCATCAAAAAAATGATCATAAGTCCATAGTCACAATAACAAATAGAACATAAGTCCATAGTCAAATAAAATACCATAAGTCAGGGGTTTATCAACTAGGGTATTACAATCTGCTTAAGTATTATTGCGATATGATGAATGCTATTGTATGTTCAATGTTTATAACTCGATCGAAACCATACAATTAACTAATCCCTACTCTACTTCGGTATTGGTTGTGCTTTGAGTGAGACCTTCCCCCTTAATGTGATTGAAAATGCCAACACACTAGATGCAACATCACCCTTTTGTTGGCCCAAGTGCAAGAATCTTGGTCTCCATTTTTCACCAACAAGACATGTAGCCATGTGAGAGCTAAATTTTAATTTATTCTTAATGCTTGCATGGGGTAAAGTTGGGATAATTAGAATGGACTTCGGCTTTGGTTTCTCTAAGTAGTCGACGGGAGAAGGCTCTGTGTTTTTAGAAGCAGTCTCTATGTGAAATTTCTAGCATCTTGACATATCAATCTTGATGGGAAGAGGGTTTATACAAGACTTCCCTACGACATATTTTTTTTGCATATCCTCCACATTGGCATTCAAGTGCTTCATGGAATTAGTAAGTTTACATACATCCATTCTTGTTCCTACCGAGTATCAGTGACATAGGATATCAATGGGATGGGGCTTGCATATATATTTTTTTGAAGAGAATTATATTAGCATCGTTCTCTTTAATACCTCCTGTACCCTCTCGACAAGCAATCTAGGATAAATATCGGGAATTCTAAAAGACAAGACCTTGCTTCCTAAAATAACCAGTAGAAATCCATCTTAAACACAGAGTGAACACAGATTTATCAAGCATTGAGAGGGATCAAATTTCATTAGGTATACATTTTTTTATTGATGTGTAAAAATTTTAAGATAAAAAAGTTTACATGTCAAGAAATTTGATCCCTCTTAGTGCTTGATAAATTCAGGTTTAAGATGGATCTATGCTAGTTTTATTTTTTAAGCTTTTATGTAAAATTTAAAATTGAGTTAACATATGTTACCAAATATCTCTATTTAGTTTTTCTTTTTTTGTCACGTACGTTATGTACGTGACAACATCTCTATTTATTTGATTGAATAATAGTCAAGTAGACTCTCTAGCGAACCGGGATACCTTATTGACAAAAGGAAAAGTAGTTAAAAATGGGGTCTCCCTTAAGCACATTTGAATGCCTTAATGGTCACAATGATGAATCAATTAGAAACTAAGCAAAGGTTTAAAATTATCTTAGCCGTGCATGTAAACCTCTCACATGAATTGCTAAGTGTCAAAGAAAAAGACCCAATGGATTTGGGGGATTAATTCCCCTCCATGCCTCCTTTTGTCCCCACTTTGATTTGTATCCATGCTAGACATGGAATTTAATCCATTCTCAATGCTTTCATGGAGTGAAGGTGGGATAATTAGAATGGGGTTAGATTTGGTTTCTTTGTGTAATCTAGGGAAAAAGGATCTTTGCTTTTGGAAGCATGCTCTATGTGGAATTTCTGACATCTCTATGGTGCAATATTTGATGGGAAGATGGATGAAATAGGACTTATATAAAACAAAATATATCTACACATCCTCTAGAGTGGCATTCCAATATCTGAGGGAATTGGTAAGTCTACATACATCCATTCTCATTTTCTATTGAGTATCATTGGAAGAGGCTATTAGTGGGTTGGGGATTGCATATATATTTTTATGAAGATAATTAGAATAGTGAAATCCTCTTTAAGAACTCCTATAACCTCTTGGAAAGAAATATGAGAAATATTGGGAATTCTGAAAGATAAGATTTGCTTCCTAAAATGTCAAGCTATCAAACTTGGAGGGGATTCCTAAATACATTATTATTGAGAATAAAATAATCTTAAGGTCAATGTCAATCGAATTGGAGGGAATGGAGCGAGCAATTGAGTACTTGAGCATAAATATGGGAAAAAAGGAATCCAAGCAAGAATACATGGACTCTAAGCTTCAATATTTGACTTAAAATATGATAAATTGATTACTGATTTTGACATGCATTATAACATCATTTTGGATTTCACACAAATCTCTCAGTCCATGGAAGTTTTTCCAAATGTTTCCACAACCACAATGAATGAACATACAATTGAAGAGGAAACAATATGGAAAACAATGATTGCTTTCAATGAATAGCAGTAATCCATAAACTACCATGGATATTCCATTGGAATAGTGCATCACAACATATTTCACAACTTAGTTGTTTTTATTAACTTATTTCCATTGAATGCTAAATAATTGGAACCATAAGAAAGATAACTAGAGCAAAGAAATACACAATCCACAAAAATAACACAAGATATACCCTGGGAAAACCCACTATGGGGAAAAACCTAGCCAACAATGAGGACTATGCCTTGCTCTTTTATATGAACTACAAATACAAAGGAAATGGTACTGATCTCTATGGAGTTACCTATGACTTTGCGGCCATAATGGACTCTATAGGATCTCATATCTCCTTTGTTTTTATTCTAATATCCACTCCCATACTGTTTCTCAACTATGGAACAATACAATAACATCAGAAGAATGGAACTCTTTACCTCCTAATGGCCCGATATTTAACATAGTCCAATAACTATCTAGGGATGATTTTAGGGTTTTTGCATTCCCAAAATACCAATTAGGGTTAGGGTTTTTAGCCTTATATAATGTTCTTGAAAGTACACATGTGACTAGCTCCTCATGTGTGAGAAATGAGAGCTGACGTGGAATCCGCTTGGTACCATGGTGGTCAACTAGATAGGTCAACTTGCAGGAGGCATAACTTCTTCATACAAAATCTGTTTGAGGAATTTCTTGGACCGTTGGAAAGGTCTTAGAGCAGAATCACATGAAGGGCCATGACAAAGCGACGAGATTTCTAATCCCCAAAATATCATTTAGACCCTCAAACAAGCCCGAGAAGAGTTTGGACCCCAAATCTACAAAGTGAGATCTGACTTTAGAATGGAACCTACAAGTCAATTCATCCAATATTTCAACCCCAAAAGAACCAAAATAAATGACAATTTATATATTGATCCATTTTGGATCAAGTAGAAAGAATATGGAGAATAAGGTTAGTAACTATAAGATGTGTCAATGGAGGAGGCCCTTATTGGGCACACAATTTCTTTTTAATTTTCTATATGTAGTTTACTTATATCTTGCTACCAAGACAATATGTCAAGCATTATAGTTATAGATATTCCATGTGTAGCATATGCTTTGCATGCAATCAACACTTCCAAATAAATACTATTATGTCTTGGGAAATATTTGCAGAGAGTTTTCGTAAAAAAAAAAAAACTATGTATTTTATTAGTTGCATGGATTTCAACAACCTTTTTATAAATATAAATGCTACCATTCTTGTGAAAAAATAGTATATACATGATGATGATGTTATTAAATATATATGTAATAATAGTTAGCATGCAATAGCTATTATAAAATATTAGAAATTTAAATTGATTATATATGCTATTGTAGTTAATATAAAAAATAAAAATATAATAAAATTACTAATATTAAAAATGTCCATCATCATCATCATTGCTACCACCACCACTGATGTGGTTGTTGTCATCATCATCTTCATCCTTGTCCTTATTGTCATAGTCACCACCATCACCTAGTTCACCATCATTGTTATCACCCTCACCACCACCACCACTACCACCATCTAGTTAGTATAATTTATAATAAGTTAGTCTAATTAAGTTAGCTTAATTAAAATATTAATGGGTGATCTTATTCATATAGTTGATACAGTAGTAGTAGTCATCATTTTCATTTTCAAAGCGTTATCATTATCATCATTAATTTAATTAAAATATTGATGAGTGATCTTATTTATCTAGTTTATCTAATTAAAATATAATACTTTATTTTAATTTTTATTTATTTATTTATAATCTAATTTATATTCTTGAATGTATTTAAAAATTATTTTACATTACTTTTATTTTATTTTTTATATTTAATTTTGAGATTAGATATATAAATTTATAAGTTTTCTCCAAAAATAATAAAATGATTATAATTATATATTGAAATTTATATTTTACTATCAATTTTATTTTTAAATAAATAAAAAATAATATAATTTATAATTTATTTTTAATTTTATAAATTATATTATTACCTCTACTCTATATATATATGTATATAAATATATACTATAGATTTGTTGATATTTAATAAAGATTTGTTTATATCAACAATTTTAATTCATCAAATAATTGAAAGATTATTATTAAATAAGATAAAGGCTCTATCATGTCATTCAACAAATAAATGACAATAAAGACTACAACTTATAGCTCTAGAAAGCCCAAATGATGAAAGAAACCAACAATTAAAATCATTAAACTTAACTTGGAAATATAATACTTAACCCAACATATTGACATTAGCTTTAGATATGATTACAATTCAAAAAAGGGCGAATCCATGTTAGTACTAAAAGGATTCTCTAGCTATTATCATTGGCATAATAAGAGGACTGCACTTCCTAAGTCAACAATGCATCCAAACCTAATCACAAAGATAACATTAAAATTTAAATGAAAAAATCAACATCAATAAAAAATACCAAAGTCAAGTTGGGAGTAAGGTTATTATGTTTAGAAAATGGTTTATGGTTGCAACAACTAGAAAGAATGTTGGATAATGATAGAGCAAATCCAAAAGCATCTTATAATTTATCCTTTTTATGGAAAAATAGAGCAATACATACTATCCTATCCTCTTCATAGAAGTGAGTCTCTCCCCTATTGAGGACATGACTATGGATAGGTACCTAATGTACAAGAATGAGATAAACAACAAGGAAGACAATATGCGTCCTAAGGTTCCTTCAACTCAAATCAAAACCATAGTGTATTTTGAAGAATATCATGAGCTTCATAGTGATATCAAGTGTTGGTCAATTCCTAAAAACATATTGGGTCAAAAGAACTTGTCATCTAGATGACATTAAGAGGATTGAAGATAAAAATCACATCTTCCTAAGTCATCAAAATTATAATTGTATACTCATATTAAATAACAATTTCAAAATATTTGTTATAATATTAATTTTCATAATATTTAAACTTATCAAACTTATAATGATTTAAAAATATTTTACTTAATTTTTTTAAAATACAAAATAAAATTGTCAAAAACAAATCAGATAATTTCTCAGCTTTTTAAAAATTATTTCACTAAACACTAATAACCACTATCACTCTCACTTTTTTTTTACCTTTGCTGTTAAGAATGAATAATAACCAATTAACCACCATCACTCTTACGTCTTTGTTAAGAATGAATAATGAAAAGAAAAGAGAAGAAGAATGCGTTAAAAATGGATAATGAAAAGAAAAAAAAAAAAAAAAATTGAATACTTTGATAAAATTAAAATTAAAAAAAACAAAATATTTTTTTCCATATAAATAAACAAAATCCATTAATTAAAATAAACCACATTAGTACATTTTCTATTTGCTTCATTTTACATTTTGGTCAACCCATTAACCACCAACAGTGCTGAGAGAAAACTGATTCTCTTTGTGGGAGCAATATAAGAGATAATTAAATCGAGCTGGTATACGGTAATTTCAGAAAGTGTTGAAATTGCAGTTTGCCTTGTTCAAATGGAGATTTTGAGAATTTGGATAGTTTAAAAACCCAGCATTTATTCTAAGAGTGATTATATTGATTATTGAAATTATATAATTGCTAAAATTATAATTTTCAAAAACAATTTTAACCGAAATTCATAAAGCATTTATTCTAAGAGCGATTATATTGATTATTGAAATTATATAATTGCTAAAATTACAATTTTCAAAAACAATTTTAACCGAAATTCATAAAAAAATCTACAGAAAAGCTGAAACGTTTTGGTTGCTCTTTATCTACGCGCTCTTTCTGAGACTTTGCCACTGCTCCATAGGACAAAATAAAAGGAAACGGAAAACCATCAAATGAAGACAATTCAAGCTACACCACTTGGGAAAACCTGGACAAAATATTCCTTTACCAAGTACAGTACGACAAAAGGGTCATTAAGAAGCGATATGGTGACTTTCATACATTTGAAATTATAAAATAATAAATAATATTAAATTGCAGGCAAAAGGTTCCTCCTACAAAGTTGACTTTATCATTTTAATTTTATAAAAAAAAGTTGACTTTATCACATTAGGCTTAAAATTTGTTGATATGAAAACAAAATGAATTTCACAGACATTAAGAGGTTTCTCGTCACATTTAAACACAATATTGTCTTAAAAGAGATCTCATAATATTTAAACACAATATTTTCTTTGAGGAATGTCCTAATAATTAATGAAACACAATCTGAATTTCATGCCACTTCCGTTTTTGGACAGATCTCAATCCTAATCCATTGGTCAATCAATCTAAGTCTATAAATTCCCGTCTTAACATCCATTCCCAACATCAGCATTGGAAGTCAAGAAGATTTCAGATTTGTGGTACAATGGCTGTGCATACCCAACACCTCAGTAGTGGTATTGAGAAGCTCATGTCCAATGGACTCAACCACCTTGAGGTGCACGATAGATATATCCTGCCTCCCCATGAACGCCCACAGTTGTCTCAGGTCTCTTACTCTGAGACCATCCGTACAGTGGACCTCCAAGACCTAGAGGGCCCTAACAGAACAACGGTGATCCATGAAATCCGACGTGCATGTGAGGAGGATGGGTTCTTCCAGGTACAGTATTGATCTCTAATGTTGATATGCTGATATAGTTTGATATCTGAGTGACTGTATATTTTTCGTTGATATCAGATAGTGAACCATGGCGTGGCAGAGAGTATGATGAAAAACATGATGGGGATAGCCAAAGAGTTCTTCGAAATGCCCGTGGAAGACCGAGCAAGCCTCTACTCAGAGGACACAAAGAAACCAGTCCGGGTTTCTACAAGCCTCAATATTACCATTGACAAAGTCCTCAACTGGGTGGACTATCTGGCGCAGCCTTGTCATCCTCTTGAGGAAGTCATCGGTTCTTGGCCTGAAAAACCTGCAGCCTACAGGTAATCAGCAAAATTTTCTATATTATAAAATATCTGAGACATAGAGAAGGGAGTAATTGATTCATTTTAAACCTACTATGCAAATATATAACTGTTTGTTTTAATCTTTTGCTACAGAGATATTGCAGGCAAGTACGCCGCTGAGATGAGAGCGCTCATATTAAGGCTGCTGGCTGCAATTTCAGAAGCTCTTGGGCTCGATTCTGATTACTTGAATAAAATTCTTGGAAAGCATCACCAACTGATGAATATAAATTACTATCCTTCATGCCCAAATCCAGATCTAACTATTGGTGTAGCAGGCCATACAGATGCAAGTGCCATCACAGTGTTAATGCAAGACGATGTCAGTGGCCTGCAAGTATTCAAAAATGGGAAGTGGACTGCGGTAGAACCCATAGCTAACGCGTTGGTGGTCAACTTGGGAGATCAGCTGCAGGTTAGAAATAAAAATAATTAGCAGATCCATAGAATTTTCCCTCTGTTCAAGAATTTGAGGTTATTGATTCAATTTGTTTTGTGTGATTTGAGAAATAGGTTGTGAGCAATGGGAGATTTCGGAGCGTGAAGCATCGAGCAGTAACGAACAGGGACAGTGCACGCATATCAATTCCGACATTCTATCTCCCTTCAGACGATGCATTTATTGCTCCACCCGGCTCTATACAGAGAATATAATTTTGGGCACTTTCTGGAAACTTTCTGGAGCGTGGGATTAAAGGGAGAGTGTGTGCTGGATCTTTTCAAGGTCGAATGAACCATCAATCTCCATGGCCGATTGTCTTTGCATGTCACCATAAACGTGTTATTTCAATGACCATAAATAAGGATCCGGATTTTGATATGAGGTCATTTGTACATCAAATCTATTCTTTGGACGTATTGGTTTTCAAATTCTATCATACTTGTATACAATTAATGTAGAAGTATTTTAGTTTTAACAATTAATATTTTTATAATAATAGTAATAAATTTAATATTACAGTTAAATTAAACATTGATTAATGGTTTTATGTGTATTTAAATTTAAATGCATTAGTTTTGATGATCATTGTGTCAGAATTTAGAAGTGATATTGTTTTATTATTAAACCAGAGAGAGTAGGTGGCAATGTCCTTGCTTGAAGTTTTTGAGTGTCTATGAAATCAACTAGCTTGGTTGTTGTTTTCAAAAGCTTAGCAAAGCAGATACAATACAATGTGGCAATTGCAAAGTAGATGATGGGCTGCTATGTTGGTATGAAGCCTAGTATATGATTGGCTGCTATGCTGCTACGTCCTTGTCGTTCTTTGGACAAATTTCGCATGGAAAGAATGAAAAGATGCATTGCCAAGAATGGTTCTAATTTCTATTTGGCTTTAATGATTATTTTGCTTTTTAATGACAAAAGAGTTTTTAACTAAAATCTTATGAAATGTAATCGTGGGCGAGATTTCACTTGTGGCTTGTTGCAGATAGAAAGCAGTTAATTGGTGTAAGATTAAATTCCACTTTTTTATATATAGGACGTGTAGCGAATGGGTGAATGCATCCTATGGGCCATGGAGGTTATTTGTGCCTTTGTTTTCAATCTTAAGTTCACCAATGCTCTTATAGCAGCTAACACTCAAGAAGGAATAATTTTATAATGGGATAGCGAGTTATGTTTGAAAAAGCATTCAACTAGCAAGACAATAGCAACGTCCCACAATTCCATTGAGTTGAAGAAGAAATGCTATAGACAGTGAAAAAAGTCTGAAGTGAAATATTAGTTTAAGACTTTATCTTCCGCCTTCTCCACGACTGCCATTCCGCCCCATCCCCGTGCTTGGCCTTTGCCACTTTCGTCGTGTCGATGTTCGACCCATTTGTCAACTTTTCGACTTCGTCGACTTCCAATTCTGTCGACTATACTTCAACAGCTTCCTGCTTGACTGCCAGTTTTCCCACACTAGTGGTCTTCGACAATCTCCCTGGTCGACCTCCTCTAGTCGATCATTTTCGACTGTTTCGCCTATGCCCCGATGCCCTTGCATCAGAATGCAGGTAATTGGTGTAATATTAAATTCCACTTTTTTATAGACAGGTGTAGCAAATGGGTGAATGCATCCTATGGAGGTTATTTGAGCCTTTGTCTTCAATCCTAAGGTCACCAATGCTCTTAAGACAAATAACAGCCAACACTCAAGAATCAATAATTTTATAATGGGATAGCGAGCTCTGTTTGAAAAAGCATTCAACTGGCAAGACAGTAGCAATGTCCCGTAATTCCATTGAGTTGAAGAAGAAATGCCATAGATAGTGAAAAAAGTCTGAAGTGAAACATTAGTTTAATACTTCTTTATATTTAACACTTGATCTCAAAAAACACAGGAACCTTTTTATTGATCTTCACTTAAACATCAGGAAACTGATTTCAGTAGGCATATGCTGTAATGATCATTTGCAACACAGATGTTTTGTAGATTTTGCTACAAATTTCCAGTAAGATTCTTAAGCATCCCAAAGGACTGTGTGTTATCTCTAAAGAACAAAAATAACCAGCCTCTATATGGTTTTGGATATGGACTATAATCAAGAGATTGATAGAAAATGAGATAAAGACAAAGATGCAACAAGGTTAACAACACAACCACAAAGCCTTATATTCTATGTTAGTTATGAACCAAAAAAAATTACGATATGTTTTTCTTTGCATAGTAAAAAAATATATATAAATATTGAGAGCATGCTATCCAAGAATCCATTAACAAGTACAACATTTAGCCCAAAAGTCGGCCTAGTTGAGTTTAACATTAAAAGCTTTGACATCAAAATTGACCAAGTTTTTTTTTGAGAAGACAAATCATCCATAATTTGTTGCCTAAAGAAAATAATTTTGGTGAGAGAATTCTTTGCCATAAATATCTAATGCTGGTAGATTTTAGAGATTCAAACCATATGAACTTAATTACAATATGCCCTCTAAAACTTGAAAGGCAAAAAAGGAATTTGACAATAACCTTGTACACTACCATAGCTATTTTATGAGTAAGAAGTACATAATATGTTAACCAGAAAGCACGACCAAAGAAACCATGGAGATACCAGCAACAACAGAAATGTCAAGTCGATAATCCACGACCAAAGAAACCATGGAGACACTAGCAACAACAGAAATGTCAAGTCGATAATCCAAAACAACAAAGAAAAGATACCTTAAAATAGACATAGCACTCAAGTGTCAAAAACACGAGTCTCGATGTTGCTTAAAATCCTTATCGCTGGAAAAAAAAACCTAGGATGTTTTTTCACTGAATATGTACTAGCATTTTGCTATGTACTTTAAAATAAGAGGAACATATATTTACAAGAGAAACAACTTTATACAAGCTGATACAGTGTTTAAAGCAGAAATTAAAGAATTTTTTGAACTATAAGCACTACATTTTAGTTTCAAGGCATACTTTTTTTAATATAAAACATGAGACATGTTGACAAAAGATACGTACAAGAATTTTCAATATATGTGTTTGCATGGCACGCTAAAAGTTGTATTGATACTTGAAAGAAAAAAAGCATAATTGATGCTATTTTGGCTCAATAAGAAATAGGAGAGCATGAGGGTCTAAACTAGTGTCAAGATACATATATGAAAACAAGGAATTCTGTATGAAAATTTGTTGAAGGGCACATAAAACTAGGAAGTGTCATCTTTCTTTTATAATTGATCTATTAGTACCTACATAAGTACATTAAAGTTTGTCTCTATTTCTTTGGAGGAAGGAATCTAGCTAAATTTTTTTTTAATGCTATATGGGAGATTGGTAAGATATAATCAATTTCATTAAGATGCAAGTGTACTAATGGACTATTGTGTTTTTCTTGAATTTTACCTTGGGATAAAAGAAAGAGAAAAGTGTGCAAAAAAGTATAAACCTTTGTAAACTGGTGTATATTATGTATCTTTTGGTTGGGACGCTTAAATTGCATATTTTGAGTTTCGATGATTTGCTAGCAAGTCACCTGTCCATATTGAAACAAAAGACTAGATTGAATGTGTTACCTCATTAACTAGCACTCATCAAATGTCGCAAGATATGTGGACCCAAATGTCGTAAGTGGATCTAGCTGAAAGGGGTGGACTTAGCGCTAATGATCAGAACAATTAAAGGAAGCTCACCCAATGTCACCTCGATGAAGCCCCCTTCCTCTTTCGACCCTTCTCTTGTAGGCCATGGGAGGCTCCCCAAACTATAGTAGTAATAACCGTGGAAAATCATGCCACGGGGGATTCACTAGTGAGGGAATATCATATCACGTCCATTCATATTGGGGGTTTGAGTACTCCTAAAATGCTCAAAAAAATATTGCCTTGTATTAAGGGGTCAAGGGGGGTTTTTATTTTGACATAGTAATATAAATATTGGGGGTTATTTTATTTGGGTGGGATAAGTAATAACCCCCAAATTATGGGATGGATTCATCCCTCCAAATCATGGGCTCAATTCATACCTCCAATTTATTAAGCTTGTATAAAACTTGAGTTCTATATGGTTATACTTATATTTACATGATCTAAAATTGATAGATTGGCAAGCTATGGTGTGAAGCATCTGCATTTCACTAAGTATTGGACTATGGGTCTTTTACATTCTTTGTTACATTGATATCTTGAATAGGTTTCCTTTTACATATTTTTCCTTCTCCACTAATATTTTGTTGGTTATTCCATTATCCAACGCTACAAATTGATAAGTCGCCCCTACAATCCTAGTGGGATCATTATTAACATTATATTATTATTTTATTTAGCATCATGTTTGATTATACTAAGATGTGTTAGCGCTCCTGTTTGTTACAACTTGATAATATGATATAAAGGGGGTATTAAAAATGGGTTGATAAAAATGGATACCTACAATTTCTGGTGAAACTAGGGGTTTTCTTAATTGGAAAGGTATATTGGGAGGGGGGTTCAACAATACAATTTTAGGAGGAATTTTCCAATATTTAGTGAAACTAGGGATACTATTTAATATCCTATGAATGATCATTCTATGTAACAAGTTCACTGAGTGAAACCCCCATGAATTACGCCAAGAAAGCAAGACTATCCCTGGAAAAATCTTCTTGAAAGATAGTAAGTTAGTGCCTGAAAGGAGTCACCAACAAATATAAACCATTAACCATATGCGTAAGGGAGTTAAGAGAACATGTATATCTGATATTTATGTAGGAAAACCTATAGGTAAAAAAATGAAACAAAAATGGAGATACCTCTCAAACTAACTGTCGGAATTTCATAATTTTTACCCCCTGACGACCAGCAAAGAGGGGCGCACCTATTCCCCCTAGGGTGCACTTAAATTGGTGGATGGAAAGATTGATTTGGAGATGATTTAATCTATAGGTCTGAATTTTTCTGCAGTGAAAAAAAAATGATAGAAAATTGGTGATATCTATCAAACCAACCATCGAAAAACAATGAATCGAAGCTCACAATAGAGATGAAAGGAGGGAACACTTGTTGGGCGTAGAGAGCCCCTCTTTAGAGTAGGTTTTAATCCTGAAATGGGCACAAGAAAGGTACATGAAACCACTGTTACAACAGTCAAATCAGATCGACAAAATAAGATAGGTCAAATCCCCCCACGGTCCTCTTGAGTGATGTTAAGGGATGTGTGCATATATTGGTTTTAAGTTTGATATGGGGTGAATTTGATCCTCCAATATGGGCACGCCTAAGCCAAAAGCTTGCATTCTTTGCATTATTTTATTATATGGTTTTAATTTTCCATATAATTTGGGATTGCCATATATTTTATCCATGTTAAGTGGATCTTTATCCCATTTAGTTTGGGATCAAATCCCATGGAATGTGGTGATAGGTTATGTAACCTTGGCTATATAAACCAATGTAATTTGACAATGAGAGCATTGAATCTTTTGAGGAGAGAATGGTAAGATACCGTTATTCCTTTGTAAAAGCTTTGTAAGTTGCTAATTTTTGTAAGAAGCTTTTTAGCCACTCTTGAGAGCTTGAGTGTGAGAGTCTTTATGATTGAAAGCCTAAGTCTCTTCTTGAAGCAACATGAAGGATGAAGGCAATTTTGTAAATGTGCATGCATATTTTTTGAAGACTGATAAGATCGTTCCTCCTTGAAGCTGGACCTAGAGACATAGTCCACATTGGACAAACTCCGTTATCACATGGTGTCTCATATTTTATGGTTTGCATCACTTGTTTATTCATGTTTTCAGTTCTTTAAGCATTTTCATAAGCTTGATATTTGAATCCTTATTTTTAAGTTCACTCTTTAAGAGTTTATTTGCAATTCAAGCGTTAGTAGATCCTGTCATTTTCAGATCATGTTTGGTATCAGAGAAGGCTAACTAGGGAATTGCAGAGTGTGAATGTTAACTAGATCAAGGCTTAAGCGAGGTGAAGGCCAACTTGAAAATTTTAATCCAGAGATTGGACATGCACATCGAAGAAATAAAATGGAAGATGAAGACTACTGAGAAGAAGATGAGAAGGATTTCCACAAGGATTTCTATCAGATGTCAGACAAGGTAGAAAAACTGTTTGAAGATTATCAAGAGAGATTGGAAAAGAAGAAAACGAAGAAGGAGAAAGCAGAGGATAATGCTGTGGGAAAAGGAGGAGACCCTTTTGAGCCTTCTTCTCCGTCCTCTTCTTCCTCTTCTGAAAGTTCTAGTACTGCTTCTTCAAATCCAAAGAAAAAACCTGAGAAGACTAAGTCTGATTTAGCTTATTTGAAACTTGATATTAAGTTTGATTTGCCTACATATAATGGTGAACTTAATGTAGAAAATTTGGATGATTGGATCAGGCAGATGGAGGTGTATTGCAAGATCTAGAAGCTTTCATATGATAGTGCAAATATCTAGTTGGATACTCTCTATCTTGGAGGCACTGCACTCATTTGGTGGGAGAGTAAGACACAGGAAGACCTCCTTACAAAAGGTAAAATTATTTCTTCCTGGTATGAATTTACTGCTGCGTTAAAGAAGCAATTTTATCCATTAGGCTACATACAAAAAGCCATGATGGATTGGAAAAACTTAAGGCAAGGTAAAGGTCAGAATGTACAAGAATACACTCAGGAATTCAGAAAGAGAGCTTTGATTTTGGGTATACCTCTTTACACTTAAGAAACTCTTATCAATTCTATTGGAGGATTACATAGTTATTTGCGTCATACAATACTTATGTTTAATCTACGTAGTTATTTGCGTCATACAATACTTATGTTTAATCCTACTAACCTGGATGAAGTGTGTTTTCAAGCCACACATATTGAATCTAAAGGGAAGAATGCTGATGACAACTTTTCCTCAGCTAAATCGAGCCAGTTGAAATAAGGAAAAGAGAAGATGAATCGATCTGCTAGAGTTAAGAAGGGGGATACAAAAATTTCATGTTCTCATTGTCAGATGTAATACCCCTATTTTGACCCTTATGGATTATTGGCTTCAATGTAAATATTGTGTAAATACAGTGTGTATGTGCCCTAGCGTGGAGCTCAAGTCCAAGTCCCCACTAGTGGATATTCAAGTTTAATTACATAGGAAAACATTTGATAGTTTGATTATCCATGAGAGGTTAATCCATGAAGATTTGTAAAGGATGTAATTATTAATTATTGTAATGAAATACCCAAGAAGCTAGATAAGGAGGCAACCAATGAGAAAGGGGGCATGTGTATCCATTAGGGAGAGGTGAGGGGGTTATGGGATTGGTACCCATGCTGCCACATGTCCAATTGTGAACCCATTTGACTCACCATGATGAAATTAATGCAACTGTAAGAGGGTGGTTGAGGAAACCAGACCCATGAATTCGATGGAGTATGAGAAACCTGCAAATCCGTATGGCAGGGTATGGCCCTGTGTGTTGCTTATCCCTTAATCCACTCCATGCCTGGGAATTCGACCATCCTGCTTGCTAACCCATTGTTGACAAGAACCTAAGTCAGACATGCACCTGCAGAGCCCATCCGAGAGGAAAAGAAGCAAAAATTGTGATTTCCTATGTAAGCCGAAGGTGCAGAGCCGAGAACGCCCAAGGAAACCCTGTGTGAGAATGGGATTGGTTCGGACAACCTTAGTTCGTTATGTGGGATGAATTGAGGAGCTGGAATGGTCTAGAAAACCCGTGAGAATCATTTAGACTCGTTTTGCAGAAGGATGAATTGAAGGGCAGAGTCTAGGGCATGGCCCTATGGAAATTGGCTTGTATAACATAGTTAAAGGTCAGATTAGGGTTGGGTTTGCTTGATAAACCTAGTGAAGGTTGCAATCTCATGAAAACAACAGCTAAACCTTTCTATGCCCACCCTAAATTGCATTGGAGGGAAGGGGCCTTGAGGGACTATGCAATAGAGAAGAGGGCCTTCCTTGTGTTGGGTAAGGTAGGTAATGTGGGTGTCATGCTTGCTGAGTGGTCTAAGATGCCTGCAGATCTAAGGTAGAGCTCACTAGCTTAGCAAAACCCTCCTTTCTCCATGGATTGCTTGATAAACCCAAATATAGGTTGGCTTAGCATCAGGATGAGACCTTGACTGTGATAGAGTTACTTAGCCCTCCTTAGTGGATACACAACACAGCTTGGGGGTGGTCTCTCAGCTGAAAGAGTACAAGTTGGATAGAGACCTAAGGTTGGGTGGAACGTTGTCCTCAATTAGCCAGTTTCTTGGGGCAGCTTCAGTCCAAAGATAAGTGTTTGTATGTGTTAAATGATGCAAATTCATGTGTTATAGCTATTTTTTAAGTTATGCTTGTCATGATTTAGAATAATGGATGGATGAATCCATGAACTTTCTTATTAGGTAGCCATGTATAAGCTTGAATATAATATTGAATGCATGTTGCAAGACTTCATTGTTTACATGGATGATAGGCATGGCTAACCCCTATAGGTTGTTAATATGATTAGCTAACTTAGTCCATTATATGTGTTTATTATGCATTGTATTCACCCTTCAAAGGGATGGTTTCTAAGCCCCTCTATGGTTAGGTGAAGGGGGAATTCATGGCAGGAAGGAGGCAAAACCCCTGGCAGAAGGTTTAAGGAACTTTGGTGGAGATATGAACATAAATTTAGTTGGGATTTGGGAATGGTTGGAGTATTAATATGGGGTGGGGATTGCACCATTGGATAAAGCTCCCAAATATCTTTCCAACGGTACCGACCTTGTCTCATTTTTAATGTTATTGATATCTTGCAAAGGAATATTTAATGTGATAATATTTTTAATGTTATTGATATCTTGCAAAGGAATATTTTCTTCAATCCCCCAATGGTTTAACCAGACCATGGAATCTTTATACCAATCTCTCTTAAGCCAAAGTTGGTCTTTGGATTTTAAAGCAATTTTAGGAAGTCTTTGGTCTCCCATGCTATTTATCATGTACTTGTACATCAAGAACCTATTCATAACGATTCTCTTGATGGGGGAAAGATCCACTTCTAGAAGGAGAATATGGTAGGGTGTCTTGTTTTTAATTTTGAGGTTATACATTATGAAATGATTATGGATTTGTTCAATCTTTCACTAGGATTCTCTAGAGATGATGCAACCCCAAACTTCACAATTGTACATGATAATGAGAGTGACGAGAGTTTAAAAAATAAACTTCTTCTTACCCCACATTACAAGGTTTGTTAATTTATAATTGTTTTCAAGACCAAAATAAACTTTCCACCCTCCATTAATCCTTTTCTCAATGCTATAGTTCCAATTGAGCTTGTGATGAATATAAATGATGAGATACTTGTAGGAAGACACTTCCTCCAAGTTTCTATTGTCATTTACAAAATTGCATAAGTGACTTTCTTGGACTTGATAATCATAAATTTTGTTTTGTCAGTGTTAACAATCATACCCATATCAGAGCATAAATCCTTGAGAAATCTTAATTTCTTATGAAGATAAAAGGGTCACCTTGCCACAAGAACGATATCATCAGCATAGAGAAGGAGGATGATGGATATACTAGCTAAGGTCGTTCCAGTGCACCTTGCTTCTTCTAAACAACCTTCTACCTTATCGATGTATATGCCAAAAAGGGTTGGGGAGAGGGGGGAACCTTTCTTAAATACAATATTACAATTAATATATTTTGGCCGCCCCTCAATTCTATTAAATTTTGCAATGAAAATCCCGTACAACCTTATCACAATAACTCTCAACTTGAAAGGACATTTAGCTCTTAATCTATTCCACAAGTTATTTCTAGGCATCGTATCAAAATCTTTCCTAAAGTCCACAAAACAACAAAAGAGATTGGATTTACTATTACGACATTCCTCCATGATGATACTAAGCGTAACGCGGTGATCTATGGTAGAGTGATGTCTTCTAAATCTTGCTTGACCTTTAGTCCGCTTACCTTCACTTTCTATACATACATTGATTTTATTTTCTAGAATGATACCATAAATCTTGGCTAAGAGAGGGCTAATCATAGTGGTCTGGTACAATTAGAGGGGTTATTTTTATCATTGCTTTTAAATATAGGAATAATGAGGCTATGATTCCAAGGATTAGGGAAACCTTTCTTGACTGCTATATTGAAGAGTTTGTGGATGTGAGGAATGAGGACTAGCCCACCAATTTTTAATATTTCTACTTGCTATCACTCAATGTCCTTAGCTTTTCCATTTGCAGGGCGCTTAACCCCAAAATCAATGTCTCTTAATGAGAAAAATTCTTCGGTTGTAAGGAGGGTTTGAAGATTACCAATGACATTTGTGGATTTGTAAATGTTTTTAAGATAGGCATTCCAATCTTCCAAATAAATCATAATATTATCTTTAGTTTTACTAGTTAGAATTTGCCTCCAGATTTTTTAGGACTCTACCTTAGAGAGGTGTAAAATATTTTCCTTTTTTTATTTATATAGTGCATTTTTCTTCTTCTTTTGATTAGGGTTTTGTGTTTGTTTATCTTGTCAATTTTTAAAGATTCTTCAATAGATTCCTTGATAGCTCTTCTTGCATTTTTACATTCTTTATCATATTAGGATCGTTGATTCTTCAATTTTTCTTTTTACTCGAAACTTCGACGGAGAACTTGTTAATGGAATATGAGAGGACCATAGTAAAATTATGATAGAGGCATTCTATATTGTCCATACTTGAAAGAGGAGATAAGTCATTTTTATCTCATTTAGGAAAAGATCATCCTTATATCTCTTGAAGATCAATTTTTTGTTACTATGAGAATTTTCTTATGTGGGATCTCTCTGCATGACAAAATTGAGGGTTACAATTAGAGGTCTATAATCCAAGTTAGGGTCGTGGTCATTTAAAATGTCTAGATTTATCATTTTATTGTATAGAGGGATATTAGATATGACATAATCTACCACACTACTGTCAAGCCCATGAATACAAGTCATCTTGCTAGAATTTCAGTCAGCTGGCTAGAATGTATTAGGTACTTTATTTTACTCTATTATTATTATTATTATTATTATTATTATTATTATAATGTAAAATTAAATATATAGTTATATAGTTCTAAAAGTTTTTAATCTATATTAAATTATTAATAATTTTATTTTTTTAAAAGATTAAGTTAAATTAAAAACAATAAAATTTATACTATAATTTTTGTTTTTATATTATTTTCCTCTTTTAAGGTTTGATAGATCAAGTTAGTTTTAATGAACGTTTATAACCATTGTCATCATCATGGTCATGATTGTGGTCATAGTCATCATCATCATCATGGTTTTGATCGTCATGGTGGTGGTGGTCATCATCATCATCAAAACCTAGAGTATATATGGATGGAATTTTTTTATATCAGCAATTTTATTTTATTTTGTTCCTTTTTTTTAATATTAGCTACACCCGATATCTTATTTTTCTATATTGTAATCAATTTATGTTTCTAATAATTTAAAATAACTAGTACATATATAGTTAATATTATATACATGATGATAGGGCGGTAGGCATGCAGGGGTTTCTCCTTGGCCTCAAAGGAAACAAAGAAATAATCTTCACTTGGGTACTAGGGAGAATGACCAATACTTAGGCAAAGATACATGCTATGTTTCTCAAAGTATCAATTCTCAACTCTTATAATATCAACTCAACCCTCATTCTTGGGGATTCCTCTTTGAGTTTAGATCTAGTGAGAAAGCAGAAGCATGAACAAGGATCAAACCTTAGTCAAATGTTGCATAAATACAAGGTATGATTGGTTTGTTAGACTCATATAATTTTTTCCACATATGTTGATCAAACAATAGTTAAGTAGAGTCTCTAGCAAACCAAGCTACCTTATTGCCAAAAGGGCAAGTTGTTAAAAATGAGGGTTCCCTTGAGCACCTTTGGATAAATTAATTCCTATAATGATGAATCAATTAGCAACTAAGCATAGGCTTAAAATATTCTTAACCATGCATGCAAACCTTATCACACAAATCACTAAATATTAAAGGACAATACCCAATGGACATGGGGGATTATCTCCCCTCCATGCCTCCTTTCATCTACCACTCAGACCTGTTGTCTCCTTCGTTTCGAAGTGGACCAAGGAAGTAGAAAAACTAGAGAAAGTAGCAGAAGAGAAGTAGAAGACTAGCATAAGTAGCATAAAGCATCAGAAGTTGGGGAAGCAAGGTAACCACTGCAACCATTTTGGACCCAATGTGCAACTATAGAAGGAACCAGAAGATGAAGAAGAAAAGAAGAAGAATAGAGCCCACAAAAAGTTTAGAGCCAAGAAGATTCAAGTATCAAAATATCAAGTTGCAGAAAGAGACATCGAGATCTATGTTATGGGTTTTGTAATGGGTTCTTGGGGTTTTGTTTAATCCTGCGATGGGTAATTCCATAATGGATGTAAGGCCTATGGATGTGATATTGTTGTTGTAACGAGGATATGATTATATAATGAAAGAGATCACCCCCCCCTAAATTTTGTGTTGAACATGTGTCTGTTATGCTTCTGAATCTATCTCTATGATGGTTTCTTTATGTTTAGCAATATTTATTTCGATGGGTAAATAATGGATCTGCATAAGTATTATTGTGATATTATGAATGTTGTTGTATGCTCATTGTTGTATAACTTGATCGTAACCATATAGTTAACTAATCCCTACTCTACACCAGTCTTGGATGTGCTTCGAGTGAGACCTTCCCCTTAAGGGGATTGAAAATGCCAACACACTAGACTACATCGACTCCCTTTTGTTGGCTCATGCGCAAGAACCTTGGTCTCCATTTTGCACCAACAAATGGTTCCGTCGTCGAGTCCTAGTTCTTAAATAGAACTTTTTTAACTGTATGGCTGAATTGGTGATAACAAGTCAGATTTAGAATTGGTGGGACAACAAGCTTGAGGATTTCGCAATCTAGGAAGCTGATCTACGAGGGTGGGAAGTAACAACGTTCAAGCAATACCTTTTTTGGAGGAGCATTTTTGGATCAGTACAAAGTATTGTGGCTCAAGCTCCTAGTAAATCTAGCATACTGGTTGTAGTGACTCGCGGAAGCACTTGAGTATCACAACAGACAGAGTAAAACTGTAGTTTGAAATGTAAGAGATCTGATCCGGTTGAGTAAGCTAGAATCACTCCTGACTAAGGATGTTGATTTTTAGGTAGAAAGCACTCTGTTTGGTTATATTTTGGAATTCATAGCTGAAAACAATCAATCCACATTGAAAGACGAGGACAAAACTAAGAGAGGTTCTTGTAGGATACTACTGAAATAAGTTCCCCTATGGATCAAGACCTTTTTAGTCGAATTTGGGTTTCTTCCTGATTGGATTAGAATGGAGGAGTAAACCCCCCACACCCAAGGGGAAAAGTTGAGGTGATGTTGCTACATTGTGGAAGTTAGGTCTATCATCAATGGAGGGGATTGACAATGTGGAAGCGAGGGCTGAGAGAGTAGAATGAATAGAAATGATTAAATAAAAATGGTCGAAAGAATAATTAAGAGAAGAACAAAGGAGAAGCATGTGATTGGAAGAAATCACAAGGAGTGGGGAAAGTAGTGAAGAAAACCAATAGGAGTTACATTAGATGAAGTGGAGAGAGGAAATTCCTAGTGCCAAATTGAGAAAGTAGGGAATGGACATGCTAGACAACCTAGTAAAAGGAAGTTGGGAGGAAGGCACAAGTGGAAGGAAAGATCATGAAGACCAGTTGCCATGTAATGAAGTGCTTTATCATATGCCAGACTCAGCCTTGAATGTAGGAGAATATCATCAAGAATTGTCAGGACCTATGGAAAATGGAAGTACTCCATAAGGTGAACCCCTTATTGAACAAGAAATAGGAAGCAATGAAGCTAGCACACCCCTGACTGAACCCTAGGTGCCCTTGCGAAATTTGCTAACAAGTTCTCAACATATTGTGTTACAATTTCCTTGGCACAGTCATATGAATAGTAGTAGTAATAGTTCTCAGAGCAGCTCACTAGTAGGAGGAAGAAACGATAGTTCTCATGCTAGTAGCAGTAATTTTATTTTGTAATTAGGACCATAAGGGTTTGTGTTAGTGAGTATTCTAGCCACACCAATGGCCAAGGAACCAACAAGACCGCCCCTAATATTCCCATATTTTTGGGGGAATGGAGGAGATGATGTAGCTCAAAACTAGTTTCTTTGTGAGGAAATATGGAACCCCAAGGATACTCTGGCGACATCCAATTTGGTGGAATTTCAGACGACCCTCCTGTTGATGCCCCGAATATCGCAGCATCAAGCAGAAAGGGATTCTCCCCAGTAAGCAATCCCAATTAGATCACTCACCATTTGGTGTGGGGAATCCGTCCGATTAACGGTTTCGGCTACCGTAAGTTTTTAAAGATTTGTTGGTTTTACCAGTTGCGGCCCGATCCACCGGTTATGTATTTTGTATTTAAGATGATGTGCATGTGCCCTAGACTAAATGCATGCGGAAAACAAATCAGTATTAATCTAAACTAGTCTAATCTACCTATCGTTATAAGGAGCAGAGTTAAAGAATGGGTAAATTACTAGAAAATACACCAAAACAATCCACAGTTAGCTGTTAAATTGAAAGGGGCATTTACAGCAGAAAAGAAAGATTATCTAAGGTAACTTAGATAAATATAAACATTCCATTACCCATTTAACACAAAAATTTTACATAATTATATGAAACCATCCACAGCAAAGAATTAATTCATAAAAGCCAGGAAAGATCTCATAGGAAATGTATGAGAAATTTGCAGAAATAGTTCAGCAGCTTAATCAACAAGACTCCATGTAAAATAACGTGCTAGCTTTCACAGGCCAAAATGATTTCCATTCATGTAGCAGAAATAGTTCCTTTACAAAATAGCAAAAGAGTTTCACCTGCCAAAAGTACTTTGATTCTCCTCTTATTAGCTATATATAGCTATACAAAATGTGCCCAGAATTGACACCTATACCCTAACCGTTTAGATTCCTCTATTTTGTCTTGTAGTGCTTGATATTACATAAGAGAAATATTCTAAATGCTTTACAAAATGGGAATTACAAAATTACAAATGTTTTATCGTCCCAAATGTATGTACAAAGATGCACATCTATGTGTCATGCTGAAGAGCACGAGCTATCTCTGACTTGGATCCTTTAGCAGCTCAGGCGCCTCTGGGATTGTTGGGGTCTCCTCTTGTATCACTGCAATGGTTGGGCCAATCTCTGATGTAGTAGCTTGACTAGATGCCAGTGCCTTCTCCACCTCTACTATGTGAATTCCCCAGTGATTAGTGTCTTTCACAATATTTGCTCCAATCAAGGGGCTCATGAATCTGAGAGATATCTTTTGCTTGAACAGCTCTTCTTCTAAGGTGGTTATTTCAGCCGCAGTAGTCCGGAGGCTTTCTTCCAGGCTATGTTGATGAACAACAGCTTGGCTGATAAATTGGCGTAGATCTTCTGTTGTCAATGTGTCCAGCTTCTGCACATATTCACTTTCTTCCTGGAGCTCTATACTCAGATTAGCTAAATAATGAGCCTTATCCGAGAAGTCTTCTATCATTTGAGGCATGGATATTCTGTAGTTTTCTTGTGTGGTTTGGATCCAGGAATATACGGTCTTGCACTGGTCATAAGCTTCTGAAGTCACGGAGGCCAATTTCACTCCACACTCTCTGGAATACTCCAGGGTGCGTATATCTACCTTGTATTCAACAATAGTTTTAAGGGGAAGAGTTGCTGGGAACCTTGACTTTCCTTCTCTCCATTCGATATGCCTTCTAATCTCCTCATTGATGCGTGAGTGCTTCCTTCTGATCCTGGTGGCTTCAACATTTCCTTGCTTGACCTTGGCCATGACTAATTTTAGTCTATGTATTTCTTCTGCTATGAGTTCTCTGACTCCATAGGTCTCTTTTAGGACTCTACTGGCCTGCTCATGGAAGGTTTTGATATCTCCCATTTTGTTGTTTGCTAATTCCAATTGCTGCTCCAGTGATTCATTCTCTCCTTGTAATTTTTCAATGCTCTCTTTGAGGTCTTCTAACTCCCGAAGGTTGTTGAATTTATCTGATTTGAGGTTCAAATTCTTCCCTTTAAGCTCTGCATTTTCATCTTCTAAGGTCCTTACTTGCATTGACAGAGCTCTCCTATCTGCCTCTAATCGTTGGAGTGCTCTTTGCAAGTCTTCCTTTTGAGATGTGAGAGCATTATTCTTCTCAATCATCAGGTTTGCATAGTTCTTCTCTTTGACAAAGGCTTCCTGAAGTTGCTATGCTTTCTCCTTTTCTTCATGTGACTTGTCTCCCAATATAAAAACATTGTCTGTGGTTGCTATGATCGTGGCTATAGAGATGGATGTTAGGTGTCTAGCTGCTTCTTCAGTGTTTCTCATGACCGTGGTGATGATGTTTGGCCGAAAAGGTCTTTTCAGTATGGATTCCGTCTCTTTGACAATGGTCTTCCTCTTCTTATTATAAGCAAAATTCTGCCAGTTAGAAACTGTGTTGCCTTTATAGGGTGTGAAGGGAACAATAGGTAGATCCCTTATAGGAGAGCCCATATCCAAGTTCTGCAGGTCTGGGATTTTGGGGTCGATCTCTCCTTGAGACTTCTTTTCTTCCTCCTCTTTCCTCTTTGCTTCTACTCCTTGCTCCTTCTTTCTTCTGTCTTCTTCTTCCAGCTTAGCATTAATTTCCAGCCTAATTATTTCTTCCTCTTCTTTCCTTTTCGCCTCTGCTTCAGCTTCGGCTGCTTGGATTTTCAAATTCTCTTCTTCTCTTAATTTATCTTCTTGGATCTTCTTTGCATGTTCCAAGAGCTTCAGTTCTTCTTCGGAGAGAGATTGGGAGCTTGAGCTGGCTCCTCCTTTGCTTACCTGACAAATCTGTAGCTCGACCATATTGCTGATTCCTCTATATGGTTCTTCCTGAGGATCATAAAAATTGGCATATTCATAGGGAGTAGAGTGCTCTTTGCAATGCTGCGCAACTTTGCCTTGTCGATCGTTCCTGTGGAAAATCCTTTCTCCAAAGTAGAAGTTCTTCAATTCTGCAACAAACTCCTTTACAGTCGTGATTCCTGTGAACTTGTAGGAGCCAACATAGAAGGGTAGGGGGGGAAGGTGGCTTTTTTGGCCTTTTACAAGGTGTTACCCATTCCATAAATGAAGACCTGCCTGACCATTTCCTTTTGAACTATGTAATATGTAGTATACTTCGGAAGAATATATGGTGCTTTAGAACCTCCATACATTCTTATGTAAGTACCTTCCAGAGAGAAGTAGAAATCGCCACACTTTTCTAAGACTTCCATGGCGTTTTTCGATAGACAATTTGGTTCTTCATGGAATATCATTTCAAATAGAGGCATGATGAACTCCTCGCAGATGAGCTTGTAGTCCCTCTTGTAATTATGTGCCCAAAAGATTCTATAGGCAAGGAATACTGGACCTTCTGCCGGACTCCACATGCATCCCAACTTAGGAAAAGGACACTTTGCCACAATACAATCTATGAGATATGAAGCCATATAGAATTCTGCCTTTCTTTCCTCTAGCCCTTCTTTAGCCATTGTTACTGCTGATGTCAGGCTGTTCGAGAGAATGTCGGTCCAATTAAATATTGTGCCTTTGAAAGCGACAAAATGTATGATAGGGACCCACTGTAGCATGAACATCGTCCCGTCAGGTCTCCCGAAGATCCTGCTTAGCATGAGAGCAATTAGTCTGAAGGGAGGCCTTAAATTCTGGATTTCGTATTCCTCACTGTCTTTTCTTCTGAATTGCTTGCCTGAAATTAACATCCTCCTTGCCATGTCTAAATTATCCATATTGATCTCCTGCAACCATGCATCATCTAGTCGCTGCTGTTCTTTGGGTAGTTTGTAAGCTGTTGCAATGTAGGATGGGTGAAATGAGGTGAAGGCATTACCCGTGCTGTCTGCTACGACTTTGGTTTCAGGGTTGGCATGCTGCAGCACCCATCCGATCACCTCTGAGCATGGGAATAGTTCTGGATGTGTGGCTGCTTTGGATATACAAGAGGTCCGGATGTTTTGATACAAGCATTCTTCTTCAAGGAGGGCTTCCGGAAAGACTTGGTCCCTTATCATACGATAGACATCACCCCAGTTCACTTCTGGAGGAACGTTTGTACTGCATTTGGTGTCCTGAAACGTCGTCTCCAGTCTGGAGCTTTCTTCGATTTCTTTCGTCCTCCTCTTGCCACCTTTGGCCATAATGAGAATCCTGTACAACAATTGATGTGAATAAGCATGCATGACACAGTGTTTTACAAATCTAAACTGTTACCTGTAGATGGTCTTAAAAGGAATATGTTCCTTTCTCATAAAAAGGAAGAAAATGTGAAAACATTAATCACGCTATCCTCGTGGTTGTGCTGGTTAGGAGGACTAACGGTTACAAGATCAAGGTTGGTTTGGGTATTCAAGTCCTTCAGATACTGTCCAATGCATGGCGGTGGGAAATGTCAACATACTATAGCCGAGACGTCTATTGATTAGGTGCGAAAAGGCGGACAGGTTCAGCAGGTCATGAAAAGATGCAACTTTCAAAAGTGAGAGTCTTGGGCCCTCTTACGCCTAAGTTTAGGGTTGCTTAACGCACATCCTCTTAAGGTAAAACTATTAACCAGGGCTGGGAAGGGCTAACACATAACGAGACCGTGATTGAGGTGGTGATACCGGGCAATGTGATACTCTACAGTAGCTGCACAAAGGTTGACAAAGTTTCGGGAAAACGTCGTAGTAAAGAACAACCCAATGAAGCAAATGAAACAGTAATACAATCAGGCATATACGTTCTATAATACAGGCGAATGTAATTACTTGGAAACAGAAGGCGTGACACTGACGATACTCTAGTAGCCTGCGAATCTAAGCCTTGAGACAATGGTGAATGCACTCGGTTGTTCAAACGGAATGGACAAGACCTTGGAGCGATAATAATAAAAAAAATGAGTTGAAACGGTAACGGGGTCTCACCCCTATTTATGCGATTTGGAATGTGTGGACCATTAATTTGGTAGTTGAACACCATTAAACGGGAATTAAGCCTGCGTACGGCCGGGTCACGTCGAAATTTTTTCAATAAATGCGACCGTCAAACGCGGGAGGCTCATGTTAAAGCTTCCGACACACGTGGAAAGAAACGCTAAAAACGTTCCGCCGTTGTGGAAGAGTTGTGCGAGTGTTTCCATGAGAGAGCTATGTGCTGTGGGATATTTAAATGAAAGCTTTTGCTTCTGTGGGAAAGTTATCCAAACCTTTCCGAAAAAACGCCAAGGCTTGTTGGTACGGGGAAAAAGTGAGTTTTTCGAACAGGAAGAGTCAAAGGGTTTCTGGCGCTCGCGGAAGAGTTATGCGAAAGCTTCTGCTGTAGCGTAAGGTTTTGATGAGCTTGTTCCGCTGCGGTCCTATTTGATTAAACATTCTGGCCCTTCGAAGACTTTAAGTTATATTTTCCGCCGTGGTTTAACTTTGTTTTCTTCTTCCGCAGTTCCGGACGACTTAAGCCAACTCTTCCGCCATTTCAGGAAAGTTAGCTGAAAGTTTCCGCCGTTGTGGGTCAAAAGGCTAAGTTTTGCTTGGTTAAAAAGGAAAAAATTCTAAGGCAAACTTAAGACTGAAGCTAAGTAACAGGATTCCCAAAAGGTGCAGGAAAACATTTAAAGGCAATCATAAAAAAGGAGGGTCCCCAATATTTTTTTAAAATCTAAGGGGAGGTGTTGTCCTAACAACACCTCCGAGGAAGGGAATTATAGTGATACATAAGACTGGTCGAAATGCGAGTCCCAAACACACCAACTCCTACCTTGGAGGAGACCAAGAATATATTTCTAGATGAATTTGCATGACCAAAATCGGAACAACATGGTTTTGTAGAATTAACATAAATACAACAAAGACCTGGAGAATCCGCATGGGAATATGCATAGCGATTCAGAGATGTGATAATAAATCTAACCTATCCAATACATGAATCTCACCATGAGGAGTGGTTTATTCAAGGACTGATGCCCCTCACATAGATACCTTTATGGCAACAAGTAATACACTCTCCTTAGATTGCATTGGAACAAGAAATCAATATTGAAGCTATGAAAAAATATCCAGACTCAATGGGTACAGGAGGAGGAGTGGTAGCTTCATCATCGACTGGTGAAATAGCCCAAGTGCATCGCAAGTTAGGAGATATAATTGAGAGACTCCAGGACTTGAATATGCCTAAAGCACAATGACCGCAGGTATGGTACACTAGCTATCTGACAGAAGGACATCATGCCTTAGAATGTTTGTGGGTGCAAGGAGGAAAAGTTATGCCGGGAGGACCATTCAACACTGGACCTAGTGCAACGGTTTCGCAAGTCACTATGGGAAATTCATTTCATTTTGTAAGACGACCATCATATCCCGAACCTTTAGTAGGGTCTCCTAATGACTATAACAAAATTTGTAAGTAGTTTGGCCACTACCCATGACTTTTCCTTCTATTTGAGAAGTACTTAGTAGTTCCTAACATGGTCTCTTATGAATTCTATAGATCTACTACACACAACAATAAGAGGTGTAGGGATTTAGAAACCCTTACATAAAGGTTAGACCGACTTATTTTTTGAGTAGCCGATCAATCCCAAGGGATAGGAGGAGAAATAAGAGGAGAAGGTTCTGGGACAGGAAGAGAAGGAGGATTTAGAGACAAACAAGGAGGTGGTCTTACAAAACCATTACACTGCTACAATTATAATGAGGTGGGTCATCTAGCCTGTGATTGTCCTTTTCCCAAAAGACTGTGGTGTACATATTTCCGCACCAACAATCATACAATAAAAGAATTCCCTGAGCTCATTGAAAAATGGGAGGATCATGCAAGGAGTCTGGCCATTTTCATAAACTGTAAACCCTAAGAAGAGAGAACAACAATAGGTTTTGTCGTCACTTGGGCAGGCACAAAATCCGGGGTAGATTAGAGATGACCAAAATCCCCAGTGATACAAAAGGAAGCCCCTAAAAGAACTAAATACGTCTCAATACAACATAAGGAGATATATAGGGAGGCTATATATATGTTTGGTTGAATACCAACCTTGCCAACTCTAGAGGGTCCAAATTTACATCAGCAGTGCCGAATGGATAACACTGGAGCTGAGTGTGAGGGATCAGGTATTGATTAGACAAAATACTTTGTCTTCTTATGGTTTCACTTGCTTAAAGGAATTTTGGAAGATGAGAAAGCTATTAAAAATTTCAAAGTACACTTCACAACCTGATTGATGTTGCAGACAATGATGAAGAAATACATGCATCGCTCTTAGAGCGGAATATCCAGTTGTCGCGACAACGACAAAGAAAGTGAATGGGATGGGATTTTTGTCTGAATTCGCAAGTACATGGTTATGATATAAAAAATGTGATGCTAGACCTTGGTTTATATGTGAACATCTTACCAAAGAAGTATTGGGAATCAATGGGTTCCCCAAAGCTTGTTATTCCCTAATTCAGCTGCGAATGGCGAACTTGTACCATATCTTCCCCATTGGTCTCCTAGAGAATGTTGAGGTTGATTTAGGTGGTGTCAAGACAATAATAGACTTTGAAGTCATCGAGATCATGGGAGAAATAGACCTATATCCAACATTGATCGGTATCAATTGGGCCTATGAGAACTATGTCATAATTGATTTAAAGAACATAATGATGACCTTCGAGGTGGATTGTATGAAGGTGACTCAACCATTAGATCCACACCAAGGTTTGGGGTACACCGAGCCAATTCGGGAGAACATGGAACACGATATTCTGGATGGGATTTATACTATGGCCACATGAATAAGAGATGATTATGTGAATCCAACCGTAGAAGGTTTCGTTAGCTACTGAAGTATTTAATCCTTTGACAATGGTTTTGAGGATGCTTGGGACAACTGGAAAAACAAACACCATGAGATATCATCCAGACATTGTGCAATGGTGAAGTATGCCAGGTGGATCGGGGTAGAATTCAATCAAGCACCAACCTATGATGGAATTAATCGTCTTGAAACATTCCTACAGGAGATGGAAGCTTGGGCCTATCCCAAAGGATTGGTATCTGCATGAAGATACAAGAAGGTAGACTCATTGTTGGATGAAGTTGCATGCAATTTTTTGTCAAGACTTTTCCTTCTCTGTAAAAAGTGACACGGTAATGAAGGCACTAACTGCTATGAAGGGTACATTTCTTAACGACTAATTGTGGAGGATTAGACACTCATACATTTTCCCGATACATCAGGAATTGGAAGAATTCCATGTAGAAATGAGACATCCTGTATAATGTTACAAAATAGAACAACACGATCCAGATAAGGATGAAATAAAACATATGCAGCACCTCCAATTCAAGGAATTAGAAGACTCCCGACAAGTTCAGCACACCAAACCTGAAGATACTAGAGAAATCTATACACAAACTCTACAGTTGAAGAAAATAAATATTGGTATTGAAGATAAAATGAATATGGAAGCAATCGGGTATTGATGGGATGATCAAGAAGTCTCGAAAAATGCCTCTCACTTAAAAAAATATTTTGTGCAAGTACTAGAGTTGGCTACTTTGTTTGAAGGACCAACAATTGAAGAAGTTCAAGAATCAATCATGAAACAAAGTTGAATTGAGTGTGAGTCAACCTTTGTGGTTGGGGCCTATTGGATCCTTCATTTTCAAGTGGAAGAAGGAAGTATCAGAAGAGTAGCGAAAGTAGCATAAATAGCAAAAGTAGTGGAAGAGTAGCAGAAGTAGCAGAAAGCATCAGAAGTTGTGGAAGCAAGGTAATCACTGCAACCATTTTGGACCTATTTTGGAACTAGTGCATAACTATAAAAGAAAACAGAAGATGAAGAGGAAAAGATGAAGAATATAGTCCGTGAGAAAGTTTAGAGCCAAGAATATCTGAATACCAGAAGAGTCAATTGTAGAAAGATACATCTAGATCTGTGTTATGGCTTTTGTAATGGGTTCTTGGGGTTCTGTTGTATCTCGCGATGGGTAATTCCATGGTGAGTGTAAGGCCTGTGGCCGTAATATTTCTACTGTAACGAATATATGACGATATAATGAAATATATCATTGCACACCATGAATTTTGTGTTGACCATGTGTCTATTATGTTTCCGCATATGTCTCTATGATGGTTTCTTTCTATTTAACAATATTTATTTTGATGGGTAGATAATGGATCTATATAGTGCCCTAGACCTTTAAACAAGGACAAAGGAAATAGGAAACCTAGGAAAAGGGATAAATTAATATTACACAAAAAAATTAAGTGTTCTACGGTTAGGCCAACATGCCATATAATCAAGAAATTAAAACTTATACCCTTATGAAATGCATAAAAACCAAACATGATATTTTCGAACGTGCATACTATTTTACATAATAATAATGCAATTCATAACGTGTACATGAGTAAGGAATGGTAATGAGAATCTCTAGCATGATTATGAGCATACAATTAAGTTAGGCACTTGATAGTAATATCAGATTGTAAAGTTGTTGAGAACATGAGTAGTGCGCATTTAGTTGTTATGGTTGCTTGCATAAAAATCACCTTTCATATGAGGATTATTTATCAGTTCTATGATGTGTGTGATGATAGAATGGTTAAGTAGTAAGGATAGAATCAAATACAACCACACAAACCATAGCAAATAGAAACTCAGGCTCCCAACCACAACCTCCAAAATCAGATCCCGTGGTTGTCCCCTACAACCATCTGTCACTAGTTATGGTTTAGATTGTATGTATGCCTTCCATACAACCATTAATCATCTATACATATAATATTTATACTAATATAATCATATCTGCAACATTATAACCAGATATACATTCAAAGGTACTCTCAATCAGAAGACAGGGTGTGTTCCTGTTAGCACTAGAAACATCGCCGTCCAAAATAGTCATCACTTGGTCATACATAAAGTTTTTCCAGTGAAACAAAAGGTGTTTATTACTGGAAACGTTGCTCCAAATGCAATGGAACATGTCTCACAACCCATAAATGAGAAAAAATGGATGAACCATAACATATAGTTGCACCCTTCTCATTACTGTGAACGCCATAATGGTAAACCACAAAGGAGAAGAGAAATCATATAGATGGTATAAGAAGCTCATAGAAAATCATAGTTTCAATGTACGAAATCCATCCATCCTGCATACAAATCCAAGCACATAAACCATAAACATAACCAAGACACAATTCAACCTCCATGGCACATAAATATTATAAAATAATATAAATGAGCATATGAACAAATACTTATCTTCAATAGGAAACTGGCTTCATCCAGACAACTTTCCTCCCATTCGTAGACACAACCAAGTCTAACTCACTTTGACTTGAACAGATCACCCTTGAGCTGAGACCATGGATCCACATGCAGAGGAACACTCAATCTAGCAACTCTCGAAACTACCTCTTTCGAGAACCTAAATGCTTCCCACTACTACTTTCCTGTCCATATCCATTGTCAATGGGATGTGACCCCCTTCACCTAACTTTTCCCTTAGGATATCACCATCCCATTTCCTGGATTCCTATGCGAGAACCTACATTAGTAGAGTGATATAATGGAATAAAGGGTAACAATTCACCAAACTAACTCTCTAGAATGGACAAACATACTGCTCCTCTAAAAGGGTCCTACAACAAACACTCAGTCTCAAAACAACCTCAACATAGTCTCAATACTATCAACACTCATAACATAGTGATATAACACAAGGCAAGTGATCCAAAGCTTAGGATTAAATTCAACAAGGAGAGAGCACATGAACTCTATAACACAAGGAGGCCAATCATAGCCTAAGGGAATCAAAGCAAATTAGAGAGAATTAAGGTTAGGATTCATCATGGAGACTTAACTCAAATTGATGGAGTGGTCTCTTAGTTTGGGAGATTCCCCTTCTTGAATTAGCACCATGAGGAGGACTTACCAAAAACCAAGGAGTGGAGCCATTAAGAGCACAAGGAAGTGCATTAATGCACAAGGGGGTTACAAAACATGAAGGAGGGAGCATTAGGTGAGAGAGAGGATCCAATAGGGTCATAAATATACCAGAAGCACAAAAATAGGGATGAATGGAGGAGTGGGGCATACTTGTGGAGGTGGAGGCTAATTCTAGCTTGTGGAAGCTAAAATATAGCTTACAACTCCTAGAATATAAGGAGAGGGATCATAAATGAAAAAAACATAGAAATGGGAGGGAATCTCTCCAAAGGAGGGCACACTAGGAAAGAGGGACCCACTAAGGTATGCATAAGGTGCAATAGTAATTCCATAGTCCATAAAAATAAAAAATAGGGTCCGTTGTACAATATTTAGGTGACCAACACTACTAATGTCACCAAGGAACAAAATGAACTAGGATGGACAAAATCAATCCAGTAACAAATTCTAAGGTCTCCCATATTGTGGAATCCATGGTCTCCCATACTCTTTTAGTTTCCTTTGTTGAGCCAGTTGTTTATTTAATTAATAGCAACAACACTCAATGATAACAACAATGATAAGGACAACATTAAAATTAATAATAATGAAAAATTCCATAACCACATCATCAAACAAATGATCATAATTGCATATTCACATTAATAAATAGAACATAAGTCCATATTCAAATAAAAGACCATAAGTCCGGGGTTTAACAACCGGGGTATTACAATCTGCTTAAGTATTATTGCGATATGATGAATGCTAAATTGTATGTTCAATGTTTATAACTCCATCACAACCATACAATTAACTACTCCCTACTCTACGCAGGCATTGGTTGTGCTCTGGGTGAGACCTTCCCCCTTAATGGGATTGAAAATTCCAACACACTATGGACTACAAAATCGCCCTTTTGTTGGACAAAGCACAAGAACCTTGGTCTCCATTTTGCACCAATAATAATACATGTAGCCATGTCAGAGCTAAAATTTAATTTATTCTTAATGCTTGCATGGAGTGAAGTTGGGATAATTAGAATGGAGGTCGGCTTGGGTTTCTCTAAGTAGTCGGCGGGAGAAAGATTTGTGATTTCAGAAGCGATCTGTATGTGGAATTTCTAGCATCTTGACAGAGCAATCTTGCTGGGAAGAGGGTTTGTGACAAGACTTCCCTACACCATATTTTTTCTGCATATCCTCCACATTGGAATTCAAGTGCTTCAGGGAATTGGTAAGTTTACATACATCCATTCTTGTTCCTACCTAGTATCAGTGTCAGAGGCTATCAATGGGATGGGGCTTGCATGTATATTTTTTTTGAAGAGAATTAGATTAACATCGTTCTCTTTAAGACCTCCTGTACCCTCTCGACATGAAATCTAGGATAAATCTCGGGAATTCTAAAAGACAAGACTTTTCTTCCTAAAATAACCAGTATAAATCCATCTTAAACACAAATATATCAAGCATTGAGAGGGATCAAATTTCATTAGGTATACATTTTTTCTTGATGTGTAAAAAGTTTAAGATAAAAAAATTTACATGTCAAGACATTTGATCCCTCTTAGTGCTTGATAAATTTGGTCCTCTTGAGTGATGTTAAAATGGCCAAGCATGCCATTTCTTAAGGGATGTGTGCATATATTGGTTTTAAGTTTGATATGGGGTGGATTTGATCCTCCAATATGGGCATGCCTAAGCCAAAAGCTTGCATTCTTTGCATTATTTTTATTATATGGTTTTAATTTTCCATATAATTTTGGATTGCCATATATTTTATCCATGTTAAGTGGATTTTTATCCCATTTAGTTTGGGATCAAATCCCATGGAATGTGGTGATGGTTTATGTAACCTTGGCTATATAAACCAATGTAATTTGATAATGAGAGCATTGAATCTTTTGAGGAGAGAATGGTAAGATACCATTATTCCTTTGTAAAGGCTTTCTAAGTTGCTTATTTTTGTAAGAAGCTTTTTAGCCACTCTTGAGAGCTTGAGTGTGAGAGTCTTTATGATTGAAAGCTTGAGTCTCTTCTTGAAGCAAAATGAAGGATGAAGGCATTTTTGTACATGTGAAAGCATATTTTTTGAAGACTGATAAGATCAGTCCTCCTTGAAGTTGGACCCAGAGACGTAGTCCACATTGGATGAACTCCATTATCACATGGTGTCTCATATTTTATGGTTTGCATCACTTGTTTATTCATGTTTTCAGTTCTTTAAGCATTTTCATAAGCTTGATATTTGAATCCTTATTTATAAGTTCACTCTTTAAGAGTTTATTTTCCATTCAAGCGTTAGTAGATCCTGTCATTTTCAGATCATGTTTGGTATTAGAGCAGGCTAACTAGGGAATTGCAGAGTGTGACTGTTAACTAGATCAAGGCTTAAGCGAGGTGAAGGCCAACTTGAGACTTTTAATCCAGAGATTGGAGATGCACATCGAAGAAATAAAATGGAAGATGAAGACTACTGAGAAGAAGATGAGAAGGATTTCCACAAGCATTTCTATTAGATGGCAGACAAGGTAGAAAACTATTTGAAGATTATCAAGAGAGATTGGAAAAGAAGAAAACAAAGAAGGAGAAAGTAGAGGATAATGCTTTGGGAAAAGGAGGAGACCCTTCTGAGTGTTCTTCTTCGTCCTCTTCTTCCTCTTCTGAAAGTTCCAGTACTGATTCTTCAAATCCAAAGAAAAAACCTGAGAAGACTAAGTCTGATTTACCTTATTTGAAACTTGATATTAAGTTTGATTTTCCTACATATAATGGTGAACTTAATGTAGAAAAGTTGGATGATTGGATCAGGTAGATTGAGGTGTATTGCAATATTTAGAAGCTTTCATATGATAGTTCAAATATCTAGTTGGCTACTCTCCGTCTTAGAGGCACTGCACTCATTTGGTGGGAGAGTAAGACACAGGAAAACCTCCTTGCAAAAGGTAAAATTATTTCTTCCTGGTATGAATTTACTGTTGCATTTGTTACGGACAAAAATTGCTATGGCTTGGGATGGACCACAATAGACAACTGACTACCAGAAAATAGCTCAATTCCCAATGCAATGTTATTATAATGAAAATTCTAAGATATGGAGAATAAAACCAACCTTCAATCGGATGTTCGAAGTAGATCCCCATTGAGCTTTCAATCTCTACACTTGAACCTGCAGATTAGCCTCAACAACAAATACAAGCAAGCGCATATAATACGTGAAAGATATTATCATAATAAATAACATGATCCATGATATCATAAGCAAATGTAACCCAATGTAATTTAAAAAACATTCACAACATCAACTGGATGAGAAAATAAGTATTTCCATTAATTAATAACAAGAAGTACATGATACGACCTCTTTCCGGCAACCAATTGGAACCGAGAACTAGGGCTCTCCACTTGTGCCTCCACCACTTCAATCCCCCATGCAATGGAAAAATCAAACTATGAAAGGAGTTTGGTAGGTGAACCTAAGGGGTTTAGAACAACAAGGATCAATGAGTGTAGACTCAAGTCACGGCACAAATCCACTAGAGTTATCTTGCTTTCTCTTTCTCCTCTCTTCCATACACCATAATAGCTCAATATATAGCCTTCCAAAGGTAAGTGAAAGGTCGAATCGAGTCGTTTCAGGGTATATGGAGGGTCAAAGGTCACCCTAAGACCGCTTTTTGGGAGTAAAAAGTAATTATCTATTGGTTTTTACAATTTAACTTGGTGTACGCTGGCTATAGTGGAACAACCTGTGTGTACGCTGGCTATAGTGGAACAACTAGTGTATAGGAACAAAAATAGGGAAAAGTGTGTTCCTAGAGGATAAAATGTGGATTTGAGTCAATAAAATGGATCCTGAAGGCCAATCAATGTTGTTGATCACAAGGTGGAAAATTACAACTCCTGTAAGTGTCCCCAGGAAACTCGACATACCACTTCGCGGCTGCCCCCATGAGGGTGCGTTGAAATAGTCTTAGATGAATAGAGTCGTGATTTAATGAATTCGAGGAGCACCAAAGGTGAAAAGTCGTAACATGATCACCCGGATCCTCACCATTCTTCCCTTCAAACTTTGGAATGTTAGAAGGGAGCTTGGTAGGAACTGGAGGCCAAGAAGGACCGTGACACATCGGATCATTCGTGAGCTTCGAAAGATCTGGTAGATTCAACTGAGCAAGAAACGGGAGCTGTGGCTATGAAGCTGGATTAAAGGCTCCCAAAAGAGTCTGACCTTGCAAACCGTAGGGATGATATGAACCATGAACATGACCATAGGGTTGATAACTACCTCCACCCTGACCCGTGTAAGGGTACGAAGGTATATATGTGTTATAAGCACCATGATGAGGACGGTTATAGTAAGGGCCAGAACCGACTGCATTATAAGAAGGATTACCACCATAATTATGGGGCATATAGGTCCTAGTTGTAGTAGGAGCAATCGAGTAATGACCATAAGTGTAGGGTATGTTCCCACCCCCAGTGTTGGGAATGTGCCCACCCATAGTGTTGGGAATGTATCCACCCCCAGTGTTGGGAATGTATCCACCCCCAGTGTTGGGAATGTGTCCACCCCCAGTGTTGGGTATGTGCCCAACCCCAGTGTTGGGAATGTACCCACCCCTAGTGTTGGGAATGTGCCCACCCCCAGTGTTGGGAATGTTCCCACTCCCAGTGTTAGGAGGGACATGTTGGTTAGCAAACGTGGTCATAGTCATGGGTATATGCTTAGAAGCATGTGTGTTAGGTTATGTGATGTGAGCCGTGTTATGTGAAGTGTTCCCACTAAAATGAGGGGCAGTCCTGGGACGTGGTCCTCCTCCAATAGTTGTAGAAGCTGAAGGGATATGACCAGATGTAAATTGAAATGGAGCAGAAAAGGTCGCACCTCCCTCGGGGGGAGAAGAAGTGGTTGCGCCACCCCCGGTGGGAGCAGTTCCTGCAGCTCCAAGGCTAGTGTTAGCTTGACTACCCGACGAAGTGGATGTAACATTCAAATTAAGACTGGGAATACCAACTGAAAAGGGATTAGTGTTCGAAGGGTTTGTGGTGTCATTAAGATCTGGCATCCCATATCGGAATCCCTGAGTGTGTGTACCATGAGATGGGTTTGGCTCCAGGGGTGGATACAGCCCAAAACTTGAAAAAGTGACATGTGGGGGTGAACCTTCCTCTCCGAACTCCCTAGGGGTGGAAGGAGCGGTATTTCCATCAACCTCACCCGATGAAGTCATGAGAATTCTTCCTGGTGTGCTAGATGAAAATGTCATAATGTAATCTTGAAGTTAGTCAAAAATATCACAAGGATCGGAGGAGATCCTCCGGTGTCTCTTATAAAAAGGATGTGCTACCTCGTCGGCTGGTAGACCAGCCAAACGATGAGACCGACGGAGAGGTGGATCTTCCTCCACGATAACTCCAAAAAATCCACTAAACTAAACACCCCCTAGCGACCAACTAACGATCAAAGAGCACACACCTAAAGAAACTACAGCCAAATGCACACAAACAGGACTGGCTCAAGGGACCTCCCGACACTACAGCCGGTATGTCTCACCTAGGAGAAGCTTGAGACTCCCAAACTATAACCAAAGGTAACAGAATCAGTTATAAGGGTTCCCAAACTTCACTGCGTGCACAGGGTCAAATCCCTATACAACGGGAAACTGTGTTGTCCAACCCCTATCTGACTCAGGACAATCGCAGGAATAACTGCAACAAATGCCCTATGCGATACCTAGGTAAAGAAACTAAGGTCACCACAATATAACCAATGCTCAGGTGGATAGTCACAGGTGGGATCCATCGTATGGGAAGGGTATCTAAGCCCGAAACTCAAGAGGTGCAGATCCCTCAAGAGCCCCTGTACACGAACAAATCCTGGAAGTATCTCCCACGTTCAACTAGTATTGGAGGGCTATCTCCGCAACCAACCTCCCGTGACCTCGTGCTTAACTTTGGTTTTAGTGGAACTTCCTGAGAACACTGATGTATACCATGGGTTTAACCACTCCCTGTTAAGACAAATAATGTTGGTTCAATAGTCTTGGATTGTTAACTCACAATGATCTATTCCAAGACTCTAAACCTAAGCTAGTTGGTGCACCCTATAAAATGAAAATCGTTTCTAATCAATTTTAAGATTAAGCATTGATTTTAATGGCTGTAATTACTCAAAGGAAATGGTCGTGAAACTGATGATGTATAAGACTCAATGGTATGCACAACTAAAAAACACTAGACTCATCTACTCAATAAAAAACATGCCACTAATATGACAATCAATCCAACGGTTTGAAATAAAATGCAATCTCTTTAAAGTTTCAATGCACAAGCAAGTCCTAGATGAAATCACAAGCACTCTAATGCAAAACGCAGAACATAAAGCAAATATATTTGTATATTCTCTTATAAATGCAAGGAAAATGCAAAACAATGTTTTTGTATTTTTTCAATATAAATGGCAATGAAAAAATGCAAGCAAAATCTAACTATTCCGTAAAGAAAGACAACCCAACAAATCCCAAACAGTAAGACTCAGCCAAGATAATGAGCTATAAAAACAAAAAATGGTGGGAAACCAAAAAGCTCAAAAACTAAAGAAAGAGGAGTTTCGGGTCACAAACTGTCACCTACCCAAATTTCTGGGAATTATTATTTTATTTGCAAAAATACTTTATGTTAATTTAAATTACAAAGTTTTTTAATTATGATCAGTTTTGATCATGGATGAATGTAATTACTGAATATTATTATTTAAATAAATTAATTAGGAGACAAACACCCAAGAGGACTGTTGAATGAGTGTTCACTGATCCACTAGGAGGAATGGAAGCTGTTGGAAGGTATGGGACACATGGCAGCAGTTGCATCACACCACTAACTGTTGGTTATGGGACAAGTACCCCTAAAATAAGGCATTATCCCCCAGGTGGAGGGAGTGAGCAAGAAGCTCATTTAATGACCCAATAACATCTAAAAGGCCTAGGCAGCCTATAAAGACAAATTCGAATTGGGTAGGAAGCTCTTAATCAATATTTCTGCAGAATATTTTCCTCTTGGGAATCAGGTGATTACAAGAGAGATTCGAATAGGGAGGTTAGTGGTGACTGTAATATTGAGTCTGCATTATTGCTGAGAGGAGCCAGAAATGCTGGTGCAAGTCTATTGGATTGCTATCTATTGAAGATTCTAAAGTTATTGCTACAGCAAGAAGAAGTCCTCATTCCTGAGTTTCTTCCTCCTGGTGGTTCAGTGAACAGGCTCGGGGGTCCTAAGACAGTACTTGACTGTTTTCAGGAATTGGTTGGGTGGAACAGTCTTCTTGGGCTGTTTGTTTCCCTATATATTTTCTCAGGTTCTAAAGATTTCTAACTTAGTTCCTAGTGAATGATTCTGTTCTGTTTAACTAATATTTTCTGTTTTTCTATTTTTCGAAAAGAAATCTAATTCTAGAATTATTCTAAGTATGAATGTTTAAGTTTACTATTGAAATTGAATTGATAAACCAATACCTCTATTTTTCCACATGCCATTTTGAAGCATCGTACTCTAGTAGAGATATGCAAATTAAAATAGATTAGAGGATAGGCAAATGCCATTGATTAGAATAGATAGAACAGTGATCGAGTTATGTTTTACTATTCTGCCCCATATTTTCCAATAGTAAAAATTACTATATAAAAAGGTTCTAAACTACAGTATTGTTTCATAAATTATAAGTATTGTTCTCTCCCCTAAGTATACATATTATAGTCTGTTCATTCTTTTAGTTTGTGTAGTATTCAAGGGAAAATAGATAAACCATATTATACCATCGCATCAAATTAAAATAGTATTATCATCATTAGTTACATGCTGCAAACAAAAGCATTACACAGATGTTCTATAATTCCCAGTCTTCACAATACACATACGCATACACTGTTTTTCATTTCTTAATTTATTATTTCCATAAATTTACAGTTCAAATAGATATTAGAAATAATATAAACATTCTATTGCTGATAAGATTTTGTTTTCACTAGTTAAACAAACTAACACATTTAGGGTTTGACCTATTTGGTTTTTCGTTCAATAGAGCTCTCTACCATTTTAGAACAACATACATTTTATAGTTCCTATTTACGACAGAGTATTTTAAACTCTAGATAAAACCATTATATTATGAATTGTTTTATCTTTCAAAACAAGCTCAATTTTTTTTTATAGATTACAGATCGAAACCCAAGTTATTCGAAGACTCATAACTTTAAACACTTTTACTGGACTTATGTTTCAGTCCTGTTCTTTCATCTTCAACAAAAAGAAAACTATTTCGGATTTCCTTGACATAATTTATCTGAGCCTAGGTTTCACATAACCTAAGCATAGAAATGAAACAAACAAAATTATATCTGTAACTTAGAAGTTTTCTACATAGCTATCTTCATCGATGAAATCAGTAAACCCTAATCTAGTTCAAGAAACACGACTTCAACCAACAGTATCAAGTCGAACAACACAGACAATCTACATAAATTATTTAGCAAACATTTTCATTTCCGAAAGGAGAAGTATCATTTACATAGTGAACGAGCCCACAGATCTATCTCAAAACTTAACCAAAGAGGTCGTGAATCTCAGAAAGAGATTTTACAACACTGTTTGCAAACAAATATAATAAAGGGTTTATCCCAAGTTACAACAGTTTTATAGAACCCAATTTTATCAAGCATCGACGAGTCACAGCTCCAGTCGGCACTACCAAAAACATAAAGTATAGAAACCAAGTACCATCAATCAAATGAGAGTCTCGGCGATAAACAAATTATGTTTTTAAAATATAGTATTGAACAAACAACCACGATGAGCCACGGCAGGACCTGCAACTCCATACTTGAAAACCCCATCAACCTTACAGAGCACGTACGAAGGTTTATGAGAAGACCCGAAGCTTACTGATTGGAGAGCCTGCCACATTCTACCAAACCATCACATAGAACATACTTTCATAACCTGCAATTGACATTAGAACGAAGGTTAAACTTAGAAGATTGATATCTTTTCAATTGAGAATAGAAAAACGTTAAATGAGTCATTCTTTCACAAAAGGATTTGTTGTTCGTTACAGCAGGCTTACCATGCTACGATTTCACCAAAGCTTTTTTCACCTTTGTCAGCCTTTTAATGACTCCACACTGGGTTTGTGACGAGAAAACCCTCGGCCTATTTTAAACACTAGGGCAAAGCTTCAATTCAAATTTAAACGACGAGTTTCCAGAACTCCCAACTCTTAACAATACAAACTAAGTTTACAGTCTCTCAAACGACACTAATTGCAGAAGGTAGAGCAACTGCAACTCTCTCAAGTCAGAGATCTCGATGTCGAGCCTCATATAGGTTTAAGCTAAAAATTTGGCAGCCTGTCGGCCACAGGTCGAGAACAATGGAGACAATAACCCCCAACTACCAACATCATAAACCAAAGATTCAAATCTTTTGTTAGGGTTTGATCCAACAGACAATGCCAATACTGATCAACGATCGAGGTTATGCCAACACACTTTGCATTGGGTCGAGCAAATCATGCATTAATTACACTATCACTTCACATATATGGAATGCCATAGTGGATCACGCTAGAATGTCCAACTCAGAAGGAAGCTAACTCAAAACAATGCCACGGAGGTCCCGAAGTTTACCATTGCAATTATATTACCATACGTGGATTGACAACAAACCTTGTCACCTAACTTTCATATCAAGTTTTCAATGCAAATCCAAAGGGTAATCTCCATCACAGCTCGACGATCGCATCACTTAAATGAGCCAGCACACCAACCTGACAATAGTTATTGCATGTCAGTGTTGTTAATTTCAAACGTTACACTTCAACCCCGAGGCATGATATTATAATGTTATGCTTTGGTAAAACAAATCACAAGTTTTTGTATGATTCTAAGTTAGGTTTAAAATATCATAGGTTTGGTGCCTTTTGACTCACGACATTATTTAAACCCTTTAGATTAACCTTCCATTCGTTATATAGTCCCAAGGTTTTGATTTGTAGAATTTAAATATAAGTAATAGAACTTAGATATTTAGATAATAGGATAACTATGGTCATATTTTGACATAGTTTCTATTATGCCTTTCAACAATTATATACTATCATGTAGCTCAACAATATAAAATCATAATGGTTATAGTCCATATAAATTTCACCAATATAAGTATAGGTAGTCTCTAGTTTAGACATTCCTCGAAATCCTTTGGCAAAAGGGATATTACAAAGATAACCAAAGATTGTGTATGTTTGTTTTATCTTCTCACTACAAACCTTGACAATGGCGTTGAAGTTAATTAGTTGCCTCGAGATGACAAAAAGCTAGCTACCTTAACATTGAAAATATTAGTGACAAAACTGATAGCATAATGACAAACTTAGACGATACTGTTCTAAACACAATGAAGTCGTAAAATGACATTTGAAATAGTAGCTATTACAGTGGAAACCATACCTGCATACTCATGGTGGATCGCAAACAAATCTCTAACATTTTATTTATTTACAACTTTAAAATTGAAAACTACTCGGACTTTGTTTTACGCAGCCATGAAATCTCTTACCTGTTGTCTGCACATAGGACATTCAATATGCTTTAGCGTTATAACTAAGTAAGCTCCAGGGTACCTTGTAGGACACCCTTTTTATCAAAAGTCAAATTGTCAGTATCTATGCGAAAGAAAATAGTGTCACATCAAACTACCAATCATTTATTACATTTTTTATCCTAATTATGTTTACTAAACATACTTTAAACTGTCATTATCATTATGCTGCTAAAACATAAATTAAGCATGATTAGTAATAATAACAGTATAATTAATGCTGCTGCAATCTCAATTTATTATTCCGCAACTATTATATTCAAATTAATGCTGTTATTAAAAGTTTTAAATTTTTATGAATTTTTGAGATGTTACATGTGGTATAAGAGCACAGATTTGAACACTAGGCCTGAATGAGGTCCAAAACACGTAGCAGAAAATTTTCATAATGGAGAAAATTGTACTAACTTGAAAATATTTAATTATTATGTTATTCAGAAATTAATTCAGTTATAGGTATGGAGAACTCGGCTGAACATTTAAGCGAGAAATTTCAGCCAAACAGTCCTAGTTCGGGACAACACTATTTAGAGGAAGGTCACGAGGAAATAAATAACAGTTTGATGGAACTGTTACGTGCCTTTCAAGATTTAGAGGCAGAAATCATATCTGTGAAACAAGATAATGAAAAGATTCTGCAAGCACAAGAACAACTCAATCAAGTGCTGTTTGAACACAGCCAGACAGAGGAACAAGAAAGAAACAATGAATATATTTCCAAAGTTGAGGACATGCTTCACACTGATAAAAATCAGAACATCAAAATCAGTAAAGTGAAATATAGCTCAACCTCATCCGGAGATGCTATTGTAGAATGCAAAAGGAAGCGTAACTATACCAGTGACAGCAGTGAAGGAGACTCCAAACCAAGAAGGAAAGATCATAAGGAATATGAGCAGATTTCTGGAGAATTCAAGAAGATAAGACCTCCAACTTTCAATGGAGAAACTGAGAAAGGAGAGACAGCTGAAGCTTGGCTATTAGGGATGAAGAAATACTTCCATATCTACAACTACTCAGAGTTCTTAAAGGCAAAAATGGCTATATATAACTTGACCGAAAAAGCGGATATCTGGTGGCAGGATGTCAAAAGGGTAAAGGGCATCAAGGATAAAGATGTAAACTGGAGTGCTTTCAAACGATATTTCAAAAAGAAGTATCTATCTGAACAGTACTACGAAGAAAAATCTAAAGAGTTCTACGATTTGAAGTTGGGAGGTATGAACATGAAGGAACTGAACAGTAAGTTCTGAACCTACTGAGATATGTACCATACTTCATTGAAGAGAAACCAAAAATTCAAAGGTACTTAAGTTGTTTACCTTTCAGCATTAAAGACAGAATTGAGTATGACAGTCCTAAAACCTTGGAGGAGGCTATGAAAAAGGCAATTTTCTGTTATGATACCAATCAGAAAAGAGAAGGAATGTCAAACTGGAAAAATCATAAGCCCAACAATTTTGAACATAAAAAGAAAAATTTCAGATTCAGTGGAAATTCCGGATTTCAAAGGAAATTTTTTTAGAACCGGAATTATCAAGGGAACAATTCCAGAAATAATTCACAGCAGAATTCTACAACACTCAGAAATGCACCTAATACTGCCAAGACCAGTGAGCCAAAGACACATATTAAATGTTTTGAAGGTCGAGGTCCCCATTACGCTTCAGAATGTCCCTTAAGGAAGTGGAAGACAAACAACATCAACTCTATACAGACTGAACCTACTGTTGGAGATGTAGCAAGGGAGATGCCAAGAATTAACGCACCACTTGACAACAGGCAAACAGATCATCAAATCTCCATGGTAGAGATTGAAGGTATGATACATGACCATCCTGTTACTGTTTTAATTGATCCAGGTGCTAGTTTAAGTTATATATCACCAGATATTGTGGAAAGTCTTAAACTGAAAACTGAAAATTTTAGTAAATCATGGCTAGTTAGACTAGCAACTGGAACAAAGAGGAAAGTTTCAGATTTTATAGAGAACTATGTTTTATCCATGAATCATTTGCAAACACAAATCAAGCTGAATATTTTACCTTTAGGTTCATATGATATTATAGTTGGGATGGACTGGTTAGAAGCCCATCATGTTATCCTGGACTATTATGGAAAGAGTTTTACATGTATAAACGACGAAGGGAAAACTGTAGAAATAGAAGGCATTCCAAGGAAGGTAACCCTTAGACAGATTTCAGCCATGCAAGTTAAGAGGGCAGTTAGGAAGGGATGCCAAATGTTTGCAGTAAACATGGTAAATGATGAGTTTATGGATAAAGAGGACAAACTGAAATTAGAGGATATACATGTCCTAAAAGATTTTAAAGATGTATTTCCTGAGGAGATTCCAGGATTACCACCCAAAAGAGATTTAGATTTTATCATAGAGTTGACACTAGGAGCAGTACCAAATTCAAAAGCTCCATACAAAATGAATATACTGGAGTTAAACGAATTAAAATCTCAGTTGAAGGAACTTATTGACAAGAAGTATATTAGACCAAGTGTGTCTCCTTGGGGAGCACCTGTCATCTTCGATAAGAAGAAAGATGGAACATTAAGACTGTGTATAGATTATTGCCAGCTTAATAAGATGACGATCAAGAATAGGTATCCATTGCCCCGCATAGATGATCTATTTGATCAGCTGCGTGGAGCAACAGTATTTTCGAAGATTGATCTAAGATCAGGATATCATCAAGTAAGGGTTAAGGACGAAGATATTTTCAAGACAACTTTCCAAACTCGGTATGGACATTACGAGTTCGTAGTCATGGCGTTTGGCTTGACTAATGCCCCGGCTGTATTTATGTGTTTGATGAATAATATTTTGCATAAGTACTTAAACAAGTTTGCTGTTGTGTTTATAGACAATATTTTAGTGTACTCAAAAAGCAAAGAAGAGCATGATGAAAATTTACGGATTATCTTACAAGTATTAAGAGATCATCAATTGTATGCCAAATTTAGTAAGTGTGATTTCCACAAAGACAAAATTCAGTATCTAGGACACACAATTTCAGCAGAAGGAATCTCGGTTGACCCCGACAGGATAAGGGCCATTAATGACTGGATGGTTCCTAAAGATGTGTCGGATGTAAGATCATTTATGGGCATTACTGGGTATTACAAAAAGTTTATAGAGAATTTTTTCAAAATTGCCAACCCCATAACTTCCTTGCAGAAGAAAGGGAAGAAATTTGTTTGGGATCAGAAATGTGCTGAGAGTTTTAAGAAATTAAAGGAACTATTGACGACAACACCTATCTTGAAGATAGCTGACCCCAACAAGGATTTCGTAGTTTGTATAGACGCCTGCAATGATGGACTTAGTGGAGTCTTGACACAGGAAGGACATGCGATAGCATATGAATCTAGAAAGCTGAAAGTACATGAAAAGAATTACTCTACTTATGATTTAGATTTATTAGCAGTTATTCATGCCTTAAAAATGTGGCGTCATCACCTTATTGATAGAAAGTTTACATTATTAACAGATAACATGGGTCTGAAATATTTATTGGATTAGACAAAACTGAATGCTAGACAAGCTAGATGGTTGACGTTCTTAAGTGAGTATGATTTCGAAATTCAGCATATTAAAGGAAAGGAGAACAAAGTTGTAGATGCCTTGAGTCGCAAGGAAAAACTAAATTTCATTTCAGCAATTAGTAATTATTCAACTGATTTGGAAAATCAGATTCTGGAAAAAGGTGAAACAGATGAAGAATACAGAAAAATGAAGGAAAAGATAGCTAATAACAGTTTTGAAAATTGTATGGCAGATTACAGAATTAAGGAAAATGGTCTATTACTGTATAAAAATAGATTGTATGTAGCAAATATACCAGGAATAAAATTTTTGATATTAAATGAGATGCATAAAAGTCACTATTCTGGTCATCTAGGATATCAAAAGACCATCACTATGCTGAGAAAAGAATACTATTGGCCCATAATGAAAGATGAAGTAGTAGAATACATCGCAAAATGCTTGGACTGTCAAAAGGTGAAGGTTGAACACCAACATCCTGCTGGATTGTTGCAACCATTATTGAATACCAAGCTGGAAATGGGAAGTGATCAGCATAGATTTCATTACTGGATTACCTAAAAATTAGAAACAACATGATTCTATCATGGTGGTGGTGGACAAACTCAGCAAGGCAGCACACTTCATACAAGTGAAGACCACGCATAAAGCCCCAGATATTGCAGAAATTTTTATGAAACAGATTTTTAAACTTCATGGAATACAGAAAGTAATAATTTTAGATCGTGACTCGAAGTTCACAGGAAACTTCTGGAGGTCACTATTTAAGAGATTGAATACAACTTTAAATTTTAGTACATCATTTCATCCACAGACGGATGGGAAGACAGAAAGGGTAAATCAAGTGTTAGAAAATTTATTAAGAATGTATGTTAAGGATCAGCATGGTAAGTGGGAAGATTATCTGCACTTAGCAGAATTTGCTTATAATAATCATTATCATGCATCGGCCAGACTTAGTCCTTTTGAAATTCTTTATGGTAGGAAATGTAATACACCTTTTTCGTGGAATGATCCAGTAAATAGAGTTGTTTTAGGACCTGAATTATTGCAAGAGTTAGAACTAATTGTGAAACAGGTGCAAGGACATTTAAAAGTTGCCCAAGATAGGCAGAAAAGTCAATTTTTTTTTGAAAAGAACTCATAAAGAGTTCCAGGTTGGTGAGCATGTGTTTCTCAAGGTAAGACCGAAAAAGAGTTCACTAAAATTGGGGAGCTGTGCCAAGTTGGCACCCAGGTATTGCGGTCCTTTCAAAATATTATCTAAGGTTGGAGCAGTGGCATACCAACTGGCTTTGCCACCTAACCTGAAAATACATAATCTTTTTCATATATCGTTTTTAAAGAAATATGTGCACGATACTACTCATGTTGTAAACTGGAATGATGTACAGGTGGGACAAGACGGATATTTTTCGGTGGAACCAGATTGTATCCTCGGAAAGAGGGAAACTATTCTTCGGAATTGCAGCATTAGGAAAGTGAAGGTGCAATGGAAGCACCTTAGCCCAGAAGAGGCAACCTGGGAGTTGGAGAGTGGTATGTGGGAAGCATACCCAACTCTGTTTCAGGAACACTCAAGGAGTGATTAGCCAACATTGAGGACTATGTTGAGACTTAAGGGGGGGTGTATCTCACCTACCCAAATTTCTGGGAATTATTATTTTATTTGCAAAAATACTTTATGTTAATTTAAATTACAAAGTTTTGTAATTATGATCAGTTTTGATCATGGATGAATGTAATTACTGAATATTATTATTTAAATAAATTAATTAGGAGACAAACACCCAAGAGGACAGTTGAATGAGTGTTCACTGACCCACTAGGAGGAATGGAAGCTGTTGGAAGGTATGGGACACATGGCAGCAGTTGCATCACACCACTAACTATTGGTTATGGGACAACTATCCCTAAAATAGGGCATTATCCCCCAAGTGGAGGGAGTGAGCAGGCAGCTCATTTAATGACCCAATAACATCTAAAAGGCCTAGGCAACCTATAAAGGCAAATTCAAATTGGGCAGGCAGCTCTTAATCAATATTTCTGCAGAATATTTTCCTCTTGGGAATCAGGTGATTACAAGAGAGATTCGAAAAGGGAGGTTAGTGGTGACTGTAATATGGAGTTTGCATTATTGCTGTGAGGATCCAGAAATGCTGGTGCAAGTATATTGGATTGCTATCTATTGAATATTCTGAAGTTATTGCTACAGTAAGAAGAAGTCCTCATTCCCGAGTTTCTTCCTCCTGGTGGTTCAGTGAACAGGCTCGGGGGTCCTAAGACAGTACTTGACTGTTTTCAGGAATTGGTTGGATGGAACAGTCTTCTTGGGTTGTTTGTTTCCCTACAGATTTTCTCAGGTTCTACAGATTTCTAACTTAGTTCCCAGTGAATGATTCTGTTCTATTTAACTAGTATTTTCTGTTTTTCGAAAAGAAATCTAATTCTAGAATTATTCTAAGTCTGAATGTTTAAGTTTACTGTTGAAATTGAATTGATAAACCAATACCTCTATTTTTCCACATGCTGTTTTGAAGCATCGTACTCTAGAAGATATATGCAAATTAAAATAGATTAGAGGATAGGAAAATGCCATTGATTAGAATAGATAGAACAATGATCGAATTATGTTTTACTATTTTGCCCCATATTTTCTAGTAGTAAAAATTACTGTATAAAAAGGTTCTAAACTATAGTATTGTTTCATAAATTATAAGTATTGTTCTCTTCACTAAGTATACATATTATAGTCTGATCATTCTTTTAGTTTGTGTAGTATTCAAGGGAAAATAGATAAACCATATTATACCATCGCATCAAATTAAAATAATATTATCATCATTAGTTACATGTTGCAAACAGAAGCATTACACAGACGTTCTATATTTCCCAGTCTTCAGAATACACATACGCATACACTGTTTTTCATTTCTTAATTTATTATTTCCATAAATTTACAATTCAAATAGATATTAGAAATAATATAAACATTCTATTGCTGATAAGATTTTGTTTTCACTAGTAAAACAAACTAACACATTTAGGGTTTGACCTATTTGGTTTTTTGTTCAATAGAGCTCTCTACCATTTTAGAACAACATACATTTTATAGTTCCTATTTATGACAGAGTATTTTAAACTCTAGATAAAACCATTATATTATGAATTTTTTTATCTTTCAAAACAAACTCAATTTTTTTATAGATTACAGATCGAAACCCAAGTTATTCGAAGACTCATAACTTTAAACACTTCTACTGGACTTATGTTTCAGTCCTGTTCTTTCATCTTCAACAAAAAGAAAACTATTTCGGATTTCCTTGACAGAATTTATCTGAGCCTAGGTTTCACATAACCTAAGCATAGAAACGAAACAAACAACATTACATCTGTAACTTAGAAGTTTTCTACATAGCTATCTTCATCGACGAAATCAGTAAACCCTAATCTAGTTCAAGAAACACGACTTTGACCAACAGTATCAAGTCGAACAACACAGAGAATCTACACAAAGTATTTAGCAAACATTTTCATTTCCGAAAGGAGAAGTATCATTTACATAGTGAATGAGCCCACGACTCTATCTCAAAACTTAACCAAAGAAGTCGTGAATCTCAGAAAGAGATTTTACAACACTGTTTGAAAACAAATATAATAAAGGGTTTATCCCAAGTTACAACAGTTTGACAGTACCCAATTTTATCAAGCATCGATGAGTCACAGCTCCAGTCGACACTACCAAAAACATAAAGTATAGAAACCAAGTACCATCAGTCAAACGAGAGTCTCGGCGATAAACAAATTATGTTTTTAAAACATAGTATTGAACAAACAACCACAACGAGCCACGACAGGACCTGCAACTCCATACTTGAAAACCCCATCAACCTTACAGAGCACCTACGAAGGTTTATGAGAAGACCCAGAGCTTACCGATTGGAGAGCCTGCCACATTCTACCAAACGATCGCATGGAACACACTTTCATAACCTGCAACTAACATTAGAACAAAGGTTAAACTTAGAAGATTGATATCTTTTCAATTGAGAATAGAAAAACGTTAAATGAATCATTCTTTCACGAAAGGATTTGTTGTTCGTTACAACAGGCTTACCATGCTACGATTTCACCAAAGCTTTTTTCACCTTCGTCAGCCTTTTAATGACTCCACACTGGGTTTGTGACAAGAAAACCCTCGACCTATTTTAAACACCAGGGCAAAGCTTCAATTCAAATTTAAACAACGAGTTTCCAGAACTCCCAACTCTTAACAATACAAACTAAGTTTACAGTCTCTCAAACGACACTAATTGCAGAAGGTAGAGCAACTGCAACTCTCTCAAGTCAGAGATCTCGACGTCGAGCCTCATATAGGTTTAAGCTAAAAATTTGGCAGCCTGTCGACCATAGGCCGATAAAAATGGAGACAATAACCCCCAACTACCAAACTCATAAACCAAAACTTCAAATATTTTGTTAGGGTTTGATCCAACGGACAATGCCAATACTGATCAACGATCGAGGTTATGCCAGCACACTTTGCATTGGGTTGAGCAAATCATGCATTAATTACACTATCGATTCACACATATGGAATGCCATAGTGGATCACGCTAGAACGTCCAACTCGGAAGGAAGCTAACTCAAAACAATGCCACGGAGGTCCCGAAGTTTACCATTGCAATTATATTACCATACGTGGATTGACAACAAACCTTGTCACCTAACTTTCATATCAAGTTTTCAATGCAAATCCAAAGGGTAATCTCTGTCAGAGCTCGACAATTGTATCACTTAAATGAGCTAGCATGCCAACCTGACAATAGCTATTCCATGTCAGTGTTTTTAATTTCAAACGTTACGCTTCAACCCCGAGGCATGATATTATAATGTTATGCTTTGGTAAAACAAAGCACAAGTTTTCGTATGATTCTAAGTTAGGTTTAAAATATCATAGGTTTGGTGCCTTTTGACTCACGGCATTATTTAAACCCTTTAGATTAACCTTCCATTCATTATATAGTCCCAAGGTTTTGATTTGTAGAATTTAAATATAAGTAATAGAACTTAGATATTTAGATAATAGGATAACTATGGTCATATTTTGACATAGTTTCTATTATGCCTTTCAACAATTATATACTATCATGTATAGTTCAACAATATAAAATCATAATGGTTGTAGTCCATATAAATTTCACCAATATAAGTATAGGTAGTCTCTAGTTTAGACATTCCACAAAATCCTTTGGCAAAAGGGATATTACAAAGATAACCAAAGATTGTGTATGTTTGTTTTATCTTCTCACTACAAACCTTGACGATGGCATTGAAGGTACTTAGTTTCCTCAAGACAAAAAAAAGCTAGCTACCTTAACATTGAAAATCTTAGTGACAAATCTGATAGCATAATGACGAACTTAGACGATACTGTTCTAAACATAATGAAGTTGTAAAATGACATCTGAAACAGTAGCTATTACAGTGGAAACCATACGTGCATACTCATGGTGGATCGCAAACAAATCTCTAACATTTTATTTATTTACAACTTTGAAATTGAAAACTACTCAGACTTTGTTTTACACAGCCATGAAATCTCTTACCTGTCGTCTGCACATAGGACATTCAAGATGCTTTAGCATTATAGCTAAGTAAGCTCCAGGGTACCTCGTAGGACACCCTTTTTATCAAAAGTCAAATTGTCAGTATCTATGTGAAAGAAAATAGTGTCGCATCAAACTACCAATCATTTATTACATTTGTTATCCTAATTATGTTTACTAAACATACTTTAAACTGACGTTATCATTATGCTGCTAAAACAGAAATTAAGCATGATTAGTAATAATAACCGTATAATTAATGCTGCTGCAATCTCAATTTATTATTCCGCAACTATTATATTTCAAATTAATGCTGTTATTAAAAGTTTTAAATTTTTATGAATTTTCGAGATGTTACACAAACAGAGCATGGAACAGTTAGGAAACAGGCCAACTAAGACTCAGGAACACTCAGAACCAACCCAACAACAACCCAAGGTAAAAAATAAAGCAATCCCAGAGTTATACGTGGTTGTTCATAGAACAATAGCATGTAGACGCGGGCTACAGTTCACACAAGGGCGGGTAGAAATGGGAAAAACTAGGTTGACCCGCGTATAGGGAAAGGAAAATGAGCCCAAAAAGAGTCAAACAACCCAGAAAAAAGCTAGTTTTCTAATGTAAATCCCGACATCCAATCAATGACACAGAAGCTTGACAAACAACAACTCAAAATAAGGAAAAATGCCTAAACAATCCCCAAAATGGAGGTTCTTCCTAGTGGAGTCGCCATTTCTATTACGGAGAAAACTTCCTATGGCTCGGGGTAGACCACAACAGACAGCTGATTACCAAAAATTAACTCAATTCCCAATGCAATGTTATTATAATGAAAATGCTAGGATATGGAGAACAAAACCAACCTTCAACCGGATGTTCAAAGTAGATCCCCATTGAGCTTTCAATCTCTACACTTGAACCTGTAGATTAGCCTCAACAAAAAATACAAGCAAGTGCATATAATACATGAAAGATATTAGCATAATCAATAACATGATCCATGATATCATAAGAAAATGTACCCAATGTAATTTAAACAACATTCACAACATCAACTAGATGAGAAAATGAGTATTTCCATTAATTAATAACAAGAAGTACATGATACGACCTCTTGTCGGCAACCAATCTGAACCAAGAACTGGGTCTCTCCACTTGCGCCTCCACCAGTTCAATCCCCCATGCAATGGAAAACTCAAACTATGAAAGGATTTTGGTAGGTGAACCTAAGGGGTTCACAACAATAAGGAACAATGAGTGTAGACTCAAGTCACGAAAAAAATCCACTAGAGTTATCTTGCTCTCTCTTTCTCCTCTCTTCCATACACCATAAGAGCTAAATATATAGCCTTCCAAAGGTAAGTGAAAGGTTGAATCGAGTTGTTTCGGGGTATATGGAGGGCCAAAGGTCACCCTAAGACCGCTTTTTGGGAGTAAAAAGTAATTATCTATTGGTTTTTACCATTTAACTTGGTGTACGCTGGCTATAGTGGAACAACCTGCGTGTGCACTGGCTATAGTGAAACAGCTAGCATATAGGAACAAAAATAGTGAAAAGTGTATTCCTGGAGGATAAAATGTGGATGTGAGTCAATAAAATGGACCCTGAAGGACAATCAATACTTATGCTCACAAGGTGGAACATTACACTATAACAGCGTTAAAGAAGCAATTTTATCCATTAGGCTACATACAAAAAGCCATGATGGATTGGAAAAACTTAAGGCAAGATAAAGGTTAGAATGTACAAGAATACACTCAGGTATTTAGAAAGAGAGCTTTGATTTTGGGTATACCTCTTTACACTCAAGAAACTCTTATCAATTCTATTGGAGGATTACATAGTTATTTGCATCATACAATACTTATGTTTAATCCTACTAAACTGGATGAAATGTGTTTTCAAACCACAGATATTGAATCTAAAGGGAAGGATGCTCATGACAACTGTTCCTCAGCTAAATCCAGCTAGTTGAAATAAGGAAAAGAGAAGATGAATCGATCTGCTACAGTTAAGAAGGGGGATACAAAAATTTCATGTTCTAATTGTTAGATGTAATACCCCTATTTTGACCCTTATGACTTATTGGCTTCAATGTAAATATTGTGTAAATATAGTGTGTATGTGCCCTAGTGTGGAGCTCAAGGCCAAGGCATCACTAGTGGATATTCAAGTTTAATTGCATAGGAAAGCATTTGATAGTTTGATTATCCATGAGCTGTTAATCCATGAAGATTTGTAAAGGATGTAATTATTAATTATTGTAATGAAATACCCAAGAAGCTGGATAAGGAGGCAACCAATGAGAAAGTGGCCATGTGTATCCATTAGGGAGAGATGAGGGGGTTATGGGATTAGTACCCATGCTGCCACATGTCCAATTGTGAACCCATTTGACTCACCATGTTGACATTAATGCAACTGTAAAAGGGTGGTCGAGGAAACCAGACCCATGAATTTGATGGAGTAGTTAAAAATGGGGTCTCCCTTAAGCACATTTGGATGCCTTAATGGTCACAATGATGAATCGATTAGCAACTAAGAATAGGTTTAAAATTATCTTAGCCATGCATGTAAACCTCTCACATGAATTGCTAAGTGTCAAAGAAAAAGACCCAATGGATTTGGGGGATTAATTCCCCTCCATGCCTCCTTTTGTTCCCACTCTGACTTGTATCCATTCCAGGCATGGAATTTAATCCATTCTCAATGCTTGCATGGAGTGAAGGTGGGATAATTAGAATGGGGTTAGCTTTGGTTTCTTTGTGCAATCTAGGGCAAAAGGATTCGTGCTTTTGGAAGCATGCTCTATGTGGAATTTATGACATCTCTATGGTGCAACATTTGATGGGAAGATGGATGAAATAGGACTTATATATCACAAAATATATCTACACATCCTCTAGAGTGGCATTCCAATATCTGAGGGAATTGGTAAGTCTACATACATCCATTCTCATTTTCTATTGAGTATAATTGGAATAGGGTATTAGTGGGTTGTGGATTGCATATATATTTTTATGAAGAGAATTAGAATAGTGAAATCCTCCTTAAGAACTCCTATAAGATCTTGCAAAGAAATAGGAGAAATATTGGGAATTCTTAAAGACAAGATCCTGCTTCCTAAAATGGCAAGCTATCAAACTTGGAGGGGATTCCTAAAGACAATATTATTGAGAATAAAATAATATTAAGGTCAATGTTAATTGAATTGGAGGGAATGGAGCGAGCATTTGAGTACTTGAGCATAAATATGGGAAAAAAGGAATCCAAGCAAGAAGACATGGGCTCTAAGCTTCAATATTTGACTTTAAAATATGATAAATTGACCACTAATTTTGGCATGCATTATAACATCATTTTGGATTTCACACAAATATCTTAGTCCATGGAAGGTTTTCCAAATGTTTACACAACCACAATGAACGAATATACAATTGAAGAGGAAACAATATGGAAAACAATGATTGCTTTCAATGAATAGTAATAATCCATAAACTACCATGGATATTCCAGTGGAATAGTGCATCACAACATATTTCACAGCTTAGTTGTTTTTATTAACTTATTTCCATTGAATGCTAAATAATTGGAACTATAAGAAAGATAACTAGAGCAAAGAAATACACAATCCACATAAATAACACAAGATATACTCTGGGAAAAACCACTATGGGTAAAAACCTAGCCAACAATGAGGACTATGCCTTGCTCCTTTATATGAACTACAAATACAAAGGAAATGGTACCCTCTATGGAGTTACCTATGACTTTCCGACCATAATGGAATCTACAAGATCTCCTATCTCCTCAGTTCTATTCTAATATCAACTCCCATGATGTTTCTCAACTATAGAAAAATACAATAACATAAGAAGAATATAACTCTTTACCTCCTACTCACCCGATATTTAACATAGCCCAATTCTGATTTTAGGGGTTTTGCATTCCCAAAATACCAATTAGGGTTAGGGTTTTTGACCTTCTAGAATGTTCTTGAAATTCCACATGTGACTAACTCCTCATGTGTGAGAAATGAGAGTTGACGTGGAATCCACTCGGTACCATGGTGGTCAACTAGATAGGTCAACTTGCAGGAGGCATAGCTTCTTCATGCAGACTTTGTTTGAGGCATTTCTTGGACCGTTGGAAAGGTCTTAGAGTGAAGAATCACATGAAGGGCCATGACCAAGCTTTGGACTTTATAATCCCCAAAATATAATTTAGACCCTCAAACAAGCCCGAGAAGACTTTGGACCCCAAATCTAGAAAGTGAGGCCTGCCTTTAGAATGGACCCTACAAGTCAATTCATCCAATATTTCAACCCCAAAAGCACCAAAATAGATGACAAATTATATATTTATCCATTTTGGATCAAGTAGAAAGAATATGGAGAATAAGGTTTGTAAATATAAGACGTGTCAATGGAGGAGGCCCACAGTGGGCACACAATTTCTTTTTAATTTTCTATATGTAGTTTACTTATATCTTTCTACCAAGACAATATGTCAAGCATTATAGTTATAGATATTCCATGTGTAGCATATGCTTTGCATGCAATCAACACTTCCAAATAAGTACTATTATGTCTTGGGAAATATTTGGAGAGAGTTTTAGTAAAAAAAATAAAAACTATGTATTTTCTTAGTTGCATGGTTTTCAACAACCTTTTTATAAATATAAATGCTACCATTCTTGTGAAAAAAATAGTATATACATCATGATGATGTTATTAAATATATATGTAATAATAGTTAGCATGCAATAGCTATTATAAAAGATTAGAAATGTAAATTGATCATATATGCAATTGTAGTTAATATAAATAAGAAAAAAAGAAAATAAAATTACTAATATTAAAAATGTCCATCACCATGGTCATTGCTACCACAACCACTAGTGATGTTGTTGTTGTCATCATCATCTTCATCTCATCATTATCATTATCATCATTAATTTAATTAAAATATTGATGAGTGATCTTATTTATCTAGTTTATCTAATTAAAATATTATACTTTATTTTAATTTAATTTTTTATTTATAATCTAATTTATATTCTAATTTATATTCTTGAATGTATTTAAAAATTATTTTACATTATTTTTATTTTATTTTTTATATAAATAATTTTGAGATTAAATATATAACTTTATAAGTTTTCTCCAAAAATAATAAAATGATCATAATTATATATTGAAAATTTTTATTTTTTAAATAAATAAAAAATAATATAATTTATAATATATTTTTATTTTTATAAATTATATTATTACCTCTAATCTATATATGTATATAAATATATAATATAAATTTGTTTATATCAACAATTTTAATTCATCAAATAATCGAAAGACTCAACTATTATTAATATAAACTACAATTTATAGCTCTATCATGTCATTCAACAAGTCAATGACTCAACGATTATTAATACAGACTACAACTTATAGCTCTAGAAATCCCAAATGATGAAACAAACCAACAATTAAAGTCATTAAACTTAACTTGGGAATATAATACTTAACCCAACATATATTGGCATTGGCTTTATATATGATTACAATTCAAAAAAGGGTGAATCGAAATTAGTTGCTAGCTATTATCATTGGCATAATAAGAGCACTGCACTTCAAAAGTCAACAATGCATTCAAACTTAATCACAAAGATAACATTAAAATTCAAATGAAAAAATCAACATTAATAAGAAAACCAAAATCAAGCTGGGAGTAAGGTTATTATGCTTAGAAAAGGGTTTATGGTTGCAATACTTAGAAACAATGTTGGATAATGATAGAGCAAATCCAAAAGCATCTTATAACTTATCTTTCTTATGGAAAAATAGAGCAATATATACTATCATATCCTTCTCATAGAAGTGAGTCTCTCCCTCATTAAGGACATGGCTATGGCTAAGTACCTAACGTACAAAAATGAGATAAACAACAAGAAAGATAATATGCTTCCTAAGATTCCTTCAACTCAAATCAAAACCATAGTATATTTTGAAGAATATCAACATCTCTAAAATAAAAGCAAAATCTCATCAGCTTCATAGTGTTCCTAACTCATCAAAATTATAACTGTATGCTCATATTAAATGAAGACAATTCAAGTTACACCACTGGGGAAAACCTGGACAAAATATTCCTTTACCAATTACAGTACGACAAAAGGGTCATTAAGAAGCGATATGGTGACTTTTATACATTTGAAATTATAAAATAATAAATAATATTAAATTGCAGGCAAAAGATTCCTCCTACAAAGTTGACTTTATCACATTAGGCTTAAAATTTGTTGATATGAAAACAAAATGAATTTCACAGACATTGAGAGGTTTCTCGTCACATTTAAACACAATATTGTCAAGAGATCTCATAATATTTTCTTTGAGAAATGTCCTAATAATTAATGAAACACAATCTGAATTTCATGCCACTTACGTTTTTGGACAGATCTCAATCCTGATCCATTGGTCAATCAATCTAAGTCTATAAATTCCCGTCTTAACATCCATTCCCAACATCAGCATTGGAAGTCAAGAAGATTTCAGATTTGTGGTACAATGGCTGTGCATACCCAACACCTCAGTAGTGGTATTGAGAAGCTCATGTCCAATGGACTCAACCACCTTGAGGTGCACGATAGATATATCCTGCCTCCCCATGAACGCCCACAGTTGTCTCAGGTCTCTTTCTCTGAGACCATCCCTACGCTGGACCTCCAAGACCTGGAGGGCCCTAACAGAGCAACGCTGATCCATGAAATCCGACGTGCGTGTGAGGAGGATGGGTTCTTCCAGGTACAGTACAGCTCAATCTCTTACCAAAAACTTTCCCTCCCCTCAATCCCTTACCAACAACTTTCCCTCCCTTCAATACTTTTGATGTCTAATGTTGATATAGTTTCATATCTGAGTGACTCTATATTTTTCGTTGATATGCTGATATAGTTTCATATCTGAGTGACTGTATATTTTTCGTTGATATCAGATAGTGAACCATGGCGTGGCAGAGAGTGCGATGAAAAACATGATGGGGATAGCCAAAGAGTTCTTCGAAATGCCCGTGGAAGACCGAGCAAGCCTCTACTCAGAGGACACAAAGAAACCAGTCCGGGTTTCTACAAGCCTCAATATTACCATTGACAAAGTCCTCAACTGGGTGGACTATCTGGCGCAGCCTTGTCATCCTCTTGAGGAACTCATCGGTTCTTGGCCTGAAAAACCTGCAGCCTACAGGTAATCAACAAAAATTTCTGTATTATAAACTATCTGAGACATTGATTCATCTTAAACCTACTATGTGAATATATAACTGTTTGCTTTAATCTTTTGCTACAGAGATATTGCAGCCAAGTACGCCGCTGAGATGAGAGAGCTGATATTAAGGCTGCTGGCTGCAATTTCAGAAGCTCTTGGGCTCGATTCTGATTACTTGAATAAAATTCTTGGAAAGCATAACCAACTGATGGGTATAAACTACTATCCTTCATGCCCAGATCCAGATCTTACTATTGGTGTAGCAGGCCATACAGATGCAAGTGCCATCACTGTGTTAATGCAAGGCGATGTCAGTGGTCTGCAAGTATTCAAAAATGGAAAGTGGACTGCGGTAGAACCCATAGCTAACGCGTTGGTGGTCAACTTGGGAGATCAGCTGCAGGTTAGAAATAAAAATAATTAGCAGATTCATAGAATTTTCCCTCTGTTCAAGAATTTGAGGTTATTGATTCAATTTGTTTTGTGTGATTTGAGAAATAGGTTGTGAGCAATGGGAGATTTCGGAGCGTGAAGCATCGAGCAGTAACGAACAGGGACAGTGCACGCATATCAATTCCGACATTCTATCTCCCTTCAGACGATGCATTTATTGCTCCTGCAACGAGCATGGTGGATGAAAAGCACCCGGCTCTATACAGAGAATATAATTTTGGGCACTTTCTGGAAACTTTCTGGAGCGTGGGATTAAAGGGAGAGTGTGTGCTGGATCTTTTCAAGGTCGAATGAACCATCAATCTCCATGGCCGATTGTCTTTGCATGTCACCATAAACGTGTTATTTCAATGACCATAAATAAGGATCCGGATTTTGGTATGAGGTCATTTGTACATCAAATCTATTCTATTTTTCTAGCCATATGTCTAACTGTAAAAACGTTCCAGTATTGTAATCGTCATTTTTTTATGGACGTATTGTTTTTCAAACTCTATCATACTTGTTACAATTAAATTTGACAAGTAATGTAGAAGTATTTTAGATTTAACAATTAATATGTTTATAATAATAATAATAAATTTATATGTTACAGTTAAATAATTAATATTTTAGAAAATATGTAGAAAATTAAAAACATTGATTAATGGTTTTATGTGTATCTAAATTTATATGTTCCATTGAGTCAGAAGTGATATTCTTTTATTAATTGGACCAGAGCCACTAAATGGCAATGTCCTTGCTTGAAGCTTTTGAGTGTCTATGAAATCTGCGAGCTTGGTTGTTTTCAAAGGTTAAAAAAGCAGATACAATGTGGCAATTGCAAAGTAGATGATTGGGCTGCTATGTTGCTATGAAGCCTAGTAACTGATTGGCTGCTATGTTGCTAGGTCACAATTGTCGCAGGGAAAGAATGAAAAGATGCATTGCCAAGAATAGAATGGTTCTAATTTCTATTTGGCTTTTAATAACTATTTTGCTTATTAATGAAAAAATTACTAAAATCTTATATGGGCAAGATTTCAGTTGTGTCTTGTTGCAGATAGAATGCAGGTAATTGGTGTAAGATTAAATTCCACTTTTTATGTACAGGTATAACGAATGGGTGAATGCATTCTATGGAGGTTATTTGAGCCTTCGTCTTTAATCCTAAGGTCATCAATGTTGTTGCAATAATTTTATAATGGGATACCGAGCTATGTTTGAAAAAGCATTCAACTGGTAAGGCAGTACCAATGTCCTGCAATTCTTTGAGTTGAAGAAGAAATGTCATAGACGGAAAAAATTATCTTTAGCGCATGAACTCGAAAAACACAGGTACCTTTTATCGATCTTCAGTCAAACATAGGAAACTGATTTCATTAGGCAGATAATGTAATGAAAGACAGATGTCTTGTAGATTTTCCTACAGATTTTCCAATAAGATTTTTAAGCATCTCAAAGAGTGTGTTGTCCATAGAGAACAAAAAGAAATAGAGTAAAATTAACACTAGAACTATAGGCTATTAGTCAATGTTATGGATATAATAGATATATGTGTTTCAAATTATTAATTTAGTATGTTTAAATCTTTGGAGAGAACATGCTATTAATTTATGATTAAGATAGAAGATTCGTATAACCACCGTTAAAAGCAGTCATTATGGCTTTGGATATCGACTGTAATCAAGACTCTTGATAGCTAATGAGATAAAGACAAAGATGCAACAAAGCTAACAACACAACCACATAGCTTTATATTAACTATGAAAAAAAATTCACAGGAAATCGACATGTTTACTTTTGCATAGTAAAAAAAATATAAAGATTGAGAGCATGTTGTCCAAGAATCCATTGACAAGTACAACGTTTAGCCCAAAAGGCCTCATATGGCCTGGCCTGGCGTGGCGTAGTTGAGTTTAACATTAAAAGCTTTGACATCAAAATTGACTGAATTTATTTCGAGAAAACATATTATCTAGAATATGTTGCCTACAGCAAATAATTCTGTTGAGAGCATTCTTTGCCATAAATATCTAGTGTTGGAAGATTTTAAAGATCCAAAACCATAAGAACTTAATTACAATATACTCTCTAAAAACTGAAAAGCAGAAAAGGAATTTGCCGATAACCTTATACACGGCCATAACTATTTTATGAGTAAGAAGTACATAATATATTAACAAGATAACAGGAAAGCATGACCAAAGCATCCATGGAGACAGTAACAACAATGGAAATGTCAAGTCAGTAATCCAAAGCAACAAACTGAAGATACCTGTGACATAGCACTCAAGTGTCAGAAACTTATCGCTGGAAAAAAACCTAGGATGTTTTTTTTACTGAACATGTACTATCTACTTAAAAATAATAGAACATATATCTATAAGAGAAGTGTTGAATAATCTAAACAACTTTATACAAGCTGATACAGTGTTTAAAGCAGAAATTAAAGAATTTTTTTAACTACAAGCATTAAATTTTAGTTTCAAGGCATAGTTTTAATATAAAACATGAAACACGTGGACAAAAGATAGGTAAAATAATTGTTAATATATGTTCTTGCAAGGCAAGCTGAAAGTTGTATTGATACTAAAAAAAGGCATAATTGACGTTATTTTGGCTCAATAAGAAATAGGATTTGAGCATGAAGGTCTAAACGAGTGTCGAAATGCATATATGAAAACAAGGAATTGTGTATGAAAATTTGTTGAAGGGCACATAAAACTAGGAAGAGACTTTGACAGTTTTCCCAAGTTTTTTTTTAATCTATTATTAAAAAGAAAGTGTATTTGTTATGGAGAACAAAGCATGAGCCTAAGATTATAATTGACTAAATCTATAGTTTATCTATATCTTTCTTTTATAATTGATATATTTAATTGAATGGGTATTATCTACATAAGTACACTAAAACTTTAGTTTCTATTTCTTTGGAGGAAGGAATCTAACTAAAATTACTTTTTTTATGCTCGTAAGATATAATCAATTTCATTAAGATGCAAGTGTATTATTGGATTATTTTGTTTTTCTTGAATTTCACCTTGGGATAAAAGACTGACGAAAGTGTGCAAAAAAGTATAAACCTTTGTAAACTGGTGTATATTATGTATCTTTTGGTTGGGAAGCTTAAATTTCATATTTTGAGTTCCGATGATCTGCTAGCAAGTCATTTGTCCATATTGAAACAAAAGATTAGATTGAATGTGTTACCTAATTAACTAGCACTCATCCACTGTCACAATATACGTGGACCCAAATTACTTATGTGGATCCAAATGTCATAAGTGGATCCAGCTAAAAAGGGTGGACTTAGTGCCGATGATCGCAACAATTAAAGGAAGTGCACCCAATGTCACCTTGATGCAACCCCCTTCCTCTTTAGACCCTTCTCTTATAGGACATGGGAGGCTCCCCAAAATACAATAGAAATAGCCCTACAAAATCATGTCAAGAAAGCAAGACTATCCCCAGAAAATATCCCTGAAAGATAGTAAATTGATGCCTAAATGGAGTCACCAAAAGATATAAACCATTAACCATATGCATAAGGGAGTTAAGAGAACATGTATATATGATATTTCTGTAGCAAAACCTGTACATAAAAAAAAGGAAACAAAAATGGAGATACCTCTCATACCAACTTTCGGAACTTCACAATTTTTACCCCTAGCAACCAACAAACAGGGGCACACCTACTCCCCCTAGGACTTGAATTGGTGGATGGAAGGACTGATTTGGAGCTAATTTAATATACAGGTCTTTGTTTTTCTGTAGTGAAAAAAAAACGATATAAAATTGGTGATATCTCTCAAACCAACCGTTGGAAAACAATGAATCGAAGCTCACAATAGAGAGGAAAGGAGGGCACACTTGTTGGGCCTAGAGTTCCCCTCTTTAGAGCAGGTTTTAGGCCTGAAATGGGCACAATAAAACTACAGGAAACCACTATTACCACAGTCAAATAAGGTCAGCAAAATAAGATAGTCAAATCCACCCAGGGTTTTCTCGGGTGGTCTAGAATTTGTCCAAAAATAACATTTTACCAAATTTTCCACTTTTTATGCAAATTTCAATATTATATTAGAGTTCCGAAGTTAAAAAAAACAAACTAACTCTAGAAAAAAATAGATCTAAATAACCAAACATAAAACTTACTATTTTGGAATTGTTTTTCAAAAAATATTATTTCTAGGATATTCCAATTTTGTAATTTTTATATTTTTTTGCATAAAAGTACATGAATTTAATAAAAATATGATAGAGTGAAAATGAGGGATTTTAAAACCCTAACCCTTCCTCTTTTAATGCTACAAGGGGTCGTGATCAACGTCTCTTCCAATAAACTTGACAATTGTACTTTGTATGAATTGGGACAAAACCAAGAAACTCAAAAACTAGGTTATGTTGATTAAGCTCCTAGTTAGAACAAAATGAAAATTCAAAGGCCTTTTACTATACCAAAATATCCAAGGAGACATGGAGAAAGAATCCCAATTAACAAGACAAGCTATTGTGCATAAAAACCCTAGTATTTTACCTTACCTTCTCCACCTCCTAGCATAGCAAGACAAAGAAACACAAGAGAGCTTACCACAATTGTAGAGTCAAGAATAAGAGAGCATAAATCCTCCCAAGAATCTTTCCACTAGAAAAAACCTTGAAAATAAACCATAAGCAAGCCGACAAACACTTCATTTCATTCTCTAAAACCCAAAAAAACACCAAGAGAAGGAGTTTCACATCACTTTAGGCCAAGTAGAGTAAAAGATAAAAGAAGTAGTGCTTCATTTGATCCAATTATCTTGATTCAAAATGAGGAGGGATTTCCTTATTTATATGCTTTTTATAGCCACTTAACCTCCTTTACAAGTCAACCAACCTAAAATATCTAAAATCATTTAAAATCATTTTTCAATGAGTTTTTTTAGGGTTTGTCATCCACAAGTCGGGGAAAAAAACTCATACAACATAAAATAATGATAAAATATGATGATCTGCTACAACTTGATGAAATGTTGAGCATGGGAGGAGGGTGTCATGCCCCATCTAACCCCAACATTGTTCTTTTTCCCTCAGCATCCTCCTCTTTTAGGTGGTATGGCATCTTCAAAGGATGACGTCATCATCTATTTGGCTTTCTTGAGCCAAGAGGAGGGTCAATATAAAATAAAAATAGGTCCAAGTAGGCATAATGAGGTGTGTTAATATGGGTATGACAACCCTTACATGCACAATCAGGTCTTCTATAAAGCATAAAAATGAGTGTGGTTGTGAGCCCCTAATCCATGTGTCCAAATGGAGTCATCCCAAGAAGCATTCTACACCAACCCATGTGCATTAAATCCATGCATGATGGGGGACATCCACCACATCAAAGGGGTAGTCAGTTGTGCCACTAATCCAACACTTCCTAGAATGAAAACTAAGAGGACCCGCCATGACTAGAGCATGGGTCTTGAGCCTCGCCAAACCAACAATCTACATAAATCAAGCCCAAAATTGGCCTTTACATAGAAAAAATGACCCCTCCTATGTGGTAATTTGGTATGGAACACCACAGAGTAAATGGAGGGTAACAACTGGCTCCAACTGTGGGACATGCCCTTCTTTCGGGAGTGCATGAGAACCTCTAGATATTTTGGTACCTGTAAACCTACACATACTTCAAACTCCTAGTTATAAAAAATGAAAAGTCAAAGGCCTTTTACTATAGGATAATATCCAAGGATACATGGAGAAAGAATCCCAATTAACAAGACAAGCTATTGTGCATAAAACCCCTAGTATTTTACCCTACCTTCTTCACCTCCTGGCATAGACAAAGAAACACAAGAGAGCTTACCACAATTGTAGAGACAAGGAGAGGAGAGCATAAATACTCCCAAGAATCCTTCCACTAGAACAAACCTTCAAAATAAACCATAAGAAATCCAAGAAACACTTCATTTCTTTCTCTAAAACCCAAAAAATCACCCAGAGAAGGAGTTGCACATCACTTTAGCCCAAGTAGAGAAAAAGAAAAAAGAAGTAGTGCTTCATTTGATCCCATGATCTTGATTCAAAATGAGGAGGATTTTCCTTATTTATATGATTTTTAGGACAACTTAACCTCCTTTACAAGCCGACCAACCTAAAATATCTAAAATAATTTAAAATAAATTTTCAATGGGTTTTTTAGGGTTTTTCACCCATAAGTCGGGGACAAAACCTCATACACCATGAAATAATGATAAAATATGATGATCTGCTACAACTTGATGAAATATTCAGCATAAGAGGAGGGTGTCATTCCCCATCTAAACCATTATTGTTCTTTTTCCCTCAACATCCTTCTCTTTTAGGTGGTATGACATCTTCAAGGGATGACATCATCATCTGTTTGGCTTGCTTGAATCAAGAGGAGGGTCAATATAAAATAAACATAGGTCCAAGTGGGAATAATGAGGTGTGATAATATGGGTATGACAACCCTTACATGCGTAATCACCTTCTATAAATCATAAAAATGAGTGTGTTCGTGTCACGGTTGTGTGCCCCTACGCCATGTGTTGAAATGGAGTCATCCCAAGAAGCATTGTACACCAACCCATGGGCATAAAATACCCGCATGATGGAGGACATCCACCACATAAAAGGGGAAGTCATTTGTGCCACTAATCCAACACTTCCTGGAATGAAAAATAAGAGGACCCACCATGACCAGAGCATGGGTCTTGAGCCCCACCAAACCAATAATCTACACAAATCAAGCCCAAAATTGGCCTTTACATAGAAAAAAATGACCCCTCCTATGTGGTAATCTGGTATGGCACGCCGCAGAGTATATTGAGGGTAACAAATGGCTCCAACTATGTGACATGCCCTTCTCTCAGGAGTGCATGAGAACCTCCAGATATTCTAGTACATGTAAACCTACACACACTTCAAACAAAAAATTCATCAAATGCATCAAAGGTAGACACTTCCATCCTGCCTTGTTTAGATCAAAATGAAATGCAATAAACAACAAGTGAAATACATGGGTAAAAGTAAATGATGAAATCAAATTTTGATGCAATAGATTATGCAACCTACCTATCTATCCTAAGAATGATGAGATGAATAGGTTTATTGAAATCATACCACCAGTGAAGCCACCTTAGCATATCATTCATGCTAGGAATTTTTCGTTTGTGTTTGGTAATAATCCAAGACAAAACCACATCAATGATGAACTGATTAGAAGTCATTATCTTCATCAGCATGTAGTTGTAATGATAGAAGAGATCATGTACATGTAACTTCCATCAAACTCTTTCCATGGGAAATGCTTTTCTCACAATCTCTTTCTATCCATGATTGGATTGGGCTGAAATATGGTCTGCCTTGATCATATACATGTTCTCTAAAATCTGTTTGCTTCCCCAAATGTCTTTCAAATCCAACAAGGAGGTTTGCACAGTGAGGTTAAAAAATTCTACCTTTTTGTCATGAAACACTTGGAAATGTCCCATATTATTAGGCACAGATGGTCTGGACACTATTTCCATATTCCCTTATTTTACAAGGCTATCACATGGAGAAAATTTGGAAGTAGAAACTGCTAATGTATTTTCCTTTAGAGCCTTGGGGACCATTTTAAACATATGGCAATTAAATTTTCCATGGCTTGGACTGCATCCCTGTACGTGTTCAACCCTTCATTTTTGTTGTTAAACTTTTCTTTTATTTGCATCACAATAAAGTTAGAGTCTCTAATAATATTTAACAATTTAATATCACAATTTTTATCTAACTCAAATCCATGCAAAGGAGCCTCATACTTAACCATATTGTTAGTACCATCAAACTCTAAATGAAAAGAAAAATGAGAAGCATGACCATATGTGGAAAAGCATCAGGCTTTTACCCTATTGATGTTCATCATTGAAAACTTACCAATAGCTTATAAGGGGCATGGATGAGAATGATGGTAGAAATATACTACATGATAGTGTGCACTCATCTATTCAACATCAACAACATATATCCCCAAATCTATCCATTTATTATTATCAATGTTGAGAAAACATGATTGGACTGTATCCTGGGAAAACTCATCTGATATTGGTCTTCCAAGTTCTTCAAAATTTTCACTTTCCTCATTGGAAGAATCATAAGTAGGCTCTTTCAGAAATTTCCAAGAATCTATATCCATATCATGCTAATCAAGAAAATGTACTAGATAACATCCATCACAATCATCATCAAAAGAAAAAATATCCCCATATTTTTCATATTCAAGAGAACAAAGATATGCATCCATGGTATATTCATGATTCTTTTCAATAGATGATGGATTTTCAAGAACTTCTTCATTTCGCTTTGAATCTTCATACAAAACTGGCTCTGTCTTATCAAAAGTGACACCCTCTTCATTTTTGCATGGTGAGAAAATATCACGGGCATCTACTTCGGAACCTGTGTGCCCCAAATGCTCAAGAAAAATAGTCCTGACCCTCGAATAATCATAAATGGGAGGGCCAAGAAATCTCCAATAATCGCCATCTTCTTTGTCACACATAGAAATCCTTCCATTTTCTTCCAAAAGGATCAATACATCATAAGAATCCTCAAAACAATGGTAAGGATAACTCACCGTTTCTTCATATTCTTCAATTAAGGATTGTTGATATTCATATGTTTCTTCTTCAAATTCCTTTGCTCAGCCTTCATCAAGGACATTTTGGACTTCACTTTATGGAACACCTTCATCTGTATCTTCATGACTACTTCCTTCTTGGATCATAGGATTGGAGATGTCAACATCTTTGACTTCCTCAAAATATTATTCAATAGTGGATTCTTCATGAGAGTGTTGTAGGGGTTGATATTCATCATTATATTCATTTGATGAGATAGTAGTGCAATCATCCATCAGATATCCAATATCCCCTTTGAAATGAGGGTTCCATCTATCACAAAAAAACCTGATAAATTCTTCGAGCGAGTGAATTTCTTTCTTAGGAATCCCCTCATACCATTCATATAAATCATCCTTCTTTGGGTTGAAAGGAAACCTAAACATCTTCATCTTGATATATTCACGAACCACTTATAAGTCTGAAATAGCTTCCATATACAACATAACATGCCAGTTGGATAAATCCTTATCTGGATGAAATTGAGGAATATTTTTCAACCACTAATCCTCGTATAGATCAAATCCATGGAGAGGATTAGTATACCTTGGGACCTCTGATAAATCCAATGAATGAAACAAATCTTGTGCCCATTCTTCATCACAGAATGGGATATCATCTTTTATCAACAAACTAGAATGGTCTTTTTTCTTCAAGGGAGGCCCGTGAAGTTATTCAACAATATTTTGTGTCTCATAGAACTTCTTGAATCTTTAAATAATAGGTAGTCATTGTTCATTGTCATTAGGACACCAATGCTTGCAAACTGTTTCCAGAAAGACTACAAAAGATTTGATTTTTATTTTTCCAAGATATTCATACCAATACAAGGTATGCCATTTGAAGCTAGATAAGATGTAGTTTATCATGCCATCTTCATACAAGATTCCCTTTTCTTTTGTAAATTTGAAAAAGGAGACAATATAATACGAACCTTGATCCTCATTGCTATAAAACTTTGGGATTTCCCATAGATCTACATCTTGTTCTTCATGAGCGGGAGCCAAAATATTTGAAAGATCCAAGGGGCCATCAAGTTCAAGCATCCAATGAGACCTATAAATGTTCTCCATTTCATATACAATTATTTAGTGGAGTCTCCAAGATGAACTTTATTTCTTCTCAATTGATGAATGTACCCACCCTTTACACTCAACAGTTGCTGAGGGATCTACTTTACAATGTACTTCTTTGCTTTTTTTTTCTTTAGTTGAGTCGTCAGAAAAGACCTGTCAAGTTATAATATTACCAAGGTACAAAACAAAAACTTGCACATAAAAACAATTGCATGGATATAGAAAATTACGCAGGGGTGGAATTGCAGATACTACGAAGAAATAGAATTGCATAGAAACATAATTGCACAGACACATAATTACATACAAGGGGACTATCTTCATGTTTGTTGCAGAATTTTCTAAAGGTTTCCCATCAATGAAAAAGGGGTATATTTTTTCCATTGATGTGAAAGGAAATGATATATTGTTATCATTAATGTTAAAGACATGGGGAGACTACATATAGAGATTGCAAGATGAAGATCCTTGGAAATAATGTTTTTAAATGCCTAATTTGGATACCCTATCTTTGAAGGATTTTTTACTTTGGATACCTGACTCAAATTGGAGTATAGGTTACATGGTTGGAAATATTGTTCCAAGACATTTTCAACTGCATATGGAAGTCCGTCTAACTCCATAGGATTACATAGATATGAAAGAATTTGTAAACTCAACCCAGCCAGAATGTTAGGTCGGCCCTGCCAGGATATTGTATAATGTTATGTTGGCCTAGAAAGTGATTTAAGAACACTATAAATAAGTGGAGCACTCCCTCCTTTGTTTATCCATTTAAGTAATGATGGAGATTTGAAAAAGGTGCACACTTTTGGAAGAGGAAGGTGTTCTAAGGATTGAAAATGGATCTAAAGATTTTTTCTAGGTTTTGAAGATATTCTTGATGAAATTCTCTTGAAGGTTTTTCTTAGGTGGTCAAAGGAAGAAGGTGCACGTATAAAGAGGAAGAGATGTTTTATTTGAGAAGAAGTTGTGCAGAATCTAGTACTGTTGAATATGTGCAGTAGCAGTGCAAAAGTTAAAGACCGCATAGTAGTGAAGATTGTCATGTGTAGAGCGTAGTGCGGCAAATCAGAGTGTGATAGTAGTGAAGATTGTATTGCGCAAAGTAGAATGCGATAGAGAAGAGTACGATGGCAGTGAATTTTTGCAGAGCAAAGTGCAACGGTAGAGAAGATTGGCTTGCAAAGAGAAGAGTACAACGGTAGCAAAGATTGGCTTGCATAGAGCAGAGTGCGACATAGTAGAGTGTGACAATAGTAAACATTATCTTACACAGAGTAGAGTGCGTCAGTATTAAATATTGTCTTACACATGATAGGACATAGTGTAACAGGTGAGTTTTTCGCTCAATACATCAATACATAATCCAAGGAGTTAGTGATTCCTTCCAGTTAGTGTTGGGGAATTCATCGTGCTGGTGTTTCTTTCTAGTTGGTGTTGGAGAATCTAGATATTTGGTGCTTCCTTGTAGTTGGTGCTAGAGAATCTAGGGGGTTGGTGCCTCCTAAAATTTATTGCTTTTAAACTTGCAAGATTGGCGTCTCTAGAAAATGGGTGTCTTCAAATCATTGTAATCATTGTTTATTGCAAGAACACTTTTCCATGGTTTTCTCTCTTATGAGTTTTCTATGTTAAATATTTGTGTCTCTTGTGTATTAATGTAATGATATATTTTTTGAAAGTTAAAAACCCGTCCTATACTAATTCAACCCCCCCTTAGTATAGATGATTATACCAACAACCTTACAAAGTCATATAAATATTTCTAATTAGGGATTAAAGATATGAAAGTGTATTTAAAGTTCCCAGGAACCTTACTAGGTAACCTTACCTCTTAAAAAACCTTCAAAATACCCCCCTCCAAAGAAATAAAAGAGTCCAAATAGAATTCCACGGGCCACCCATCAAGCCAAGGAATCCTTTCCTTCTGAAATGTGTGTGACACTGTTGACAATTCCTCCAAGGAGAATTCACTGAATTATCCTTCACTTTCTCTGCTTCAACCATTATAGGAAAACACGAAACCAATTTTAAATTTTCTCCAATGTTTTCCATTTCTAGTTGCCTAAAACTATCATTAATATGTTGAACACCTAAGGCTGCCAACCATTAAAGCCTTCAGACCTTGTTTCCATTATCCCAATCAAACAAATCCCAAATACTATTATGAATTTTCCTAAAATTGGAATATTTATGAAATAATATGGTGTTCTGGTCCCCATAGTGCAGTCAAAGGAAACTCTATTACGGATTCTCCAAACCTTCTTGTTATTCAAAAGCAATTTATTTTTCTATAGTTCTAACTACTTGATCATTGTCATTACCTCTTCAGAATATGACCCTTCAAGATATTCACTATATAAAATATATAAATTGTTTTCACCCTCTTTTATTAGCCTATCTCTTGCGCTACATCGTTCACCTTCCCAAGGCGTCATTTTCTCTTTTACTAGTTCGAGAGAATCAGGGAAAATTTTAGGGGCTAATCTTAGCCCATGAGCTAAATTTAGGGGTTTTAATTTTTTAGTGGGCTATTTTTTAATTAAACCATCATTTACTATGATTAACCCAATTTTTATATATTTATTTTTAATAAATGAAATATTAGCCCCATAAAATATATAAAGAGACCCTAAATCTAACCATTTAACCCTTGTTTGATTAGATTTGGAGCTCTTGTTGTCCATAAAATAATCCCGCTCCCTCTAATTCGCCCAAATAGGTAGAAATGGTAGTTGCTGAGGGTAAATTTGCCCTTGAGCGATCATGGAAATCGAGTTTTTTGGTAAATTCGCCCTCGAGCGATCATGGAAATCGGGTTCTTTTTGGTAAATTCGTCCATAATATATGGAATATATGGAGTGAAATCGATTTTCAATTTTAATTCGCCCCAAATAGGGTTTTTTTGGTAAATTCGTCCAGGTATTATGGAGTGAAATCAATTTTCAATTTTAATTCGCCCCATATATATATATATATATATATATATATATATATATATATATATATATGATGTTTTCCATTTGGTTTCGATATACATATGATACCCTCATATCTACGATTAAGATTTAATCCTATATGATGTTCGCATATCTACGTTTAGCTTTGCTAACTTTTCCATTGGTAATAATCTGAGATATAAACCAAGTCTTTGTCGGTCTACAACTTTCCTTACTACATCCCTACATAAACACCTTTCCTTAATTACCTTTCATGCCTTTCTTTACGACACCCTTACCTATGACAACCATAGTTCTAGTAGCAGCATCCGTCATAGCATTAGTAGCAGAGTAAGCAAGCACAGGTGCATCCATAAGCAAGGGTGTCTACCAAAGCGATATATTAGCCTAGCCCCTTATTAAGCTACCCAGGCCAGGGGAGATACGCGTTAGAAAGAGAAGTACAAAATTTACATAGTTTCTTATCATAGGAACAAAAATCTCGGTCGTCATTACGATGCGGAAGCATAGATCTGGGATATCCTACCTGATAATTTCCACTGAAAGGTCAGTCAATTGTAGAATAAATGACTTGGATTTACTGTCTTGCTTGGCTTCGCGCAAAAACATTGATCAAGTAGGCTTCATAAAGTAAGACTACTACAACTGCATTCCTAAGGTAGAATAAAGTAAGGTAGATTCAGGCAGACTTAGGTGAGGTGAGGCAGAACTCGCATTTGTTTTAATTCTAGCTATCGCATGCTCATGCTTAACAAGATCTGATTCAAATTGTTAGATGTTTTTCTTAACTGCTCAATATGCATTTATTCCGTAAAGAATACAAGATTTATTTGCATTGAATATCTTATATTTTATTTCATGTTTCCTTATTGGATAAATTTTTTTAATAGATGCTGGGAGCTCTCCAAATTGAAGTAATGCCATACAAGGTAGCGACCTTGGACCAGGATTGGGAACTCTGAAAGGGGTTCCACTGCCTCTATTGGAAGGGAAGCTATTTTTTCTGGGACATAAAAGGAAGGATGTTGGGAGAGATTAGGTTGTGGGTAAGCTACTGGAGAGTATGCAGGTGTATTGACCAAGTATGAAGGGATTACTACAGTGGAACTTCTAACATGTAGCGCATGGCAATCAAGTTGTTCTCAGGCTGCTCTGTCTTCATTTAACTTCCAAGCAAACGACCTGAGGCCCTAATCTAGGTTAGTGTAACTGTACAAACAACCTTCTATTGGCGTTATCTCTTGTTCCTTTATCTCACGTTTTCCTAGCTACACTTCTATTTCTCTTGGCGTTCTAAATTATAAACCCATTTTTCGAACCTGTAGAATTCTTGGCTAGAATAAAAAGTTTTATTTTATGGAATTGAACGGACCAGGATAGATATAGATCAATATTTTTTAGTAACAGTCTTTCTCTGCAGCTTTCTTTTCCATATTGAACTTTATGACAAATCCCGTCGTGGATTGCCTCTAGTTTCATAGATGATCGGTGCATTTACTTGCACCATCACTTGAAATCAAACTTGCCATAAAAAGAATTAGTTCAAAATTCATAAAAGTCCATTTTACTCATTTCAAAGATTTTAAAACATTATTTATGTCAACAATATATATAATCTTTGTGTAAACAATGTGTTTTGTGAGTTGACATACATAACTTCACGTAAAGGTACAAGTTTTTGAAATGCAATGTAAAACACAAAACCCACGTTCAATATATGGACAAATTATGGCAACAATTATAGTCAAACTTAGGCAAATTAAGTTTTATATACGAAAAATATTTTTGAAGTGTTTAGTGTGGATCCAGGTTTTCCTTTTAAACTTTATTGATCACTTTTCCAATCTCGAATTCTGTCAATTCATGGCAGCTTCTCGACTTCTGTCAATTCATGCCAGCTCCTTGATAATAACATGGCAATTTTCATAACCGTGAAACTGGCATGATTTTCTATTTATACATAAGTTAAGCATGGCATTCTCTTTATATTTTGATACCCTCAATATGATTTAGAGCAATATTACCATTAACCAAGAGATTATGTATGATATATTCTAAACTTAGATGACGTTCACACATATTTGCAAGCTAATTTCTGGAGGGAGCGTGAGTGTATAGACGTTGTTAATGGGGTGAAAACGTGAAGTTGGGTAACACTTCCATGAGAATCAGGTGCGAAAGAGACATAGCGGACATTATTCGGCCGAATAACTAAATTTATTCAGCCGAATAAATTTAGTTATTCGGCCGAATAACGTATAGGTTATTCGGTCGAATAATGTTTAACGGTTCACCATTAGAAATAACAGAGACTTCGATTTGTGTGCGAGGTATAGCCGGACGGGGAAAATACACGACGTTTCTTATTTATTCGGCTGAATACTTATTCAACCGAATAATTATTCGGCCGAATAATGGTTCTGTATAAAACCTCGGCCGCGGCCTTTCTTTGTCATTTTTTCTATAGGATATTGCTGTGAGACCCACATTTGGACCTGCCAGCGCCATCCATTTCGCCTCTGCTTCGGCCACCCGGCCGCGTCTACTTGGATGGACCTGTCCACGCCACCCTTTCGCCAACCTTTTCGCCACCCTATTCACCACCCTTTCACCACCCTGTTCACCAACCTGGAGCTTCTGTTAGTGGTCCGCCAACCATTTCGTCTCCCCCTCCTTTCGACCCCCTTCTTCACCACCTTGCTGCGTCTGTTCATTTTGGAGTGGACTTCGGCACCTTGCTGTGTCTGTTCATTGTTGCGTCTGTATGCTGGTGGAGTGTTCGGCATTTGGATGAGTGTTCATCATTTGGTGGATGTTCGTTGTGGGCTGTTCGTCGTGGGGTTGACTGCGCAGGTAATTATATTGCAGTTTTTTATTTTTATTTTTTATTTTTGTTAAATTTTATATTAATCTTGCTTCGTTTCGTTGCAGGTGGCGTTTGCTTTTTCGGTGCTCGGGGTCGTTCGGCTTTGTTCGCTCGAGTTCGGTTTGGGGTTGGCTTTCATTAGTAAAACAAGAAAAACAGGTATGCCGAAACGATATTCTATGTCTGTAATTTATCTATTATTGAATTAAGGAGTAAGTAAAAAATTTATTATCAAACTTACTGGGTATTGTACACGAGTTTATGAAATCTGTCTTTGTGGAAAAAGTTGATGAAATTTGTCCAATTTGGACATGAGTTCATGAAATCTATCCAATTTGGACATGAGTTCATGAACTTTGTCCATGTGGACAGAGTTCATGAAATCTGCCCAAATTGGCCAGAGTTCATGAACTCTGTCCAATTTGGGCAGAGTTCATGAACCTTTAGATCCAAGTTGTATGTTGAAACTTATTTAAATATAAATACCTTTGAGCTAATAAAAATTATTGAGTTAAATTTATTTAACTATTAATTTTTCTTATATGACCAAAAAGAGAAATATAAACAGTATTGAGTTGGTTAAACTATTGATTTTTCTTATGTGATAAGAAGGAAAAATAAAAGTAGTTTTGAAATTCTATTTGCAAATGGTATTTTTGGTTTATGTATAGGTTTCCCTTTTTAGTTGAACTCTGTCCATGTGGATAGAGTTCATGTGACATCCCTCTCCAATGATGAAAAAACATTATGTCTGATTTATTTTTAAATTATTTTTATTAATTTTGAGATTATGTAATGAGGAAGCCAGATGAGAAATCGGCTGACTTAAGTCCTAGGAGGACTATTGTAAACAAACAATTTTATTATATTAATAAAAGAATGAGTAGGAACAACCAAGTTAAATGAGGAGATCATGCATGGAGAAGTGGGGGACAAGTTAGAGTTAGCCTCTGGGAAACCAGAACAAGTGTCAGGAGTGTATTTAAGACACTAGACACACCCTGAAAATCAGGGATTTGATTAGCTGCGAAAATTCCATGAGGAATTGGCTGCTAATGGTAAGACCTAGGCAAAACTATAAAAGCATGGCATATGTGAGGAGGCAGGACGCTGCTGAGTATGCCGGAAAGAATTTCACTTGCTGTGTGAGCACTCTGTGTTAGGCAAGGGATTCAGGAAAACAAGACTGAGTTTGAGGCTAGTTGTCCACATTTCTCCATGCATGTGTCTGGCTCGGGGGTGATTGCGGACAGACTTGGTGTTTGTACCTAATCTACGGTTGGGAGGAACGTGGCTGTTCCTACTGCATTTGGTTTCAAGTTCCAGGTTTTGTTATCTCAGACTTGAAGTAATTCCTGTTATTTATCTGCCTCCTTTGTTAAAAATATAGAAATTATGGTATCCAAGTAATTTCTATTATTGAAATAATGCTTGATCTGTAACATAGATATTTAGTAATAATGATAAACCAGCAACCAAATGGAATGAATAATGTATTCGCAGAGGGATTGTTTTATCAGGGTTACAATTTATTTATAAGCCCTCAGTAAAGAATTGCAGGATTTCTGTATATGTTATTGTTTATTATACCGATCCTATCCGTGATTACAAATCGATCTATAAATCCCCAGTAAAGAAAGTACACGATTACCGTATATTCTTATTGTTTATTATTATCGAACTTCTTGTTACAAATTAAATCTGTAAAGCTCCGTGAGAATCGCATGGTTTTTCTTTTACATTCCTTTTTATTTATTTATATTAATTGACCTTCTTTATACCCTACGACAGATAAAGAAACATATGGATCATTAATAGTGTAGAAACCCTCGGTACAGCAAATTCCACGATTTCATATCATTAGGTTATAATTGTTTTCATCACAGATGGGATATGGAGGATAGTACTGAGACGATGTATTATCCCAAAATTACCGGTATATTATGAATATAGAAGTTTCATAAGGTTAATCCTCTCGGATCGATTGCCAACATTTTTCGTTGCTCCCTCACGGGATAATTTCTAAACTTAGGGAATAGATTCCGATCTAACTCTTTAACTCGCATTCACAAAGGTCAAGTCATAATATAGTATTCGATACACTGGCAGTTAGGGTTTCTAAGACTCTAGATCTATCGACAGTATGTTTTTAGAAGAAAACAAATATATATATATATCAGAACTCCTATCATACCATATCATTATCATTTCGAAGATCTAATGTTCCAGGAAAATGCCTTTACAGTTATATAGAAAATAAAACATCGACAGCATGAATGAGAAGAAAACAATAAAATGTATATAACAGAACTCCTATCATACCATATCATTATCATTTCGAGGATCTGTTCTGTTATGTAATGTTCCAGGCAAATGCCTTACAGTTATATAGGAAAAATAAAATAGCTTTCCAGGCTTTGACGAGAATATTTTAAATCAGGTCTAAATAAGAAAATACGATAGATCCACACCACGGTTTGGTTGATAAGTTCTAATTTGGAATGCAGTCTTCTACTACCATTCATTTCATCCTGTAGACAATCAGTTCACAAAATAGAGACAGACGAAAGCTCCAGAGTTCGTTAAACACAGAATCCTTTTAAAAATTTTTGCCCCACGACTGATGAATTAAGGATTATACTATCATGATTTTTTTTCCATTTCCACAAAATCATTGTCAAACACTTATCTACCACGCAGGCATACAGAAGGGTTGAAATCAGAAAAATACAGAGAGCTGTGTAATACTTGAGGAAATGGGAAATGGTATCATACCCACTCTGTAGTTGTATCTAGACAGAATGTTAACACATCAAAAATCAAAATGGCTTTCCCAGTGCTAAACCTTGAGGTCGTAGACCCATTTCGTTTCATTCATAGCATTAAAAAATTGTTCCGTATTCTTGACAGATTTCGAGCCTTAAATGATGTAATAGAACCCTTCGTAAAGTAAGCAACAGAAAACCCTGATTTTAAACTCAGCTAATTCATTATGCATTCTCTAGAGACTAGAACCACAGAAGTATTTATCACAAAGAAATAGTATTGCATCGGGTTCGTGGCTGAAAGACTCAGGCCATCACGAATCCCTGAAGTTTCAAAAACTGAACGAATCATGACCTTAAAACTAAAAATTTTCTTGTTGCCGTTGAAGAAGTCTTCCCAAGTTTTCCTGTCGTTTCATGAAGGCAGAGTAGCAATACCACTTACCGTTAGGGAAGGTCCCCTCTGCAATCTGCATTGTCTCGAGCTGGGAATACCTGCCATTATCAACAAACAATACATTTAGTAAAATGGCGATAGAATTGCACTACAAAACAATCAGTTAATAGATAATATCGAGTCACTGTTTTGGATGTTACCTCCGAGGCATTGCAGGGACAAATTGGTTGCGACTTCAAGGCAAGGAGAACTGCCTCTGGATTAATCCCGAAAGCAAGTAGTCATTCCTCCTCATTGCAGAAGAAATTACAGAGATAACAAAGGATCCAGTTTTTTTTAATCGCCAGGGTTTGGGTTGGACATAATGGTGAACCCCAAATTCAAATGCAAAAATGAAATGGTTCCAGAGAGTTTCGAGGTCTGCTGAAAATTGACTTATCCCAAACGCCGAGACAACCAACCCTGTCCTTCCGGTGTAGGTGGCACCACAACATTCAACACTTTAAATGTAATCACATGGCCATCTAGAAAACGATGAATGCCCCAGTACGGGTGCCCTGTCGAAATGCAAGTGGCGTTTTTCAACTGCATATGCTTTGATGGTGTCATAGGTTCATTTACCACGCTAAGCTTCGTTGGTAAGAGTAAAATACCCTGTAATTAATTGTTAGGGTAATTCGTATTGGAAGGGGTTTACATTTTAATGCATAGCTTATCTGAATCACCTAGCTGGTAAGACATGTAGGGACGATCAGACAATTATCATTATGAGATTTAATAACCATGGTGCTCTTAGTATTCTTTCGATGCGCTTTTGAGACTTAAGAATTGTGTGTTTTAAACTTACATCCTTAATAGCATAGTGATGTATTTTCAAAGTTAGATTGGTGGTGATATAACAACATTAACACATTTGTTATTCCATTTAGGATCCTTGTTGAATGTATGCTATATGGAAATGCGACACTAAGCCATATACAAAACATTAAATCTTTGGTTGTTAAAAAATATCCATACCTTGTTACGACATCATGGAAACACTCCGACATCATGGAAAAACTCCGGAAACATAGGAACCTGTATACCAGAAAGAAGGGAGGATTAGCCGCAGCTAAGTAAGTGGTATGTCAACATAATAACCTTCTAGCTAGTAGAAGAACAAGGGAAGGACACCTGTAAGTTCAATGTTACGAAGACATTAACAAATTAAATACTGATAAATGTAAAACTGTCTTCTTCTTAGGTGCTGTAAAGTGAACTGAAAATCACAAGGTTAAGTTCTAAAGAAAAAGAAAATTTTATTTTTTATTTTTTATGGAGATCTCACATATGGTATCAGAGCTAGATTCAACCCTGTCGCCTTGGAAACACTTAGTTTTTGTTGCGCAGGAAATATAAATTTAATATATATATTTGAATGTTGCATGCGTATGTTCCAGTTTTGAAATTTCAGATGACTTCGCACGAGGAATACGGAGAAGAGCCTGAAGGAAATGAACAGGCAAGAACAGCAGAACATTCGGAAGCAAGCCAGGTACTAGAAACCATGAGAAGTCTGATTGTGGAGATACAGAGTTTCAAAGCAGACAATGAGCAACTAAAGAAGGCTTAGGAAAAACAACAAGAAATCAATGAAATTTTGCTGCAGAGTCTTCATGAAAGGAACAATGGAGAAAAACAGAAGGAGGATACTAAGGGGAAAGAGGAGACTGACGAGAACGCTGAGAAGAAGGGAGATTCCTCCAATGAGACCCAGAAATCTGAGCATCAAGACAAGACTATGGGAAAAAGAAAGGTTGACCATCTGGAGGGTGAATTCAAAAAAATAAAACCTACTAGCTTCGATGGAGAATCAAAAACTGGCGAAGAAGCAGAAGCCTGGCTGCTAGACATAAAGAAATACTTTCAGATCTACAATTACTCCAGTAATATGAAAGTCAGAATGGCTGTGTACAACCTAAAGGGGAAGGCCAGCATATGGTGGCAAGACCTGAAGATTTCCCAGGGACTGAAAGAAAAGAACCTCGAATGGTCGGAATTTAAGAGATATTTCAAGAAACAGTACTTATCAGAAAGTTATTATGAAAGAAAAACCAAGGAATTTTACGAATTAAAGCTGGGTCAAATGACGATGGAAGATCTTATCAATAAATCCCTAGACTTATTACAGTTCGTCCCATATATCAAGGAAGAAAAACTGAAGGTACAACGGTTCTTAAGCTGCCTGCCACAGTCATATAAAGATCGAATTGAGTTCGACAATCCCAGAACTTTAGAAGAAGCACTGAGAAAGGCCAGATTGTGTTTTGAGCAATACAAACAAAGAAATGATACTACTAAAGCATGGAAGGACAAGAAACAGGAAAAGTTTAACCAGCGGAAGAAGGGTTACAAACCCCCGCCCTTCAGAAACATGCCCAAAAACTTCCAGGGAAATTCATTTCCCAGAAATGAACAGTTACAGCAGAAAACTTTCAAAGCCCCTAACATGGGAAGAAAATGAAGTATCGGTACTCCTAAGGAACCCCTGAAATGCTGGGAATGTGGTGAAGCCCATTTACGCAGGAATTGTCCCCGATACAATGAAACAAACAGGGTACTGCATAATATGCAAGAAGCATCCACGGTGGGAGACATTGGGAAAAGTTATCACCGAATTAATGCAGCCTTGGAGGACCGACAGGCAGATCATCAATCTGCAATTGTGGAAATTGAAGGTACAATCTCTGACCATACTTGTACTATTTTAATTGACCCTGGGGCAACTTTAAGCTACATCACTCCCAAGATGATGGAGCACTGTCAACTCACCAAGGTAAAGCACCCAAAGCCCTGGTTAGTTCAGTTAGCTACTGGAGCAAAGAGGAAGGTAACTGAATATATATCTGATTGTGAACTTCAAATACAGGACCACAAAACGAAGATTAATTTAAATGTGTTGCCTTTAGGATCTTACGACATGATAATAGGTATGGACTGGCTTGAAAAATATAGAGTAGTACTGAACTGCTTTACCAAAAACTTTACTTACATTGCGGAAGACCAAACTCTAAGAACAGTGATTGGAAAACAGAAACCTGTTTCTGTTAGGCAGATTTCTGCTATGCAGCTAAAGAAGTGCATGAGGAAAGGATGCAAGATTTATGCTGTAAGAGTATCTGATTTACTTCTCAATGAAAGTCAGACTTCCATAGCAGAGCATCCTGTCTTAGGTGAGTTCCTAGACGTATTTCCAGAGGAAATACCGGGGTTACCGCCTTGAATGAGAAATAGATTTCTCCATTGAACTCTTACCAGGATCAGCACCAGTGTCCAAAGTACCTTATAGAATGAGTATCCCAGAATTGACGGAATTAAAGATTCAGATTCAAGAATTACTAGACAAAGGGTATATAAGACCTAGTGTCTCACCTTGGGGTGCACCGGTTCTGTTTGTCAAGAAAAAGGATGGGACTCTAAGACTATGTATTGACTATAGGCAACTGAATAAGGTAACTGTTAAGAATAAATACCCTTTACCACGAATCAATGATTTGTTCGACCAAGTAGGGGGAGCTAGGATCTTTTCCAAACTGGATCTTCAATCTGGGTACCATCAGATTCGTATTAAAAATGAAGACATAAGTAAAACCGCCTTTCGTACCCGATACGGACACTATGAATTTGTAGTAATCCCTTTTGGGTTAACCAACGCCCCTGCCACATTCATGTGTTTAATGAATGGTATCTTCAACAAATATCTAGATCAGTTTGTGTTGATTTTTATTGATGATATCCTAATATACTCTAAGTCGGAGGAAGAACATGAACAGCATATAAGAATTGTATTGCAAACCTTGAGGGACCACCAGTTGTATGCAAAGTTGGAGAAATGTGAGTTCTTTAAAAAGGAAATCCAGTACCTAGGCCATATTATTTCTGCTGAAGGAATTTCAGTCGACCCACAAAAAATTAAAGCCATAGCGGATTGGCCAGTACCGAGAGATGTAGCTGATATTAGATCTTTCATGGGACTCACAGGTTACTATCGGAGATTCATTGAGGGATTCTCGAAGATCGCCTATCCCATTACCTCACTACAGAAAAAGGGGATAAAGTTTGTGTGGTCCTGCAAGTGTCAAGAAAGTTTTGAACGACTCAAAGAGTTGCTGACCAAGGCACCTATTCTAAAAGTGGCAGACCCATGTAAAGAATACACGGTCTATACGGATGCAAGTAAAGAGGGAGTAGGAGGAGTACTGTCCCAGGACGGACATGTAGTGTGTTATGAATCACGAAAATTAAAGGAACATGAACGCAACTACGTGGTTCATGACTTGGAATTAACAGCAGTAGTACACGCACTGAAAATGTGGCGTCACTACCTGTTGGGAAAGAAATTCTTGTTATTAACCGATAACACTTGCGTCAAGAACCTATTTAACCAACCAGGACTCAATGCTAGACAGGCAAGGTGCATGGCTTTCTTAAGTGAATTCGACTTTGATGTAAAACACATAAAGGGTAAGGAAAATACGGTGGCAGATGCACTTAGTCGAAGGACCCACGAGGTGTACGAGATAATAATGAGTCAACCAGAAAGTAATCTCATGGACAAAGTAATAATGGCAAGCAAACAGGACGCAGAATACATAAATCTGCAAAGTAAAATTTAGCAAAACGAGATAAACATGAACGGGACAGATTTCAAAATGGATCAGAGAGGTCTGATTTGGTTCAAAGATAGGCTGTACATGCCTAATGTTGCAGAATTTAAATTGTTTATTCTAAATGAGATGCACAAACCCCCTTTTGCAGGTCACCCCGGGTATAAAAAAATGATAACAACCCTCAGAAAACAGTTCTTTTGGCCTAAATTAAAAACTGAACTAGCTGATTATTTATCTAAATGCTTGGAATGTCAACAGGTGAAGGCAGATCATAGACATCCTGCTGGGTTATTACAACCATTACCAATTCCTGAATGGAAATGGGAAGTGATTTCACTAGATTTTATCACAGGTTTGCCGAGAACCCAACGACAACATGATTCCATTATGGTGGTGGTTGACAAATTTAGCAAATCGGCGCATTTCATTCCGGTAAAAACCACCTACAAGGCAGCAGATATTGCAGGAATATTTCTAAAGGAAATATTCAGATTACATGGAGTACCAAAGATGGTAATTTCAGATAGGGATGTAAAATTTACTTCCAAGTTCTGGAAATCTTTATTTGCAGGTTTGGAAACAAGAATTAATTTCAGCACGAGTTATCACCCTGAAACAGATGGACAGACCGAACGTACAAATCAGATCATTGAAGACATGCTGAGAATGTACGTCATGGAGAGACCCAACAAATGGGAAGACTACTTACATCTGGTAGAATTCGCTTACAACAATGGGTACCAAGCATCCTCAAGAATGAGTCCATTCGAAATTATTTATGGGATAAAGTGCACTACCCCAGTTAGCTGGGATAGTCCGGTCGATCGCTTATTGGTAGGACCAGATTTGCTAAAAGACATGGAACAAACAGTCCAAAGGGTACAGAAGAATTTAAAGGTGGCCCAGGACCGCCAAAAGAGCTATGCTGATCTGAAAAGATGAGATAAGGAGTTCTCAGTTGGAGACCATGTATACTTGCGGGTTAAACCAAAGAAAAGCTCACTCCGGCTGGGGAGCTGCAATAAACTGGCACCACAGTTCTGCGGGCCTTTTCAAGTACTTGAAAGGATTGGACCCGTAGCCTATAAACTGGCATTACCCGCACACTTAAAAATTCATAATATTTTTCACATTTCACTACTGAAAAATATATTCATGACCCCACTCATATTATTGATTGGAATTTGATACAGGAGGCTCCAGAAGGCGAATTTCAAGTGGAACCTTTACGCATTCTGGATAGGAAAGAAACAGTACTTCGGAACCGAGCCATCGCTCAGGTAAAGGTACAATGGAAGCACTTTAGTCCTGAGGAGGCAACCTGGGAATTGGAAAGCGAAATACTGGAAAGGTACCCGAATCAATTCCCAGAACCGATGGATGAAGACTAGAACACTGAGGACAGTGTTCACAATAAGGGGGCAAGGATGTGACATCCCTCTCCAATGATGAAAAAACATTATGTCTAATTTATTTTTAAATTATTTTTATTAATTTTGAGATTATGCAATGAGGAAGCCAGATGAGAAATCGGCTGACTTAAGTCCTAGGAGGACTGTTGTAAACAAACAATTTTATTATATTAATAAAAGAATGAGTAGGAACAGCCAAGTTAAATGAGGAGATCATGCATGGAGAAGTGGGGGACAAGTTAGAGTTAGCCTCTGGGAAACCAGAACAAGTGTCAGGAGTGTATTTAAGACACTAGACACACCCTAAAAATCAGGGATTTGATTAGCTGCGAAAATTCCATGAGGAATTGGTTGCTAATGGTAAGACCTAGGCAAAACTATAAACGCATGGCATATGTGAGGAGGCAGGACGCTGCTGAGTATGCCGAAAAGAATTTCACTTGCTGTGTGAGCACTCTGTGTTAGGCAAGGGATTCAGGAAAACAAGACTGAGTTTGAGGCTAGCTGTCCACATTTCTCCATGCATGTGTCTGGCTCGGGGGTGATTGCGGACAGACTTGGTGTTTGTACCTAATCTACGGTTGGGAGGAACGTGGCTGTTCCTACTGCATTTGGTTTCAAGTTCCAGGTTTTGTTATCTCAGACTTGAAGTAATTCCTGTTATTTATCTGCCTCCTTTGTTAAAAATATAGAAATTATGGTATCCAAGTAATTTCTATTATTGAAATAATGCTTGATCTGTAACATAGATATTTAGTAATAATGATAAACCAGCAACCAAATGGAATGAATAATATATTTGCAGAGGGATTGTTTTATCAGGGTTACAATTTATTTATAAGCCCTCAGTAAAGAATTGCAGGATTTCTGTATATGTTATTGTTTATTATACCGATCCTATCCGTGATTACAAATCGATCTATAAAGCCCTAGTAAAGAAAGTACATGATTACCGTATATTCTTATTGTTTATTATTATCGACCTTCTTGTTACAAATTAAATCTGTAAAGCTCCGTGAGAATCGCATGGTTTTTCTTTTACATTCCTTTTTATTTATTTATATTAATTGACCTTCTTTATACCCTACGACAGATAAAGAAACATATGGATCATTAATAGTGTAGAAACCCTCGGTACAGCAAATTCCACGATTTCATATCATTAGGTTATAATTGTTTTCATCACAGATGGGATATGGAGGATAGTACCGAGACGATGTATTATCCCAAAATTACCGGTATATTATGAATATAGAAGTTTCATAAGGTTAATCCTCTCGGATCGATTGCAAACATTTTTCGTTGCTCCCTCACGGGATAATTTCTAAACTTAGGGAATAGATTCCGATCTAACTCTTTAACTCGCATTCACAAAGGTAAAGTCATAATATATTATTCGATACACTGGTAGTTAGGGTTTCTAAGACTCTAGATCTATCGACAGTATGTTTTTAGAAGAAAACAAAAATATATATATATATCAGAACTCCTATCATACCATATCATTATCATTTCGAAGATCTAATGTTCCAGGCAAATTCCTTTACAGTTATATAGAAAATAAAACATCGACAGCATGAATGAGAAGAAAACAATAAAATGTATATAACAGAACTCCTATCATACCATATCATTATCATGTCGAGGATCTGTTCTGTTATGTAATGTTCCAGGAAAATGCCTTACAGTTATATAGGAAAAATAAAATAGCTTTCCAGGCTTTGACGAGAATATTTTAAATCAGGTCTAAATAAGAAAATACGATAGATCCACACCACGGTTTGGTTGATAAGTTCTAATTTGGAATGCAGTCTTCTACTACCATTCATTTCATCCTGTAGACAATCAGTTCACAAAATAGAGACAGACGAAAGCTCTAGAGTTCGTTAAACACAGAATCCTTTTAAAAATTTTTGCCCCACGACTGATGAATTAAGGATTATACTATCATGATTTTTTTTCCATTTCCACAAAATCATTGTCAAACACTTATCTACCACGCAGGCATACAGAAGGGTTGAAATCAGAAAAATACAGAGAGCTGTGTAATACTTGAGGAAATGGGAAATGGTATCATACCCACTCTGTAGTTGTATCTAGACAGAATGTTAACACATCAAAAATCAAAATGGCTTTCCCAGTGCTAAACCTTGAGGTCGTAGACCCATTTCGTTTCATTCATAGCATTAAAAAATTGTTCCGTATTCTTGACAGATTTCGAGCCTTAAATGATGTAATAGAACCCTTCGTAAAGTAAGCAACAGAAAACCCTGATTTTAAACTCAGCTAATTCATTATGCATTCTCTAGAGACTAGAACCACAGAAGTATTTATCACAAAGAAATAGTATTGCATCGGGTTCGTGGCTGAAAGACTCAGGCCATCACGAATCCCTGAAGTTTCAAAAACTGAATGAACCATGACCTTAAAACTAAAAATTTTCTTGTTGCCGTTGAAGAAGTCTTCCCAAGTTTTCCTGTCGTCTCATGAAGGCAGAGTAGCAATACCACTTACCGTTAGGGAAGGTCCCCTCTGCAATCTGCATTGTCTCGAGCTGGGAATACCTGCCATTATCAACAAACAATACATTTAGTAAAATGGCGATAGAATTGCACTACAAAACAATCAGTTAATAGATAATATCGAGTCACTGTTTTGGATGTTACCTCTGAGGCATTGCAGGGACAAATTGGCTGCGACTTCAAGGCAAGGAGAACTCCCTCTGGAGTAATCCCGAAAGCAAGTAGTCATTCCTCCTCATTGCAGAAGAAATTACAGAGATAACAAAGGATCCAGTTTTTTTTAATCGCCAGGGTTTGGGTTGGACATAAGGGTGAACCCCAAATTCAAATGCAAAAATGAAATGGTTCCAGAGAGTTTCGAGGTCTGCTGAAAAGTGACTTATCCCAAACGCCGAGACAACCAACCCTGTCCTTCCGGTGCAGGTGGCACCACAACATTCAACACTTTAAATGTAATCACATGGCCATCTAGAAAACGATGAATGCCCCAGTACGGGTGCCCTGTCGAAATGCAAGTGGCGTTTTTCAACTGCATATGCTTTGATGGTGTCATAGGTTCATTTACCACGCTAAGCTTCGTTGGTAAGAGTAAAATACCCTGTAATTAATTGTTAGGGTAATTCATATTGGAAGGGGTTTACATTTTAATGCATATCTTATCTGAATCACCTAGCTGGTAAGACATGTAGGGACGATCAGACAATTATCATTATGAGATTTAATAACCATGGTGCTCTTAGTATTCTTTCGATGCGCTTTTGAGACTTAAGAATTGTGTGTTTTAAACTTACATCCTTAATAGCATAGTGATGTATTTTCAAAGTTAGATTTGTGGTGATATAACAACATTAACACATTTGTTATTCCATTTAAGATCCTTGTTGAATGTATGCTATATGGAAATGCGACACTAAGCCATATACAAAACATTAAATCTTGGGTTGTTAAAAAATATCCATACCTTGTTACGACATCATGGAAACACTCCGACATCATGGAAAAACTCCGAAAACATAGGAACCTGTATACCAGAAAGAAGGGAGGATTAGCCGCAGCTAAGTAAGTGGTATGTCAACATAATAACCTTCTAGCTAGTAGAAGAACAAGGGAAGGACACCTGTAAGTTCAATGTTACAAAGACATTAACAAATTAAATACTGATAAATGTAAAACTGTCTTCTTCTTAGGTGCTGTAAAGTGAACTGAAAATCACAAGGTTAAGTTCTAAAGAAAAATAATTTTTTTTTTTTTTTTTTTTATGGAGATCTCACAGTTCATAGATCAATATATTAGTTAAATATGATAAACCATGCTCATTCATAACTACAAACAAGACTAAACTTTACTTTAAACTGAATAAGAAAGAACTAAAGCTACTACATAGAAAAAGTGTAAAAATCCCTGGCCTTCCAAAACAACAAAGTCAATTGTATTATGCACCAAACAACTGTTTTATGAATGTCATGTGTACACATTATTCTTATGTATTTAGGTAATCCTTGTTAGAAGGTATTGATATCAAAACATCAGAGTATTATGCCACAGATATATGGAAACATGTGACTCATTAATAATTTTTCCACATTAATAGTGATGCAATGATATTAGTCCACATAGTATTGAGTTCATGCCACAGATATATGGAAACATGAGACTCACCAATAATTTTTCCACATTAATAGTCATCCAATGATAGTCAAACACCTAGTATTGAGTTCACTCTAAGTTGACACTCTTTTGAGAATGTCATACCTTATGATTGTGCATTTTGAATTGAGAATCTAATTGATGGAAAACAATGGTCTTGAGTTTTAGCCTTGTAAAGGTGACCATTCCTGGGATTATGTTTTTCTTTGGTTGCAACATGGCAAACTCGAGGAACATAATACCAAGAATCGTCATCGTTATCAGGCTGAAACTCAAGACCATCATGCAACATAGTTGTAGATATAATTTATGTTTAAATTATTAAAATATCAATTAAGGTATTAATTTAATATTTAAATTAAAAGTTAACATGTTCATGAACTCATTCTTTGACATAAAGAAATGTAACCTTCACTTAGTATTTAACTATATGGGTTCCATTCATTTTAAACATCAAAAAAATTTAGAAGATTGACACATTAATTCCTCATACATCCAACAATATTAGCTATACTCATTTTAAAAACTATTAGATGATAGTAGGTATATTTAGGTCCTTATTAAATAACTTAGTCTCTTTAGCAGCTAGGTCTTAGAACTTGTAGAATTAACATGTAGAATTTGAATATGTAATGAGTTGATATTTGTGTAAGTGTAGACATTATATCAAATGAAAAGAGAGGAGTCTTCGAGGCAAAAGCGTAGGAGGTCTTCACATTCTTCTGGAGTTGGTGTTTTAATTGATAATCAGAGGTTGTTGACTTCTCCTCGAGATTCAAGTTTATTGTATAGTTCACATTCATTTGATCATCGGTGAGGCGATAGGGGTACAGATGATTCCCCTTTATCTTCTATGGGAGAACATCAATCTCGACCTTCTGTTGGTATGAACATCAATCTTTTAATACATGTACAAATTGATTTTTTGTGTACGCAAAGTTTGTACATGTTTACACATAATTTTGTTTTTATTTGAAGCAGAGCATAGTTCAGAAGATGCTCGTAATTCTACAGAGAGGGAGGAAGAGTGAGTAAGGGAGACGGATGTGGGTGAAGAGCAAGGTTCCCAAGAGGCTCGTCATTCTACACATCGTGACGATGGTCGAGCCAGGACGCAATATGTTGAAATAACTAAGGATTGTACACCCATTACAACGTATCCATATGATTTACCTTAGGAGCTTCCATGGGAAAGTGGTGATCATCAAATGACTCTTGAAAGTTGTAGATCCCACTACAACAAGTTGGAAAAAGATTTATCTACTATGGATCTCCCTCCAGAGAGTAAACAAAGTTTGGAGATTGTTTTGAGATTATTGCAAAAATTCATTGAGGCATATGAGAAGCTCGGACCAACTACAAATGGTTTTGTTGATTTGATGCGAAGACGAAGGGAACAAGTGATGGATCCAGACAGGTGAGCTGTTGTGAAGGAGAGAGTGACAAAAGAACAGGCCAAATCAATGTTTAACTTCAAAGAAGGTCTAAAGTGAGAAATGTTGAAAGTGCAATATTTCAAGCATCCTGGACTTGCACATCTACTATATGCTTGGTTCCTTGTAGCCTATGGTCGGTTTCCATGGAACAATGAGGTTTCTCAATATTTCGCTAGATTTTTTTATGCGGAGTTCTTTTTAAATATGAAGCCAGACTATACTGATGTTCATTTTGAATTTTATGGAGTTAAAAAGGGTTGAATATATGATCGAAAAGGTGCTCTTAGAGACCCTACAACTCTTCGACCTCCACCCTAGATATCTCGCCCACTCAGGCTTGTGGCATTAATATCAAAGATGGAGCCCACATCCCAACTTGAGACAACTGCAAGGGATTTTGTTGGCCATGGTTTATCGTTAGCATTAGTTGGAGTAGATGTGGGATTTGTTCGAGAGAGGGTTCGTGCCACTGTTCGTCAAAAGTTTGTTTACAAAACGAATGATGAGGTAGATGGAATGAGCATTGGAGATCTTAGGGCTTATGCCAAGGTTTGTCATGACATAGCGTCAGATGTTATATCCAATGACACATCGAGTTCAGGAGAGGTTTGTTGATTATGATATGACAATCTATTTAATCTTTTATTCATTTTGAATTGAACTTTTTGTTAAATTATATGAATGATATTATGTCTTTTTTGATGTATAGTAATAAGTATATTATGTAAATGTTTATTGGTTGCAGTTTTCCAGAATGATGAATGAACATTCTTTTTGACTCTCCACTAGTCAAAATGTAGAAAATGTAGAGCATATTGGAGAGGTATATTTATTATTTACATATTTATAATTATGCTTGAACTTGATATATATATATTTTTTGAATTTTAATTTAACTATGCATCTTATTGTTAATTTTACTTATCCATGCAAGTTTATTTAGATACGAACTTATTAGATGATTTACCATCTCTTGTGAGCTAATGATTTTAATTTTTTGTTTCGGTTTTAAGTTAATTGCTTAATTTGTTTTTTTTGCACTATGTTTTATTTATTAACACAATTTAAATTTTAGGGGAGAGATATAGGTTCTTTGTTGAATGCGGATATTGGCACAGAGGTAATTTTGTTCACACTTGAATTGATCTGTAACATAAGTTTAATATTTTAATTTTTTTGGATTTAGTTTAAATTTGTTTAGGTAATTTATGAGATTCATAAATTGATTTTATATATGTTGCAGTTTGGTCTCTTTGATCTTTTGGAGGCAAATGGAAGACTCTAGTGGAGGACAGTGATGGACATGCATTTGGAGAATTTGATGTAATTTTATTAATAATTGAATTGTCCTTTGATATATAAGTTTAATATTTTAATTTTTTGAATTTAATTTAAAAAATTGTTTAAATAATTTATGATATTCATAATTTGCTTTTATACATGTTGTAGGCTAGGTTGAGTCTAAGGGGAGGCCCTAGTGGTGGACTTCTTCCTTTTTTGTTGATATATAGATTGTAGTTGTTTTGGACATCGAGGAGATTTATTTTTGGATTATATATATATACATTGAACTCACATGTTCATGAACGTTTTTTGAGGATTATATACATGTACATTGAACTTACATATATTCTGTATTTGCTTTAAATGATCTACTTTTTTTTGTTAATTATTTAGCATATTCAGTGTGATAAATGTTTAGAATATGTTTTTGCACGTTTATGAATGTATGTATTATTAAATTTATGTATGTATGTAGATGTAAAATTTATAGGAATGTTAAGAATGGATGTTTGAAAGTTTTGATAGGTACAATATAAAGTTAAGAAATGTTAAGAATGAATGTTGAGGGTCAAAAATGTTTAAAATATTAAGAATGAATGTTAGGAAGTTTTAGGAAGTGTTGAATGTTAAAAATGTTAAGAATGAATATTAGAAAGTTTTAGGAAGTGTTGAATGCTAAAAATGTTAGAAAATTTTGATCTAGGTGCAATTTAAAGTTGGAATGTTAAGCATGTGAAGAATTGTTCATAAATGAATGTTAGAAAGTTTTGATAGGTGCAATCTAAAGTTAGGAGTAAGGAATGTTAAGAATGAATGTTAGGAAGTGTTAAATGTTAAAAATGTTAGAAAGTTTTAAGGATGAATGAGTTAGGATGTAAAATCTATGAGTTTGTTAGGATGGATGTTTAAAATGTTAGGAAGTTAAGGATGAATGGATGTTAATATGTAAAATCTATGAGTTTATTAGGATGTAAAATATTTTCAGTGTTGGATATGTAAATAGGAATGTTAGGAAGTTTTGATAGAAATAGGAATGTTATGAAGTTTAAGAATGTTACTAAATATTGACAGGTGCAATCTAAAGTTATGAGTAAGGAATGTTAAAAATGTTAGGAAGTTTTAAAGATGAATGAATTAAGATGTAAAATTTATGAGTTTAAAGTTGGGAGTAAGGAATGTTAAGAATGAATGTTAGGAAGTGTTGAATGTTACGAATGTTAGGAAGTTTTAAGGATGAATGAGTTAGGATGTAAAATCTATGAGTTTGTTAGGATGAATGTTTAAAATGTTAGGAAGTTAAGGATGAATGAATGTTATGATGTAAAATCTATGAGTTTGTTAGGATGTAAAATATTTTTAGTGTTGGATATGTAAATAGGAATGTTAGGAAATTTAAGAATGTTACTAAGTCTTAATAGGTGCAATCTAAAGTTAAGAGTAAGGAATGTTAAAAATGTTAGGAAGTTTTAAGGATGAATGAGTTATGATGTAAAATCTATGAGTCTAAAATTGGGAGTAAGGAATGTTAAAAATGAATGTTAGGAAGTGTTGAATGTTACAAATGTTAGGAAGTTTTAAGGATGAATGAGTTAGGATGTAAAATCTATGATTTTGTTAGGATGAATGTTTAAAATGTTAGGAAGTTAAGGATGAATTAATGTTAGGATGTAAAATCTATGAGTTTGTTAGGATGTAAAATATTTTCAGTGTTGGATATGTAAATAGGAATGTTATGAAGTTTTGATAGAAATATGAATGTTAGGAAGTTTAAGAATGTTACTAAGTCTTAATAGGTGCAATCTAATGTTTATGAATTTGCAATCTAAGTTTTTATAGAAATTTTAAGAATGAATGAATGTTAAGAATGAATATTAGGTTTTTATAGAAATTTTAAGAATGAATGAATGTTAAGAATGAATGTTAGGAAGTTTAGGAATGTTAGGAAGTTTTGATAGAAATATGAATGTTAGGAAGTTTAAAAATGAATGTTAGGTTCAAACTTTGATAGGAATGTTAGGAATACGTTAAGAATGAATGTTAGAAAGTTTTGATAGGTGCAATCTAATGCTAGGAATGTTAAGAAAGAATATTTGTTTGATATATAGAATTTTGGTTTCAACATAAAAGTTGAATTTTATATAAATGATAAATTAAAATTTGTATAAATGATTCATATTTTCAATTTTTAACTAATGATTGGACTATTTTCAATGTTCAGGCACATTTTATGCGGCTGAAATCATGGCAAATAGGGATTTAACAATTTTTTGTTTTTTAATCATAAACAAAGATTACATGATTGTGAAACTTATGCTAAATTAGAGCAATGATTTTAGACAAAAATTTGATGAATTTTCATTGATTTGTTGTAAATAATCATTGCTCTAATTTAGCATAAGCTTCACAATCCTAGAATCCTTGCTTGTGATTAAAAATCAAATGATCGGTATCTACATTTGCCATGATTTCAGTTATGTGAACTTACACAAGTGATATTTTAAAGTAAAGATTTGGGGCAGAGTATGGGGACATCCACATCCGTTATCTAATCCCTTAAGTGGTCTAATAGACATATGGGGACCCGAATAAAGTACTTTACATAGAATCAAGACGAAATTACACATTAAAGTTTTCATTACCAAATAATTTTTGAATTCATTTCAACATACTAGAATACGATCATTTAAACTCTTATTCTAGTTCCCATTCAAGATCATAGACATAGTTGAAAGAAAAAAATATATTGTACACAACATTTGACATGGACATGGACAAAATCATCGATCGATTAATTTTTGATATAGTTAAAAACATCGCAATGGAATGCCGTCCTCAATTATCCGTTCATGGTCATATTTGGACAGTTTTCATTTTTTATTTTTTAATTGTTTTTTCGATGGAACTTGTACCAATTTTATTCGAGATGCACATACTAAATGACTATATTGACAACATATAACATCAGGTTCATAATCTTGAAAGTAGACATAATTTTCAGTCATATGGGTTTGCTGAAAAAAATAGCCCTTTAAAATGATGGATCCTCTCTCGTATGTATATCCGTTGTCATTGTAGTCTTCCAATAACTTCATCTTTTCTTCAGTGCATCGCTGTAACATCTCCCAATAACAAATGATGTTAGGATTTAGTGAAGTTTTAAAAAAAAATTCCCTTTCACATCACATAATAGAGATAAACAAGATTTCCTGCCGAAGAGTTCATGGCATTTATAATTTATCAGATTCATTTAACTGCAACATTTATAATTGATCACATACATCTAGAAGAGGATATACACGCAATTGACACAACATTCCAATTGACAAAACAATAAGCCAAAATTTAAGCACACATGATCGAGACAAAGATATAGGTGGTTCACCCCGCCTGGGCTACGTCCACAAAGACAGGTCATTTCTTGTAATATTCAAAGTCAAGGGTTACATTCGGCAAATCAATGTTGCTATTCTTCCAGCTTCTCCTCTAGAGAGAGATCAACAATAGACCACAACATTTCTTTTGGCGCAAGGATTTCCTATTCCAAGGAAAATAACCAGTACCCAATTGCTATGCATATTTCCTTATGGACGCAAAGGCCAGGAAATGCTACAGCGATACATAAAAGAAAAGTATACAAACAAGCCTTCCCTTTCACGCAGTGATTTCTTATTCAACACGACATAAAAGTAGAGTTTTAACAATACAAAACTGAGTTCCACACATTCGCAAGTTTTTTTTTTTCGGGGCTCCCACAGATCTATGATGGCAGATCAAATAAAACAAAATAGCTATCTCAGAAAATAACTGGGATCAACAGCCCAACATTCTTCTCTCGTATATACTGGATTCATTTCCTTTTTATTCATATAACTAAAAAGATCACCCAGCTTGCTTTCATCTATCAAGAAAATCGCATATAGAAATACACACACACGATCAAACAGATCGCCTACTCTCTAAACAAATGATCTGTAAGTATTATACAATGTAACCCATACTAATGTTGCATTCATTTTTCCGAATAAGTTAATTGTAGCATACTGAGTGTGTAAAATATTAAATACAAGCATTACCTTTATTTTTGGCCAACAGAATTTAGTTATACTCTATAATCGATGACCATGGATCGAGCTTATTCCCAAGCTATCCTTTCCCTTATACTGAAATAATTTAAACATGATAATGTACAGGACATTAACCCAAAGAAAAATACAACAACATGACTGGAAACGCAAACATAGAAACAGAGATGCACAACGTATTTCCTCAAAACCGAACCGTATGTAGCCGTAATTCACACAACAGAGAACTACGATTGCATTCTGACTCAACCCTAGATACATAGAAGAGTAACAATAACCTACAGATATATAGTAAAGAACCTCCCTGAATATGTGAATTCACTTACTAGTCGCAGATGTCCAAAAGTGGAACGACCCAATCGTAGGGGTCCTCTATAGTGTCTAAACCACGAGCATAATCACAAAGTGTGATAGTCAGACAGATAACAGTTTCGCCGATAGCGAAGATCTGCTGTCCAAAGATAGTGGGTTAAAAATGTATTGCCTAAACAGTAAGATAAGCTAGGCAGAGATTGTATCTCGCCAATCAAGAGCAGAGGTCCCCTCTATCAATTTAAACAAGTGAAACGCATTACTTCACCCGTAAGGTAAACTCGACAACAGGGTTTAAAGAAAGTAAACCATCGGCTGTTATATACATCGACTACTAAAAGAAAAACCCTCGATCCCGTTCAACAATCGAGATAGAAGCAAAACTATGATATTAATGCATTGTACAACCCCAAGTCAGAAGAATATTGTATCCAACATCACATAAATCCAACGGAAACAGATCTTGATCCACAAACACGATTTCTGAAATGATAATACGGGATCCAACCTTCTCATAGTAATGAGCCATTTTACAGAGTTTCACATTGATCGAAACAATAAAATTCAAAATAGGAAGGCTTACCCCTACGACGATCACTGAGATAAAATTCAAAATAGGAAGGCTTACCCCTACGGCTTACCCCTACGGCGATCACTCATGTTATGACAACAGAACCCCACAATCGCGTGGATCTGCAGAGATTCGAATTAAGAACCCAACGATCGCGTGGATCTGCAGAGATTTGAATTAAATATTAAGTGAAAGACTCTCAAGGTGGAATCGGCGTGAATCTACAGACAATTTAATTAAACATCAAGTGAAAAAAACTCTCAAATTGGGATCGGCGTGAATCTACATATTATAGCTATTCCCAGAACTCAAACACGTTCATCGATTTATTCCTACAGGAAAGCACGGTATCTCAGGATTATCATACAGTTTGAATAATGAATAAACTTGGAAACTATCATTGCTTATAACGATATCTCCTGAACTAGAGGAGTGGACTATCTTATACCGAAAAATAGATAATTAAATGAATATTCATAAAACTACCATCGCTTACAGCGATGTCTCTTTAACTAGAAGAGCGGACTTTATACATACCTGTAACGTAGATGTCTAATGAACATTGGAAACTATCGTAGCTTACCAATCTTAGGTGCCAAACCAAGATCCATCTCTATTGCAGATTACACGTCCGAGGTCAAATACCACCCAATCTCCATAACAAAACAAAAATGGCGCTGTTGAATTTCTCCTCGCAAAGCCTCAACGATCCTCCTCGTGCAGCTTCATCGTCCTGCCGGTGATGATCCCCCTGGGTGCACATCTCGAATGGGATCTTATAATCTCTGTCAACGAGAACGCAGGGTTTTCCTTCCCCGAGAGCCCCTGCCCCATTAAAACTACTCCACAATACCTATAATCGATTGCTATGAAATCACGCGTAGATCTCACGGATCTTACCTGACACACAACTTGCAATCACCGGCATAATTTTAGGATCTACACATCTATAGAGATTTTGTGGATCTCGATCGGCTTGCAACAGATCGCGATTGATCTGACTCCGTGTTGGTTCAGTCTAGATTCCGTGAAAGGACCACAAGAGCTCCGAGCTTACGATTTTTTTTTCTTTTCTCTTCTATGATCTATCTCGCCGATGATCTGATCTTCTCCATTTCCACCATACACAACACATAGATCGTAATAATAATAAGAGATAGGGATTCCTCTCCCTGAGTTAACCCCCTCCTCCGAATTATGGTACTCTCCATTCATAATGTGGTAACCACTAAACTTTGCAAACGATCCTCCTATATCTATGGGAATGTGTTCCCCATGATCTCGTGGAGAGAAAATAGTAATAAGAGGTGTTAGCATACCGTGTGTGTTTTTTAATAAAAACCATCATAACACAAGGAAACGTTTTTCTAATTTTAATAATTACTATCAACATAATATTTGGTGTGAGAAATATTTACACACCTTTTTAAAGCACTTAAAGGTAGCATATAAGTTATTTCTAATAATAACATCAATGACTATTACTATCCTTTATATATATATGTCCATAATAGCCTAGTAATGTTTTATCAATACTTAGCTGCTTTTTAATATATAATTCATATTGATGTAATATTTTTAATAGGTTAATTTTCCCTAACCATATTATAGTATACCCTTTTGTCTCCTAAGTTATTAACATCAAATACACCTTAGGAGAAAAATAGATTACAATCTACTCAAGGACCTCTGGTGGGGCCTTGGCCTTGCGTTCCTCACCATGTCCATTTACAAAATGTGACATATTTACAAAACAATAGCATACGAAAAGAGGGGGATATCACATCCTCCTCCCCTTTAAAAATAACACCGTCCTCGGTGTGGATATTTCTAGCAGTTCGTCTTAAACCCGAATTCACAGAAATTGTAAAACTTATCATCAACTTCATAATCAGACTCATGTTCATAAATACTGAGTCTTTTATTGTAACATAACATTTGCAGCTTATGGAGTATATTTTAATCGTTGTTTGTGCTTTTATTATCATAAGCACCCACAATTCAAGTTATCCAGGAATGTAGACTATGAGCTTAATCACAACAAACCATTCATTTGATCCAGAAAGTTCTTGTCTAACACCCGAGTGCTCACACAACAATCTTTTCGAAATTCTTGCCTAACACTTCAGTGCTCACACAGCAATTTATTTCATAGATTTCTTGCCTAACACCACAGTGCTCACGCAACAATACTTTCTCTCATGCATACTAAGCAGCGTCCTGCCTCCCGCATATGCATTCTCTTACAGTTTGCCTAGGTCTTTACCGCTTGTTGATTCCTTCAAGAATCTTAGCGGCTGTCAACTCCCTGATTTCTCAGGAGTGTTTCAGTGCCTTTAACGCACTTTTCCATAATTCCCCTCAAGCCTTCTCGCTTGAGTCCAAGAATTCATTTCCCTCAAGCCCTCTCGCTTGAGTCTAGGAAAATCTCATTCAAATTCATCAATTATTTCGTCATATTACATTTTGTTAATTTCTCGGACCAATTTGGTCTAGTTCTTTACTTCAACAATAATTAACAATAATAAAAACTGCAATGTGGATCTTTCATCCTCACCCCTTTATCGTACCACGCATATCATATTAAGCTTTTGTCTTTCAACAAGTTCCACCGAGTTTTTGGCCCTCTGCCAAATTCAATTGTTAGTAACACTTTATATAACAAAATCAAATATTGTAAATAAGAAAATCATTCATTCTTCAAACTACCATATCCATACTTGATCATCTGAAGTAAACGTTTTCTCCATCCAAGGCATAACTCACTTATTTAATAGGATTACATAATCCCTTGAAAAAATAATATTCTTCCGTGGACATTATGATTTCTTAACCTCGAATGTTATCCTTCACCATTCAAATACACTTTCTATTTTAGTTATACAACTTCCCTTTTGTATATACTAATATCACATAGGAATAACCAATCTTCTAAAACATACTTGCATACCTTATAATGATGACCATATACCTTTGCAAAGGCGACCGCATAGTTCCCTTCATCTGCCGAGGGTCCACTTTACTTCGATTACTGTCTCAAAGATCACTTCCGATCTACCCTGCAAATTCCATGTCAGCAATGTTTTCCTTAACACATAATAAATAAAAACAGTCATTCCTTGTGGCAACATAAGTACGTCAGAAGATTACCGCATCCTACTAACCTGTATTTATTTCATGTTGGTTCTAGGTTTCCAATAATCTATCCGTTTTAACAAAATAATCAATTTGAGAAAACATATAACTGTACATGAATAGCAAGTCGGCATAATTATTGAGCAAAATAAAAGTATCACTATTACTCATTGTTTCCCACGTCTATCTTAGTAGAAATTTCTGAAGTAAGAGGTATATATAAAAGATACTCATGCATTCTTTAACGGATTTTCAAGCATCCATACATATAACACAAAGCTTTGACCGCCTGAAGGCATAATCCTTCTGTCAACCACTCCCAGTATCCCAACATTCCTAGTAAGGATTCCTGAAAATAGAATATCATAACATTTCATCATATAAGCATCTTTGTAACTACTTTGAATACACATGCATACTTCTTGAGTAATTATAACCATCATCTTTTTGAACCTTCAAGCAAGGCTACCAGCGTGTTCCCATGTCACACATTTATACTTCATTATTATATACAATCCTATACTGCAAAGAGACAAGGGGATTCTCAACAATTATTCTCTTTTATCCCTTGAAATCTTCAGGTAAGGTTATAATGACGAAGGATACTCGTTTGTAGAGTTAAGTCGAGGGCCATGAGAATCATTCACAAGGATGGCAATTTCCTAGTCCTAGAAAATTTCTCACAGTAGAATGTCCATTTAAACCAAATGAAGTTAATTCCTATCCTTTCAATCTTTTACCTTGAGGGTGACCCTTTGTTAAAAAGTTTTACAACTCTTCTAACCATCTATGGTTTGGATAGTAACATTACTTACATTAACCTTGAAGGTTATATATTTATAAAATCAACTAATCATTCTTTCTACCATGTCACATAACAATTAAGAAAGAACACAAAACTAATATTCTATATCGAAACCATCATATGTAATATTCAATATAATGTACAAACATCTTCTACACCTTCTCCCAATAACATTTAGCCAATAAGGAGAATTTCAGGAGTTACTCCTTAGTACCATTTATGCATTTTTCTAACATGATAAGGATCCCTGCATACAATCGTCCCAACATAAATGCGTGAAATCAATAACTAGGTAATTCATGACAATTTTCCAATCCTTCTCATAATGACCTACCATCATTCATTCAATCCTTATGATTCCATATGTTTGCTATCCTGTCTTCTTTTGTATAGTCACCTTTCCAAGCCTAGAACTTTTCTTATCCTCATAAATATGATTGAAGCAATCAAGTACCTATGATGAGTGTCTATGACTTGACTTATATATGTACTAAAGCCCTACCAATGGCATCAATCGACCAGATATGAATGTACATCTTTCATTAGATACATAATCCTAATTATGCTTATGAACTTTTGAACATGTAAATGCTTCTATTACTATCATTATGATGACAATATTAACAAGATCACCAAGATAAAGATAGGGCATAGTCCAACTATTTTAAATCATTTAAAGAATACTTTCTTGAAACTAATTATAGAGCATGAGGAGATATTCATCCTCTAGTATTTAAAAATAGAAGATCATTCAACTTCGGGAGGAAACATATAAATGCTCACATATAGACAATGCTTTCTTTTTGAATGCTACAACAAGTGGAGTATACTTACTTGCGATTTAAAAGACATCTTGTTGATTACCTCTTGCTGATTCTTTGGAACATAAATCATTTGTTTGCGTCTTATCGATGGAGTTCCCTTGACCAGCTTATATTATTTCCTCAACTGAGCCCAACTAAGCCCGAGTGTTTGCAACCTGTGCTCTGATACCATATGTAACATCTCCCAATAACAAATGATGTTAGGATTTAGTGAAGTTTTAAAAAAAAATTCCCTTTCACATCACATAATAGAGATAAACAAGATTTCCTGCCGAAGAGTTCATGGCATTTATAATTTATCAGATTCATTTAACTGCAACATTTATAATTGATCACATACATCTAGAAGAGGATATACACGCAATTGACACAACATTCCAATTGACAAAACAATAAGCCAAAATTTAAGCACACATGATCGAGACAAAGATATAGGTGGTTCACCCCGCCTGGGCTACGTCCACAAAGACAGGTCATTTCTTGTAATATTCAAAGTCAAGGGTTACATTCGGCAACTCAATGTTGCTATTCTTCCAGCTTCTCCTCTAGAGAGAGATCAACAATAGACCACAACATTTCTTTTGGCGCAAGGATTTCCTATTCCAAGGAAAATAACCAGTACCCAATTGCTATGCATATTTCCTTATGGACGCAAAGGCCAGGAAATGCTACAGCGATACATAAAAGAAAAGTATACAAACAAGCCTTCCCTTTCACGCAGTGATTTCTTATTCAACACGACATAAAAGTAGAGTTTTAACAATACAAAACTGAGTTCCACACATTCGCAAGTTTTTTTTTTTCGGGGCTCCCACAGATCTATGATGGCAGATCAAATAAAACAAAATAGCTATCTCAGAAAATAACTGGGATCAACAGCCCAACATTCTTCTCTCGTATATACTGGATTCATTTCCTTTTTATTCATATAACTAAAAAGATCACCCAACTTGCTTTCATCTATCAAGAAAATCGCATATAGAAATACACACACACGATCAAACAGATCGCCTACTCTCTAAACAAATGATCTGTAAGTATTATACAATGTAACCCATACTAATGTTGCATTCATTTTTCCGAATAAGTTAATTGTAGCATACTGAGTGTGTAAAATATTAAATACAAGCATTACCTTTATTTTTGGCCAACAGAATTTAGTTATACTCTATAATCGATGACCATGGATCGAGCTTATTCCCAAGCTATCCTTTCCCTTATACTGAAATAATTTAAACATGATAATGTACAGGACATTAACCCAAAGAAAAATACAACAACATGACTGGAAACGCAAACATAGAAACAGAGATGCACAACGTATTTCCTCAAAACCGAACCGTATGTAGCCGTAATTCACACAACAGAGAACTACGATTGCATTCTGACTCAACCCTAGATACATAGAAGAGTAACAATAACCTACAGATATATAGTAAAGAACCTCCCTGAATATGAGAATTCACTTACTAGTCGCAGATGTCCAAAAGTGGAACGACCCAATCGTAGGGGTCCTCTATAGTGTCTAAACCACGAGCATAATCACAAAGTGTGATAGTCAGACAGATAACAGTTTCGCCGATAGCGAAGATCTGCTGTCCAAAGATAGTGGGTTAAAAATGTATTGCCTAAACAGTAAGATAAGCTAGGCAGAGATTGTATCTCGCCAATCAAGAGCAGAGGTCCCCTCTATCAATTTAAACAAGTGAAACGCATTACTTCACCCGTAAGGTAAACTCGACAACAGGGTTTAAAGAAAGTAAACCATCGGCTGTTATATACAGCGACTACTAAAAGAAAAACCCTCGATCCCGTTCAACAATCGAGATAGAAGCAAAACTATGCTATTAATGCATTGTACAACCCCAAGTCAGAAGAATATTGTATCCAACATCACATAAATCCAACGGAAACAGATCTTGATCCACAAACACGATTTCTGAAATGATAATACGGGATCCAACCTTCTCATAGTAATGAGCCATTTTACAGAGTTTCACATTGATCGAAACAATAAAATTCAAAATAGGAAGGCTTACCCCTACGGCGATCACTGAGATAAAATTCAAAATAGGAAGGCTTACCCCTACGGCTTACCCCTACGGCGATCACTCATGTTATGACAACAGAACCCCACAATCGCGTGGATCTGCAGAGATTCGAATTAAGAACCCAGCGATCGCGTGGATCTGCAGAGATTTGAATTAAATATTAAGTGAAAGACTCTCAAGGTGGAATCGGCGTGAATCTACAGACAATTTAATTAAACATCAAGTGAAAAAAACTCTCAAATTGGGATCGGCGTGAATCTACATATTATAGCTATTCCCAGAACTCAAACACGTTCATCGATTTATTCCTACAGGAAAGCACGGTATCTCAGGATTATCATACAGTTTGAATAATGAATAAACTTGGAAACTATCATTGCTTATAACGATATCTCCTTAACTAGAGGAGTGGACTATCTTATACCGAAAAATAGATAATTAAATGAATATTCATAAAACTACCATCGCTTACAGCGATGTCTCTTTAACTAGAAGAGCGGACTTTATACATACCTGTAACGTAGATGTCTAATGAACATTGGAAACTATCGTAGCTTACCAATCTTAGGTGCCAAACCAAGATCCATCTCTATTGCAGATTACACGTCCGAGGTCAAATACCACCCAATCTCCATAACAAAACAAAAATGGCGCTGTTGAATTTCTCCTCGCAAAGCCTCAACGATCCTCCTCGTGCAGCTTCATCGTCCTGCCGGTGATGATCCCCCTAGGTGCACATCTCGAATGGGATCTTATAATCTCTGTCAACGAGAACGCAGGGTTTTCCTTCCCCGAGAGCCCCTGCCCCATTAAAACTACTCCACAATACCTATAATCGATTGCTATGAAATCACGCGTAGATCTCACTGATCTTACCTGACACACAACTTGCAATCACCGGCATAATTTTAGGATCTACACATCTATAGAGATTTTGTGGATCTCGATCGGCTTGCAACAGATCGCGATTGATCTGACTCCGTGTTGGTTCAGTCCAAATTCCGTGAAAGGACCACAAGAGCTCCGAGCTTACGATTTTTTTTTCTTTTCTCTTCTATGATCTATCTCGCCGATGATCTGATCTTCTCCATTTCCACCATACACAACACATAGATCGTAATAATAATAAGAGATAGGGATTCCTCTCCCTGAGTTAACCCCCTCCTCCAAATTATGGTACTCTCCATTCATAATGTGGTAACCACTAAACTTTGCAAACGATCCTCCTATATCTATGGGAATGTGTTCCCCATGATCTCGTGGAGAGAAAATAGTAATAAGAGGTGTTAGCATAACGTGTGTGTTTTTTAATAAAAACCATCATAACACAAGGAAACGTTTTTCTAATTTTAATAATTACTATCAACATAATATTTGGTGTGAGAAATATTTACACACCTTTTTAAAGCACTTAAAGGTAGCATATAAGTTATTTCTAATAATAACATCAATGACTATTACTATCCTTTATATATATATGTCCATAATAGCCTAGTAATGTTTTATCAATACTTAGTTGCTTTTTAATATATAATTCATATTGATGTAATATTTTTAATAGGTTAATTTTCCCTAACCATATTATAGTATACCCTTTTGTCTCCTAAGTTATTAACATCAAATACACCTTAGGAGAAAAATAGATTACAATCTACTCAAGGACCTCTGGTGGGGCCTTGGCCTTGCGTTCCTCACCATGTCCATTTACAAAATGTGACATATTTACAAAACAATAGCATACGAAAAGAGGGGGATATCACAATCGCATCAAATAATACTTCACATTTTCATTGTTGTCTATAGGTGCAATCATAGCGAAAACATCCCCTGTGCAAATTACAATTGGCGTTAGGCTTTTTAAATCAATTAAATTGACGAATATACATGTATATAAGGTGATAGACAAGAATGAACAATTGAAAAAACAATTGTAAGATCATTACCTTCTCTAACAAGATCTGAAATTCTGTCGCCATCAGATGATATTGCTATTTCTTTTGATTCTAATTCTTATACGCTTGCTAGTGGCATTTTTCCTTTAGGATTAATCTCTATGTGTTTCCAATTTTTTACGTAGTTGTTCGTTATGTTTTCACAAGCTTCTGTAGATTCAACATTTTCAGTGCAAATATGACAAAAGCATGATTGCTTTCTATTGTCAAATGCAAACACGTTTTGGAAGGCTTTTGTTTGAATAGAGTGAAAATCTCTAGTCCCATGTATGGTGCTAGCGTCGTATGGTATTGATCTATTTATATTTTGGACCCCAACAAGCCAAAAAAACCTACACAAATGACAACTTTTGATGTTAGTGTACATATACTTAAATGTTAGTGTGCATTTTTTTAAATTGATAATTAATATAAATTAAAAAAATTATGTACATACCTGCGCACATCTTTTGATTGTTGATTATAATATCTTTAACACCTGCTCCCATTCTATCTTTGTAAGGTTGTCTACAAATAATTGCCTAGCAAGCAAGTTCATCATTTTCATTTATTTGCATTCTGAATTTGCTATGTTTACATAATGTTTTTCTTGAGGTTCCAACTGCTTTTGCTAGTTGTGTTGTCAAACGTTTTTGTTTAGTACTAGTTGAAATAATTGCTGTATGAATTGCTCTATGTGCATCACTGATATCTTTCTTCCTGGATTTTCCAAATTTTTTTATTGCATCACCTATATTTTCTATCACATTATGTTTCAATTTCGACTCTTTGGTCGCCTTGTGAATACCCAATAATGACGTAGCATCTTTTAACTTCTTGGTCACTAATAAACATCTCAAAATTTATGCTTGCTCGGTTATTGAATAATTCTTCAGAACATCATCATAAACTTTTTGAGCACGATATCGTGCAGCATGTATGGGTATTTTTTTTTCCATATTTGTTGCAATCAACGTTTTCTAATATTTCATCATCAATGGTGAAAGTACCTATACATCAAGTTAAATTTAATTTAACATATATCCAAAAATACAATTCATTATAAAAAATGAATTTGGAAAATACATGATATATACATACCTGGTCCAATTTCTGGATCTTGAACTTGATCTTCAATATTGATTTCATCGACATTAGTATGTAAATCACTATTTACATCTTCAACAATGGTCTCTTCAACTTCAATTTGTCCTTCTTGTACTCTATTTTCAATTTTCATTTCATCAACATTATCATGTAAAACTGTATTTATATCTTTAATAATTGTCGCTTGCGTTTCTGCAAGGCTTGCTTTGTTGGCATGCTATTTGAGTTTTTTTTTCTCTATTATCATCATCATCATCACGTTTACGATCATATTTTCTTTTACGGTTTCTCTTACTGCCCATGATTGTTTAATCTATAAATGATAAATTAAAGAATCATCACTTTATAGTAAAAAAACAAAATTAAGATTTAAAAACAACTACGAAATTTATAAACACATAAACTGAAATTTACTTTACCTTATCAAAATCTTGTAAGAGTCTTTTGAAGAAAAACTCCTTGGAAAGAAATTTCATTTGAAAAAAACCTTCTTTGAAAGAAATAAGAACTCCTTGACAATAAATCACCTTTGAAAAAACCCATTGGAAAATAATAAGAACACCTTCTAAAGAAATCTTGTTTGTAAAACCATTGGAAAAAAAACTTCTTTGAAAAAATACATTAAAAAAAAACTTCTTTGAAAAAATACCTAAGAAAAAAAATTCTTTGAAAAAACCCTTGCAAAAAAATAACTCTTTTGCAAAAATAACTTGGGAGAACAACTCTTTGAAAAAACCCCTTGGAAAAATACTTTGTAAAAAAAACCTCTTTTGCAAAAATATTAAAAAAAAAAAAAAAACTTTGAAAAAACCCCTTTCAAAGAAATAAACTCATTTGCAAAAATATCTTGGGACAATAACTATTTGAAAAAGACAATTTTAAAGAAATACGAAGGAAAAATACAACTGCTTTGAAAAAATAACTTGGAATAAAAACTTCTTTGCACAAAATACTTTGGAATAAAAACTCTTTAAAAGCACCCTTTTGGAAAAAAAACACTTTGAAAAAACCCATTGCAAATAAATATTTGCAAAAATACATTGGAAAAAAATACTTTGAAAAAACCCATTGCAAAGAAATAAGAAGTGCAAAAATACCTTTGAATAAAAACTCCTTTTGCAAAAATGCCTTAGAAAAAAACTCTTTGAATGTACCACTTGGAAAGAAATAGGAAGAAAAATACCTTGTAAAAAAAACTTCCTTTGCAAAAAAAATCTCCTTTGAAAACCCTTTCAAAAATATTATGACCAGAAATATGCAAAATTAAAATGTACGAAAATAATGAATGTACTTAGTTTTATTTATATAAGTTTAGACAACGACGTTTTTTTTTTTTTCGACCGACAATTTTTTTTTACATTTGGTTATTCGGTCGAATAAACTTTGTTGTAAATAACAGTTCCGTTATGAAAAAAGGTTATTCGGCTGCATAACCTCTAAAACTTGAAAACTTTACGTTTCCATACAGTTTTCAGGGTTTCTCCATTTTCGGAAGGTAAAAAAAAATCTCTTCCATTACAAAGCTACTGTCGGACTTGATACCATTAGTTTCGTCATTGAATCTACTTTCTGAATATATAGATTTTGTTGTGTATAGGTGAGATCTGATATTTTTAATTATTTTTTTTCTTAACATGTGTCGAGTTTGGTTTCAGCTCTTTCAAAATGCGGTGAAATGAAAAATTCATAGTTTTAAAAATACATCACCAAAAAAATTGAAAAAACTATGGTGTAGTTAATTGGCATGTCTACTTCAAAAAGGTATTCATAGATTTTTTAGTTTTATATTCAGTTGAGAGAAAGTTTGGCGAAAAAAAACATGTTGTAAATCGACAAGGTTTCTCCATTGATCGAATTAAAAAAAATATAATAATTAGTATATAGATCCATTGGTTACAAACTTATAGTCATGTAGTAGTATATTGTGTGTAGATTATCGTAGCATATTTGTTTTTTGCAAAAAAAAATGTTTAACAATGATTTTACGTTTGCGACAAATCATGGCTATTTTGTAGTCCTTTCATTTTATAAGAACACACTATCAAACATTTTCCGAATCGACATATCAAATCTCAATATAAAAAATTGAAAAAATTATGAATAGAAAGCTAACATAATTCTCTAAAAGTTTTCGTTTTAGTGAAAAGTGAAATTACAAACAAAAATATCACTTTTATTCGCCCAAAGATGGAAAACATGAAAAAATCAAATTTATTTTCTCACGGGACCCCCCAAAATAGACACTCATCTTCATGGATTCACCCAGTATTAAAATAAAAGTATAATAATCATATGTAATTGCCAAGGAGTCTGTAATAAAGTCGAGAATATCAAGCCCTATGGAGTTCGATCTCTACCAAAGTTAGGAATACATCTTTTAACTCAACCACATGACAACCGTGTATATTGATCAAGGGAAAAAGGGGATGTGCAGTTAATTAAAATTTACTGCGCAATACATGAATATTTCTTTTTCTTTTGCTAAGGACATGTGCTAGACCTAGCAAATATTTTGTTTTAAATTTTCTTCCCTTTTTATAAAACACTTTACTTTTCAAAATAAATGCACGGATATGAGTTGCGCGATTCACCTTTTACTGTGCACGGTAACTGCGCTTTTCTACTACGCAAAGATTAACTATGTGGTTAACTTTGTATACCTATCTGACTCCGCATAACTCAAACTTAAATAAACTTTATCTTAAAACATGAAACTTACTGCGCAGTTACTCTTTGTTAAAATAGATCTTTTCACCACAGTGAAATACTTAGAAATCTTGATTTATTTTACAATGCGTAAATATAAACAACATTCACACAACTAAATATGAAGAAGATGTGAACAAAACAACATTTAACATTCTTGAGAATGAATACTCGAAACTATAGACTTATATATATATTACTCAGTAAAATAGAGTAACTTTGCGCACTTAAAGAGACTTCAATCTTTTACCATTTACACAGAGCTTGGGCTCTTGAAATACTTCATGAGATTTACTTCTCCTCTTCTTCACTTATCTCTATCTCTTCACCTCTTCATCTCTTACTAATCTTCTGTGGGAGATATCTATTTATACAAAAACTTAGGTTTAACTTCTCTTCGAAGTTACAGGGTTGCAATAAACACTGCAATTAATTTCTACCCAAGAAATCTGATCTTGCCTAATATAAGAGCGGCTACTTAAATACTAACATGATGTGAATGGGATTGGCTGCAAACTGACTAACTGTCAGACACTGCAGACTGACAAAATGACCGACTGGGGTCTGACAGAGCCGACGCATATCTGATACGCTATCAGCTCATTAATTATGATATTTCCAACACTCCCCCTTAATTATGATTGGATGGGGATCATTAAACAAAAATACAATATTACAAAATATTTCAGAGCTGAAACATGTTCTGTTCATGACAAAGTTCACTGTGCAGAACTTGTCACTCCCAAACAACTTCACATAAATTGGAATGGGTCCTTTTCCAATGGTTTTGTAAATATGTTTGCAACTTGACCTTCAGACCTGCAAAATTCTAAACAGATTTCCTTGTTGTTTATCAATTCTTTGATGAAGTGATACTTGTGTCAATGTGCTTCGTTCTCTTGTGAAACACATGATTCTTTGACAGTGCAATTGTGGAATTGTTGTCACAGTAAATGACTGTGGATTTTTGTTGGTTCTGCAATAGATCACTTAACATCCTCCTCATCCAAACTGCTTGACATGCAGAGCTTGTAGCTGCAACATACTCTGCTTTTGCTGAAGAAAGAGTTACTATGGGTTGTTTCTTTGAAGCCCATGATACAACACCTGTTCCTACATGAAATGTATTCCCAGATGTGCTTTTCCTGTCATCCATGCTGCCTCCATTATTGCTGTCACTGAATTCAATGAGTTTGAAATTTTCCGAGGTTGAATACAAAATACCAAAGTTTTTTGTTCCACTTACATACCTCAGAATTTGTTTACCTGCTTTCCAATGTGATTCTTTAGGTGTCTCCATGAATCTTGAGATTAAACTGACTCCATACATGATGTATGGATTTGTTGCAGTAAGATACATAAGGCTGCTAGTGATCCTTTTAAACAACGTAGGATCTACCTTGGATCCATCATCATCCTTGCTCAATTTCAAACCTGTTATCACTGGTGTTGGAGCTGTCTTGCAATTTAACATCTTAAATCTGTTTAATACATCACTTGCATACTTCGACTGTGATATAAATATACCATTTTCAGTCTGCTGGACTTCAATGCCCAGAAAATACTTCATAAGCCCCAAATTAGTCATTTCGAATTCACTTTCCATGACTGTTCTAAATTCTTCTATTCCAAAATCACCAGTAAATATTAAATCATCTACATACAGGCAGACAATTAATTTATTACCTTGCTGGTTGATTTTTGTGTACATCGTTGGCTCACATTCACTTCTGTGAAATCCATTATGAATGAGATATGAGTCAATGCGACTGTACCAAGCCCCGGGATCTTGCTTCAAACCATACAATTCTTTTTTCAGTCTGTACACTCTGTGTCCTTGTCCTGGAACTTCATAGCCTTGTAGCTGCTCCACATATACTTCTTCCTCCAAATAACCATTTAGGAATGTGGATTTAACATCCATTTGATAAACATGCCATTTCTTTTGTGTTGTGATGGCCAAAACTGTTCTAATAGTGTCCATTCGCGCTATAGGTGCAAAGGTCTCATTGAAGTTTATGCCAGGTTGATGAGTAAATCCCCTTGCTACCAATATTTCCTTATGCTTCTGCACATTTCCTTCAGCATCTTGCTTGGTTTTGTAAATACATTTTACGCTTATGACATCCTTGTCCTTAGGAACATCAACTAGTCCCCATGTTTGATTCTTCTCAATGCATTCTATTTCTTCATCCATGGCTTGAACCCAAAATTTATCTTCAACTGCTTCTTCAAATGTTAGAGGATCATTAATTTGAGAAAATAATGCAAAACATGAGAATGAATTAGGTGTACCAGCCTCATATATCTCGCGTAGACTTCTTGTCCTTGGCGGAGTTGCTGGTGTCGAACTACGTGAGCTGCGTGAACTGCTTGATGGAGTTTGTTGCGCACTTGGTGTGTTTGTCGGAGTAGCTTCAGCTGCGCCTTGTGTTGGAGTTGCTTGTGATGGAGCATTCTACGCAATCTTTGGAGTAGACGGTGTTGCGCAATTTTGATTTACATGCGGAGTCTCATCTACATCTTTTGCGCTGTCATCATGTTCAACATGTGACACGATTTTGACATTCTTCTCTACGGTTCCATCCCATGCTTCATTTTCCAAAAACTGAACATCTCGACTGATGATGACTTTTCTTACAATAGGATCATACAACTTGTATGCTTTTGTGTCCTCAGAATACCCAATAAAAATACATTTCTGTCCCTTTTTGTCTAATTTTCTTCTTAGATCATCTGGAACATGCGCGTATGCTACACAACCAAAAACTTTCAAATGCGAAACACTATGTTTCATACCTCTCCATGCTTCTTGCGGAACTTTGTTCTTCATGCTCTTTGTCGGACATCGATTCATGATGTATACTGCAGTTGCCACTGCTTCAGCCCAATATTCATTTGACAGATGCGTGGCTGCCAACATGCTGTGCGCCAGCTCCATGATGGTTCTGTTCTTCCTTTCTGCGATACCATTATGCTTCGGTGTATACCACGCAGTGAATTACTTCTGTATGCCATGATTTTTGCAAAAATTCAAGAAATCATTTGAGACATACTCACCACCTCTGTCTGTTCTTAAGATCTTGATGTTGTAACCACTCTACTTCTCCACGAGTGACTTGAATTGCTGAAAACAATCAAATGCATCAGATTTGTGTTTTAGAAAATAGAACCATGTTTTTATTGTGAAATCATCAATAAATGTGAGAAGATAAGTGCATCCTCCCATGGACGGTGTTTGCATCAGTCCACATATATCAGAGTGCATGATTTCAAGTGGTGTGCACGCTCTGTATGACTTTCCGATTGGAAAAATCTCTCTATGTTGTTTTCCAAAAATACAGCCTTCACAAATTCTCTCTGGCTTTTTGATCAATGGAAATCCTTTTATCATGTCCTTTGTGTGCAGTAGCTTCAGTCCACCAAAATTCAGATATCCAAATCTGAAATGCCATAACTAGGATTCATCTTTTATTTATATCTGAAATGCAGCTTGCATTGCACTGTCTTTTTCTTCCTCTGCGTAATGAATTTATGCTCCTTTGCTTTCTGCTTTGAACGCAGATCCATAATTTTCATTATGTTTTTCATCAACAACTTGAGTTGTTTTTCCTCTTATGATGGGTCTTATCCTCAAAGGAAACAAGCGATTGCTTGTCATCTGTACTTCAACAATTAACTAATTGCTGGGATATATGTCCTTGATCACGTAGCGCTTACCTACCATGTGAACTCTGTAACCTTTTTCCAATAGCTGACCAATTCTCATCAGGTTATGCTTCAAACCTTGAACATAATACACATCAGGGATAAATTTCTGCTCCCCTTGTTTTGTTAGAATATCAACAGTACCCTTACCCAATACAGTAACTTGAATGTTGTTTCCAAGTGTTACATCAGTTTGAACTAATTTATCTAGACTAGAAAATAGATTTAAATTACCAGTCATGTGATTGCTACAGCCTGAGTCTAAAGACCATATGTCATTTGGACTTTCTTGGATAGCATTGCATTCCAGCGGAGATGCGCATGCTAAGAACAGTGTGTTGATGTTGCTTGACTGTGCTTCACCTTGCTTTCCTTGGTCATACTGCTTCTTCCTGCATTCATATGCGAAGTGTCCATACTTCTTGCAGTAATGACACTGAATTTTTGATTTGTCATACCTTTTTCCACTTGGCTGACTGGTGGTCTGATTCTGGCCTCTACCAGTGACATGCGCAGGGCTACTGCTGCATCCTCCTCTGAAAGAACTTTGTCCTCTACCCCTTGAGTTTGATCTTCCTCTGCCTCTTCCACAGCTTATGGATGACTGTGCTGCGAATGCACCTTCTAGCGATGTATCTGAACCGATGATTCTATGTTCATGATTGAGTAATGAGGCTTGCAACTCATCAATAGTAAATGTGGACAGATCTTTGTTTTCCTCCAGGATTACGACCAAATATTCAAATTTTTTTGGAAGAACTCTAAGAACTTTCTCAACAACTCTTTGGTCAGTTAGAGTTTCTCCATGAGACTTTATTTGATTAACCAGACCAATAGCATGAGTATAAAATGAGTCTACTAACTTTGTGTTTTTCATTGACAGAGATTCAAAATCTCTTCTAATAATATGAAGTTTAGCAGTCTTTACCTTGTTCAAGCCTTGATATGTTGTTTCTAGCGTGTCCCACACTTCCTTTGCTGACTGCACTCTTGCTACTCTTGGGAGTATGGACTCATGTGTTACTTGATGTATGTGGAACAATGCCTTTCCATATTTCTTCCTCTGTTCTCTCAAGACATCCTTCTCAGCTTGTGTGAGATTGTTGTATGCTGCTGCATTTGCTGGTTCTGCATAACCATTCTGGACTATGTCCCATACATCTTGACCTCTAAACAAAACCTTCATTGTTAGAGACCAATATTCATAATTTTTACCAGAAAATATTGGGGTTTGCACATTACCCGAAGTGGAAGCCATTCTTAATCCCTTTTCCCTTATGTAAATACAAATTCTACTTTCTGTAACCAGGATCTGATACCAGATCAAGGGAAAAAGGGGATGCACAGTCAATTAAAATTTACTGTGCAATACATGAATATTTCTTTTTCTTTTGCTAAGGACATGCGCTAGACCTAGCAAATATTTCGTTTTAAATTTTTTTTCCTTTTTATAAAACACTTTACTTCTCAAAATAAATGCTCGATATGAGTTGCATAATTCACTTTTTACTGCGCGCGGTAACTGTGCATTTCTACTGCGCGGTTAACTTTGTATATCTATCCAACTTCGCATAACTCAAACTTAAATAAACTTGATCTTAAAACATGAAACTTACTGCGCAGTTACTCTTTGTTAAAATAGATTTTTTCACCACAGTGAAATACTTAGAAATCTTGATTTCTTTTACAGCGTGTAAATGTAAACAACATTCAAACAACTAAATATGAAGAAGATGTGGGCAAAACAATATTTAACATTCTTGAGAATGAATACTCAAAACTATAGACTTATATATATATTACTCAGTAAAATAGAGTAACTTTGCGCACTTACATAGACTTCAATATTACTAATCTTCTGTGGGAGATATATATTTACACAAAAACTTAGGCTTAGCTTCTCTTCGAAGTTACAGGGTTGCAATAAACACTGCAATCCGAATACAAGAGAGGCTACTTAAATACTAACATGACGTGAATGGGATTGGCTGCAAACCAACTGACTGTTAGACATTGCAGACTAACAAAATGACCGACTAGGGTCTGACAGTGCCGGCGCATATCTGATACACTATCAGCTCATTAATTATGATATTTCCAACATATTGGCAGGCGTGATAGTTGTGTAAATGGATGCCGAGGCAGCATACTATAATACCTTTATTAACTCCTTCCACAAACCTCATATCAAGGTGGTTGATCTATTTGGTGTGAGTGCTTAATTACTCGAGGAATTCATACTTGATTTTTGTAGTTGTTTTCGATTATTAATTTGAGGTTGAGTGATGATGTAGTCATTACGTTGTTCAGTATATACTCCGTTTGTGGTTGGATAGACTTAAGAAAACTGTTGTTATTGATGGTCGAGCACGATGCTAATTGGCAGATAACTTCTAATTGCATAGATTCATACCCTTTCTGTATCCACCATCTCTATATTTATGATGGGTTAACATAAAATGAACCCATTTAATTTCCATGCGAATAAGTAATTCAAATTCCCATGCAAAGACTAACAATTCCAGGAAGACAGATTAGAGAATGAACCCATTAATAATTGTGCTACCAGAACATATTCGAAGTCAAGTATCAGTTAACCAGCAGTATAATCACAAGTCTCGCATGTTGTGCTGGCGGTGCACATGGGATATGTATAATCACAAGTCTCGCATGCTGTGCTGGCAGTGCACATTGAGATATGTAATTATATATTATAAAAGGTGAGCAAAAACAACGTTTTCGATTCAGCCATCAACCTCGAGAAATCCACATATATAAGCTCGTCGTTTCATGGAGGAACATTACTTAAAATAAGGGTTTGTGATATATATATATGTGTGTGTCCCCTAGAAATATATAGTATTTAAATAGATATCGATTGGAACGAGATTCACTTATAAAGGAAAGTATTGGAAAAAAAAGGGGGTTTGTTTATATGAAACATGGTTGTGATCCAAATTATATATATAAATTAATGGTATTGTTGTCAAGAATTATATATTTATTTATTTATTTATTGTGTGTGAGAGAGTACATATGACATGGGCGTAACTCAAAAATTATATAGATATAAGACTTGTTGATGCTCAAGTGAATATATAAACCAAGTGAATATATAAATATGTATACAGGTTGTTCAATGGATACATTACTATTTATGATGGTTTTAAATGAGGTGGTGAAATATAAAATAAGTGTGGTATGTGCTTAGTGCTAATGACAATTACTCATTGTTTTCTACTTATCCTTTATTTATTTTAAAGGAATAATGAAAAATGATGTGGACCCGAATTGTAGTAGTGGTTTTTATAGAAATATCAGTGCTTTTTATTTATGACGTTGTGCACTTTATTTAAATTGAATATTGAGTATGGATGAAGGGATAAATGACTCCAATGTAACCAATGTTAATGAAGTTGTTTTATTAATTATAAAATAAAAAATAATATTATTATAGTATATAAACATGTTTTTGTGATATTAGATTTACTTTTTATGAATGTTATGAATGAAGAAAAAGAAAATTTCGGGAAATTTTTTATATTCAAATTAAGAGGGTATTATTTTATATATGTAGTTACAAAGCAATATAAAAGTATTCAATTTTAAATTTTCCTTTATATAAAATAATATTAAAAAATAACATGTTTATAAATGGAGTATAAAATAATTTAGTTAAATCAGGATTTGAAATGTTTATCATTGTTATGATTAAGTTTACGTTATTGTCAATTATAGTGGAATAAAGAAAACACTAGTAATACATTATTTCTCTTAAAATGTAATTTATATAGTTTAAATTATATATTCAATTTTATTATATGTATATGTTATTGTATTTGGCTTTATTTGGTTATGTATATGTTGTTGCATTTACAATTTACGGAAATGCATCATTGTCGAGACTTTGGAAAACTATCGAGAGGGTGAAACAAATTCAAAATTTGAAAAACTAGACATTGATGTAACCTATGTGATGAGCTTAACACAAGGACATTGATTTTGCAACATGATGATGTTAGTGAGGACTAAAAAATTACAAACTGACTTGAACATGATATGAAAAGGTAACTTGGCAGACCTGCCAAAAGGGCCAGATAAAGACGACTATGTAAAACGAAGTATGGAAACAATCAAAATGATAAGTTGAATGCAATGATCCTAATCATTTGACATGGTGAATCCTAAATGAAAATATGACTGGTCCTTGAGACAGGACTTGATGAGACCATAACGACACACATGATGTGACTTGGATAGTCTACTGAAGGGGTCATATGATAACAGGAAATATGAAATGAGGTAAGGACGAGATAAGACCCTTGACCTAGACACAATGTTACTGAGAAAATGACTAGGTGAAAAAATTAATATGTTTGTTTAATTCACTACGTCCTGACACTTTGAAATCATATTAAGCTTAGAATCAATTTTATTAAAATTTATGGGTTTGGAGGTAGTCTTCTAAAGATGTTGAGTGAATTTTCATTGATTTGAGACTATGCTATAGTCTCTCTTGATTTGGTAATCATGATTGTGACTTACAAATCTGTATTCTGCTAATTTGAAATCTTACTCGGATTTGTTGTGCTAAAAGTTGATCGGTTACCTATTTCTATGACTATTAATAATGCAATCTATCTTATAGTTAATTGGATATCTTGGGTCCTTGTGGATGACTAGTAAGTGTTGCATATCTAAGTCAGTATTGATAATTATTGAGAAGTATTACTGGGTTTATATTATGTAAAATTACTTTTGAAAGATCGAGAATGTGATGGAGCCTTTTGGGATGAAACATAAAATCAATGATGGTAGCATATCTAGTGCTTATGGCCATGATCATTTGATGAAAATAGAATAGAATGGAATGAGACCTAAATATGAAGAGAAAGAGAAAATGACATTAAATATAAAATAAATAAATAAATAAAAACTTCGAGACGAAGTTCCCTAAAGAGTGGGAGTATGTAATGCCCCAGGTAGCTAAAGTCATGACATGGGTTACAGTATATTTGTGGGTCTAGAGATGATCCAGGAGATGGATGAGCATATGAAATCCATCCGGCCATGGATGAAAGAGGCCAAAGGCCAATTTAAAGGATAGGATAATGCACATTAGATGGAAAAGAACCATGATTTTAGAGATAGAGTGTTCTTGTGGGTGAAGTTGCAGAAGAGTTCTATCAATTTGGAAAACAAGCCAAATTGTCACTACAATTTGAGGGACCATTTGATATCAATAAGTGGTTGGGATCGATTTTCTTATTGTCTCGCTTTGCCATCATTACTGAGTTCGGTCCATTATATTTTTCATCTTCTTCTACGCGACATTACATGTCAGATCCATCTCAAGTAGTTGAATTGAGTAATTTGTAGATATCAGATGAAAAATCCTTATTGGCTGAGCCGATTCATATTGTGGGACAACGAACTCGATAGCTTCAGTGTCGATTAGTCGATTAGGTCAAGGTTGAGTGGGATAGCTGTAATCCCACCTCTGCAACCTAGGAGGGCGCATCAACGATGTGTAGACAACTTCCTTACTTATCATAAAACTTCAGGAGGATGTTTCCTGAAGTGGGGGTATATGTAGTGCCCCATTTTTGTTATAGACTTTGATTATAGATTATATATCTAATGATGCATTTTATTTGAGGGAATTCAATTGTGAATGACTTGGTTATGTGTGGCTTAGACTTAGACTATGTGATGTTGTATTCTTAGGACTACTTAACAAACCTTCTCTTTATTGATTACCAATTGTTTCAATTGCCTCTTCTTTATTATGACTGGAATTCTATAGGCTCAGTGGACATAGATCTGATTTGATGAAATCCCAGGATTGGCATAAGAGTTGTGCAAATGCACACAAGATTGGCAAGATTTATGAGGTTGGAAATAGAGTATGTTGGCTAGTAATGCAATAGAAGAGCTCTATCAAACTTGGAAAGGAAGCCAAATTGTCACCATGGTTTATGGGATCTCTTGAGTACCAAGATAATGAGACCGGTTGCTTACAACCTTCTTTTGAGTATCATCTTGAGTTAGATACATGATGTTTATTTAAATTTTATATGTCGTTATAAGTGTATGTTCTACCTCATGTTATTTATTAATCCATTTGTTAATGTTGAGAAAGGGGGCCATTATGGATGAGCCTGTCCATATTTTGGAGTGATGTACTCCAAAATAGAGGTATAGAAAGTTTTCCTTACCTATTTTTGAACTTCGGGACGGAGTTTCCTGAAGTGGGGGTGTATGTAGTGCCCTGTTGATGGTGATACACTATAGATTGTTTATGACTATGACTTATTGTTTTGCAAATTATTATCTGAGACTTGTGATTATGGTTATGATTACGACTTATTATTAGACTGTAGGTACATAAGATTATGGCTTATTGTTTGCGGGCATTTAGTGGTGAATGGCTCAGTGTTTTTTTAGATTATGTGATGTTTAATATAAGTACATGATTGATATATGTTATTGACTATGAGATGTTGATGATGATTCCATATGATTACGTTCATATGATAATGTTATGATTTCACTAGTTACTACAATGATGATTTATGATGTTATTGATGATTGTACTATGATGTTGATGTGATAAAGATTTCACATGATTATGATGTCATTTAATGTCTATCAAATACTTACATATTTAAGTTATGATATGAAAGGATGTCGATATTTTCATTTGTCGCAATGTGAAAATGATGACTAATGACTATATTTATATGTAAATCATGTACTTTGATGTGTTGATGAGTTGACTTGTAGAGAAGGTACATGCCATGCAAGTAGGCGTTAATACGCCATAGACTCAGAATGAGTCGTAAATCATCGACATGTGTTGATAGCCTAGTAAAAATATATATGCTTATGATGAAATCCCGGTGAAAGGATTTGATGCACATGATTTGCATGGACTTGAACGGAGTTGATTACAATGATAGGTGAATTCATGTTAGAATTGATGCACGTGATGTGCATGGACCTGGAATGAGTCAGTTATATTGACATGTGATGTCAATCTGTGATTTATATGGATTTATTGAAATCTTATTTATTGAGATTTGATGTGCAGGTGTTGGATGCAATTGCCAATCGATCCACATCAGGGGACAGGGCTGATTATGACACTAGTTAAGTCTAGCCAATGTCCACGCGATGGGTTCGTCTAGAGAGAGAGAGGCTCCGACTCATAAGATGTGTGTTGTTGTGAGGGGTATAGTTGGGGTATGATACTTGTGAGTTGCATTGTCAAATGGAGTGTGGTTCTATTGTTTTTTTTCAAGAATATTCCTAGATTATGGTGAATTTCTATGTACTGTGATAGTTAGAGTGATGTATCAAACTACCACCAAAAGAGGGATTGCTATGTGATGATTTATTAATATTTATCTCCTATTAGTATTTTTTAAATATGTTTTCCTATTACTATATATGGTTTTAAACTTTATCGAAAAATTCGCCAAGACTTCACAATATTTTATAATTTAGTAAAATATTCGCTAAGTCTTTATAAGGATTTATGATTTTGTGAAAGATTCGCCAAGACTTTACAAGGCTTTATAATTTAGTGAAAGATTCTCCAAGATTTTACAATATTATATAATTCAATGAGAGATTCGCCAAAAAATTATATATAAATTATATAACATTGATAAAATAGCCTTCATATTTTCCAGTATCATGGGGATTCACCCAATTATTATATATAGAAATTTAGGGGGGTCTTAAAATTTTCCCTGGAGAGAATTTGCAAATTATTTAAAAGTTGAGTCCTTAGAATGATTATCAAATTTCTTCCATTTGGATTTCACCAACTCCCAATAATCTAACTTTGCAGACCATCCCGGTTTGTACTTTAAAGGAGCCCTAGGCTTGTCTTCACTGAGACCCAATTCTAAATAAATAGGGAAATGATCAGAGCATCTGAAAGTATCCACCCAAAATATGTAGCTAAACAGTTTTCCCAACAATTCATTATGGACCAAAAACCTATCCAAACATTTAAAAACACTAACCTCACCCTCTCTATTGTGATTCTAGGTAGGATTCAACTCTAGAGGAACTACATCAACCTATTCAACCATCTCAAACTGATCAAATAAGAACAATGCCAACTTATCATGTTGAGCATAGAGGCCCCAAATATCCCCTCTAATCAAGGTGAGGTTAAGTGTCCACCTAATATCAAGTTCTCAGCCCTAATCCACTTAGAATAAATAAGTTTTGTCTAAAATTACTCCTTACCATCATAAGGACCATACATATTAAGTAGAATTATAGCTAATACAATACTCTTGCATAAAACCTCTATGCACAAACCTAAGTACATAATTAAAGAATTGATTAATACAAGAATTAATTAAGAACATAGTTAAATTTCGTTGGGAAGTTCGGTCTTGGCTTGGAACTACTGTAGAGTATTTATTTACTTTTGCATTTTCTTATTTCTCTACCAAGATCGTCGATCTGGGGGGTGTTGTCCTCGTACTATAACGATTCTATTTAGATTGAATTATAAACCACCTGTCTTCATCAATCAATTTGCAGAACTCTTGTTCTTGCCCTAATTTAATTGAACATAATTACTTCTATGTGAAGTCAAACCATATGATTGGAAAGGTTTTAATCAAATATATTCACTACTATAGGGTGGAGTTGTTTAAGATGATTTTTAAAGACAATATTAACATATTGTCTTAAATATTTGCTTTTAAACCTTTTATAATGGTAAGACAATTTTTAAGACAAAATTAGTCACAAAATTGTTTTTATTTTTTATTTTTTGAAGTTACTATTTTATTATAAAAAAACTGATTTTTTTTGGAGGCAAAGACATTTGGGGTTTCCTTATTAAAAACTAATTTTTTGGGGAGGCAAAGGGATTTGGGTTTTTGCATGAAGCGTCTACTCTTGCTCAGCCATAGCGGTTGTGAGAGAGATGGCATGTGGGTTGATGATAAAGAGGAGCATTTATCAGTTCCATCAATGGATGGGTATCAGTCTGATCGGTGGTCAGTTCCATCAATAGATCCAGTTGCATAGTAGAAGCTCCACGAGTACGCATAATGTTATATTTATAATCTGTTGATGCGTGGTTTTAAACTCTTACTTTTTTACTTTTGCTCAGTGGAGGTAAGATAGCATTATGATGGGAATCTGCTTTTTGTGCTTCCTTCTTCTTTCTCGTTACATTGTAAGTGCTTCTTGTGTTCTCCATTTGAGATTTCTTTCTCGTTACATTATAAGTGCTTCTTGTGTTCTCCATTTGAGATTGAGAGTTGGCACTAAATTGGAATCCATTCAGTCTGATAGCTTGATATTTTCACACAGAGCAAAAAGAAACCAAAGCTCCTCTTAATAGCCTCCGGTGCTCCGCTTCTTATCTTGGTCTTTTGCACGCATGCAGAGAATCACAGAATACAAATTGTATGGAATCTCAATATTATGATAAATGGATTATATTATTAGCTTAATATGAGTATCTTCTAACCATAACTATGTATGTAGGAGGGGCATAGTTTGGGAAAGAGTATCTGATGATCACTTTGAAGGCAAGAGTGATTTCTAGTATCATTTCACTCACTGTAAGGCAATTTATGTTCCCATATTCATCCTTAGAGGAAGTATTTCATTAATTTATAAATCATTCGTATCATATATAAATGAAATGGTTGTTGCAGGAAGGAATCACAGTTGGAAGAACGTTTTCCATGTTTAAGAATTATTATATCGACGGAAACAAGGAGATGATGGCTATTGGAATGATGAATATAGTTGGTTCCTGCACTTCTTGCTACATAACTACAGGTATTTTTCCACTTTATTTCACGGAGTGTAATCATTGGGTGAATTTTTCCACTTTATTTCCCAGAGCGTAATCACTGGGTGTTATAGTGTACTTTTGTGTTTTGAAATGTCACATGTTCAAAGCAGCTCTGGTCAATGTAGTGAAAAAGTTTGAATACCCTGGATTGTCCCTATCATAGTTAAGGATTAAAATAATTAGCACAACAATTTAACATGTGATCGGTGAATATTAATAGGTCACAACTAATAATTTAAATTAACTGTTTATTATTCATGCATCAGCTATAATTTTTGGGAAAGACAAAGCATCCGTAATACCAATGAAAAACCTATTTACTTTGCAGTTTTAGGACTTAATCTACAAGATATGTAGTTATGACCTACATATAGTAGGTATACGTTTTTCCATTTCCAATTTTGATTATTAGCGAAATTGGATAGACATTTTTTAGATTCATTTTCTAAGTGGGATATTTCATAATGCTATTGTTGCATTCATTCACAGTTTGGAAAACTACAAAGTAATTCTGATGGATGCAATGTAAAATAGAACAGACACCTCTTATTTGCAAATTCATAGAGTCTCCTGCTATTGGAGAAGATCAAAAGATCCACTTCTGCATCGCACAGAGATAGCTCCTACGTTTTTTTCAGCAATCCATTCTTCTGCTTACAGAATGTAACCTGTCGGCTTGTAGTATTCTCAATTTTATTTATCCATACTTTTCCCAACCCCATGGCTTTTGTTTTTTTTAATCCACTTCATTACTTCGAATAACACTAGATAAATATGAATTTTATCATACAGTCACAAGTTACATACCCACATGTCAATTGGGTCTAGATCAAATGGTTGCCTTGACCTTCATTGTTGATGAGTATCTTAAAATAATGATAATAATAAAATAGTTTTGGGCTACTCATATCTTTCGATCTAGAACTAGTAGGGTTGCTACCGAAGCTACTGATGGTGGTTGTGGTTATGGAATTTAATTTTCTCAAACAACTCTTGGGTCACGATATCTAACTGGTTCAAATGAATCTGCTTATCCAATTGGTGCCACTTAATCCGCTTCTAGCACTCGAAATGGAAGGTATCATGCTCCTTACTTGGATGCTATCTTTTCCCCTACTTCGAGGGGTTATGGATCTCGAAAAGGAAGGGAAGCAGGGCTAGAACTTAAATGATGAATGGAATGGGATATGGATCAACAAGGTCACTAGCATAATTAACAGGATCTGTAACCAGCTCTAGAACAGGTGAGGATGTTGGTTTTGTAATTGGGGTGGTTGTCCTTGCCTTTACAGGATCATTCACTGATAAAAGTAAATTGGCACAAATGTGGGCCCTAGCTATGCTACTACCTCTGCTACTGGAACCAGGTAACCCACTACTTATGGATATAGGTTGAAAGGTTTTTGATTTACTACTGTATTTATGCCTGCATATGGATCTGCATCTCACTAAAAAAAAGTTTGTATTGGCGAACGTAGTAAAAGCACAAATGGTTGTGGTATTGAGTGTTATCCCCACCAATGTTGAGAACATAATGTATATATTGTTGTAATGGATTTAATCTAGGCTTTAGATATTAACTGATTGACTTCATACTCAGCAAAATACATCAGATTCTGAATGATTTAATCCCAATTCCAAGACTTCCAAGACTTCAGTTGTCTATGTATTGCTCATTCCATGCACTTGTATGAATAACTGATTTTTGTGTTATGAGAATGAGGAGATTCCAAATCAAATTAGAGGATTAAAAATCTAAAACAATGAGGTGCATGCACCCTAATGCCTAAAGCTATGCCTACACTTTGTGTTTAAAGACGTAAAAAATATTCTCTCGTCAATTCATGAATAAACCTCGAGGATTGAACAATGTACATATAACTAGCAACAACCACATTAATAATATTATTAATGTGTTCGAATACGTCGATAGGCATAAATGGGACACATACTATAGGAAAAAAACATTAATATGAAAAGTATGTGCCCAATTTATGCCTATCGGCATATTCAAACACATTGATAATATTATTAATGTGGTTGTTGCTAGTAACGGGTGTGCGCATACACATATCTCTGAAATATTAATAGAATAATATTGTTTAATAATATTAATGAAATACATAATTTAATTGTTTGATTAATAACATTGTTTAATTAAATAATATTATTTTTTATAATAATTAATTAAACATAATAATTATAAACTAATTTAATTCATATTATACTTATTTAGTTAATAATAATATTAGTTAATTAATTATTATTTAATTAATAATATTAATAGACTAATATTATTTAATGATTTTAATGAAATCCATATTTTAATTGTTTGATTAATAGTATTGTTTAATTAAACATTATAATAAGTAATTAAACAAAATAATTATAAAATAATTTAGTGAATGATAATATTAATTAATTAATATTGTTATTTATTTAATAATAATATTAATTAATTAAATAATTAATAATATATTATATTATAAATAATTAACATCATCAATTTATTAATATTGGAGATATGTGTAATATTCTGATATATTTTGGAGATATTTATTAACATTATGATATATTTGACGCGTTAATAATTTTTTTTTAATAAAATAAAATAATTTAATTATTTATAATATAATAATATATTATAAAAGCTATTATTTAATTATATTTTAATAAATATTATTAATAAACGATAAAAACATAAAAAATATTAAAAATACAATAATTACTTAATTAATTGTAATTCAATAATTAATTAAATAATAATATATTTTTTTTATATATAATGATAATACTTTGATGAATGTCACAATATGATATTACGTAACATAACCATAATGAAACATGACCATGAAGGAATGTTGCAATCCAACACGGGCCTTGATGAATGTCAAATTTCACATTGTGAATATGTCACATCTAACCCTTGATGAATGCCACAATGCAATGTAAGCCTTGATAAACATCACAATGCGACATAAACCATGATGAACGTCAAATTTCAAATCTTGGGCATTGTCGCAATGTGACATAGCTCTTGATGAACGCCACAATGCAAACCTTAATGAACACCAAATTTCACATTGGGAATATGTCGCATCTTGGGTTGTGTTGGCATATGTGTCACATTTTGGGCATTGTCACAATGCGACATAACCCTTGATGAATGCCACAATGCAACGTAACCCTTGATAAACACCACAATAAGACATAAACCTTGATGAACGTCAAATTTCACATCTTGGGCATTGTCGCAATACGACATAACCCTTGATGAACACCACAATGGAACATAAGCATTGATAAGCATCATAATGCGACACAAACCTTAATGAACACCAAATTTCACATTGTGAATATGTCGCATCTTGGGTTGTGTCGCATATGTGTCACATATTGAGCATTGTCGTAATACGACATAACCTTGATGAACGCCACAATGCAACGTAACCCTTGATAAACACCACAATGACATAAACCTTAATGAACGTCAAATTTCACATCTTGGGCATTGTCTCAATGCGACATAACCCTTTATGAATGCCACAATGCAACATAAGCCTTGATAAGCATCACAATGTGACACAAACCTTAATGAACGTCAAAGTTCACATTGTGAATATGTCACATCTTGGGTTGTGTCGACATATGTGTCAGATATTGAGCATTGTCGCAATGCGACATAACCCTTGATGAACGCCACAATGCAACGTAACCCTTGATAAACATCACAATGCGACATAAACCTTAATGAACATCAAATTTCACATTGTGAATATGTTGCATCTTGGGTAGTGTCGCCATATGTGTCACATATTGAGCATTGTCGCAATGCGACATAACCCTTGATGAATGCCACAATGCAATGTAACCCTTGATAAACATCACAATGCGACATAAACCTTGATGAACACCAAATTTCACATTGTGAATATGTCACATCTAACCCTTTATGAACATATAACCCTTGTTCAATGTTGCAATGCGACATAACCCTTGTTGAATGCCGCAATGCAACATAACACTTGATATACATCACAATGTGAGATAGCGCTCGACAAAATTCGAATGTCGCATTATTAATGTGTCACATCTTGGGCATTGTTGGCGTCAAATTTCACATCATGGGCATTGTCGCAATGCGACATAACCCCTGATAAACGCCACAATGCAACATAACCCTTGATAAACATCACATTGCGACATAAACCTTGATGAACATCAAATTTCACATTGTACCTATAATGATATTTAAATTAATTATACAATTGGATTTTTTTATTATTAGTTTATATATTATTAACTAATTAAACTTTTATTTTGATCAATGCATTAGAACTTTCATTTCAGTTTCAACATATTATGAATATCAATATTATGCGACACAACACATAATTGAATTGGTAAAAGTGTATAAACATATTATGAATATCAATATCATGCGACGCAACACATTTGAATTGGTAAAAGTGTATACATATTATGAATATCAATATAATGCGACGCAACAAATAATTGAATTGGTAAAAGTGTATACATATAAAAGTGTAAAAACATATTATGAATATCAATATTATGCGACGCAACACGTAATTGAATTGGTAAAAGTGTATAAACATATTATGAATATCAATATCATGCAACGCAACACATAATTGAATTGGTAAAAGTGTATACATATTGTGAATATCAATATTATGCGATGCAACACATAATTGAATTGGTAAAAGTGTATACATATAAAAGTGTATAAACATATTATGAATATCAACACACATTGAATTGGTAAAAGTGTATACATATTATGAATATCAATATTATGCGATGCAACATATAATATCACAATTTGTAAATCACTCCTTTGATGAATTATTATTTTTAATCATAAAAAGTTTCTTATTAAAAACATAAATACAAACCATTTTATTTTCAAAGTTCAAACAACCCAAAAACTACCATGCTTGCTTGTTTCATTTAGGTCATAGTTATATCATAAACCAAAATAACAATTAACAATAAAGTATGATTTAATCTTGCATTTCTCTCTTTTTTTTTATAAGGTGTAAAATATAATTTGAACGATATCCATTTGATTAAAAGGATGAAATTTTTTGAAGTTAATACTTTTATTTCTTAACAAATGTAAAAACAAACACACTATGAAATACTCTTCAATGATAGAATACTATACATGTTTTATTTTTAAATATTTTTTGGTTTTTTAATTTTTTTTAGTATTTAATTATTTAATTTATCTTTATAATAAAATTTTGTACAATTTAAACCATGAAAAATCACAATTTATAAAAAATTATTATAAATTTCTAACAAAAATTCCTTTAAAAATTCCAAAATTAAAACTTTTAACTAACCTCCAACAACGGAAACAATTACAAATAATATGAGAGCTCTCTATGTACATAATATTCTTTAAAACATTTAAGAATCCTCTAAATATATAAATTTAATGCTTGCTTCTAACTTTACATTTAAATTACTGCTTATTGCCATTTGGTCAGGTTAAGGTTCCAAATAATACGAGATATAATACTATAAATGTTTTTTTTTTTAAAATATTTTTTGGTTTTTTAAATATTTTTATAGAATACTATAAATGTTTTATTTTTTAAATATCTTTTGGTTTTTAAAATATTTTTAGTATTTAATGATTTAATTTATCTTTATAATAAAAAATACAATTTAAACTATAAAAAATCACAACTTAAAAAAATATTATTAAATTTTTAACAAAAATTATTTTAAAAATTCTAAAATTAAGACTTTTAACTAACCTCCAACAAAATTATTATAAATTTCTAACAAAATTACTTTAAAAATTTCAAAATTAAAACTTTTAACTAACCTCCAACAACGGAATCAATTATAAATAATACGAGAGCTCTCTATGTACATAATATTCTTTAGAACATTTGAAAATCCTCTAAATATATAAATTTAAATTTAGTTAATGCTTGCTTCTAACTTTACATTTAAATTACTGCTTATTGCCATTTGGCCGGGTTAAGGTTCCAAATAATACGAGAGCTCTCTATGTACATAATATTCTTTAGAACATTTCAAAATCCTTTAAATATATAAATTTAAATTTAGTTAATGCTTGCTTTTAACTTTACATTTAAATTAATATTTATTGTCATTTGGTCAGGTTAAGGTTCCACAATAAGTACAAAAAAACATTATGTATACACTTTTACCAATTCAATTATGTGTGTATATATGGTTATAAAATATTCACATGTTTTAACCTCTCTGCGCTTGTAAAACCCCTCCTTAAATTTTTCATTCAAAATATATTTAATTTAATTTTAATTCTACAAAATATAATAATATATTTAATTTAATTTTAATATCAAAATTTAAAATTAATTTAAAATAACTACAATTAAAAATTATAATAAATAATTATTAAAATAACAAATTAATTCTAAAGGTAAAAAATGTTAATTAATTTTTAAAAGAAATAACTAAAATAACAATTTAATGTATGATATCCAGTTTTTTACATTTTTTACATGCATTTGGTTAAACCTATTTTCTTAATGGACATTAAAGAATAAACATGTGATAACATTTAAAAAATATCGTTTTTTAAAGTCAAACTTATTTATGCATATTTTAAATTTAAACGGCATGCCATTTTTTTAATGTCATAAAAACTGAATAAATAGGGTTCAGGTTAAGGTTACCAAAGAACCCTAATGAATAAAAACCCTAAACTCCAATGATTAAAAACCCTAAACAAATTGAACCAGGATTGCATTTTACAAAGATAATAATGGCGTCTCAGATACATTAGAGACTTCAATCCATTATTAGAAACTGACGCAGAAGGTGTCTCAGAGGAGATTGAAACCTTCAATCCATTATAATAAACCAAGAAAGCATTTTACAAAGATAATAATAGAAAATTCAATCCATTATTATAAATTGACGCGGAAGGCGTCTAAGAGGAGATTGGAACCTTCAAACCATTTTTACTAAAAGAGGATTATGTAAGAGAATGAAATACAATAACAACTCCTCGCTTCCGGCTTTACCCTCCTCTACGGGGCGTTGTTGTCAAGTCTCCAATTAAAGGAACCTGCTTTACTTGATCTGCCTTTAAAGATTATTGAAGGTGGTGGATTTTGCAACCCAGACGTCATACAAGAATTCTGCAAAGTTTATAATGATATTCATATTTTAAGCCTTTCTGAGGCTTAATTTGCAGGTATTTTTGGAGTAGTTGGATACCGGTAACTTTAATAAAGAAACTTTAAAGCCTATAAACCTATTTGCGAAAAACTCAAGCGGAGAAGCATTTCACAATCGTAAAGCAATATGTGTATTTAAATCCTAAAGTTTGTTTTTCATAAGGATGAGACATTAAAGTTATATATATGCAATCTAGTTATTTAAGTGCATTGCATAATGATCAAATATCATAACTAATCCATTGAATGAAATCTAATCATGTAGTGCTAACTATATTTCCAAACTTTAAACAATATAAAATTTATTTCATAAAAATATTTAAACTCTAATACCCTTCATAATATGGACACATTATAGTTATACCATATGCAATCCAATTTCTTTACATCCGTTGCATAAGGATAAAGTATCATAGATAATCAATCTAAACATTTTAACCATAAACATATTTCATAGGTTGAAGTCATATAACTATATAAGTCATTTTGTAAGGAACTATAAACTAAATCGAAACGAAAGGTATAATAAAATATTTGATCAATTGAAAACATATAATTATAAAAATTATTTGTAAAGAACTATGAACTAAATCGAAACGGAAATGTATAAAGTTTTCTGTCATATACCTCAACAAAGGAGATCTCAGAAAGATTGGTATTTAATTTACAATCTAACATACCACCGAACGGATCCTGACGCACCAATGCACACAACGATCATCCCAATGAAATGGATATCGCCCAGCGGGAATAAGCCTACAGGAGGTCGTTGGCAGATCCATTTCTAAAACGCAGGTCAAAGAAAAAAAATGAAATAACACACAGGTAATGACGTTGATGGAGATGCGTTGGCATCCGAGTAGTGGAACGCCGAGCATGCCAACACAGAATGTTGGCAGCTCAGCTAGCTGCAATAAAGACAGAGGTTGGGACTGCCACGATCAGAAAACCCAGCCACATTCATAGTAACACAGAGATAACCTAAGCATGCATGCAGATGACCAAAGAAAATGACAGTCGCCGAGCTCAAACTAACAAAAAAAAACATTACCGTGGGCGCGAATCAAGGGAGTAAAGAGAGTATTTCAACAAGCATAGCCTGAACAGGATAAATGCTGAGTTTACTCGAGTTGTCAATTCGACCGTAACCTCAATGAGTTCCACTTCATTTATTAGACTCACACATCAAGCTTTCGCCTCTAACGTGGAGTTAGTGAACCGCTTGGTCTCCGGTTAGACGGGAAGATCACATCACTATACTTAGCCGGTTAGTTAAGTCGGGCGAGATCAAATGAAGATCAACTATTTAGAAATGGAGCGAAGTCGAGAATTGTTAGAGTTATTGAATACTCTAATAATCACTGTTGAAGACAATACAGTGATACTCAACAAATCAATTCTTCAATCAGTGGTAACTTGTTTGCAAGTGTCGCAAGCAAAAGTTCAACTTCTTCAAGCACAATCACAACTACTCAATGATGAAATATGCAATCTAAAAAATGACGAGTCAGTAAAGCAATTTGAACAAGTCCTTCTTTATCACAACCTTTTATTTGATGATGAAGATGATGATTATAATCAACATTCAGTGAAGAATCAATTCAGTGAATCAACTTCAAAGAAAAATGAAGATGAAGATGAAGGTATTCATGAACCTACAGTTCATGCGTTTTCTTTTGAGTTCAATGAAGAAAACATTTCAAAGATTCAATAACATGCAGAAAATCAACCTCAAATGATGTCAAAGAAACATCTTCAAAATGATCTTTCCAAGCCCATCATCAGACTATGGGAAGATATTAGATACAACAGGCAAAGAAAAGGACTTGGATATGAAAAAGATGTGACTTTTCATATACCAGACTACTCCAAACCAATTCAGTTTGTGAGTGCAGGATTCATAAATGAAGAATCCAATCAAAAAGTCCATGAAGAAGCTAATCAAAAGCTAATGAAAATCACATGGAAGAAATTCCTGAATGCCAACATTGTCATCGAGTTGGTCATTCGGAGACAAATTGTTTTGATCTCCATCCTTGTCAACATTGTGGCAAAAAGAATCTTTCATCAGGAAAATGTTCCAAGAGAAACAAGCCTACAAGATTAAAGATTCACCATGGGTGGATCAATCCTTGGCAATGGACACCAACAACCAAGAAATTATATCAGTCTTACCAAAGAGTACAATCTCGAATCAAGACTCATCTTATAGCACATAGTCTTTTTTGTACCTAATAGAATATAACTCGAGTGGTCCCCTTTTAGCATAGCTTTTTGAGCATGGCCCTCACAGGATGAGATAACATGTGGATGTTTCCACATGCCCACTTTGAGTTGAAATCTATATGGTACTCACTTTCATCTTAAAGGGGGGGTACATTTACAAAATACCCTTTCTTTTTAAAGGGGGAGTAGATATGGTACAATGATGAAATGGTTAAGGGTAAACCACATGAAAACCCATAGCTTCTCACCTTTCAGCTGACAAAGGGGGGAATATTGATGATGGTTTTCAAACTCCAAATATCAAAATGAGAAACAACAATAGTCTGTAGATGGCAGACTCCAAATGTCAATAGGAAACAATAGTTTGCAGGTGGCAAACTCCAAAAAGAAACAATAGTTTGCAGGTGGCAAACTCCAAAATTGTAGATAAAGAACTATAGTTTGCAGATGGCAAACTCAAAATAATCTGTAGATGGCAGACTAATGAAAACAACAGTTTATGGATAGTAGAATCAAATACATGATGCATTTAGATGTTAATTGATGCATAACAATGTTCATGACTCATTTCAGAGAGCACTTCATTGATTGTAGCATGGTGATCTTCACCAATTAGTAGAAGACGCTAGCCTCTTCTAGCTAAATCACTTGGCAAATGATGAAACTGTCAAGCAAACAGGGATTGTTCAGACATGGCAGCTGTTCCCTCCAGGATTTCAGTTCATTTCAGATGAACCATTCAGATTGACGATTTTACAGACATATTTTTCATTGAAGCACAAAGGAAGGCTTCTGAAAAATCCATCATATCAACTTCAGCATTAGTGTTTATTGCTTAGTTGATACAGATACATAAACTTGTGATTGAGAGGGGGAATGTTAGCCTTATGGCTTACATTAGCAATCACATAGTTTAAATGTCACCATTATTGTAATTATTATTTAGGATAATAGTCATTTATCCTAGATAAGTCTCTAAATGATTTGGATGAAGATTTCTTAGCCTAGTCACCATGCAAAATGTTAGGATCTAAAGAATATCTCTCACTGAGGTGGCATAATTGAGAGTACTATATATTGGTACTATTTGAATGAATAAAGTATTAAAGTTTTACCATTTTATGTGTGTATTGTCTTTCATATAAAAACACAAAGAAACTGAACAGGAAAAACGATGGGCAGCCAGCGTCTCCAGGTATAAACAGATAACAGAGGTTCAAAGCTAGTATGCGAATGCATTCAGTATACAGGACATAATCTTTATTTTCAACCAATGAAAAAAACAAAACAAAAACGTACAAAAAATTCCAGTCATATAACTTTATTTTCATTCTTATGCGCAATATTAAGGTATAACATTTGGGTTTTTAAACAGAAGTGAAATACAGAATCAACGGTGGGTTTATAAAAAAGTTCTTATGGCGCCTACCTGCGAACTGAAACTGAACTGGATCGGAGCTTCGATGCCTGTCCGGTTATGCGTACTAGGAAACTGCAAAAAGAAAGCCACATATTAATGTAAGGCTGGAAAACAATAAAAAACAGCAAAACAAACAGAGATCTATCACGGTTTCCACTCACATATGCAGATCGCATTCACAGTTGTCGGTTTTCACAGTGGGATAATGCTCAGATCGCATTCATGGTTTACATAGTGGGATAATATGCAGAGATGTCGTGCAGGAAAAAACATGATACAGCATAGAGGCACTCCAAAACGCTATGCTATCACAAAAACTCTACCCGAATTGCCACCCGCCCAATAGGAATCGCCACCCGTCCTCAGTAGCGGTGAACGGTTATCGCAGGAGGTGGAGGCCGCCGGATTGCTGGGCTTAACTGCAGCGTGTGGAGGTGGACGCCGTCGGATTGCTGGGGATATGCTCCGCGTGCTCAATCAGCTACCGCTCGAAACTGCTACAGCTACTGTTAATCACAACACAACACAGATAATTATTAGTTAACACTAACAAAAAAGACAACCATTGAAATGATCCGGAGCACACACTTGGCATTCTCACCTTAGATCTAGAAACATCCATAGATCTCAGTCCATCTCCCCAAAAATCTAAGATATAATTACGCATATCGGCGTAAAAAGAGTTATCACAAGAACAACGACCTATAAATATAAATATTTGTTGATCTTAAATAAATATAAATATTTGTTGATCTTAAAAATTGACCATCGCTACCCAAATGATCTACAATGTGAGAGATGTGTATGTGAGATATGCAAGATCAAAACCTATAGATGCAGCATTGGCACAAAGTTTCATGGAAGCTATTAAGGAGAAACCCAATCCAGAAGTCTGCAAGCTAGTGTTTGTTTTCCCAGACCCAATGCTCTGGGAGACTTGGTCAGCATTAAGAAGTGCTTCCGTAGAAAACACGGCATTGAGAAGGAATGGATAGGTGAAAACAAAAGCGATGCAGTGCAATGGAATGGACAGGTGGAAAACAACAATTGAATTAACCGTTTCTTAGACCACCCACTCGTATTGCGAACAAAAACCTAACAAGTGCGCACCTTCAAACGAAACTTTGATCTCTGGTCGTATTTTGTCGTACAGATTGTTTCAAATTCCAACCAAACCGAACCTATACAATCTACTCAACATTGCCCATTGTACCATAATGGATCCACATTATTGCTTAAACCCTCATTGTATAGAATAAAGCCAAGTTGGCAAATGTGATAGATATGCATTGTATAGATTGGCAAACAAACCCTTTAGGCAATCCAAGGAGGAAGTTTAAAGTTAAAGTGACCAATTACAAAGTGGAGTCTAGATCGATAGTTGTTTTCCAAAAAGAAAGAGTATTGGACAACCAAGTATAGAGAAACCCCTCCCTAATTACAGTGAATTACAGTGAAGTTTGGCCAAAATATTATATTATTTTTTATTTTTTAATGAAAATTTACATTTCATTGCTTTTTGTATATGGTATATAATATAAACACTTTCTTATTGATAATGATATCTAATTCTTTCTTGAGTGAAACATATAATAGAAGTAGCTATATAGTTAGCCAAAAAGGTTGGAACTGTAAAGGTACGTACGTTATATACACTTCTAAAAACCTAATCAAATTGACCAGTGTAGCGTAAATATGTATTAAAATTTAAAACCCTCTTAGGTGAGAGTTTTAATCTCTGGTTCTAATTTTATATTTAACCCAATGGATTGATTGATGTTTTGCAGAGGTTTTTGCCATCTGAGTTTGGGAATGATGTTGATAAAGTGAATGCAGTGGAGCCTGCAAAGAGTGTGTTTGGGCTGAAAGCCAAAGTCCGTAGGGCAGTCGAGGCAGAGGGAATTCCTTATACATACGTCTCTAGCAACTCTTTTGCTGGGTATTAACTTCCAATTTAAAATTATGTTCCATATTTCCGATTGCAGCAAACACTCTCTGTTGAGTTGTAGCAGTGATGATCTTTGGTATTAGATTTGTTAATTTAGTTGTTTTTTATATCACAATGTCAAGGTCAAATTTCTCTTAGATTTAGGTTTTTTTGTCGGCTTTTTGTGCTCATTACTTTAAAAAAACGTTAAAAATACAAATATTCTTCTTTTTTATATGAAGTTGAAAGGTACTAACTCAATGGTAAAGCATCTGCAGAAGATTGGTGGTTCTATTCCACCGTGACCTATCATAAATATTTGCATTCTATATATCACTACTACATAAAGGAGGTATTAAGATAATATTTGTGTAAATTGTGTCAAGATAAGACAATACACAATTTTTTTTTTGTATAAAGTTGAAACAATTTACACAAATATTGTCTTAATACCCTCCTCTTTATCCCTTATGTGTAGGAATGATTGTTATTAAGAGATAAGGATACTATCAAAATCACATAACTGGTGGTTGTAAAATAATTTTTATAGACACATGGAAACGCTCCACTTGGGATTGAGCTGGTAGTAAGCTTTAATAAAACCTGCATGCTTACTCTCTGTCTTTCGACAGAGCTGGCTGATCTCTTTTACCCCTATGTTTCCATACTTGGTATCTCCACGGAGTAGTAACTTCCTCCTTGTAAGATCCGCTCACTGTGAGTGTTCCTTTCCCATGTCACCGCTAGGAGTAAACCAACCTCTTGTTATCTCTGTGTCAGCTGGCGTGAACTCCACGATTATCATGGATGCTATCCTTAGAAGATCTTAGCTGTTGGCTCAATGCCACCTGACCGACGTTTATAAACGAGCATCCACTTCGAATATCATATTGTATTTGCATGCTGCGTTTTTGTAGCAAGGTGTTACAAAGGTCTTTATTTAAAAATTAAGTGTTTAATGAGTTGTAGTATACAGTTAATCAAGCGGGATTAAGCGGTGCGATGATAGCTCTTTTGATAGGTTTGGTACAGTGAAGGGAATGCTGTGTTGAATCACTCATTTCTGGTAAGGTTTTCTCATTCGATGAATTAGAAAATAAGTGCCATTGCTGCGATGGTAGCTTATATTGTCTTGTTCACTATATACTTTATTTTTATTAAAGTTTGCACTTCATATAAAGGAAACAAAATATATAATTACAAATATATATATATATATATATATTCCTTAGTTCTATTTAAAATTATATCTAAAATTTGTACATAGGGATTAGCATATGAAATGGATTTGATGTTATCTCAATGGAATTTTCATTTTGTATTTATTGTAACTCTATACATATATTGAAAAGGTTGACTAGGTATTAGATATTTTGAAGTTATGTTTATGTATATACTTAAACATATATATAAATGTGCATTTTATATATGTACTTGTCATATATTAAAAGAGCTTAGTATATGCTTTAGTAGATGACACTTTATATATGGTATATGATATAAAATTATACACTTAGAATATGTTAGAAGAATTAGGGTGATTAGATATTGAATAATTGATTTAGTTGTTTGTGCTTGAGTAGTTAGAAATAAATTTTAGTAGTTTTGAAAAATATTGTCATTGTATATCTTTATTGACTTAGGGGAGAGTTGAAGATTAGGCATTGGGTTGTAAATGTACATAAATTCTAGCTCCTTTAAGTAATGTAGAAGTTTTTACATGTTACAAAATTTTTTGAAATGTTGGGGTTGTTACACGAACAATATCTTTGGGCTGGATTGGAGATAAGTAATCCTGGTTTGGAAATGGTAAGTTGTTACAAAGGCTCGAATGATAACCTCGAGCTAGATATTCATAAAAGAGTTATAAGAGTTAGCTATCATGCCCCGAGGAATATGAAGGTGTTATCCTTAGTTACCTTTCATCTTGGAATTATTGTGAAAAAATCTAAGCCTCAAAATTGCTTCTATATCTTTGATTGGAGGTGAATTCAAATTTCTTTGGGATTCTAGTTAGTGGGTAGATGGTGAATTTGATAATTTATCTGATTTATTTCAGAGGTCTCTGTATCGTAGGTCACTAGTTTCAGTCTAGTTTGAAGATCTCTTCCCTCCTTGTTCTCTTGATAATCTATGTGATGCCTGTGATTGCTTGTGGAGAGATTTGAAAAGTTGGGAAGGTAACCATTGGACTGTTGGTGTAACTCTTGAGAAAAAATGGTATAGATTGGAGCTCGAAAAGAAAACTAGAAGTAGTGTCTTTCAATCCCCCAATAAAACTGAATTTTTTAAGTTGTGTTCCTGGAATCAGAGTGGCAGTTGTATTAGAGCTCCTTTAATTCTCTGAGTTCAAAGGGTTTGGAGAATCATCAGTTTAGAGATGTTGATTCTATACTCTTTCCTTTGCTGCAACACAATTAGAATGGTCTCTCTTCATGGAACCAGAGGAAACATTGAGCAGAGGGTTGAGGTCCCTCAGGAGGACATGAAGAATACAACGAATAGAGAAACCCATAGTGTTGAAAGATGGAAGAAAAAGTGGGAGTTGAGATATGCATGTGATCAACTCATATCAAATACAAAAATTGATCTTCTATATGCCCAAGTGAAACATATGAGATACAAATTGATTATGGATGAAGTGGAAATTGAATTCTGGAAGGACAAGTTTAAATCTCAGGAGGAAAACACCAGTTTGTTTCACGAGGAATTTCCAAGTGAATTTCCCATTATCCATGCTTTAGTTACCAGTTATCTATCATAGCTATCAGTTATTTTTATATTTTTTTATAATTGTTGGTTTTGAATTTATAACGGCTGCCATAAAATCAATCTGAATAGTACACTTGTCTCATCCTCATGCAATCTAGGAAAAAGGTGTAATGAGACTGGGAAAGCTTCCTCTCCCCTTAATCCATACACATCAAATTAGAAATCAAGGGTTGCAGACAACCAGGGTTGACTTTGTGGCATAATGTTTTTTGTTTTTAGGCGAGTGCAATCATGATTATACATAAAGGAATTATAGTATTAGTAGAATCAACATGGATGTCACGTCCCCAGTCACCTCGGTTCCCTTCAGAGCCGATGGGAGACAACCCTTGGATCTACCTGCTAATTTTTTTTCCTTTTCTCAAACTATCTAAAGGTTCCGCAATTCTGCACCCGCATTGATATCCAGTCCACAATCCGCAATCCGTAGGCCATAATCAGAAGTTGGAATTCGGACCACAAATCACAACTTCGTCGATCACACCTCTGACTTCCGCATTCTGCAATCTGCAGTGCAGGAATAAGAAGTTTAAACACCAATTTACTGCTCCGAGGAAAATCTCCTCCCCGACTTTCGCAATCTGCAATCCATCTTGCGGGATTCGGAAATTGGGATCCCCAAATGCACAACGTCGAAGGAATGAGCCTTCGGCATCCGTAACCAGCAATCCACAGTGCGGAAATCGGAAATCGAAGCGCCCAATACACATCGCCGAAAACCACTTCTCTGAATTACCTCTCTGACTTCCACAATCCATAATGCGGAATTGGGAAGTCGAAACTCTGACTTCTCGAACCCGGGAAAATTACTTCCTCAACTTACGCAATCTGCAATCCGCCTTGCAGAACTCAGAAGTCGAGACTCCAACTTTACAACTCCAACAATTTTACCTTTCCGACTTCTGCAATCCGAAGTCCGCATGCGGAACTCGGAATTCAGAACTCCCATTTCGCAACTCCATAGAATATGCCCTTCGGACTTCTGCAATCCGCATGCGTGTTCATAAAGTCGGAAGCCCCACTGCACAACTTCTCCATCCCATGACTTCTTCATCCTAAGTCCAATTTGGGAAAATATGGTACCATTGGAAAGATCTTGGTAAACACTATCCAACTAAAGGGTCTTCATCCTAACCTGAGAACATTGATCTTATCCTTTTTCCACCCAAAAAGATGGTCTCAAACCTCATCCATGCCTCTTTACCAACCTGCAAGGAATTGTACTTCACTCTGCTATGTCCTTTCCCCTTCCTCTGATCCATAGAAGTGTCATGAACACCACAAGGGGGTGTCTATTCTTTCCCCACATCCATGACTGAAGTATTATGCACCTCCTGGACTTGCACTTCGTCCTATCATCAAAGAACCATTCAAAGACTTATCCCTATTCATCAAGGGTCAATTCAAAGGAATTATACTGGTGGAAATGCAAATGTGCAGAAGCATACTCAATTACTGCAGCTAAAGGAAGCATCATCCACACACAATGTATCATGCAATCATCAAATCAATAACACGCACAACAGAATTAAACATAATGCATAGGCATTCATCCCTATTACCCAGCTGGATTGATCTATTCTTTCTGACATCGCAAACACACATGAACATATGTAAAATGACATGATTCAAGGCACAAGGAACACTTATCTTTTTATTGAAATCCCCAAGAAAACTGGCTATGGACTGCAACGTTCCAACCCAAGCATAGGTCTCTGCCCAACTTGTATTATTTCAGCACTCAAAGACCACCCCCGAGCTGGGGCTATGTATCCACTAAGGAGGAACTAATAGGCTCACTCACAGTCTTAGGCATAGTCCTTCAGGGCATCCAGCACATAGTTGATTTGTCAAGCAAGTGAGAGACAGGTGCGGGTTTTCTAGGTCAATAAGCTCATCCACAGAACTGTAGTCATAACCATATGGCCTTAGACAATTCAGGCACCCCCATCACCTCCATTCTCATCCAAAGTAATGTTCCCTTCTCTGCTACACAGTCTTTTGGGTGCCCCTTCCCTCAGCAATGATCTGGATAGGTATGGCTGGTCCTGATTGCTGAATCCATGGTAAATGAGCCCACGCGGGTTCTACCACGCAGTCTAAACCCTCCCGGTCTCTTCCCACTGCAATATGCACTCGAATCTCGCTCAGTTTTGCGGTAGAATGGATCTATCCCGCAACAGGATTTTGGGCTATTAGATCTGGGTTTCTCATGGGTTTTTGAGCATCTCACACTCTCCAAATCGCCCCCAGGGTTTGGGTCTAAGGATCCCCCAATGGGTTTCCCTTTCCACGCCGATTTCTGAGAAATCTTGGCTCTACAAATCATGGGTTTTCCCCAAATCGTGACTCTTGGTTCTCTTCCCCCGTTCGGCTCCCTCTGTTATGCCACTCAACTCCGGTTGCTAGTCCCTAATGGAATGGGGATCCGGGAATACGAACTTCCAGGGGTAGAGTTATGTGTGGATCATGCCAAACAAAGCTCCATACCTTGCCATCCGAATTTTTGGGATTTCCCACACTCCATTTCTTTCACCCACTTCCTGCAACATAAATAAATGGCAACTAGGACAACCAAAGGTGGGTTTCCTAGGTGACATATGGCAGTTTATGGTTCCATCCCACATCCCCCTCACCTATCCCTAGTGGATACATAGTTCCCCCTCATTTAGTTGCATCCTTAACCAACCCTTAGTATTTTTATTACATGATATTTACATCATTTTACAATTTCCGTGGCTTAATAGCACATGGATAACACAATGTCAAATACTTGCCTCTTAAAGCTGAGTATTCACTAGCGGAGCCTTGACCTTGAGTTGCACGCTAGGAATTATACATCACATATGCACAATGTTTACATAAAAGCCAAATATATCCTAAGAGTCAAAATGGGAACATTACAATGGACTGTAAATATTTTGGGATCTTCTTTTTATATATTCTAGAACTCTAGATTACTTATGCGACTAAACTTAAAAAGAGCTAGGTCATCCGATTTGGCCGAGATTTTTTTTTTCAAATATAAATATCAAAGTATTCTTTTACATTAAAAAAAAGAGTCGAATTTATAACTAGATAATTTGATTAGTTTAATGAGTTATTTTAATTAAAATTAATTAAATTTAATATTTTTTCATTATCTCATTGTATGTAATTTTATATGGTTCGAAATGTATTTAGGTACTTTAATTTACTATTTTTTATTGGATTATTTAATATAATAGTTAGATTAGAGTGTAGATTTCCACATAAAATTTTGGATTGGATTGTGTTAAAATTTACAAAGATCTTTGTATAAAATAATGGAATTTAGGTAGATAAATAAAGTCTAAGAATAATGATTTTTGAAATTAGTTAGGAAGGATATGTTAAAATAAGATTCCACGGAAAGAAAAGAATAAATAAATTCAATAATTAATAATGAAATAAAAGTAAAATAAAAATTAAAAGGTGTTTGAAATTAGTTAGGAAGGATATGTTAAAATAAGATTCCACGGAAAGAAAAGAATAAATAAATTCAATAATTTTGTCAGAAGTGGTTCTCGGCTCAAGAGATAGGCTTATCGGGGTATCTTGCAAGAATTTGGGAAAACTACACAAATAATTTGAACTCGGCCGGTGTACGTTTGTGCAATTCTGAAGACAAGCTTGTCTGGGCCGGCAACACAGGACTTGGCATTGTCACGGCAAAATCAGCATATAAAAGAATACTACAGCATAAATACATCTTCCCTCCGGACTGGTGGTATTTAAAAATCTGGCAGTGGCACATCCCTGTTAAATTAAAATGTTTTTCTTGGTTAATACTACAGAATAAGTTAAAGACTTGGGACAATCTCTGCAAGCGAGGCTGGATAGGTCCGAACTATTGTCCTCTCTGTAAAGCAGATGCTGAATCTCGTCTGCATCTATTTGTACAATGTTCTTTCTCTTGCAAGGTCTGGGAAGTGTTGTCCATACACTTTAATATTACCCAATGCTGGGCAATAGGAGACTTCAATATGTGTTTTTTAAACTGGTACAGGCATTGCAAAAAGTTCTTTTATCTGGCAGTTTGCATTCCCTGGGCAATATGGCATATCAGGAATTGTGTCATCTTCCGAAACTCCTCACCTAATCACATCCACTGCTGTTTGACTGCCCTCAAAATGTTCAACTCATGCAAGGTGGACGAGATGATGCTGAAAACAGATCGCATCAGTATTTTTAATCTTATTGTTGATAGACCCGTCCTTTTCTTTGACGGTGCATCACAAGCGGGAATTTGCGCTATAGGAGGTGTTATTTATCTGAATGACTCTCACTATTTTTCTATCAAGCTTAACTGTGGAAAAGGAACAAATATGAAGGCGGAATTAATTGCTCTCTGGTGTGTTTTAAAGGTAGCCAACATTTTTGGGTTGTCAAATCTCAAGGTATACGGTGACTCTAGGGTCACCATTAAATGGGCAGAAGGAAAATTCAAGCTCAATGTTTTAAATCTAAGACACTGGGCCTCCAGAACACTTTATGAACTTTCTAAACAGCAAAACATCTTGTTTGAGCACATCTATCGTGCACATAATAGTATGGCGGACAAGCTGTCTAAACAAGCTATAGATGGATGTGAAGGACACCTGCTCTGGGAAGAATGGTGTGAAGACAGCCTCCAAGATTGTGGATCTATTTATTTCTATGACTGATCTTTTGTCTATCACATTTTCTTTTGTTGCTGATAGTGGTGGACCCATCTTTTTTGGCTGTAAGGGGCATTTTGCTGGGCAAAATTATTTTGGGAATGTTTTGTTTTTGTGAACATCTTCTGGGGTTATTTCCATTCCATGTATTGGCTGTCTTTTGCAGAAAACAGCTTGGGATTTTTCCGAAAGATCCTTTTGATTGGATCACGAACTTATATTGTACTATTTGATTCAGTTTTTGAATATCAATAGTAGTTTTTTTTCTCTGGAAAAAAAATAAATTCAATAATTAATAATGAAATAAAAGTAAAATAAAAATTAAAAGGTGTTTGAAATTAGTTAGGAAGGATATGTTAAAACAAGATTTCAAGGAAATAAAAGAATAAATAAATTCAATAATTAATAATGAAATAAAAGTAAAATAAAAATAAAAAGGTGTTTGAAATTAGTTAGGAAGGAAATAAATTCAATAATTAATAATGAAATAAAAGTAAAATAAAAATAAAAAGGTGAAGGGAATTTGGGGTTGATATTGAGAAAATAATGAGAGGAGGAGTAGAGGGGGTGACAATTGAGACTAGAGGGAGTAGTGAATCAGGATAATTTTAGGGGCGAAATTTAGTCCATAAACTATTTTTCCAAAAAAAGATTTGCCAATTTGCATTTTTTGAAGCCCCATTTCTCCCAATTTTGATGGGGTAAACTTTTTTCACTCTAAAAATCACCAAATTATTATATAAACTATATAAAATCCTTAGAAATTGAAATAATTTTAGAAAAATATCGCCAAATATTTTATAGTTGACATTTTAAGAATTGGTAAGATCCACCAAGGTTTATACACTTAAATAAGTATGGGTCCTTAAAATTATCCCTGGTAGTGAAAATAAGGAGAAGGAACTAATAAATTAGAGGTAAATGATAAATGATTCTAATGAGTAGGTTAATGGAGGAAAGAGTGAAAACAAGAGAAATGAGATAGGGTTAAGCCATTTGATCACAACCTAGTTGATGGATTATAGGTTAACAAGATTGACTCATCTTGTATACATCCTCTCAAATAAAATTGTGGGGCTTCTCTTATGAGATGAGTTAAGTAGTGTGGGGTGGGAGCTAAGAGTTTGGCTTGATCAAAGAAAATGGAGTGTTTCAAGTGAAGGAATGCTCGACGATCACTGATTTGGAGAGGCGGTTATGAAAGGTATCTTCCATGTTTTATTCAGTTGGGTTTGGATGGATCTTCATGTCTGTCTGATGTAGGATTTTCCGCATGAGAAAGGGATTTGGTAGACACCTTAGGAGAGAAGCGGATCATATTGATCTTTAACACCATAGAATAATTATTTAAGAGTTTTGCGAAGCTTGAAAATGGTTTTGATATTCTTTTTGGATAAGATTTTGGAGATGTGGTCAGCAATGTTGCGAATATAAAGAATGAAGATAAAAGAGGGGAGAGGGTTATTGAGGGATTTCTTGGGTTTCGGATGGAGGGTTGTAAAAAATCTGTTTATTTTGGGCTAGGGAGTGGCTATTAGCCACGAAGGATTTAGTTAAATGGGTTCTTTCGATATGGATATGTTGTGGATTACAGATGTGAATAGCTCTATAGATAAGGGTTTTTATTACTCCATATTTCTTATAAGGGTGATGATGGGATTGAGCATGTAAGTATCTATCGATATGGGTTTTTATTTTATAAAATTTGTGTGAAAGGGAGCGTTTGGATTGACGAGAGATGATGAAATCCAAGAATCCTACCCCACACTACTCAAAACGTCTCATCAAAGAATCCCTTGAAACTGATAAGCATCCCCATAATTTTAATCAAAAGGATGGTTACAATCTAGGTCAATCTTGGAAACCTATAATCCATCAACTAGGATCCTATCAACGAATTTACTCTATCTCCCATCTCCTCTTTTCACTCTAACCTCCATTAACCTTCTCATCAGAATCCCTTACCTCTAATCTCTTAGCTTCTTCTCCTTATTCTTACTACTCCCTTTGGTCTCAATTCCCACCTCCCCTCCACGCTGCCTCTTATTTTTCTATCTTGTAATCAATTTATGGTTCTAATCATTTATAATAACTATTACATTTTTACTTAACAATATATGCATAATTATAGGGGTGGAAGGTGTGGGAGGAGTTGTCCTTGGCCCTATAGGAAACATAGAAATAAGTTTCACTGAGGGACTAAGGAGAAAGACCAATAAAAGGGAAAATATGCATTCTTTGTTTATCGACATATATCAATTCTCAACTCTTAAAATATAAATTCATCCCCCATTCTTGGGGATTCCTCTTTGATAATAGACTTAGTGAGAAAGTGGAAGCATGAAGAAAGCTCAATCCTTAGTCAAATGTTGTAGACAATGCATTTGATTCCTTAGAATCATACAATTTTCTCCACATATGTTGATTTGAATAGTATTCAGATAGAATCCAAATAGAATCTCTGTAAAACTTGGCTACCTTATTGACACAAAGATAAGTAGTTAAAAATCAAGGTTACACTAAGAACCTTTGAATACCTTAATGGGCACAATGATGAATGGCTAAGCATAGATTTAAACTCTTAACAATGCATGCAAATATCATCACACGAATTGAAAAGTGTCAAAGGAAAAGACCCAATGGAGGTGCGGGATTAACTCTCCCCATGCCTCCTTTTGCCTTTCTCTCCAACCCATAGCCCAAACTTGGAATTTAATATGATTTTAATGATCGCATGGAGTGAAGGTGGGATAATTAAAATGGGGGTTGGCTCTGGTTTCTCCATGAAATCTATGGGAGAAGGCTTTGTTCTTTTGGAAGGGAAGTCTATGTACAACCTTTTGCATATTGATGGTGTAATCTTTGCGAGGAAGATTACTAATACAAAACTTATGTACAATAGAATCTGATTGCACATCCTCCATAGTGGCACTCAAGCATCCGAGACAATTGGTAAGTCTACATACATCCATTCTTGTTTTCTATTTAATATATATGGTGAAGGCTATAAGTGGGATGGGGTTTGCATATAACTTTTTCCAAAGAGGAGCATAGTGTCATCCTCTTTAATACCTCCTATAATATATCTTGGGAATTTTGAAGGACAAGAACCTACTTTTTCTAAAGAGGAGCATAGTGTCATCCTCTTTAATACCTCCTATAATATATCTTGGGAATTTTGAAGGACAAGAACCTGCTTCCTAAAATAACAATCAATCCTATCTTGAGGGGATTCCTTAAGACAACAGTATTTAGATTAAAATAATCTTAAGGTAAATGTCAAGCCAATTAGAGGGAATGAAACAAGTAATTGAATACTTAGCATACATATGGAAAAAACAAGAATCCAAGCTAGAAGACATGGAGTCCAAGTTTCAAGATATGTCATAGTTACTTAGTAGAATTAGTATATTGTATCAACATTGATCCTAACTATTACATACTAGATAATTAGTATGCTAATAATATGGTTAGTATAGTAATATTGTTACCTATATTTACAATACTGTTAATTGCACCTACAGTATCAACGTGTTTTACAACCCAATATGGGAGAGATATTGTCACAAAAAAAACCAAAAAAACTAATTGGTAACACATGTCAACTCAAATTTCATGAGGTTTAAATTTTTTATTGCATAGGTAATAACAAGTCTCTCTAGAACCCATATGGGGGAGAGATGTTGTCAAGTAGGTACAATAAGTGACAAAAATAAAAATAAATAAAAAATAAAACTAATTAGTAACATATGTCAACTCAATTTAAAATTTTACACAAAATTTAAAATAAAAATAAAACCAACATAGGTCGATCTTTAACCTGAATATATCAAGTACATCGAGAGGGATTGAATTTCTTGAGGTGTAAAATTTAGAAAAAAATTTACACCTCATGAAATTCAATCTAGCTTGATGCGATAAATATAAATTTAAAATCAACTTATGCTAATTATTAGAACCAAAATATTGATATTTGATTTCGATTACTTTTATTTATTTATATGATGTTAATTGAGGTGAGCTTGTAGAGTGAGTATAGTTTATAATGAGATATTTTTATTTATTTATTCAAACATCTTATATGGTTGCGAAGTTTGGGGCTACAAAATCTCTAGTGAATCTTGGAGAAGGATTGAACAAATCCAAAATCATGTTATAACATATAATATCAAAATTAAAGGCAATACACCCTACTCTATCCTTCTCATATAAGTGAGTTTGTACCCAATTGAGAGCATGCTATGACTAGGTATCTAATATACAAGAAAAATATAAACAACATGGGAGACAAAAGGATTCTTAAGATTGCTTCATACTCTAGTCAAAACCACTTGCGACTTAAGCGAGGTTGGCATACAGATGCTAAGTATTGGCTAAGCCATTGGGGAGTTGAGGAAGATGTCACTATGCAAAATAGTGATAATATTAAAAGTATTATTACATCTAAATTTAAGGAAAAGAATGGTGCGATAAAGAGTTAGAGTATAAGAGAAAATTGAGATATTATCTAGAGGTGATCAATCCTAATCTAGAAAATCAAAAGTATCTCTCTATTTTAACTAGCATAAAGAAGAAAATCAACATTGCTAAAATAAGAATAAACTCTCATGAGCTCCATAGTAAAACAGTGGGTTGGACAATTCCTAAGATGTCATGGGATGAAATAAATATGACATCTATGTGACACAAAGAGAGTTGAAGATGAAATCACTTTCTCAGAAAATGTCATGCATACACCCATATTAGAACACAATTCAAAACTTTTGCTACAATATTGAACTTCCTAACCCTTTAACTCATCATAACTTTTGTGATTTAAGAATGGTTCTCTTAAATCTTTTTGAGCATAGAAATAAAATTCTGAGGAAAACCAAGTGACTCATTTCCTTTGTAAGGTTCGATAGACCAAATTTGGTTGTCTTCGTCATCGTCATCGTCATCGTCGTCGTCGTTGTCGTTGTCATCGTCATCATCGTTGTCGTCGTCGTCATCATCATCATCATCATCATCATCATCATCATCCATCATCATCATCATCATCATCATCATCATCATCCATCATCATCATCATCATCATCATCAACATCATCATTATGATCATCCATCAGTATCATCCATCAGCATCATCATCATCCATCAGCATCATCATCATCAGCAGCAGCAGCAGTAGCATCAGCATCATCATTATCATCATCCATCAGCATCATCCATCATCATCATCATCATCATCATCATCATCATCAGCATCATCATTATCATTAGCGTCATCATCATCATCATCAAGTTAGTTGAATTTAAATTAAATAAAAAATTTAAATTTTTTTTTGTGAATAGGTCATGGCACAAGGTGAAGGTAAATTTTGATACACCACTACCCATGCACAATGTATAGGGTTACTAAATTTAATAAACAATCTTATTTATCTAATTTATTTTATAGATCTAATTTATATAGATTCAACTATATTTAAAAATATTAAATATTATTTTATTTTGATATATTTAATTTTGAGATTAGATATATAATTTTTAAAATTTTATATTGATTTTAGTGAATTCTAATAACTATTATAATCTATATTTAATTATCAATTGTATTTTTTTTAAATAAATTAAAATAATAGAATTTATAACATTTTTTTATGTATTACATTAATTAAAACATATTCGTGTTTAAATCCCAAAATTAACCCGGAGTAAATTTTTTTAAACAAGGATTTACTTAATTCACAATTCACAATTTTCAATAGAAATATAAATATTTATAAAATTCTTCGTCTTTGAAACGTTAGTTGAATACATGTCTTTTAAGATGAATCCTTTAAAGTTTATAACTATCACTGCATTTCAAAATTATAGATAAGAAAAAGATTCAAAATAAATAATAAACAAAATTAGATTTATCAATTTAATATTTTTAACATTATAAATAGGGAAAATATAGTTTTCCCAATGTAGAGTGAGATTGAATGTAGAGTGAGATTGAAGGTGATGAAGAATGAGTAAGTCTCAACATTCTTCTTTTTTTTATTTTGTTTGGATTCTAGTTAGAAATTTTAGAAAATTCTTAGAATAGCATATATTAGTTGTTGAAATTGCATAATCTAAGTGTTATAAAAGTATTTGAATGTTGTGAATTCATTTATGCATTATCAAAAACAATTTAAAAGCTTTCAAATTTAAATTTTATCAAAAACAATTTAGCAGATTTTCTGACCAAATACTACAGAAAAGTTAAAAATATAGAATAAAAAGATACTCCAAGAAAAACAAAAAAAACCATAAAATATGTAATAAATTTCATACATGTGAAATTTTAAAATAATAAATAATATTAGATTGCACGCAAAAGATTCCCCAAGTTGACTTTATCACATTATGTTTTTAAAAATTGTTGATGTGAAAACAAATTGAATTTCATATAAACATGTAAAGGTTTCTCATGATATTTAAAGCACAATATTGTCTTGAAGGAATATTATAACATTTAAACACTACATTCTCTTTTAGGCTTCTTTTTAGGCCACTTTTCGCGGGAAAAGGCTTCATGCCACTTCCATTTTTAAACGTATGTCAATCTATGTCATACTAATTCATACTACTTCCGTTTTTGGACAGATCTCAATCCTAATCCATTGGTCAGTCCATCTAAGTCTATAAATTCCCGCTGTAATATGCATTCCCAAGATTGGGACGTCAGCATTGGAAGAAATAAAGATTTCAGATTTGTGGTACAATGGCTGATCATATGCAACAGCTCACTAGTAACATTGAGAAGCTCATGTCCAATGGACTCAACCACCTTGAGGTGCACGATAGATATATTCTGCCTCCCCATGAACGTCCACAGATGTCTCAGATCTCTTACTCTGAGAGCATCCCTACGGTGGACCTCAAAGACCTGGAGGGTCCTAACGGAACAACGTTAATCCATGAAATCCGACGTGCATGTGAGGAGGATGGGTTCTTCCAGGTACAGTACAGCTCAATCCCTTTCCAACAATTTCCCCTTCGCCCAATTCTTTTCTCATTTTTTTTTATCAGACTTGCAGAGTATTGATCTCTATTGATATGCTTATAATATAGTGGCTGGGCCGAGTTTCATACCTGGGTGACTGTATATTTTTTTGTTGATAGCAGATAGTGAACCATGGCGTGGCAGAGAGTGTGATGAAAAACATGATGGGGATAGCCAAAGAGTTTTTCGAAATGCCCGTGGAAGACCGAGCAAGCCTCTACTCAGAGGACACAAAAAAGCCAGTCCGGGTTTTTACAAGCTTCAATATTACAAATGACCAAGTCCTCAACTGGGTGGACTATCTCACGCAGCCTTGTCATCCTCTCGAGGAACTCATCGGCACTTGGCCTGAAAAACCTGCAACCTACAGGTAATCAGCAAATATTAGAAAATATCTGAGACATAGAGAAGTAGTAGCATTGATTCATCTTAACATACTATGCAAATATATAACTGGTTGCTTTAAGCTTTTGCTAGAGAGATATTGCAGGCAAGTACGCCGCTGAGATGAGAGAGCTGATATTAAGGCTGCTGGCCGCAATATCAGAAGCTCTCGGGCTGGATTCCGATTACTTGAATAAAATTCTTGGAAAACATAGCCAAGTGATGCATATAAATTACTATCCTTCATGCCCAGATCCAGATCTTACTATTGGTTTAGCAGGCCATACAGATGCAAGTGCCATCACTGTGTTAATGCAAGGCGATGTCAGTCGTCTGCAAGTATTCAAGAATGGAAAGTGGGCTGCGGTAGAACCCACAGTCAACGCGTTAGTGGTCAACTTAGGAGATCAGCTGCAGGTTAGAAAGAATGAGCAGATCCATAGAATTTTTTGGTCTGTTTCAAAAAATTGATATATTATTAATTCAATTTGTTTGTTTTGTGTGTGATTTGAATAATAGGCAGTGAGCAATGGGAGGTTTCGGAGCGTGAAGCATCGAGCAGTAACGAACAGGGACTATGCACGCATATCAATTCCGACATTCTATCTCCCTTCAGATGATGCTTTTATTGCTCCTGCAACGAGCATGGTGGATGAAGAGCACCCGGCTCTATACAGAGGATATAAGTTTGCAGAGTATCTGGAAACATTCTGGAACGTGGGATTAAAGGGAAAGTGTGTGCTGGATCGTTTCAAGGTCGAATGAACAATGATTCTCCATGGCCAGTTGTCTTTGCATCTCACTATAAACGTGTTATTTCAATGAGCATAAATAAGTATGGGGCATTTGTCGATTAGATATACTCTATACTTCTATCTATCTCTCAGAATTGTAAACTCATTCCAGTAATGTACTCGTCATTTTTATGGATTCAGTGTTTCCAAATTCCTATCTTACCTGTATATATGTAATATGTAATGTACTGTATAGATCTATATTCTACCTATATATATATGTAAAATACCTGTATATATATGTAGAAGTTTTATATATCTAGATGTGAATATAGATTTAACAATTCCATATACGTGTATGAATTTTTTTATAAATATAAAAATTTAAAAATTTAAAAATTTTGGTGTATGAAATTTTCTTATAGATATAAAAATTTAAAAATTGGTATATGAAAATAGTAAACACTTAAATATATTGATTAATAATTTTAAATATATCAAAATTTAAATGCTGAATAACAAAAAGAGTAGTAAAGTTAATTTTTTATTAATGTAGTGATATTAGTTTAGATTTATTTTTTCTTTTATTATGGATTTTAAATTTAATTAAGAATATTTAAAAAAAAAATTGGTTAGAGAAAAGGTTTTTTTAACTGAGTAATAGATTTGGAAATTAACATAAAATTATATTTTAATTGATTTGAAAATTTAAAAGAATTTTTTTTTGTTTATTGATTGAAGAGTGTATTTAAATATAAGTAAATGGTTAATTTTTGTTGGAGAAAGGGTTTTGACTTTGAGTAATATATTTGATAGAGTTAAAATTAATATCATATTTGGAGTTAAGATGAAGTTATATTTTAATTGAGGTTAGAAGTAATTTTATTTTAGAGATTTATTAAATAATATTGAAGGATTATCACAATAAGATGACTATCTCTTTCACACTAACATGTAAAAAACAATAAAGTAGTGTTTTTTTAAAATATATCTATGAAATAAATATAGTTAGCATAAATCTAACTTAACACTAGATTGGTCACGCATGATCAAATCCCTTAAAATCAAACTTTTTTATAATCCTTTGAAATAAAACTTTTTTATAGTGAAAATTTTAAGTCTTTAAAGATTTAAGCTTTCACAAGATTTTAAAAAATTAAATTTTAACATTATATTAAATTTCGAGTTTTTCATTTTACTTGCTCTTTGTTAATACTATGGTTTCTCTAGCTTAGCTTATTTCAGCTGCATATTTCTATGTAGGTCATTTTGGTAAATATATTCAACCAACCCGAATGCCTTTACCAATTAACATCTTAAAGGATTTTACAACCCCTTTATCACTTAGTTTTCGACTTTTTGGAAATATATTAGTGGTCGAATTGAAAGTTGCACTTCTTGTTTCTCTTGTACTTTCATTAGTTCCTATACACTATAATGTTCGTAGAATTATTTATGATCTTTAGCCACAACTTATATAGGTGAATTCATGGAGGGTCATCATTAAATCACCGAATCAATATCTAACAAGGAAGATAGAAGTAAAGCTTCAAGTCTTTGCCAAACCTAAAAGTAAAACATGGGAAAGTTGCAATGCCGTTGGGAGAATTGTATATGCGTGTTTAATAGAGACCCTAGTTTTAATAAAGACTTGAATATTTTGGGGACTTTGGTATCGGTAAACGAATTCACCAATTGATGAATAGCTAGCTACCCCCTATATCCTACAAAGCACGTCAAAATGACCTTAAACCATGGAGCATTTAATAAGCAGCAGAGCTAACCAACGTTTGTGGGAGTTTCATTTTACTCTATTGATCGAGTTGATAGAGAGAAAGACCCATTAATGTGATGTCAGTTTACCTAGTTTACAAAGTAAAACCAATTGCAATTGACCTCATTCATTGACCCAGAACCATTTTATAAGTCTCGGAGTAAAATCAATCATCCTAGCGACTTCCAACTCGCAATCTATATACGTAATTTCTGAAATCAATAATAAGAATGATAAAAGTCTAAATAGTTTTTTTAATTTTATGTGATTAGATTATGTGGCATATTGCACGTCAATTGTTGGAATGTTGCCAGATGTATATGTCACATCTTGCATGTAGAGTAATCATGTCGCACTTAGACTTCAACTGTCCAGCTAAGGTCTAGACAAGGGAATGCAAATTGCAACCAATTTTAACTGTGCAAATTCCCACCAGTGGTCGCCCTTTAACATGGAAAGTAATCTCAAAGGCTCTGGGATAAATGTGAGGAGGAGCCAGCCCTCTCTCCGCAAAGTTCGTGCGAGCTATGGCCATTCCCTAGCTGTTCAATCTCAGAAGGTTTTTGGTAGTAGTGAGCATCACATTAAAACCAAAGGGGTTGGCATTCATGTTCCTCGAAACCCCCAGAGCCGATGTCTTAAAGTGGGATGCCACCACTGTGCTTGGATTCATGCACGGAAAGCCATTGAGAAAGAGCTTAGAGGTTGTGTCAGCAACACATAAATCTTGGAGAGGATTCAAATCTGTGCATGTCACTTGCATAATTGTAAGCGCAAGAATTAGAACCAAAGGAAGAGCCATTGCTAGAGCACACCAAAGACTTTGAATATCAAGAGGATTTCTCAACTGGTATAATGACCAATGGGTGAATCAATATATATATATATATATATATATATATATATATATATATATATACATATATGTACATATATACATATATGTACATATATACATGTATATATATACATATATGTATATATATGTATATATATATATACATATATGTATATATATGTATATATGTACATATATGTACATATATACATATATACATATATGTACATATATGTATATATATATACACATACATAGAGTACTAGCACCTGGTTAGTATAATACTAGTGAAACTGGTTCTCTATATACCCACCATGTCAGTTTTATGTTGCTAGGATTAATACCATGCTAGTTACCAGGTTTGTTACAGGCTGATACATAAGCATAGGCATGATAGTCAGTTATTAATCTAGAGACGTCGTGTACGCTAATTGGCCATATGTTATTATTCCAAATTACGAGTCAGTATACTACACGTATTATTAAGCTTATAGTATTATATATTGAGTAACAGGCTCATCATGAATTATACAAACAGGCGAGTACGGAATGCGGAGATGCAATGCTCCGATGGATGCTCTTGGGACCGTATATCCAACTGATGGTTTGTCAAGCAATAATTATGCCTCACTCTTTTATCTTAAGTAGACAGGGAATTTCCACCCTTTTGTTTAATGCGCATATTCACTAGTATTATACTAACCAGGTGCTAGTACTCTATGTATGTGTATATATATATATACATATATGTATATATATGTATATATATACATATATGTACATATATACATATATATACATATATGTATATATATGTATATATATACATATATGTACATATATACATATATGTATATATATATGTATATATATATGTATATATATATATATATATATACATATATATATACATATATATATACATATATGTATATATGTACATATATGTATATATATATACATATAAAGAGAGACACAATAATTGTTTGGTATAAACAACAATTAAAATTCTTATTTTGATCCCAAAAAATGGAAGAGTGATCGAGATGCAAGAGAAACCTAGCAAATGTTGAGATGAAAGATTGGTTTGGCATGAAAATATAGGCTTTTGCGTGCCAAGGGAATGAAAAAGTATTACTCCTACACACGAAGCGATGAGTTGTCTCATGCAAACGTTAAGAACAACCATATGTTAGCGAGAACCCAACGACCAATAGCTAGGAGGAATTCACTCATGTAGTAAAAACTATAACAATGTGAAGGAGGAGGATAACAACAAAATAATAAAAAACACAAAGATAGAAGCATGATAGAAGCAAACCTCCACTCTAGCTTGTCTGCATTAGCTCGTAGATGCCCTTTCCTATACTCCAGTCACCTAGACCACCTGAAAATGCACAACATGGTTGTTATCATACCAATGACTAAATAAAAAAGCATAATTTGCAATATAAATTAAGATGCTAAAGCAAAACTTGAACTAGCAAATTCGAGCTATAATTTATATGTTTCATGTCCACAGAAACGGGATAGATGGCATCTTGTCGTTCTTAATGTTGTTCGACTTTCCATGACTTTCCTTCCATGGACGTGATGGAGTTCATGTTTAAAGAACAAAGAGTAGTGAGAAATTCCTAATAAAACTCAGTGTATATGCGAGCAAGAATCATGCTGGGACATTTGAATTCACTACTTTTTTTAAGTGGAGATGCTGAAGGAAACAAATCCTTGCCTCCAAAATTGAAATACAATGCAATAGTTGAATAGTCGAATTCGAAAAATATGCAATAGTTGAAGATTAGTGATTTCTAGCTCTTCACATAGGCTTCGAACCAGTGGTGTTAGTGAAGAGAAATGGTTGTTTGCATAGGCTTCGAACCAGTGGTGTTTAGTGTATTTGATATGAATGGTAACTTAATGGTAAATGTGAAGGGTATTTGCACACCAGTGATGAGAAAGAGTTGACTAATGGTATTCTTGTAAGTTTATACAAACAAAATTAGTAGTAGATCAAAAGTGGAGTGAATTTTTTTTTAATCATATGGATACAAAAATTGTACCTTATCGTAAGTGAATTTTATGTTGATCAATGTAACTATACCAACTTATAAATTCAAATAATACCCATTTAAAAAAAAAATTATAATTAAAAAATATTAATGAATATTAGCAGAACATGGTCATTGTAAGTGTCAAAAGGCATAGTGATCACAAATATGTATTAAATATTTTTTCCATTAATTTATTTTTATATCAATGAAAAAAATAGTTATATTCTTTCCCTTGTTCTAGCTACGAGTGAATTGAGATCAAGGGAAAACGACAACCAAATACCAAAGTTCCAAAGGACACCTAAATTCGACAAATTCCTAAGAGATTGTGCCAGCACCATAATTATTAACTAAGACTATATGTAAGAGATAAGCCAAAATGCTAAATAGGGTGAAGCATAAGTCATGATTTTCAAAAAAATATCGGCCAGTGAAATTAATTAATAAACGCCTAAGGGTTATATCATCAACATATTGTAGAAAAGCCTATTATTTAAGCTTTACAATCTACATGCAAGCCACCATGCTAAGACACTTCATTTAAGTAGCATTGACTACATCAAGCCGCCACATTACGAAGCTTCAATTTTTAGGCATTGATTGCAGCAAGACATCTACCATAGGACCTCGGGAGTGTGAAAATGTGTCAACTACTTCCCAACAAATATTTTTACAGTCAAGATACAAACAAGAAAACAAATGACAATAATTAGTATAGATATGGAAATTAGATAATTTAATGTGCTCAATCTAATGGATATTATAAGGATTTCTTAAAAGCAAGAAAACATAACACACAATAAATTTCATCTTATCAAGATTGGATTTCTTCTAAACATTCATTTCAAGTCATAAAATATCATGTTCTTGAAACTGGACATCACTTAACAAGTTCGGGATCTTAGAGCTGGCATGATGTTAGGAATCCGTGTCAACCCTTCTCTTTACTCTGTTAGTATATTTTTGTTGGACGCATATGCTTTGTAAGTCGTCCCGTAGTATTTGTTGATCCATAGTTTGTATTAGCCCATGGTATTGACCCATAGTATTGGATGCATATGCTTTGTAAGTCGTCCCATAGTATTATATGTTCCATGGCATTGACCCAAAGTATTGGGCATAGACTTAGTATATAAGTGTGTGTTGAGGCCAATGAAGGCACGATGAAGTTATGTATTCAGCTTGCTCAAAGGAGGTTGCCCCCTCGAAGTGGCCTGTGATCAATAAAAATATTCTGTGATCTAATATATTGTGCATTTTATCAATTAATTGTTGTAGGTTCCTCACATCTGGTATTAGAGCACTTTCTTGGGCTCGTTGGGTGGAATTTTTTCCCCCAAAAAATTTCGCATTTGTTGCAGGTTCGGATCTGGGAATAATATTTATCCTCTTAATTGTGGGAAGTACTTGGGAATAAGCCCTAAAAATCATTGTGAGGAGTACCACAAGAAACCCGAATCAGCTGGCCCATTGAGAGGACTTGCCAATGAAAAGGGCAACAACCCCTACCTGATTGAGTAGTTCCCACCCGTGAGGTAAACCAAGAGTTGTGATTTGTGGAAAAGCAGTTATCAGTTTTACTTGAGCCATGGAGTGAGGGGTACTTCCCCAATACACAAGCCGTCCGACAACATTGGTGGCCGAGTGAATCCCTTGAACCATTAGGAAGCCGAGCATACCTAGGGTCCATATCTATTTTCAGCTGTTAAATCGCAGATTACATCTGTCTAGACCTGTTGCCGATCACTTCTGCGCCGTTATAGATCCATATATTTCTAATCACTTCCGCGTCGTTGCAGATCCATATGTTTCCAATCACTTCCGCTTCATTGCATATCCATCTATTGCCAATCACTTCCGCGCCATTGTAGATCCATTGCAGAGAAATAAATAAATTTGGTTTTTTCGCCATATCTCATTTTTTTCACTCCGTTTCCATTGAAACTTCACTGACATCCCTGCAATCCCATTCTGCATATTTCATTCATGAGGACCCTATCCCAAATTCCACTTCCCAAAACCAAAAATCCCACATTTGTCTAATTTTAGGGTTTTCCATAACTTCTTCAATTTTCACCCAATCACCTTCAAATTTTGCCACCGGGTTCATTCCCTATTTCTTCTTCTTTGTCCCTCTCTGACAAATTTTTCCATTCTTTCACCCCGCTTTTGAAATCCTCATTTTTTGCTTCCCTGTCCATTCGAAAGTGTCCAAAACCTAGTTAAATCCCAATTATTCATCATATTTTTTCCCAAATCCAAATTTCCCTTTACTAAATAAGCTTTTGTTTGTGTTTTTCTACCCACTCACATAACAAAAAAGAAACTCCTGGTTATGGTTGTCACCCGCAGAGGAGCACAAATCATGGGGAAGATTGTAGCCCTTAAAACCAAAATCCAAGATTTGGATGAAAAATTTCTCAGCCTCCATCTTCAGCATTCAGCCATGAACACAGGGTTCTCTTCTTCCAGCAGTTTTTATGGGTCAAAGCTTGATTTTCCTCACTTCAATGGTAATGATCCAACTAGATGTATATGTCGGGTAGAACAATATTTTAGTATGCATAATACTTTTGATGTCCAAAAAGTTCCACTTTCATCCTTTCATTTGGAATAAGAAGCCCTTCAATGGTATCGTTGGTACATCAAGGCTCATGACGAGCCAAAATGGACAAATTTTTTTCAACTCTTTTTGCAATGATTTGGTCCTAGTGCTTTTGATGACTTCACAGTAGCACTCACTAAATTTCACCAATTTGGCACTGTGAGAGAGTATCAGACAGAATTTGAGAAACTAGTCAATCACACAGAAGGATTGTCTGATGAATTCTATAGGAGTTGTTTTATCAGTGGTATTAAGGATGAAATCCGCTCATAGGTTAAAATGTTCTGTCCCAACACAATGATGGAAGTCCTAGGGTTGGCTAAGTTGGCGGAGGACAAGATCACAGCCCAACAACGCTCCAAATCCACTTTTGTTCCATTCAGAAATATGGTTTCCCAACGACCTCCGATCACGCCATTTCCTCGCACAACTCCTATCAAGCATTTGTCTGAAGCATAGATGCAGGCACGTAGAGAAAAAGGGCTTTGTAATAATTGTGATGAAAAATTTACTCGGGGACATAGATGTGTTTAGCAACAACTCTATCTCTTAGATATGGATTCTCTGCCTGCCTCTGAACTTGGTGCAGAAGATCCAGATACACTAGATAATCAGGTCGACATTCAGTAGCCACCTATTGACCCTCCATCTCCAGACGACCACCTAGAGATATCTTTCCATGCTTTAGCCGGATTCACCACCCCATAAAAAATGTGGGTTAGGGGTTACTTCAAGAAGGTCTTTCTTACAATACTCATTGACTCTGGTAGCACTTATAACTTCATTGACCCTCGGATCGCCAAATAGACTGATTGTTTTCTCTTTCCTTGCTCCAACTTTGAAGTCCTAATTGCCAATGGGGGCACCATACCTTGCAAGGGGAAGTGTCACAATGTGCGTATCTCTATGGAATATTATAACCTATGCTCTGACATGTTTGCCTTGTCCTTAGGCGAATGTGATGTGGTTTTGGGTGTTCAATGGTTATGCACACTTGGCCCCATCTTATGGGATTTTTGTCAACTTTGGATGCAGTTTTCAGTCAATGGGAAACAACACACATTTACGGGCTTACAACCAGGCTCTCTCTGCATAATCAGTTCACATCGCCTAGAAAATATCCTTAAGAATAATTCACATGGTGTCATCGCTCAACTCCATTCCATTCAGATGCACCCATCAATGGTCTCATCTACTCCCTTGGATAGATATGCAGGTGTCTTTGCTGAACCAGTGGACTTGCCACCTTCAAGAGACCTTTCTGGTAAGAATTTAGCCGCATCTACATTTGAGAAGGAAATGATGGCTATTTTGCATGTAGTACAGAAGTGGCAGCCATACCTATTAGGGAATTATTTCTGCATCAAGACTAATCACCAGAGTCTGAAAAATTTCCTGGAACAACAGGTCTCCTCCCTAGCACACCTGAAATGGGTTATCCAACTCATGGGTTATGCCTATGCAGTCACTTACAAGAAGGGTAAAGACAATCTAGTGGCGGATGCTCCTTCTCACACATTTTATGGCCCAGTTTCTCTTTTAGCTATTTCTTTGCTTGTTCCAAATTGGTTGCAATCTATTAACCAGGGCTATCTCTTCTATGAACTCCATGCTTCTCCATCGACAGGGCACTCTGGGTTCCTCCAAACGTATGACTGAGAACAATGTAACTTATTTTGGCAGGGAATGACAATGACAATTCAACATATGGTGGTTGATTGTGATACTTTCTAGGTCAACAAGGGTGAAACGACACTCCTTCCAGGACTACTCGAACCCTTTCCCATCCCTACACAGATTTGGAAAGCTATTTCTATGGATTTCCTTGAAGCGCTCTAGTGGTACAATACCCCATATAAAATGACACCATATGAAGCAATCTATGGACAGGAACCGCTAGTTCTTCTTCCATACACCCTCAATAGTGCCCCAGTCTAGGAAATTGACTCAGTTCTTTGAAACCGTGATCAGATTCTTCTCATTTTGCAGGACAATCTTCACATGGAAAGAATTTGAATGAAACAACAAGCCAATCAGCATCGTTCTGAGCGAACTTTACAAGAAGGTGATATGGTTCTTCTTCATCTACATCCTTCTAAGCAATCCTCCCTGAAACTCAAAAGGAATCAGCTTCTCTCTCAATCTATCCCAAAGGTATTAATTCAATGGCACAAGATGCAACCCAAGGATGCTACACGGGAACCACTCCTTCAGATTCCGCATCAATTTCCACATCTAAAGCTTTGAGGACAAAGCTTTTTCTAAGGGAGAGGGGATGTTAGGAACCCATGTCAACCCTTCTCTTTACTTTGTTAGTATATTATTGTTGGACACATATGCTTTGTAAGTCGTCTCATAGTATTTGTTGAACCATAGTTTGTATTAGCCCATGGTATTGACCCACAGTATTGGACTCATATGCTTTGTAAGTCATCCCATAGTATTATATGTTCCATGGTATTGACCCATAGTATTGGGAATAGACTTAGTACATAAGTGTGTGTTGAGTCCAATGAAGGCACGGTGAAGTTATTTGTATTGATCTTTCTCAAAGGAGGTTTCCCCTTCGAAGTGGCCTGCGATCAATAAAAATATTATGTGATCTCATGTATTATGCATTTTATCAATTAATTGTTGCAGGTTCCTCACACATGACTGGGAATGGTTACTAACCCATAGGGACCTTCCTACTTGACCTTTTATGCAAAGTTACTTGATCTGGTGAGTATAAAACTAAAATATGTTGTGAAATATTGCATATGCTTTGCATCATTACAGAGTTGCAATTATAGAAGTTCTATTTTTGTCATGTGTACTCTTGGTCATATAAATAAATAAATAAAGCTTAATAGAAAAAATTTATCCATTTTTTTTCCGAAACTCTGATTCAAAAATTTCTAGCATATATTACCAATTCATTACAGTAATCAAAATAGAACATCGAGTTGGTTTCTCTTAAAGAAAGGAAGTCTCATACATTGATATCACTATTAGAGAGAGTTAAAAGTATTTCAAAAAGTAACAAGGCGCAAGGCTAAATGCCTTAAAAGGATATTAATAAATTTATACATATATTATACATCTTGGGTGATTACCCATTTCTCCGTAGAGCTTAAACACAGAAAAATTCTATTTAGGAACCATGTAAGGAATATCTTTCCCCAAGGCAAGACATAGGGGTTAACTCCAAGCCGCTTTCCTCAGTTTTACTCTTTAAGGTACAATCCCACCGCTCGAGACATAAAACCATTCTCCCAGATCGACAACAGAGCTGGACAACATTACTTATTATGTGGGAAACCATCCAGATAGATTGTCAGAGAGATCGTTGGCATGACCCTATTATTATAATAAAAACAAATTTTCTCATCCTTCTCTATATGAAATCAGGAGATTTTTTGGAGAGGATTATTTGTATCTACTCTTCTGTGTGGATGGGTTTTATCAAGGTATATAATTGGATGGAAAAGGATCTCATTTGGTAGGTTGGGAATGGTGAAAGGATATCAGTCGGTATTGACCCTATTCTGGGTTTGGATGAAAATTGCAAACTCTCTGTGGTAATCCTTGATTATCTTAAGGAACTTGGTATGTTTACACTGAATAGATTAAAGAATATTAGAAATCAGAATGAGAGGAGTGAATACTAGTTCTTCGTGAAAGATATGGGCTTCAGTGGGAAAGAAGCACTTGAATGGAACTGTTATATCTTCAACTTAAATGCTGTGAGCTATAGGTGCACAAATAATTATGATTGTCATATATGGAATGGCAACCCATCTGCTGGGATAATCACTGCAAACTATGCTTACAAAGCCATTATCCGAAGCAAGTGCATTTATCCATAGAACTGGTGGTACAAAAAGCTTTGGAGTTGGAAAATTCCGTTAAAAGTTAAATGCTTCACGTGACACGCACTAATGGACAATCTAAAAACCTGGGACAACTTGCTTAAAAAGGGATGGTATGGGCCAAGCATTTGTTTGTTGTGCATAAATAAATATGAGTCCACAAAACATATGCTAGTTGACTGTTTATTTACTAGATTGGTGTGGAGCGAGGTTTTAATCAATTTGAAAATTGAACAGCAGTGGGGGAGCGAAAATTTTGATATTTGTTGTTTGGATTGGAATAAAAATTGTAAAACACTTCCTTATCTACCTGCTATGATTGCTTGGGTCATATGGAACACACGCAACAAAGCTATTTTTGAATACATTTCCCCAAATAAGAAACACACAGGCATTTGAATGTAAGCGTGATTAAGGATTATACTAGGGAGGAAGATCATCAAAAGATTCAAAATATGAACTCTAGTTTTCAGATAAAGGAGGCGGTTTATTTTTTTGATGGGGTTGCAAAAGATGGTGTGTGTGCCGCTGGAGGTATCATATTGCTTGATGATGGTCATTATTTTACTTTGAATCTTAACTGTGGGAGAGGCTCAAACATGAAAGCTGAACTATTGGCTCTTTGGTGCATTTTGAAAGTGACCAACTTATTTGGTATTGGTGAACTCAAGATATTTGGAGACTCCCGAGTTACGATCAAATGGGTGAGGGGTGAATATAAGTTAAAGGTTACTTCATTACTCCATTGGTGCAGAAGGATCATGATGGAGATACTGTTGTTCAAAAATATTTCTTTTGAACACACACACACACACACACACACATATATATATATATATAAATATATAGACATAACAACAATATGGCAGATAAATTATCTAAAGAAGCTATGGAAGGAGAATAAGGCATAATGTTTTGGGAGGAATTCCAGGAATATCACAGATGCGGTGAAGTATCTGTTAACATATATGTTTTTTGATATACTTCTTTGTTTTTTGGTTTATAGTTTTGCATGATATGTTTTTTAGGGTGATAGGATATGTTTGGAAGGAACTGTTTATTTTCTGGAAAATATTTTGAATGTTGGTGACAAGTCTGTCAAAGACTTGAATATTCTTGTACTATTTGATTCATTTTTTAATACCAATAGTAAGTTTTTTTTTTTTTGAGATGAGGCTGAGAGCCATTGTATAATGCACATACATGGAAGCTTAGGGATGGCCATATTGAAATTTGTTTTTCATTTTTTGAGAAGACCTAATTACAAATTATCATGATTAAGATTATTATATTTATGATGAAGAATTAGTGTTATGTTGAAGATTTTATGGATTTATTTTTGGCACCAAAACAAAACAGAATGAATGGGAAACACATTTTACTACTTTATTGTGCCATTCTAGTACTTTTGTCAATGAGTATCTTGACTTAATATACAGGTAGGGAGGATCCCACAGTACATAGATCCATTACCCATGAATATATCTCACTTGATGTAAAACATAGTGAGTGTTCTCTTGAATTCTATATTTGTTATGGGTAATAAATTTTTTATAAGCTAGAAGGTACTTCTATTAAGGATAACAAAAAGTTACAGAGAGTTATAGTGACAGATTTTGTGGTTGGCCTAAAGGAAACCCATACCACATATTAACCAAAATACTGGCATTCCAATTTCTAATAGGAAAATAAAGTCGGTATATAGCAATAACTATAAACTTAGATACATCTACCCTATCCTAAGTATATCTATGATGATCAAATAACTAAAGCTAAAGAAAGATAACTTTAGTCCAGAACATGAATATCATGACTATAACTAGTAATGACCTTCTCATCAGTTCTTTGAGGGCTTGTTGTTCTGAAATCCACCCCTTTGGTAGCCTTGTATAGAGCAACCAAATTTCCAACCTCATGATTCTAGGATAAAATATTCTTGTTCTACTCAATGAATTCTTCCATCATTAACACCAATTCATTTCATTCTTATGTAGCATTTTGATCCTCGAGTATAGCGCCACAGTCTTGAAATGTTGAGTGTCTCAGGCTCTATTTTTCCCTAGGTTAGGAACAAATGGGCCCATTTTTTCTTGTATGTCTTCATCCTAGATACAATATTGTTCCACTTTCAGCCAATCTTTGATGTCACCAAGCTCCCTTTGAATGTGGGTTGGGTCAAGTATGAAATAACAAGTCTTAATCCCTTCAATATCCTTTTGAATCCTTGGTTCAGATACTGGATTCATTCCTTTGCATGGGTATCTTCCTCGGGGAGCTCTTTCCCTATTTAGGATTTAACTCGGGGACACAACAGGGGGGCTAAACAGGGGAATTCAATAGGGGAACTGAAATGGGGGACTAAACTGGATAAAGGGGGGTCGAGTTAGAAGTGTTGAGGACTAAGATATAATACATGGTACTAAATGTGGGATACAATGGTGGTAGAGAGAATATATTGATGGTATTGAGGTCGAGGCCAATCCCCTTGAAATAAACTAGGTCAAATATGAACATGTTACAAATATACAAGCCAAATTTAAAGCCCTTAACAATATCCATGCCACAGGAAAACCCCTTGATGGTGGAAAGGTCGAAACCCTTAACAATGTCGACACCAAATCAAAATGTCTCTTGGAACATAAAGGTGGAGCTATAAGGGGGTTTAAACCAAAAACCAAACTGAGAAACATGATTTGAGATCACTCTAATGAGAGTGAAGGATGAAACAGAAGCCAACGAGCATAAACAAACCTGTATATAACCTGAAGCCAATGCCATAGAACTCAACAAATGCTAGCTATGTCTAGATGCTTTAACCGTGAGGTGACGTGCCTATCAACACCATAATTTCTTTCACATTTTGCTTTAATGTCACATATCACAACCAAGGAAAATTTTAGAGATGAAATTTAGACAATGGGCTGATTTAGAGGATTTTTTTCAATAAAAAATCCACCAATTTCGATTTTTTTACTAAATTGATTTGCCCAAATTCCAAGGCATAAAATTATTTTACTCTAAATATCGCCAAAATTGTCCAAGAACTATATAAAATGCCTAGAAATTTGAATATTTTTACAAAATTATCACCAAACATTTTTTGGTTGGAAATTTTAGAATTAGTAATATTCACCGAGGTTTCTACACTTTAAGAAAATTATGGTCCTTAAAATTTTTCTTGATCCCGACATGGATTTCCTCATCAAACTGACCAGGAATTGACCCAAACCCACAACCAAAGCTCATTTCACAGTATGAGGGGAGGATCTTCACTTGTGTTCATCTCATCATGGTGCATGCTGGTGGCTATTAATCATCCCGAGGGTCGCCATATGGCTTGCTAGATGTCCCCTTGGCATGATCCTTAATTCCCTTCGCTCATACCTTGCAAATAGACACCAAATCCAGGGTTATGGATAATCATTAATGAACATTGTTTCTTATACTTTTAAAATTAGGAATAGCATCGAATAGTACAAATATATGCAAGTCTACTACTACTTTAGCTTAGCCAACACTAGGCATCGAATAACCTAAGAAACATATACTAATAAATTGCCTCATTTTATGTTTTAATATTACACCAATGCCTTAATAATATTACATCTAATCTATATTAAATTATGCCTTTCAAAATAGTGCAATGGTGTGGATGAATAATTATTATGTTTAAAAGGTTGTCCTTGTTTCCAAGGCTAAGCTTAGGAATGAGAAACCTAAATCAATTGGAGAGGGCCTTTATACAACAAAGTCCTCAAACACATGTCCCCATTATGCCATTGTTTGATCTAAGTGAGGAGGATAAAAAGATTAAGGATGTAGAGAGAGTTTCGCCAAATCATATAATCATGAAACCGTATGAGTGAGAACCATCATGTATATATGCAATTTCATATGTTTATAAAACATTGTATTAATTTATTAAGCATTTAAGTTTCAAATAGTGCCTAACTATCATGCATTTATATTTATGCAGGTACATGCACATCACAAATGTCTCCATCCTTGTGTCTTTCCTCTTTGTTAGTATCTTCTTATTTATACTCATTTTAAAGTAAGATCATAATCATGTGCATAACCCCATTTATATTAGCATATGTTGCACATCCTTTACTAATGATAATGAGATGATAGTGATAATGCTTCATAGCTATATATTTTTGGATCATGTATTATTAATTATAGTTAACAATTTTTTTTGTATAATACTTAATGTTTTTCTTATATTTCACTTAATGTTTTTTTTTTCTATTTGCAATAATAAATTTCTTATGTCTATACAAGTGATTAATTATTTTATTTTACATTCATTCATCAACTATATAACTAAATTTTGATCTCAAGTCTAAAACCTAATCTTAAGACTAGGACCTCAGCTCAGTATAGGTTTTTCGACCTATATTACATTGATATTTTTATGTCCCCGAAGGGGATCATCTATGTTTCACTTGATCTCTATTATTTTGCCCCTAGGTCTATAATTTTTTTTTCGAATCTATAGTTGATCTATAATTGAAAATATATTTTATTTAACTAAATTTTTAAAAATATAATTTTTTGAATTGTTATTGGTGGTAGATCATGAGGTCATCCTCATTTTTCCCTTCCCCGGAGGGGGCGACAGGATGACCTCACTTGGACAGAGGGTTTTTGTCAGAGTCTTTTGCATGGATATGCTTATGGTGATTAAGAGAGTGGCTTGTACGAGGTTATGGCTATTAATGCACTTTCGAAGCCCTAAAATATCTATTCATGACAGCTTGCATTTGCATAGTGTCAGGCACCGAGTCCATTGCTCTCTTCCTGTGAGTAGAATATATTTATTCATGACAGCTCGCATTTGCATAGTGTTGGGAACAGATTCCATTGCTCCCTTCCCTGGCTAGCTCTCACATCCTGACAACAATTTTCTTATTCGATAGAGTAGCTACAGTCGTGCATGCAGCCCTCCAAGTGGAGTCTAGGTATCGCTCCAGAACATGATAAATGACCAGGACCAATCCACCATTCTAATGAATTAGAGGTAATTTAGGGCTTGTTTAGATTGCTGTAGCAGAATGTGAGTAGGTAGAGGATGGATGAGGAGGAAGGGAGTCCATGAGTCCCCTCGGTGCCCCGATTAATCTGCCCGTTGATTTTCTTTCTCGGGTATTTTCTCTTCTCATATGCACTAAATTGTTTTTCCCGGGTTTTGACTATCATTCTCGGAATTTTTGTATTAACAATTCTAAAATGTGAAACAGAGTTTCTACCTTGCGTTGAATAATTCATGAGAATTTTTATTAGTTTTATTCTAAAGCGAGAAGGAGGAACTCTGCACATGTTGAACAATGCACAGGGTATACCCTCGACTCCCTCCCTCTTTTCTTCCAGATATATTATTATGATGATTTATTTTTACTTGATTACTAATCAATTTTATTTTTCTGGATTGCATATATGTTGCGTTGGTTTTATGGGGATACAAACAAATATTTTCAACCTGGATTCTAGGTATGTGTCCAGTCCCAAATCTTCTGAGTCATGAGCTGGAAGCTCTAATGAAATATGTTTAAGCACTTTTCTTTAGATTTCTCTATTGGGGAACTTACCTGGAAGACATTTACTTGGGTTTGTAATAAGAACTCCTTTTAAGGGTTATGGACATTGATATCTTTAATAATAATTACAGGGGTGACAAACCCCAGGTATTCAGTGCATGTTCATTGTCCAATTGTCAAAGTTACAGTAAAGATATTATAGTTCTCTAAAATTAATTGAACTCTTTATATTATTAGTGTAATCAAAATGTCTTTTGTTTCACTGCGTGTTCATTATCTAATTGTCAAAGTTACAGTAAAGATATTATAGTTCTCTAAAATTAATTGAACTCTTTATATTATTAGTGTAATCAAACTGTCTTTTGTCTGCATAGAAATTTCACATTATTGTCTGAACTCTTTATATTATTAATGTAATCAAACTGTCTTTTGTTTGCATAGAAATTTCACATTATTGTCCTGATATGCCTTACGAGGGTTTTTTCCTTTTGTTTGGAAATGATTCAATTCATGCACATGCTTAGCATCATGATTATGTTTGATTTAGTCGATTTACCTTCCGCAACATTTTTTATTTCATATTAATATTGATGGTTGTTTTTTGCTACATCATCTTTTGTTTTGGCTCATTAACTTCACTTCTATGCATATAACTGATTGCAATTTGTTTTGGCTCATTAACTTCACTTCTATGCATATAACCGATTGCAGTAGGTTTGAACAGCTACCACTTATATAAATTAAATTCTTTCTTCTTCTTTGACAATCTAGATATTGGCAATAGATTCTAAAACACTCTGCAACATTTTTTATTTCATATTAATCTTGATCATTGTTTTCCACGGGATGATTTTGTGTTTTTAGCTCATTAGCTTCACTTGTATGCATTTACCTAAGTTTCAGTTTATTAACAACATAAATGTGCATCTATGTGAGAAGCACTTTTCAATGATCTATTGCTTTGAATCATCTAAAAAAAATCCAGCTAACCCTATGTGTTAATAGAAGACCAGAAAACATCCGTTCAAGCCCCAGCTAACAATCTCCTTCGTATTGTTTGTTATAATTTCACATGCTTCCATTATTAGAACATAAATTATTGTTGTTAACGAGAAGAGAAAATTACTTTAGGGAAGGAAAATGAATTCTCATGGTTATTATTATATCATTTAATAATGGACGATGATGGCGAACCATCAACTCTTCGCATGGACCATGTAATTATTAAGTGTGTGGCGTCAACACACTGCCACCTTGGGTACCCCACAAACACTATGGAGCATTTAAAGGATCATTTTTGAAGGTGATCATCACATCTCACAGTTTAGTACGTTCACTGCAGAAAATGTTGGCAGCAATGCATTATCAGAACAATTGCTTACATATAGTAAACCTTCCAAAACTTGTATTATGACACAGATTTTTCAACAATTTGAGTTGTAGTTATTTTTAGTAAGTATTTAGAGTTATATTTTTCAACAATTTGAGTTGTAGTTATTTTTAATAAGTATTTAGTGTTACACTGTGTAATTTTTTATATAAAACTTATAAAATATCAATTTTGTTATGAAAAATTAAAAAGTTAAAACATAAAAACAATTTAAGTTGTAGTTATTTTTAGTAAGTATTTAGAGTTATATTTTTTAACAATTTGAGTTGTAGTTATTTTTAATAAGTATTTAATGTTACAGTGTGTAATTTGTTATATAAAACTTATAAAATATCAATTTTGTTATGAAAAATTAAAAAGTTAAAACATAAAATGGAATAGAATTCAGTAGTATGTCATGGCAAAACATTCCTCGAGAGCCAGAAACTATGTTTGTTAAGATCTCAAATTCTTAGAAATTGAATTAAACCTTTGGTCGAAGATAAATGAGAGTTGGAGACCTATGATTCATGCACTTAAAAACCAGTAATTTACTGTAAGGAAAAACCTATTAGTATTAGTTGACATTCCCTTTGGTGTGGAGTTTTCATTATAATATTTATACAACTTTAATGATGTGCTCTCTTGTGACTCTTATCGTTTGATATGAGTTGGTAAAGATGATTCACCCTATCCAAATTAATAATAAGTTATTCAATAACATTTTTTAAATGTAAAGAACTACAAATATAAATTTACAATGTTAATTTTAAATTTATAAAAATATATTTTGAATTATTTTATTTTATTTTGGTATAGTGTGGTTAAATCTTAAAAGAAGTTTTTATTTCAATGGTATATTGTGGTTATATGTCAGAAAAAATGATTTTATCTTAATATAATGTGGCTATATCTCAAAAGAAATTTCTTTTGGTATATTGTGGTGATATCTCGAAAGAAAGACATGGTAAAGCATTTAAACATATTTTAAGTTAAAATAAAGGAGTTAGATTTATATTTGTTAACAAATTCGGGGACATTCCCACTGTCCCCGTCAATAGATTTAAGATTTAATGTTCATTGCAAGTTTGTTTCATAGATCTTTTGCACTGCAGTACTAAGGGCCATACTGATATGCATCGCAATGCACTGATATATTGGAGAACATGAGAAGCCAATCAACTTGAGAATGACAATCATGGTGGTGCACACAATTACCTGATATGCATCGCAATGCACCGATATTTTGGAGAACATGAGAAGCCAATCAACTTGAGAATGACAATCATGGTGGTGCACGCAATTACCTTGGTTCCTTGCTTCCTTCACTAAGCCTAGATTTTTGTTGTTATTGGATGGGACATATGAGCTTGTCATTGATGAACTATTTAGACCCCTTCAACCTCCTTCTTTGTCATAAGATTTGAGCTATGTCATATTCATGCCATAATACTATGTCATATTAAATTCAAATTAGAATGTAAAAACTACATCATATATATGACATATCATCAAACAATCTATGCATAAGAAAGGAACTTGCAATATAGATCCCGGTGCTTAGGATCTTACTGGACCTCATACCTTTGATATAATAACCAAAAATCACCATATAATTATATTTAAAGAATTATTTGTTAATTTCTTAACTTCTTTGAAATCAAAAGTACAACCCAACCCACATAAATCCTCTAGTAATACATCCACATAATTGTTTAGATTATGGCTAATACATTATTCATCATACACCTTGAATTAAGAAGTAAGTAAATCTTATTAGTTTTGGACATGCACATAACATCTTGGTTTCATACATATGTTTAACATAACATCTTGGTTTCATACATATGTTTAAGGTGATCAAATTATTTAAATTCGAATTTAAGTTATGGCCAAGTCTTAAGTCTTAACTTTATATGTATGAAATTAATATCATAAAATCTATATCTTTCACTTGATACTAAATCTATATTTCGAACATGCACATAACATCTTGGTTTCATACATATGTTTAACATAACATCTTGGTTTCATACATATGTTTAAGGTGATCAAATTATTTAAATTCGAATTTAAGTTATGGCCAAGTCTTAAGTCTTAACTTTATATGTATGAAATTAATATCATAAAATCTATATCTTTCACTTGATACTAAATCTATATTTCGGATTTTTCAAAAGCATAAAGATGAAACGTCTTTAAAGAGTAAAACACATACCATATTAAAAAAGCTAGCATAAAATCAACCATATGATACCAAGATAATAGAGTTTATAAGTAATATACGCAATAACAATTGATCTTAAATTTCGCATCTGTGTCACTCTCATATCCAAACCCCATTATACATTCACGTATCTTCTACGATACTAGTGTTTATCACCCCCTTTAATAAATTCCATCTTTCAAATCTAGAAATAGGTCATACGGTAATTTTATAATGAACAATGATATCCATGCCAGCGTATAGTCCAGGATTACATAACAATATGCAGCCAGTAATAAAAAACAAGTTCGCATGGCAGAAACAACTACCGTAGTTGAGGTTTGAAAGTTAGAAAAATAGTTGTTAAAGTTAGAGTCATTGTTATGAGAAAGAGTGACGTACCAAAAAATTCACAGCGTGAGTTATGCAACTCTAGGCATTAAATGGTTGACGATGGGATCTTTTAATTGATTCGATGTATTGTGTCTTGTTATTCAAGTATTCATTCGTTTTTGTATCTTGTTGAAGTTTTTGAAATTTATTGTTACGAGGTTTTTGAAATTTGGTGATTGAAAAAATATATATTAATATGGACTTAATGCATATTACGGTTAGTTTTGAAAAAATACAAATACGGTAGTCGAATCGTCACATAGGCATCGCATAGATTTGCTTACCGAAAAAAGTTAGAAAGGGAGGCTCCAGTGCAGCCTCCCTTTCTAACTTTGATTCTAGTAAGCAATTCTTACGTCAGCCAATGCGAGGATCAATAGAATAATGTAACAGGCTTCCGTTGTCTATATGAGGCAGCTGTGGTCGGCGGAAAGCTTTTTACAAATTTTGAGTTGTCCATCAACATCAACTGCTTGAGCTTCACGTTTTCTTAACTTCATTCTATCGGAATGCATAATAATTTAAAATGCAATGTGGATGCGAAGCCTGATTCTTCTCTCCTCAGGAAGAAATCAAACATGAATCTATGTTTGAATGTAATAGTCCACCAGAGTTCTTCCAGGGTTGACTCCTTCTGAATGTTATAGTCCACCAGAGTTCTTTCACCTTCAAGTTGCTTCCCTACAAAGATCAATTTCTATTGATCGTGTGGAATCCCCTCCTTGTCCTGAATCTTCGCCTTCACATTATGGATAGTATTAGATATCCCAACTTCGAGCAGGATTGTCTTGTCTTTCAGTATATATTTTATTGATTTCCAAGTTATAAATATGGAAGATGCGCATTCACATCCCAAAGGTGTTGGAAAGAGCCCACACATGGCAGTGGCTGAGCAAATAACTCTTGTGTTGGGATTGTTGACTGCGGCGCTGGTGCTCCTCCGACTTATTCGCAGGTGGTGGAATGGTCATGTCGGCCAAAATAGGAAGGCCCGTCTGCCTCCCGGATCTACTGGATGGCCGGTCATCGGCGAAACATGGAGTTATTATCGCTCCCTGGCCAGCAGCAATCCATCAAAATTCATGGAAGATCGAAAGAAGAGGTATTAAAATGTAACAGAGTTCCTAGATTTAAATGTAAATGTAAGTTGTTGAGATTGTATCATTCCGGTGCAAAATTCATAGAAGATCGAAGGAAAAGGTATTAAAATGTACAGAGTTTTCAGATTTAAATGTAAATATAAGTTGCTAAGATTGTATCATCCAGGTACAATAATACAGAGTATTAGAGATAGAAAATGCTAAATCCATTTTTACAATAAAAAAAATGAATGAAATTTAAACAATAAAAAATTAAGATTTAAGCGAAATTTTAATTAGTAAAAAATGTGAGAGTTTACTTCATTATATACCATGTTAATACTCTTTTTCCTTAGTTTTTGAAACCGTTGTTAGTTTTTCTTATTGTTCTGGTTGGTTGTTGAATGTTATTGACGTATGAAATGAAAAAACGCAGGCATAATTCGGCCATTTTCAGAACTCATTTATTTGGGCAGGAGCTGATTATGTCAACAGATCCCCAGTTTAACAAGTATGCGATGCAAAACGATGAGAGGATCTTCCAATCCAAATTCCCAAAGTTTCTCACGACCTTGACAGGCAACTACGCGTTTCTCGTAATGCATGGCGAACTCCTGAGGAAGCTCCATGCATTGACTGTGAATATGTTGAGGCCTGAGAGGCTCAGAGCTGATTTCATGGATGAGATACTGTCTCTCTTTGACTCCACTATCAATAGATGGGCAGACATGAAACAAATTTTTCTGCAGAATGAGATTGACCAGGTATGGCTACACTAGAAATCGATTGATTGAGTTTCTACAGTGCATTTAATTCATGAGATTCTGAATTTTGATTACTTGGTTGGTTGTTTGGTTGTTGCAGATGGTTCTCAACTTGATGGCAGATTTATCTCCTTCCAAAGAGACTGATGAAATTCGGAAGTTGTTCGTAGACTTTATCCAAGCATTGGTTTCCATCCCTACTAAGATCCCTGGTACCACCCACGCAAAGGGGCTCAAGGTTTTATAAATCTCAATCTGTCTTGCAAATTAGCATAGATTCATTGGATTGTTAACCCAATTCCCAATTTTTTGCCATTCAAAAAACTTACAATTTTCAAAATCTTAGAAAGATGATGGTTAAGCTCAAATCTGTATTTTCATACCTTGTTTACAATTTTCAAAATACAAAACAAAAAATATTTGTTACCAATTGTAGTTTACAATTCATACATGTACATGTTACACAAGCATGTAAAGATGTATTAGAGATAGTGACATTTTACTGTAATCGTGTTATTGTCTTAACGTTTTGAGTTCACACCAAGATTCATCAATTGATTTGATTTTTTATATGATGATGTAAATGTAGAGAGGTTTTACTGTAATTATGTTAATGTGTCAACGTTTCGAATCTATATTAAGATTTATCATGATGTAAGTAAAGAGAGATTTTACTGTAATCATGTTAATGTGTCGACATTTCCAGTTTATATCAAGATTCATTATCAAAATTAACTGATTTTTTTTTATGTTATGATGTAGGCCAGAAAAATTCTCATAACAAAAATTTCAAAAATAATAGAAGAAAGAAAAAGACATCCAGAAGTAATCCATCGTGATATGTTGACACGAGTCCTGCAAGAAGGGTCCAAGAAGGGTCCATTGCAAATACACATGAAATTATTTATGACTGTATTCTAAATTTACCCTTTGCTGGCTATGAGACCACATCCAAATCCATGTTATTTACTATCAAATTTCTAAGTGATTGTCCCAAGGCATTGGCACAACTGAGAGTATGTATAGTTTCACACAATTTTTCATTTTTATTGTAAGTTGAGATATTTGATTTGGAAGACCATAAACTGAAATATTTCTTTGTTTTATGACAGGAAGAGCATGACATGATACTGAGGAACAAAGGAGGTAAGAAGAATCTCGATTGGGATGATTACAGGTCAATGAAATTCACTCAATGTGTGAGTAAAATAGTGTCGTTTTTTTATTAGAAAATCTATTTGTGTATTTAAAGATTTTTTTTTAATTTTTAATTTTTACATTTAAGATAATTTTAAAAAATTGAAAAGATCTAAAGGTTGAACTTTTTAGGTTATAAATGAATAAGATAATTTTAAAAATTTGAAAAGATCTAAAGGTTGAACTTTTCGGGTTATAAATGAAACACTTCGTTTAGGGAACTTTGCATCGGGTGTGTATAAAGAAAATAAGGAAGACATCAAAGTAAAAGGTATGGTTGGGTATATTGTAGCGGTGGTGATACAGATTTTGTTAAACATATATATGGTTGGACAATACCAGCATAGATCCATCTTAAACCCGTATCTATCAAGCACCAAGCATCGAAAGGGATCCAATTTCTTGAGGTGTATTTCTTTTTTTAAATTTAAACTCAAGAAATTTGATCTCTCTTGATTTATAGATCCGAGTTTAAGTTTTAAGTTTTTATTTTATAAACGAACATCTACTTTTTAATTACTTTTCATAATATTTTATTTTATGAACCAACATGGATTTTTTTAAATACTTTCCATAATTTTTTTATTTTATGAGCCGACATGAATTTTTTTAATTAAAAAAATTACTTTTTATTAGAACACCTAGTTTTATTCGGTGCAATTAATAAAATTTTTGTTAAGTATATATAAATGGGTGTAATTATAATGTTGTTAAGATTAATATAATTTGTATATTTAATATGTTTTATTTAGTAGATTAATGCATTTTTATTATCTCTTTCTTTTTAGATTATGATATTCCTAAAGGATCATTGTTCCTTTTCTCAACCATGGCCCCACATCGAGATGAAAATTTCTATTTTGAAGCTCTTAAATTTAACCCATGGCGATGGGAACTTGATCAGGTACAAAAATAATTATGATGTAACTTAAATGTAAAGTAGTTTTTTGAAATAATGTGGCTATTAAACTTATTCTTATTGTAGGACATCTCAAATGACCTGGTATATTCACCATTTGGAGTGGGGCCTAGATGATGTTCAGGACATCATCTTGCTAGACTTGAGTTATCTATCTTTATTCACATGTTTGTCACAAGATTTAGGTTTGTTTTTCTATTTTAACATAATTGAAACTTTAGAAAGTCATTAAACAATATTTTAGTATAATAAATATCATTTATATGTTTAAGTTCACTTTACTTATAAAATTGTCTTACTATCAAATCTTTTTATTCTATTCTCTTAAAAAAAATTCCAAATTTTGATAAAATTAAATGTAATATTATTTTGTTATATATTTGGCAGTTGGGACGTGCTTGCAGATGACCATGCTTCATATTTTCCAATGCCTTATTTGACTAAAGGATTTCCCATTCATCTCCATTTAAGAACATTGAGAAAATGACTTCTTGCTTTGGGAAGTAAATATTATGGGGCAATTTGTATTTCACTCAATAAAGTGAGTCATATACACTATTTGTGGACATCTTTAAAAAAATTTCCATATTTTATGTTTGATATTTTGTTGTTCATAAATAATGAGTGAATGAGTAATGACAATTTCTCTCCAGTGTATGTAAGCATATAGTATCCATATGTGACTTGTTATTGGTACTATGTGTTACACACACTGACGTGTGTATCCTACCATGTTGTCCTAGTTTAAAATTTAAACCCAACATTATCTTAAAAGTTTGTGGTCATTTATATGCCTTTGTGTGAGTTAGCTTGAATGTTTGAGTACTTTTTATGTATAATTGATTTTATATGTGATGTTCAATTTCAATAATAATATAAAAGTTATAATTTGTAATTTATGGTATAATGATTTATTTTACTTATTATTTAAATAAATATAGTTGTTTGGAAATAATTCTACTTATTAATAAGAACAAATAATTTATGTTGTTTTAATTCATTTTAAGTATTAATCTGTGTTGTTTACTTGTAATTGATTTGGCCTGAAGTCTTACCAATTTATTATTTTGATATATTTGAGTCTTGTTGCATAAAATCATCCTAAATCATTCTTATACAAATTTGTATTGAAAATTTTTCTAAAATCATAAACAACTCCTCTTTTCATAAAAATTTTAAATGTTTTCATTCATTTTAATGTTTTTGTTTTCTTCATCCAATTGATATTTCTATTTTTTTACCACTTAAAACATTGTGAACACCTTTAAATACTATTTTTCAAATTTTACCTTGGCAACGTGTGATAGTGTTTCTAATTTTTGTTGATGGTGGGAATTTGTTTTTAATTTTTAAATAAAATTGAATACTTTTTTGGTAGGAATTTGTCTTTTTTACAGTTGGGAAAAATGAGAGAAAAATAATTAAAATTTTATATGTTTTTACGAGTGAATGATGAAAAATAATTAACATTTTATGGCTTTTGTTTTCAAAAGCATCGACTAGCAACATAATTTTATAGGCACTCGTATTATGTTTTCGTGTTTTTGTAATATAATTATACCCATAATATTATTTACTGTTATTTTAATATTATTTAATGTTATTTTGGATGCATTGGTGGATCTTTGATGGTTGTTTATCTGGATTTTAGTGTATCTAAATTTTTCAAAGTTTCCATTTAACAAGGGAAAGTTTGATAACTATTTTATTTAAAATAATAATAATAAATATGAGATTGACTTAATATAATTTAAAGATTGAATTTTTAATATTTTTATATTTGTATCAATTGGTCTAAAGTATTATATATGAATTTGTTTGTTAAATATTCGAAAGAAGAAGTTACTGATGTAATATATGTAAGTAAGGTTTACATCTTTCAGCATTGCACACTTGCACTTCTCTTGTAACAGGTGATGATTTTTATTTAAAGTAGGCTACAATATTCTTCTCTTCTTTACTAAAGATTAGACCATATCAGTTTTTTATCTCATTTGACATCTTAAACAACATTTTAAATAGAAATTCCTACAGTACCTTTGAATGTGCACGATTGGATTTGCATTGAAGCATATTGAGTCTAGCAATTATATTGGGCAAAGTATTTTTGTCAAAAAAAAATTCACTTTTTCAATTCAAAAATTGAATGGAAATTTAATCTTAACAGGGGCATACTATAATTGCAAGAATAACATTATATGAACAATGTACATATCATTTGTGTGGCTATCAAAAAAATCTTCTATCTTATCTTTTTTCTCTTTCTTCTTTTTAACCTCATACCATTCCTGAAAAAATGTCAATAGTAACTAACTAGTAAGGAAGTATGTCTTGGAAGGGAAACCGTAAAACTTGGTGTTTAATAAGGTTTCATTTTGTTCATTTTATTTGGTTGTTGTTTTATGATCCATAAAACTAACTAAGTATGCCTTGGAAGGGAAACTGTAAAACTTGGTGTTTAAATATATTGTGAGTGAGCATAACATATGTCTAACCACATCATCTATGAAACCATTGATTGATTTTATAGACATGTTCCATTTCTACTTTATCTATGCAAATAACAACGAATAAAAGTATTTGTGAAAAGTAATAAGTTCATGATCTCCTCTTCTATTTCTTTTGGTGGTTAAAAGTTTAAGTAAAGCTACAGAGGAAGCAAAACTTTCATGACATTTTAAAGGCATAAAAATTGGCACATCCCTTCACATTTCTTAGGATATATTGCTAAGAAATTGAAAAAGCCTTTAGATTTGTTTTGTAAAGCTACATGTATGGCTATTCATTTAGTAACCATCAATATATTAATGCCATAGTCTTTTGAAACTTATTAATGCTATAGTCTTTTGAAACTTAGACATAATTGATAGAAAAATTATGTTGAACCTATAAAATGATTTAAAACTATTTATTGTTGTTTAATCTTTATATTAAAAATCAAGTTTCATTGTTTCTCAATTTTAACAATAACTTTATCATACAACTTTATTGAAATAAGTTGTAAAAATTATTTATAAATAAATATCAAAATCTTATATAATATAAATTTAAAATAACACAAAATATTCCAAAAATCAATAATTAAGTAATCAATAATGTTAACAATAATTTTATCATCCACTTCCCATCCCAAAGTTCTTGGAAAGAGCCCACTCATGGTTGATTTCAAGGTCATAAATCTAGAAGATGCACATCCACATCCCAAAGTTGTTGGAAAGAGACCACTCATGGTTGATTTCCAGGTTATAATTCCAGAAGATGCACATCCATATCCCAAAGTTCTTGGAAAAAGACCACCCATGGTTGACTTCCAGGTTATAAATCTAGAAGATGCACATCCACTTCCCAAAGTTGTTGGAGAGAACCGACTCATGGTTGATTTCCAGGTTATAAATCTAGAAGATGTACATTCACATCCCAAAGTTGTTGGAAAGAGCCCACTCATGGCAATGGCTGAGCAAATGCAAATAACTATTGTGTTGGGATTGTTGACTGCGGCGCTGGTGCTCCTCCCACTTATTCGCAGGTGGTGGAATGGTCATGGCGGCCAAAATAGGAAGGGCCGTCTGCCACCCGGATCTACTGGATGGCCGCTTATTGGCGAAACATGGAGTTATTATCGCTCCCTGGCTAGCAGCAATCCATCAAAATTCATGGAAGATCGAAGGAAGAGGTATTAAAATGTAACAGAGTTCCTAGATTTAAATGTAAATGTAAGTTGCTGAGATTGTATCATCCAGGTGCAAAATTCATGGAAGATCAAAGGAAAAGGTATTAAAATGTACCAGAGTTCTTAGATTTAAATGTAAATGTAAGTTGCTAAGATTGTATCATCCAGGTATAATAAGAGTATTAGAGATAGAGAATGTTAAATCCATTTTTACAATAAAAAGTAAAAAATGTGAGAGTTTACATCATTATATATTATGTTAACACTCTTTTTCCTTGGTTTTTCTCACCGTTCTGGGTTTTTCTTATTGTTCTGGTTGGTTGTTGAATGTTATTGACGTATGAAATGAAAAACCGCAGGCATAATTCCGCCATTTTCAGAACACATTTATTTGGGGAGGAGCTGATTATGTCAACAGATCCCCAGTTTAACAAGTATGCGATGCAAAACGATGAGAGGATCTTCCAATCCAAATTCCCAAAATTTCTCACGAATTTGACAGGCAACTACTCGTTTTTCGCAATGCATGGCGAACTCCTAAGGAAGCTCCATGGATTGACTGTGAATATGCTGAGGCCTGAGAGGCTCAGAGCTGATTTCATGGATGAGATACTGTGTCTCTTTGACTCCACTATCAATAGATGGGCAGACACGAAACAAATTTTTCTGCAGAATGAGACTGCCCAGGTAGGGCTACACTACAAATCGATTGATTGAGTTTCTAAAGTGCATGAGATTCTGAATTTTGATTACTTGGTTGGTTGTTGCAGATGGTTCTCAACTTGATAGCTAAAAAATTGCTGGATTTATCTCCTTCCAAAGAGACTGATGAGATTCGGAAGCTGTTCGTTGACTTTGTCCAAGCATTCGTTGCCATCCCTACTAAGATCCCTGGTACCACCCACGCAAAGGGACTCAAGGTTTTATAAATCTCAATCTGTCTTGCAAATTAGCATAGATTCATGGGATGTTTAAGCCCAATTCCCAATTTTTTGCAATTCAAACAAATTTACAATTTTCAAAATCTTAAAAAGATGATGGTTAAGTTCAAATCTTAATTTTCGTCGCTTGTTTACAATCTCCAAAATACAAAACAAAAAATCTTTGTTACCAATTGTAGTTTACAATTCATATATAGATTCATTGGATTGTTAAGCCCAATTCCTAATTTTTTGCCATTGAAAAAAATTTACGATTTTCAAAATCTTAAAAAGATGATGGTTAAGCTCAAATCTTAATTTTCATGGCTGGTTTACAATTTTCAAAATACAAAACAAAAAATCTTTGTTACAAAACAAAAAATCTTTGTTACTAATTGTAGTTGTGACAATTCATAAATGTACACGTTGCACAAGCATGTAAAGATTTATTAGAGATGAAAGTTAACAGTGACATTTTATATAATGATGTAAATGAAGGGAGATTTTATTGTAATCATGTTATTGTGTCAACGTTTTGAATCTATATCAAGTTTACCATCAAGTGATTTTATGTCAAAGTTTTGAGAGTTCATATCAATATTCATCATCAAAATTAACTGAATTTTTTTTATGTTATGATGTAGGCCAGAAAAATTCTCATAACAAAAATTTCGAAGATAATAGAAGAAAGAAAGAGACATCCAGAAGTGATCCATAGTGATATGTTGACGCGAGTCCTCGAAGAAGGGTCCATTGCAAATACACATGAAATTATTTATGACTGTATTCTAAATTTACTCTTTGCTGGCTATGAGACCACCTCCAAATCCATGCTATTTTCTATCAAATTTCTAAGTGATTGTCCCAAGGCATTGGCACAATTGAGAGTATGTATAGTTCCATTCTCATGTTCATTTTTATTCTATGTTAAGATCTTTGATGTGGAAGACCATAAATTGAAATATTTATTTGTTTTCATGACAGGAAGAGCATGACATTATATTAAAGAACAAAGGAGATAAGAAGAAGCTAGATTGGGATGATTACAAATCAATGAAATTCACTCAATGTGTGAGTAAAAATATTGTCGTTTTTCATTTAAAGATGTATTAATTTATTTAAAGAAATATTTTTTATTATTTTTTTAATTGAGATGATTTAAACAAAAAAAATTAAAATGTAATAGTTGAATTTTTCAGGTTATAAATGAAACACTTCGTTTAGGGAACTTTGCTTCAGGTGTCTATAAAGAAAATAAGGAAGACATCAAAGTAAAAGGTATGGTTGGATATATTGTAAGGGTAATGATTTAAAGATTTTGTTAAGTAGATATATGGTTGCATATATGTTAGGGACAATGTTAAGATATAGGTTGGTGTAATTATAAGGTTGTTAAGATAAATATAGTTTGTATACTTAATGTCTTATTTAATTTATTAATGCATTTATATTATTTTTTTCTAGATTATGATATTCCTAAAGGATCATTATTCTTTTTCTCAACTATGGCTCCACATCGAGATGAAAATTTCTATCTTGAAGCTTTTAAATTTGACCCATGGCGATGGGAACTTGATCAGGTACAAAAATAATTATGATGTAGCTTAAATGTAAAGTAGTTTTTTGAAGTAATATGGCTATTAAACTCATTCTTATTGTAGGACATCTCAAATGATCCAGTATATTCACCATTTGGATCGGGGCCTCGACTGTGTCCAGGACATCATCTTGCTAGACTTGAGTTATCTATATTTCTTCACATGTTTGTCACAAGATTTAGGTTTGTTTTTTCTATTTTAACATAATTGAAACTTTAGAAAGTCATTGAAAAATATTTTAGTATAATAAATAGCATTTACATTTTTAAGTTCACTTTACACATAGAATTTGTCTTACTATCAAATTTTCTTTTATTTTTAGAATATTCTTAATATTTATTTTCAAATTTTGATAAAACTAAATGTAATATTATTTTATTATGTATTTGGCAGATGGGATGTGCTTGCAGATGACCATGCTTCATATTTTCCAATGCCTTCTTTGTCTAAAGGATTTCCCATTAGTCTCCATTTAAGAACATTGAGAAAATGACTTCTTGCTTTTGAATGTAAGTAGTATGGCGCAGTTTGTATTACACTCAATAAAGTGGGTGAGTCAATACATTATTTGTGGACATATTTAAAAAAAATCCATGTTTTATGTTTGATATTGTGTTGTTCATAAATAATGAGTGAATGAGTAATGACAATTTCTCTCAAGTCTTTGTAGGCATATAGTATCCATATGTGACTTGTTATTGGTACTATGTGTTAGAGACACATATGTGTCTATCCTAAGGAGCTATTGTTGTCCTAGTTTAAGTAAGTAAGGGAAAATTTAAATCCAACATTATCTTAAAAGTTTGTGGTCATTTATATGTTTGTATATGGGTTAGTTTGAATGTTTGAATGCTCTTTAGGTATATTTGATTTGATATGTTATGCTCAATTTCAATAATAATATAAAGGTTATAATTTGTAATATATACTACGATAATTTCATGTTAATTATTATTTAAATAAATATAGTTGTTTGGCAATAGTTCCACCTATTAATACGAATGAATAATTCATGTTGTTTTAATTCATTGTAAGTATTAATCTTTGTTGCATATTTGTATTTGTAGGTGACTGCGTCTAATGTCCTACCAATTTATTATTTTGATATATTTGAGTCTTCTTTATATAAATTCATAAATCATTTTTACACAAATTTGTATGGAAAAAAAATTTAAAACCATAAATACGTCCTCTTTCCATAAAAATTTCTACATATTTACATTCATCACAATGTTTTTTTCTTCCATTATCTAATTAATATTTGTAATTTTTTTAACACTTAGAACATTTTGAACACTATGAGACTTACCTATGCAATGTGTGTGTGTTTCTAATTTTTACTTTTCTAATTATGGCTATAGGAATTTTTTACAATTAAAACAAAAAACATTTTTTTTGTCTTTTATTTCCAAAAGCATCGATTAGTGAATGATGAAAAATAATTAACATTTTATACCTTTGGTTTCCAAAAGTATTAACTAGCAACATAATTTTATAAGCACTTATATTATGTTTTCATAATACAATTAAGTACTAACATTTATTATGTAATGTTACTTTGGATGCATTAGTGGACCCTTTGATGGATGTTTATTTGGAGTAAAAGCATTAACTAGCAACATAATTTTATAAGCACTTATATTATGTTTTCATAATACAATTAAATACTAACATTTATTATGTAATGTTACTTTGGATGCATTAGTGGACCCTTTGATGGATGTTTATTTGGAGTGTTTAAAGTCTATCTAAATTTCTCAAAGTTTCCACCTTAAGGGAAAGTTTGAATAACGACTTTACTTAAAATAATAAAGAATGTGAGATTGTGTTAATACAATCTAAAGAGTGAATGTATTATATGTTAAAATTTGTATTATTTTGTATAACATATTATTTGTGAATTTCTTTGTCAAATATTTGAGAAAAGAAGTGGACATAACTATTAGTGAGGTTTTGAGAAATTCGTGAACTTGGATTCCCATTGAATTAAAGTCATTTTTTTTGGGAAATCATATGTAAGTGAGGCTTATATCTTTCAACATTGCACACTTGCACTTCTCTGTAGCAGGTGATGATTTTTATTTAAAGTAGGCTCCAATATTCTTCTCTTCTCTATTAAGGGTAGACCATAGCGGTTTTCTATCTCATTTGAGATCTTAAACAACATTTCAAATAGAAATTCCTCCATTGTCTTTGAATGTGCACAATTGGATTTGCATTGGAGCATACCGAGTCTAGCAATTATATAAGGCAAAGTAACTTGTCAAAAGAAAAAACTTACCTTTTCAATTAAAAAATTGAATGGAAATTACACTTCTCAGGCACATACTACAATTGCAATAATAATATTATATGAACAATGTACATATCAGCTATGTGCCTATGAAAAATAATCTTCTATTCTATCTTTTTTCCCTTTCTTCTTTTTAACCTAGTGCCACCCCCTGAAAAATTGTCAAGGGTGACTTTAACTATAATTCAAATTCATGAAATTTTCCCATTCCCTTAGAGGGGCTTTATTTATAGTTACCACCCTCAATGAGGCTTCATTTTGTTCATTTTATTTGGTCCGTAGAACTAAGCATGCCTTGGAAGGGAAATCATAAAACTTGGTGTTTAAATATATCGAGTGAGCATAACATGTGTTTAACCACATCATCCATGAAACTTTGATTGATTTTATAGACATACTCCATTTCTACTTTAGCTATGCAATAACAATAGATAAAATTATTCATGAGAAGTAATAAGTTCATGAGCTCCTCTTCTATTTATTTTGGTGGTTGAAAGTTTAAGAAGAGCTATAGAGGAGAGAAAACTTTCATGAAATTTCAAAGGCATAAAAATTGGCACATCTCTTCACATCTCTCATTTACTTTTTGTGGATGATATATTTCTTTTCTGTGATGGCAGCAAAAAAGATGCTAAGAAATTGAAAGAGTCAGCCTTTAGATTTGTTTGTAAAGCTACATGTATGGCTATTAATTTGGAAAATTCATCTATCTCTTTCATGGGCATCGATAATGAACTGAAGATGTGGTTGGTTGCTCTTTTTCTTATCTTTAAAGTTACATTGGAAAATGGAATTAATTTTTTAGGTTTCTCTATAAAAACCAAATGACTATTGTAAGCAGGATTGGTATTAGTTCATAGCCAAAGTCAAGAAAAGGATTTCATTTGGTGCAACAAACGGCTCTCAAGATGGGTTAGGCTCATTCTCTTAAAAATTGTTTTTGAATCCAACCTAATTATTGGGTTTCCCTATTTTCCCTTCCTAAAGGTATTTTATAAGCAATCAAGAAAATAAGCTTTCATTTTTTGTGGATGGGTGACAGCCACAAACATAATTTTCCTTGGTCTTCTGGAGAATGTTGACTCTTCCTAAAGAAAAAGGGGGATGGAGGATAAAAAAAAATCATTTATTCGATAAAGCCCTTGCAGCAAAAAATGTATGGAGATTTCTAAAAGTTGAGGGGCTATGGGTCTTGGTTGTAAGAGAAATATATATCAATCTCCTCTTGGTATTAGAATGGTTTATCTTGCCCAATAAATCTCATAAAAATGTATTTGTGGTTTGGAAAGATGCCATTTCTTCATTTCATCTCATAGGGGATTGGCTAGTGTGGAGGGTGGGTCCAGGTGTACAATTTATATTGGGGATGTATTCATGGGTGGGATGTGAGGGAAAACATTTTTTACCCATTCATATGGTTGAAAATTTGAGAACACAAGCATTTTATACTTTGGATCATGTATTTGATATGGGTAAGAGTACTCTCATGGTGTAAAGATGGTTCAGTGCAGATTTCCTAGGTTTTGGGATTAGGTAGTATGGGAAAATTATACATCTTTACTTGCACATAGTCATGTAAGAATCAATGACTCTAATGATGATCTTGTTTGGCCAAAGAATCCTATGGGAGGAAGATATGTTATGAAGTTAGGCTACAAATTTTAAGGGAAGAAGAGAGACCTTTCCCTCTAAAATGGTTGTATAAATGCATTTGGAAGTTCATATTCCCCCTGAAAATCAAACTTTTTATGTGGTCTATTATTAATAAATCCTTACCAACTTGGTATTTTATGCAACGGAGACAATGGCATGGTAAACTGCATATAATTTAGAGTAGAGAGAGCATTTTCCTAAAACTACCTATGGTATGAACCTAGAACCAATGGTCCTTCAATCAAAACTTGTGTAACGCTTTGAACAAAAAGAAACATTGTCAAATGGCTAGGGGAGTGTTCACCTCTTGGTCTCTTCCTAGTTGGATTGGTTGGTTTCTCTATGGTGCTTTCAACTTCATCCCATCCTTGAATCTCTCATTCAACATCATTGCCTCAAGGGAGGTTATATAAATCTTGTGAGCAAGGAAGGCACATTTTAATTGAGAACACTCTAGTCACCATGCTTTCATATTAGGGTTTCATATTTTTTGTATGGTTAATTGCTTGCGCATTTAATTTCATTGATTATATCTAGATATAGTATGTACAAGTTTATTGTATGTGTATTTCAAACCAACAAAGTAAGTTAAGTAGGTCATTTTTCCTTTCTTGGTTGCATCTTATTTGTCCCTTTTCCCTAATATAAGTATCCTTCATTTGTTTAACTAGTTTACCTTTAAAACATAGTTAAAACTCTCGTTCACCTAGGGAAGTGAATAAAAATTACAATCCTCTTGTTTCTTTTCCATCATAAGAAGAGGGTATTCACATTTCTTTCTCGACAAAAAAAATGTATTTTTATTCATGCAAAACCAAAAATGTATTCTTCATGTGCTCAGAGAACAATCAAAAAAGAAACTTTGGTCAAATTTCATGCGATAAGCCTACCATATCAAGGCCAAAATACATATAGACTATAATATATCAATACGAAGACAAAGCAATCAAAAACTAATTGTTTACCCAAATATTTAAACATTGGAAACCTCTGAGTAGATATTGCCTACAAGCAACTGATTAACCATTAAGGAATTCTTCCAAGTTGAACATATTTTCTTGTAGATTCAGTCCCCCGCTTGACAACTTATCTACAAATTGATTGTGTTCTCTAAAAAATGTGTAAACTTGATCTCTTGAAACTTGCTTGTAATATACTTCAATTGAGTTGCAATAGGAAGGATTCGTTTGTTCTAAATCTGAATTTGGTTTTCCATCAAATTGATAGCCATCAGAGAATCACCTAAAACTTGGAAAGAACTAAATCCCTTAGCCAATACAAACTTCATCTGATTAAAAAGCACTTTTAATTCCCTTAATGTGTTAGTTCCTTTGTCAATTTTGGATTTAAAATTAAAGAAGTGATGGTTTATAAGTGAAGAACAAAACCCAACCCACGGACTAATCTCTATCCTTGACAGGCACCATCAAATAAACCCCATGAAAGAGATTTATCTATCTACATGGGTCCTAAAATCCTTGGAGTGTTTTCAATGGAAGTATCCTTATAATGAGAAATTAAAGTCATCGATTGAGCAAACACTTGAAACAAGAGAAGTACTTTCCCTTCAAACAAACAATAATTCCTCGCAGTCCAAATACCCAGAATACTAGGAAGGGCAACGCCTTGAACACCTTCAACTCCTTCCTAGACAACCAATATGAAGAATAGTATTTCATTGATTCACCCCTCCGAAAATTTTGTAAACCAACCAAGCCTTCAACTTCAACCCATGCCTTATTAGAAAAGTGTTGGAGTATTGGTACAACCACATGGTATAACCGCCACACCTCTGGGAATATAAAAATGTGGACTAACCGACACTCCTGGTAATAGGACCTTGTGCTTGGTTTCAAATGTTCATCAATATTTGTGGGTTTTGGTGTAACGGAAAACCTTACATGGTATCAAGATTGCGAGAGCTTAGGTTGAGTAGTTGCTTTCAGTAGTGCACCGAAAGACTCTAGATTTCCACAGCAAATCCCGGTGCCATTGCATTGAAGCCATTGGAGAAATCATTCAGAGTCTAGCCAAGTGTGAAGGATCTGGATAAAATTGCCTATTGTCTTAAAGCAGTGCTCAATAGATTCAGTAACTGGTTTATCTCCAAAATTGAGATTTTTTTGCAGGATTTTGAAAGTTTTTCAATGCAGCAGTAGCACCAGTTTCAATTTGTATTCTCTCCGGAAATTTCACATGGAGAATTCGAATGCTCCTTTGTCTTCAAGAATCCTGACACCCTTCAATTATCTTGATTGGAGGGTTTATATGCATATGGTATTGCACAAAAAGAGTTTGTACAGGGTCATAATGGGCAAGGAGGTCGAACCTCAGGCGGCTATTGAGAAGGCCAAGTACCTAAACAGATTAGATAAAGCTTTTGGTTTTATGTGTATTCACATCTCCAGATATTTTCTCTTCGACCTTGATGAATTGAAGACACCAAGAGAGGTTTGGTTGAAGCTTGAGTCTCTCTTTGGTAAGCAAGATGAGCTGAGAGGCCACATTCTAGAGAATGAATTAATTTCTCTTCAACCCAGTAGTTTCGAAACCATATAGTAGTTCTTTTCTAAATTCAAGTCCTTGGTTATGTAGTGCAAACAATGTGGCATTGAGAAGAAGGATGAACTGTTGGTGCTCTCCATCCTAAGCAAGCTTGGTCCTGAATTTTCAATATTTGTTTCTAGCTTCCATTCTGGGAGATTGTCAATCCCCAACTGGAAAATGCCTTCTTTAGATGCATTCACTGAATCTCGCATCCAAGAACAAGACAAACTAATTTAGATGGGTGCCTTGAAGGCCTCCAAAAATCGAGCTCTTATGGCTAGGGAATTAAAAAGTGTGAATGCTAAAGGGAAGAAGAAAGGTAAAGAAAAGAAGCAATTTGAATCCAAGCAGAAGGAGAATTTTAATCCATCAGAAGGAGCCTCCAAATACAAGAAGGATAAGCAAAAGAAGTTTGAGAAATCCAAATGTATGTACTGCAAGAAAGGAAACCATCCAGAGATCTCTTGCATGAAGAATACCATAGATCAAATGGCCAAAGTTCTTGAACAAAACAACATTTCCCTCCTAGATGGCGCAAGAAAGACTGATTATGGAAGCAAGATAGATGATCATGAGATATTCCATGCACTGAAGGTTGGATTCTCTCAATGGCCAAGCCTTCCTCATTAATTCTGGAGCGTTCAACCACATGGTTGCCTCTAGAGAGTCATTCTCTTCTCTAGATCTCACAAATGGTCCCAATATTCACATGGGAGATGATTCTAAAATCTCAGCTAAAGGGAATGGCAAAATACAACTTGAGCATGGAAAGTTCAACAATGGTATGTATGTGCCTTCTCTAGCAGCAAATTTGTTATCTGTTTATTAGGTGACACACACAGGTTCACCAAGGAAATTTGTTTTTGGACCTGACATAGTTGAGGTTGCAGAGATCTCATCTTGAAAGATGATAGCCAAAGGTATTTCAAACCGTGCCTCAAAGGCATATGAGTTCTCCTATTTTTTGCCATAATCACATCAAAGTGCTCTCTTGACTCATGCAAATGAGACTACAAGACTCTGGCATGAAATATTTGGACATCTAAACTTCAAGTACTTGCAACAGTTGCATAAGGAAGAGATGGTTGAAGGATTTCCTGAAATAAAATTCTCTCAAGGGATATGTAAAGGTTGCTTGGTAGGGAAGCATCCAGAGTGAAAGTATGATGTTGGGAAGGAAAAGAGAGCTTCCTCCACATTTGATTTGATGCATAGTGATGTCTCAGGACTGAGGGCCCACAGCTTCTATGAATGGATCCAGATACCTTATGACCTTCGTTGATGACTTCTCTAGGTTCTGTTGGATTTACTTTCTCAAGCAGAAGTCTGAGGTATTCAAAAATTTCAAAGTTTTCAAGGCCTTAGTTGAGAACACTGTCGGCAAGAAGATCAAAGCACTTAGATCAGACAATGGAGGAGAGTACATCAAGAGGGAGTTGCAGCCGTTTTGTGCTTCTGAGGGAATCCAAATGTAACATTCTGTCCCATACACACCACATCAAAATGGTGTAGCTGAGAGGAAGAATAGGTCATTGAAAGAGATGGATACCTGCTTACTTGAAGCAAGGGATCTTCCACCATATCTCTGGGAAAAAGTAGTGAATTGTTATATATACATTTAGAATAGGGTACCCCACAAATCTGTGGATGGGGTCACTCCATTCGAAGCACTAAAGGGACACAAACCTAATGTCTCTCATCTAAGGATTTTTGGATCCAAGGCATGGGCCAAAATCCCCTCTGAAAAAACAAAAGCACTTCAACCTCGAAGTAGAGAATCCATTCTGCTTGGATATGCAGAAGATGCAAAAGCATACAAGCTGATGGAGATTGCAACCAAAATATTCTTCATTGAAAGAAGTGTCAAGTTCGATGAAGATCCATTGCATGATCTACAGCCAGTTGAAGATCAAGGTATAACTGATTTTCCTACTCCATTTGCTCCTAATGATGTTTTTTCAGATGATCCACATTCAGATTCCGAAGAAGAGGACCAAGATGAATCAGATCTAGATATTGAGTATGAAGATTAAGCAAATCTAGATCCAGATCGAGCACCTACTCCCAAACCAAATCCTAAATGGGCTCAAAAGCTTATTGAGGATGCTAGGAACATTGCTGGAGATCCATCTAACTATAGAAGAACCAGATCTTCGTACCAAGATGCAAATCTTGCAATATTTCATACAAATCCACTTCTCCCTGAGAGGTGCTACATGATGGTGGGGTCTGATCCACAGTCCTTCAAAGAGGCTTGCCATGATCTGAGATGGCATGCATCCATGGATCAAGAATATGAGTCACTACGGAACAATGATACATAGGATCTTGTCTCTCTCCCCCTAGGTAGAAATCTATTTCAGTGCAAATGGATCTACGAAACAAAACTTACTTCTGATGGATCTACAACCAAGTATAAAGCTCAATTGGTTGAAAAGGGGTACTCACAAGTTCATGGTTTGGACTATAATGAGACATTCGCTCCTATAGCAAGAATTCAGTGATACTTGTTTTGGCCATTGCAGCTTCGAATATGTGGGAGATACATCACATGGATGTGAAGAGTGACTTCCTGCATGGTGACTTAGAAGAAGAGATCTATATGAAACAACCTAAGGGTTACATTGATGATCCATCCTTGGTGTGCAGACTAAGGAGATCATTGTATGGGCTCAAGAAATCCCCAAGGGCATGGTATTCCAAGATGGATTCTTTCTTATTGTCACATAAGTTCGAGAGATGCAAATCTGACTACAATGTCTACATGCAGCAGAAGAGAGGTTGTCTACTATTGGTTGTTTTGTATGTGGATGACTTTCTCATCACCAGTGGTTCATCTACTGGATTGAAGAACATCAATTCTTCTTTGAATAAATCCTTCTCCATGACAGATCTAGGACTCCTGGAACAGTTTATTAGCCTTGAAGTAACTCAAAATGCTTCGGGGATTATGGGGATTATGATTTCACAGTATAAGTATGCATCTGGCTTGCTCAAAAAGTTCCACATGATTGATTGCAAAGTTGTAACTTTTCCTTTCCTATCTAGCATCAGATTGGAAGAAGGTGGTTCTACTCCTTTGGTTGATAGCACTTTGTACAAATAGTTCATTGGTAGCTTTCTGTACTTGACACATTCAAGACCAAATCTATCATATGTTGTTGGCGATGTGGATAGTTACATGTAGGAGCCACATGAGCTACATTGGAAGGTAGGAAATAGGATCTTGCACTATGTGCAGGGTATGAGAGAGTTTGGTATTCATTATTCTGTTGGTGCTCAGTTATATCTGGTTGGTTTTACTGACTCAGACTGCGCTGGAGACAACACTGGAAGGAAATCTACTTCAGGATATGTGTTCATGTTGGGATCAGGACCAATCTGTTGGTCAAGCAAGAAGCAAGCATCACTCGCACTCTCTTCAATAGAAGCAAAGTACAGAGAGGCTGTGAATGCATTTATCCAGGCAGTTTGGTTACCTGAGATCTTGACAGAGTTGGCATTAGCACTTCTCCTTCAGTAGACCTTTTATGTGATAATCAAAGTTCCATAAGGATCTCCATTGATTCAGTTCAGAAGCAAAGGACCAAACATATTGAGGTTCACATGCACTACATCAGGGAATAAGTGGACAAAAGGACCATCTCACCGCATTATTGTCCTACAGAGGAGATGATTGCAGACATTTTCACAAAGTTTTTCACTCAGAAGAGATTTGTCCATCTCAGATCTCTACTTGGTGTAAAAGTTGTTTGAGTTCATTGCTGTTCATTTTTTGGGGGGGTTTGTTCCCATGATGTTTTCCCCCTTTCCTTAGTTTCATGGACAGAATATTATTTTTATTGTATGGGTGACCTTTGGTCTCAGTAACCAGGGTGCAAGATTGTCTAAATTTGGATTAAGGGGGGTGCTAGGATAATTAATACTCCAACCTTGTCCACCTTAGTGTTATTAGTCTTTTCCTAGTACTGGATGATGCCATTTCCCCCCTAGTGGTGTGCAGATGTCATCTAGAACCTATTTTCCACTTGATGTGCCCTACATGCATGATTTTAGGAAATCTAGAGTGAGTTCCCTACATTTCAGGATCTAACTCATTGATCTAGTTCAGTGCACCTGAGTCCCTAACTCTAGTGAGGGGTTTGTGCTCCGATTGCCACTGATTGTGATATAATGTGCCCTCTATATCCCGATTGCATGAGATTTTGCATGCCAAACTCATTGATGCGCCCTCCTTGGTCAGTTAACTGCCAGTAGATTCAGTTCACTGAGTCTTAGTTGTGTTTGGTAGCCTCAAAGAACTCCAGTGGTGATATTTCCTAGGAAAGACTGACTGGGATTCGAACTTTTCCTAATTCTTTCATTGTGAGGTATTCTCAGGCTCTATGATCTGCTATGAATTTCACATGGTATTAGAGTTGAGGTCTCAAGTTCAATTCCCCTAAGTTATGCCGGAGGGGGGGGGGGGGTGTTGGAGTATCGGTACAACAACATGGTATAACCGACGCACCTCTGGGAATATAAAAATGTGGACTAACTACCACTCCCGGTAATAGGACCTTGTGCTTGGCTTCAAATGTTATACCATGCGGTTGTACCGATACTCCAACACCCCCCCTCAAGCGTAGCTCAGGGTATTTGAACCTGGGACCTTAGCTCTAATACGATGTGAATACACACAAAACCAAAATCTTCATCTAATATGTTCAGGTACTTGGCCTTCTCAACAACTACTTGAGGTTCAACCTAGTTTCCCTTTGTGACCATGTGGTGCAACGGTTATGCTGTGAATTAAAAGGTGTGACTTATATTTTTCATTACATTTACGTAGTGAGCACATACTAGGCCCCATTCTACCCCATTACAACAAATTCCAGGTTAGGACTCTATCACTTAGTGCAAGCAACGTCAACTTAAATTTGAATTCAAAGGAGCTCTAACCTTCCACAACTTTTTCCACCACCACTGAATCTCACCTCCCCCAAGACCAAGTAAAGCCACATATTCAAATCTAAAAGTGTAGGAACCTATTGATTCATTCAAAGTCCAAATAAACTCATCAGTGTCTATGCTTAACCTAGTATGTGTTTTATGTAGCTTGGGTAAAAACAATTCCTAGAAAAGAGCAAAATACATATCTAGAAGCAAGTCTATAGTTGTCAACCAACCTTGTTTCCACATAGAAGTCTCCTCAAGATTCTCAATCATATTCAGTGTGACCTTACCAATCAGTTGTAAGTGATGGACCAGAGAACTAGGGAGAAAAATGTTCCTATTAGAACCTATAACCACATCAACACCTATTCTAACATGAAACCCATCACCAACCTTCCTTGAGCTAAATGTGATCCAATAATAGGAAAATATAGAGTCATTGCCTTCCACTAATTAGACATATCATGAATATTCTCTCTTTTCTTAACCAATCCAGGAAAGTATTTGGAGGAATATATTTCTAGATGAGAATCCTATTCCAGAGGATGTCCTTTGTAATAAAATTCCATAATGACTTAACCACTAAAGCTTGACCAAATAGGTGGAAAAAAAATCCCCAACCCCCCAATGCTTTTGGGGCAACCAACCTCTATCACTATACTCGATGAGACCCTTTACATTCATTGCTACCTTTCCAAATGAAGTTGAAATAGTACTTCTTGATCTTCTCTGTAACTCCTTGAGGTATATGGAGAAGTGTTTTCCAATACATTAGTATAGCCTCTGAAATAGACTTAACTAAGATCATTCTACCACCTCTTGATAGCCATCTATGACACCAGTGAGAAAATTGTTTCTCAATTTTAGATACCAGCCACAACCAATCAACTTTCCCTTAACAATTAGGTTTAAGCTTGAACCCCAAATACTTGATACCCTCATTCAAATCTAGGTCCTAAAAAGGGAAATATCTCTCCATATTAGCCACCTAAGCCTCAATTAAGCCAAAAATACAGAAGGTAGTTTTGGCTTCATTGACCTCCATCCGTGTGGCCTTTTTGTAGAGCTGAATGATAGTTTGAAGATTGGCACCTCCCCTTGTAGTACCAACAAAATAGAATGACATCATCCAGAAACAAACAATGGGTAAGTACGTCCCTTCTTCCCATATTTACCCCTTGAACCATTCTCAATCTTATTACTTCATTGATTGATTTGCTCAAACCCTCTACTACAAGTAGGAAAAGGTAAAGGGACAGGGGACATCCCTATATAATCCCTTTAGAAGGCTTGAAGAAAGGAATTGTTGAGCCATTTATAAGAACAACAAAGGACTAGGTAGAAGTCACGCAACCCTGTATGCACCTAACCATTGACAAAGAGAAACCAATATGAATTAGAAGTAAATGTTGATGTAACTAAGAAATTCGATCATATGCCTTTGATAGATCAAATTTGATTGATTTTGCAAGCTCATGAGTGGTTTTGACAGAGTAAATGTCTTCTTGAGTAATCCCTAGGGCCTCATGTATGTATCCCTTCCAAAATGTCAAAGTGCTCTACTTAAGTGTAATCAAACAAAACAAGTTACAATCTAACAATGATCACTTTAGAGATTATCTTATATACGCAATTACACGAAAAAAATACCTAAACCCTTCAAATGACCCAATGCAATTGGCAATAAATATATTATTTATGCTCCCATGAACCCTTCCATTCACCCTCGCTTCCTCTACCACCCTCAAGAGATCCCCTCTCAAAAAATCAAAAATCTCAATGTAAAATTCCATCAACCACCCATCAAACACATTTAATGGTGGTTGTTTCTTATGTACGCTGAATTGGAAAGTCACACTCATCTAGAATACATATTTTCAAATTTCCATTTTTCCTTTCAATTCTCATGCAACTAGCTAATTAAATCACGTGGAGTAGTGAGAGAATTCAATTGGATTAGTTATTTCATCGCCAATCAAAAACAATATACTTCAATAATAACTAATTGGTTTCATTTCAATTCTCATGCAAGTAGCTAATTAAATTAGAATTCAATCATATTAGTTATTTCATTGTGACTAGAAAACAATATACTTTAATGATAAGTATCTTGGATCCATCAATATACTTTAATAATAAGTAGCTTGCATATAAAAATACATAAAGAAGAATTATTAGACATTTCCTCATATTTTTAAAGAAAATCTCGTCTGGGTTGTATATACATCACACCACGTTCTTATCATCATGGCAATCGAAACACATATTCTAATCGTCTGTATTATTTTCGCCAACGGCTTTCAATTTTATATGGTTGATCATTTGAAAATGCGGAAGAAAAGATAAGATTTCGAGTCAATTTTTTATTTTCCGTACTCTTTTTTTTTCCAACTGCTCTCAATTATTTAGATGGTAGATGGTTTGAAAATGCAGAAGAAACCAAAAAGAAGATAACGTAAGATTGCCAGACAAATTTGCCTGGATTTCTCTTTCAGTATATATTTTATTGGTTTCCAGGTTATAAATCTGGAAGATGTACATTCACATGCCAAAGTTGTTGCAAAGAGCCCATTCATGGCAATGGCTGAGCAAATAACTTTTGTGTTGGGACTGTTGACTGCGGCACTGCTGCTCCTCAGACTTATTCGCAGGTGGTGGAATGGTCATGGCGGCCAAAATAGGAAGGCCCGTCTGCCACCCGGCTCTATTGGATGGCCGCTCATTGGCGAAACATGGAGTTATTATCGCTCCCTGGCCAGCAGCAATCCATCAAAATTCATGGAAGATCGAAGGAAGAGGTATTAAAATGTACTAGAGTTCCTGGATTTAAATGTAAACACTACAAACAGTTTTAGCCATTAGTCCAATCTTAAACTACTATTTATTTATGGTTATGCATTGGTCATCAAAGCCTAGCCTTCCTATCTTGTCTATAGAGGATCAGAACAGAAGAAAACATATCTTAGTTAAGACTAATTCTTGAATAGTCCAATTTTTCTACTTTCTATAGACACGAGAGTAGAGGACAAAGCATTGTCCTTGAATTCTTATAAAGATAAAGTACCTTCATGCAAAGAGAGAGGGTTAGGGTTTCTTTAGAGAGTGAGTATGTTTTGCTCATAAAAACTTGTAAATATAAGTGAAAGAGATTGAATCAAAGTGATATTTTAGTTTTATAATTTTATTTATGATGGGCCTGAAAACCAAGTTATATTTGTCATTTGCTTTATCCAAAATATAAAATTTTAACACATTTTTCTTCTTTTAATTTCAACAATATCCATAAGCAAATAACTCAACTCTATTATCCAGTCCAAGGCCAACACTATATTTTAAAAGAAAATGATTATTGTTGTTTATATGAAGGATGGCCCTCGCACCACACTTTCTCGATGTACCCTCACTAAACCATGAAGCAAAACCGAAGGATAATTATATTTTAGTTCAAGTTCTTTCTAAATCTTTGTGGCCTTTTTCTTTATCCCTTTATAGCTTTCTTTGTAGGATAGTCTAATTTTATGAGAAAACTGCCCAATAGAAAGGTCTTTTTCTTCAAAAAAAAAAAAACATTTTGTTTTTTACTATCAAAAACCGTTAACACAAAATAGTTAAAGGCCCAACACATCTACCTGGCCTAGACCAAATCCTTTTTTGGTCATCATTCCAAGTGAGGATCTTGTTCAAGAAGGCTAACCAAAGAAAGACTTCATTTTGTTTTTGACTATCAAAAACAGTTAACACAAAACAGTTAGAGGAAAACATCTACTTGTCCTAGACCAAATCCTTTTTTGGTCATCATTCCAAGTGAGGATCTTGTTCAAGAAAGCTAACCAAAGAAAGACTGTGGTCTTTAAGAGGCATTCTAGATTCCAAATCAGACTCCACCACCATACATACTCCTCCTTATTGTCTTTTTCCATGAGTTCTTTATACCCAAGTTTTATTGTCTTTTTCAATGAGCTCTTTATACCCAAGTTTTTCGTTAGCATTTTATATGCTTTGGTTTTTACCATATCTCAAATCATTACATCATCATGGTCATGTAGTGACATGGTATTGTGTTTAAAAAGAGAAATGTAATTAGTACATTCTTCTTCATTGCCCAAGTTTTTCATTAGCATTTTATATGCTTTGTTTTTTACCATATCTCAAATCATCACATCATCATTGCCTTGTAGTAACACGGTGTTGTGTTTAAAAAGAGAAATGTAATTAGTACATTCCTCTTCATTGCTCTCTATAAATTTAGGCCCTTTATTGTCTACCAACCTTATATCTAACTTCCTAGCAACTCAGATTGAATAGTCACATAGAGAGAACTAATTTTACAATCTAAGATAGAAATTTGTAAAAATATATAATAATTATATCAAATAAAAGTAATATTTATAAGAGAAATATAAATATTTATATATGAGAGAGATTTGATATATATATATATATTAAAAGTTGTAAAAAGAAATATGTGAATCATTATATTTAAATATTTATATCTACAAGTTTTATTAAATTGAATAAGATTATTCGGTTGAAAAAAAATTTGAATAAGATTATAAGAAATTTAATCATTTTTAAATGATCAAAAATTTTAATCTTGATATTGTAATTTTTTTTTTTTTAAATTATCATATTTTAAATGAATCATTTAAATGAAAAAAAAACTAATATTATATAAAGTGTAATGGAAGATTTATTATTATTTTTTTAGTCATTTTTTTATATGGTTATTTTTGTTTCAAAATTCTGTTAGAATTGTAAATATAAATTATTAAGACTCAGTATGGTTGATTTTATAGAATACTTCATTATATAACCATGTTAATATTCCTTTTTCTTGGTTTTTCTTATTGTTCTGGTTGGTTGTTGAATCTTGATGTATGAAAGGAAAAACTGCAGGCATAATTCCGCCATTTTCAGAACTCATGTATTTGGGAAGGAGCTGATTATGTCAACAGATCCCCAGTTTAACAAGTATGCGATGCAAAACGATGAGAGGATCTTCCAATCCAAATTCCCAAAGTTCCTCACGAATTTGACAGGCAACTAAGCGTTTTTTGCAATGCATGGCGAACTCCTGAGGAAGCTCCATGGATTGACTGTGAATATGCTGAGGCCTGAGAGGCTCAGAGCTGATTTCATGGATGAGATACTGTCTCTCTTTGACTCCACTATCAATAGATGGGCAGACATGAAACAAATTTTTCTGCAGAATGAGACTGCCCAGGTATGGCTACACTACAAATCCATCGATTGGGTTTCTAACGTGCTTTTAATTCATCAGATTCTGAATTTTGATTACTTGGTTGGTTGGTTGGTTGTTGCAGATGGTTCTCAACTTGATAGCTAAACAATTGCTAGATTTATCTCCTTCCAAAGAGACTGACGAAATTCGGAAGCTGTTCGTTGATTTTATCCAAGCATTCGTTGCCATCCCTACTAAGATCCTGGTACCACCCACGCAAAGGGGCTCAAGGTTTTAAAAATCTCAATCTGTCTTGAAAATACAAAAATACAAAAAAAACATCTTTGTTACTTATTGTAGTTTACAATTCATACATGGTGCACAAGCATGTAAAGATTTATTAGAGAGGAAAGTGAAAGAATGAGATTTCATTGTAATCATGTTATTGTGTTATTGTGAGGATGTTTCAAATCCATATTAAGATTTTTTTTTATTTTTATGTGATGATGTAGGCAAGGAAAATTCTCATAACAAAAATTTCAAAGATAATAGAAGAAAGAAAGAGACATCCAGAAGTGATTCATCGCGATATGTTGACACGAGTCTTGGAAGAAGAGTTAGTTGCAAATACACATGAAATTATTTATGACTGTATTCTAAATTTACTCTTTGCTCGCCATGAGACCACCTCCAAATCCATGTTATTTAGTATCAAATTTCTAAGTGATTGCCCCAAGGCATTGGCACAATTGAGAGTATGTATAGTTCAGTACTCATTTTCATTTTTATTCTATGTTATGTTAATATTTTTTATTAAAGGACCATAAATTGAAATATTTCTTTGTTTTCATGATAGGAAGAGCATGACATTATATTAAGGAACAAAGGAGATAAGAAGAAGCCTGATTGGGATGATTACAAATCAATGAAATTCACTCAATGTGTGAGTAAAATGGTGTTGTTTTTTATCAGAAAATTTATTTGTTTATTTAAAGAAATATTTTTAATTATTAGATTTTTAATCATAAATGTAATTTATTTAAAGATTATTTAAAAAAATTGTTAAGATATAAAGGTTGAATTTCACAGGTTATAAATGAAACACTTCGTTTAGGCAATTTTGCTCCAGGTGTGTATAAAGAAAATAAGGAGGACATCAAAGTGAAAGGTATGGTTGGTATATTGTAGAGGTATTGATAAATATTTTATTAAGCATATATATGCCGTGATTTAGGTTTGGGATAATATTGAGAAAGGTTTTGTTAAGCCAATATGTAGGTGTAATTATAATGTTGTTTCTTATATAGTTGATTAATACATTTTTATTTTTTCTTCTTTTCTAGATTATGATATTCCTAAAGGATCATTATTTTTTTTCTCAACCATGGCTCCACATCGAGATGAAAATTTCTACTTTGAAGCTCTTAAATTTGACCCATGGCGATGGGAACTCAATCAGGTACTAAAATAACTATGAATTATCTTAAATCTAATTAACTAGTTGTTTTAAAGTAATATGGCTATTAAACTTAATCTTGTTGTAGGACATTTCAAATGACCCAATATATTCGCCTTTTGGGGCGGGGCCTAGACTTTGTCCAGGACATCATCTTGCTAGACTTGAGTTATCCATCTTTCTTCACATGTTTGTCACAAGATTCAGGTTTGTTTCTCTATTTTAACATAATTGAAACTTTAGAAACTCATGAAGAAATATTTTAGTTTAATAAATATCATTTTACATGTTTAAACTCACTTTACACGTAGAATTGTCTTACTATCAAATTTTCATTAATTTTTAGTTTGTGCTCTAACAAAAGAAATATTTATTTTAAAATTTTAATAGAATTGAGAGTAATATTATTTTATTATATATTTGGCAGATGGGATGTGCTTGCAGATGATCATCCTTCATATTTTCCAATGGCTTGTTTCTCTAAAGGATTTCCCATTCATCTCCATTTAAGAACATTGAGAAAATGACTTCTTGCTTTTGGATATAAATAGCATGGGGCACTTCAATTTTATTTCAGTCAATTTGAGTGAGATACATTATTTGTGGACATCTTTAAAAAAATCCATGTTTTATGTTTAATATTTGTTGTTAATTTATAAATAATGAGTGAATGAGCAATGACAATTTCTTTCTAGTGTATGTAGGCATATAGTATCCATATGTGACATGCTATTAGTACTATGTGTTAGACACATGGATGTGTAGCCTAGAAGGAGCTAATGTTTCCCTAGCTTAAGAAAGTTAGGGCCAATTATACATTATTTGTGGACATCTTTTAAAAAAAATCCATGTTTTATGTTTGATATTTGTTGTTAATTTATAAATAATGAGTGAATGAGAAATGACAATTTATTTGTAGTTTATGTAGTCATATAGTATACATATGTGGCATGCTATTAGTACTATGTATTAGACACATGGGTGTGTAGCCTAGAAGGAGCTAATGTTGCCCTAGGTTAAGAAAGTTAGGGCCAATTTAAATCCAACATTATCTTAAAATTTTAGGTGGTCATTTATATGCGCGAATGTGTGAATGTGTATATGCGTGTCCACTGGGTTGGCTTGAATTATTGAGTGCTTTAAATGTATATTTGATTTTATATGTTATGCTCAATTTTAATAATAATATAAAGGTTATAATCTATAATCTATAATAAGTTAATGAGAATGGGTATCCCATTTGTGTTAATTTTGTTTGACTATCAAATTTTCTTGGAAACATTATGTGTGTCACTTCCTTGTTTATTTTTTGAATTTATTTTTGGATCATGTATGTCGATATCGTAGCTTATAGTTCCTTAATTCCATTATGTCACATACTACACCAAAACCTATCCTTCTCAACCTAGGGTGATCTTGGTCACCGCTTCGTCACAACTACCTCATAGTGTTAGTTGAAATCCATTAACATCCCTAACAAAAACACTAAAGTTCCATCAACCACCCTAATCCCCTCTCTAATAATCCTTAGACTAACAACATGGAAACCCTTTCAAAAACCTTAGAAGTTCCCATCCCTAGAAAGTCCTATGTTGCACTTCCCTAGCACAATTCTCTAAATCCATCTATTTATTCCACACACACGAGGCTCCCCAAACCTCAACTCATCTAATACACCCACAAACTAAAACCTTAATCCCCATTAAGTACACAAATTCTCTTCAAGTGACTCCCTTTCCCTCTTCTTAAACTTCCCTGTGTCAAACCCATTTGTTTACATAGACACTGCTCTGAAGACCTACCATTCCAATCCACTCTCATAGCCAAAGGATCCAACCCTACATTGACCTCTCACTTATGTTTCTCCCCTCTAGCTAAGCAAACCAAATGAATGATTCAGAACCCCCTTCTCCTCCCCATGTCATAGTTGTACATGTTCCTCCCATGGATCGACAACAATATGTACTCCTCATCCAAATTTAGATAAGAGAAATCTACTCCAATGCTTTTCCCCAATAGTGGGAGTAACTCAATATCTCATTCCAATATGGAGCCCGAAATAATTTAGGAAACAAATGTTTTGGGCATCATATGGGAAATAGTTTTGACCAAAGTGAGAGTTCTGAGCACTCAATTTCCTCTTTATGTAGTCCTATGTGAATCCACTACCACCATACCCTATGTTTTTTACATTGATTCCATAGGAAATCCATGAGTTTCCAATTTTCTCAGAAATTTTTTGTTTTATATCATATTTGCATAAGTAGTTTCCTATTGAATTTTTTTCAACCTACATTTCATTAAAATATTTTTATTTTTTTCAATGGAATACACATCACGAGAAACCCTCTGAGCACTTTACCTCATTTTGAGGATGGTATCCAGGGTTAATCATTCTATTATGAGCACTTTACTCATTTTGAGGATGGTACCCAAAGTTAACCATTTGATTAGAGTTTTGGTAACCTAACCTGGGGGGACATCAAGTGAGGCCCTTAACATTCACATAAATAGCCAGCTTAGGGACTTGACCCAAAGACCTCCTACTTGCAAGTCACATCTTTCAACCACTCGAGCTATCCCACTAGGTTAAATTTCATATATATAATATGTGTGTGTGTGTCAATGTGTGGAAATATTTAGGTAGAAAGCTAGGTCGATTTTAGGTTGAAATTATAGTTTATTTTAAAATTTAGGTTGAAATTTAGCTTATATGTCAAATCATACATTCAACATAAGATCATCTGTAAAAACATAATGCTCCACTTCTAACTAGGTTTAAATACTCACCAACAATTCACACACATCCTTAAAATGTTGGTAGCATTTTGTTATTTAGAATAATTGATGATAAACTCAAGGGTTTCCTTTCATTTTTGCAATCAATTATTATCATTATTAATTTTTTTATCTCCTTCAACTCAAATATCAGTATGTAGAAAAGGCTTACATGAGGAAAAAGCATGGGTCCTATTTTCTCAAGTAATAAAAGTGCTAGTTCATTAATCTGTGACTCATAAAGATAATTAAATCATTAACATGCTTAATATAGTATTAGTCTTTGCTCAACAATAATGTTATTGATAATTAAAATATAACTTGTTTCTCATAAGTTAATAATGATCAAAGAAATTTTTCTCAATAATAAAAAATGGTATAGCCTATTGAGCTAACTCTAGTAGTTAAGTGCTTGGAGGCTCCCTGCAAATGGTATGGGGTCCATCCCTTAGTCTCAATGTCTCTATTGCATGCCTCACTTGATTTATTTGTGCATTCAAACATGGTAATCAATGCAACAGGTTTACATTGGGTACCATCCATACAATACAAGGAAGTTCTCAAGGGTTTCCTCGTGAGATAAAAAAATCATTATGAATAGTTAATTATGTATATTTAATTCAATGGATTAATACAATCACAAATGCATAATGCAATCACAAAATAAATATACATCAAATAACACAACCTTAAAATCCTCTATATACACTTGTTATCATCCTCCACTTTCTAAATTCACAAATCATTAGAGGAAACTTGAGGTCTAAATGGGCCTCCTGAGGAAAATAATAAAATAATAGTTATAAATTTTGAAGAAAAAGAGACAAAACTTTTTTTGTATTCTCAACTTATCTCCATGTTGTTTTACTCAAATTTTGAACGGGAGCACTCATTGAATGCGGATTTCAATTCCACGAGTACCCACACTACATACTTTTGATGGACCCCACCCCACGAAAAACAAGATATACATTTAAAAACATGTTACATTTTATGTATTTCTTATTTTTCATGAGATGCAGTCCATCAAAAGTATACAATGTGGGTACTCGTTGGATGAGGAATTGAATTAAGGTGCTCTCACTCAAAATTTGAGTAAAACCATGGGATATGAGTTGAATGAATGAATTATAAAAGTAGTTTTTATGAAAAATATATCAAGTCTACCATTATGGTTTACTCATTTTCTTGAAATTCTAATGGTTCTTGAATTCCAATGCATTAATGGCATGTTTTCTTATAAGGCCATTTTAGACCCCAAATTTGTTCCAATGTAAAAATATCATATATTTCGATAAAAATCCTCTTCTTGCTCTAACCCCTCTCATCCTTTCATTGTCTTTTAGCATTTTCTTCTATCCTCTTCAATCTATATTTTCTCTCTCAAAAAATGTTAGGGTTTTAATTTATACTCTCATTGAGACCTAGGTTGAAAAGGAGTTCAAGGCTTTCATGTGGAGGGATGGCTTTTTCAAGCCAATGTGACAATTTCCTCTAATTATTTTATCATTCCAAACCTATAATTTTTTATTGAGTTTAATAGGCATTATTTAAAGAGGTTTATGGTTCATGTTTTTTTTGTTTTTTTGTTGCATCCAAAGAACAACTTTTTCTCCAAACCAAGGCTTCCATTCACAACCATATTCTTCTTTCTTAATTGTGTTGATGAGTTTCATGGATAATATCCCTTGAAGGGTGGATTTTTTATTTAAAGAGGTGAATGTATTCCTAAAATAGCCTCCATTTTCTTTTGAAAGGATGCACCGCTTTTGTTGACAAATCCCCTTGAAAAAGGCATGCATATTTTTCTTCCTCATGGTCGCACTTGCCCCCTCCCCTTCGAAAGGGAATTTCTTACCATAAGGATGTGCCCTTCCATATGGGTGTGGCCCCTTTTAAAATGGAATTTACCCTTTCTTAATTAAGGGACCTTCATTTGCATGAAAAATCCTAAGGAAATAGTTTTATGTAAAATAACGAAGGTTCTCCATCCTATGATTTTTCTTTTTGCATATAAATTTTAATTTTTTTAAGTTTAAAATAAAGGGTTGTTTTAGATTTCAATTTCTCCTCATTTATTGATTATGTTTTTTGTTTCATACTTTTTCATCTATTTGTACCAGTGCATGTTGTGCATTTTTGCTAGAAATATGTAGAGAATTAATTTGGTTAAATTATTAAATATCTAAAATCAATATTTCAACATAAAAGAATCTATAAAAATAGGAATATAATATAATATAATATAAAATGATGAGATGATTAAAAATATAATGATAATATTGTATAAATACAAATCTTAAAGACATTTATAACAACTATTTATGAAAGGATGTCATTTATAATTCATAAAGGGATGTGTCATTTAATATTCATAAGAGATGTGTCCTTTAATTATTATTATTATTATTATGTTTGTTTGTGTGTTTGTTTGTTACAATGTCTTTCCCTAATAATGATTTGTCCTCAAAGCATAATTTGGAAAACTTCTCCCTTGTTCTAGATTGTAACGTCTTCTCATGATCTTATGTGCTTATAGTTGCAACACTTGACAACACATGATGATAAGTTCCTCTAAGTGTTGAATACTATTGATGAATGAAAAAATGATCAAAACACCCTAATTCGATTTGTTTTAACATGACATAACGACAACTCCCTTGTTGTTGTTTTTTATAATTGGGATGATGATGGGTCTCTTAATCTCTTGTGAATCTTGATTGTTGGAATTCTTTTCAACTTTTGATGTTTCTGATGATGGCAACTAGATTTGTGTTGGTTTCTCTTTGAGGTCAAGATTTTTTTAACTAGAAGCTTCTCTATTTCAACTGGTTCAGTCAGTGTTTTTTTATTGATCATTGATTCTTTATTGTAAGTTTTTCTAACTTTTCTATTTGTAATTTCTTCTCGTTCTTTGGCTTCTTGATTTGTACAAGTAAGTCATGATTATGTCATGTTAAACATGATATATCTTCCTTATTATCTGACTATTTGTCTTTATTTTTTTATTCTAGATCCTCCATTTTGTTTCCTTTAATATTTTAATTTGATTAAGCAATCTCTGATTAAGGTTCCTTAAGCAAAAGTTTTCATCTTTTTCAGATAATTTATTTTGAGATCTTGGATTTTTGTGCTAATTTTTTATCGTCTTTCTTTTTGTCTTTTGACTTCCTTGCTAGTAAATTTTGACTATAATTTTTTAAGTGTGATATGTATTAATCCTTTTCTAATCATTTCTTCTCAAATTCTTAATTAACTTGATCTAATGTTAGATTTTGATTTTTTATGTGATGATTCTCTTTGTGTGTTAACTCATAAAAATAATTACCCTTCTTAACTTCAAACTGTAATGGTTTATTGTTCGCTTTATAATCTCCCAGTTTGCCTTTTAATTTATGTATTTTCCCTTGATATTCTTCTATAATAAACAATTTTCCACACATTGGACAAAAGCAATTGTAACTTTTAAAAGTCTTCATATACTCATCATTTAGTCCAAAATTTTGATATATATATGGAGTCCATAATGTACGACTTCTAATTCCCATAATATTCTTCAATAATTAACCTAGAATAACTTGAATTCCCAAAATTCACTTTTATAAAGATATAATAATTTTTTTGATTTGCCATTTTTATAAAAAAATATATAAACTATAAAATTGTTCTTAATAAAATATACACCACTTTTTTTCCAGCAGAAAAATATACACCACTTTATAATATCAAATATATATTTTCTCATTATTATATATATATATATTGAATTTTGAATATTATAATCACTTTTGTAATGCTTGAAAAGTTCACATTTTCTATATTTTTTTAAAAACTTTGTGAGATATACATTTCTCTTTATATATAAATATTTATTTTTTAAATTTTGAATATTATAACATTTTTTTTAATGCTTTTATTAAATTTAAATGTGGTAAATACCTTTTTCTTTTTAATGGGTATTTTTAACTCTTTCTATTAAATAATAATTTAATATAAAATCCTTAATTTAACTCTATTCTTTCTCTTTTAAAATATGGGTATAACTAAATGATGAAAAAGTCACTTTAAATAATAAGATACACTTCTTAAAATTTATTTGTATATAATAATAATAAATTAACACTTTTATATAATTGTTCACCCACAAATTGTATTAACTTTAATACTTTTAATTTTAAATGGATTGTTTTTTAATTAATTTTTTTTCACTTGTTAGTTATTTATTCTTTTCACTTTTTACAATTGGAAGAATTTCTTTTTTTTTAATCTTCTTACTTTGTAAATATTTTTTCCTTCTTATTAGTCCCTGCCTTAGGCAGAGACTATATGTTCTGGGTTTATATATTAATTGGTATCAATATTCTAGTTTTATAAAGTTGTATAAAAGTTATGTTAAAATTTATATTTAGTGATATTTTTTGAAAAAATTGTATTGACATTTTATTAATTGAGGGGTGTTGAATTGACCATTTTTATCATTGTCACGATTAAAAATAATTAAGAGAAAACAAAAAATAAACTTACCATAACTATAACCTTATCTAGTTGCAAATATAAACTTACCATAACTTACCATAACTCCCTTTATGGCTACGTTGAGTCTTCTTGGATTGACGATAGGATTACCGGTATGGTTATTCTCCAATCCAGTTATGCCAAGTGCACCAATCATGTCCGACCTAGGTCCTTCACCACATGAGCATCAATCTGATGATGACCCTTCTCCTTCTTCGTCGAAAGTTGAATCGGCTTCCATCTCTTCCTCTTCTCCTACTGAAAACTCTAATATTAGTAAAAAGGCGAGTGTGAAGAAGAATAAAGGAAAGATTAAGAAGAAGAAAGATAAGAAAGAGACCAAGCATCAACCATCTGCATCTGATGGCACTCATTCTATGAGAACACCTTGTAAGCCAAAGTTCCCTTGCAAACTTTGCAAGGGTGATCACCTTCTCAAGAATTGTCCCAGTCTTTCCTGTGTTTCAGAAGTGTGGTCTAAAAACCCCAAACCGCTTGTATCATCAACCTATGACCATCATGTTGATGACACTCCCTCGACCAGTGACCCTTTGGTGAAGGGACGGAAGGGTAGAGTTGCAGACCCTTGCTGGATATGCAAGGGAATGCATCATACTTACCTTTGTCCAAGCATGGATGAAGCTTCACGGTGGTTGGAAGATATTACTAGTTCTCAACAGGTGCTTCCAACAAATGATAGTAATTTGCCCCTCGACCCCCTGCTGGTTGATCAAGTGATCAATTCCATTTCATCTGTAATTGATCCCACTCTTCCTTTGGAGAGTGAAGTGATTGAGTCAATCTCATCTCCACTTGATCCTGCTCTTTCATTGGAGAAAGTCCAGATTGAAGCAGTCACCATGTGTTAACACCCAAAAAGTGCTCACTAGCTCATTTCCTTATTCACATGACCCATTTGTCCACTTTTTCACCATTTGAGCCTCTAAAGCCATCAAAAGGTCACCAAAAGACCTTAATACACCCCTTTTTTCCACTCAAAATGAATATTTTTCCTCAAAAAGCATAAAAAACCCTCAAAAAGGGTCCATAATTCCCAAAAATATTAAAAAGGGAATAAAAATATTCAAAATATTCAAAAAAAGAAAAAGGAGGGAAAAGGTGCCTAAACCATGTTGGTCAATACCATTGGTTTCCTCAAAACCATAATGGTATTCCCCACCACCAAAAACTATAAAAAGGTGGTAGGGGCTCCTCACTTTCAATCCATCCATCATCCTATCCTCATGCTGTAAAAATATCTCATGAGCTTTTGACCATTGTAGCTATCTTGGAGAAGAGACCTTTGGAGCTTGGAGCTACTCACCTTGGAAGTTGCTCAACACAAATCCTCACCATTTGACGTATCTTAATACAATACTCATTCTTTTTATTTCTTGTTCTTGAATCGTTTTCAGAAAATTTTATTTGTTATATGCACATGCTAGTTTAGTTTAGATTTAGATTTATAATAATTGTTTTTCTTTCAATATTTGAAACTGCTATCACTTGTTGATAGGTTCCCATTGCACTAAGCTTGGTTGCAAAACCAAGCCAACAGTTTTTGACGACTCTGCTGGCTTCGAATTCTTATATCTCAGTTTTTTGCTTTAGATCTTAGTTTTTGTTAGTTTTAATCAGTTTAATTCATAGATCTGCCATCCTAGATGGCAGATCCATTGCTATTCTAGATCTTGGCCCCTTCTATTGCCATTAACAGCCCGAAATTTCCATTTTCGGGTTCGTTTTTCAGCATCCATTTTTTGCTTTCGCCTCGCGGTTTTCTTCCTGACAGTCGCACGGCTCATCGCGACCTCGCGGATTTTTTCCGCGCGGATCGTCGCGGCTTCACGGCCAATTTACGCGCTGCACATCGCGGTTTCGCGGCCATTTTCCGCGCTGCACATCGTGGTTTCGCGGCCATTTTCCGCGCTGCACATCGCGGCTGTGTGACGAAAACCCGCGCTGCACATCGTGGCTTCACAGCTGAAACCCGCGCTGCCCATCGCGACTGTGTGAGAGGAATCCACGCTGCACATCGCGGCTTCGAGGCCTAAACCCGCGCAGCCCATCGCGGCTGTTGTCCTGAAACCCGCGATGCAAGTTTTTTCAATTCAGCCAATTGTTTGAAAATTATTTTTTGCTGTATTTTCTTCCCATTTAGCATATTTTACAGTATTAAATTTCCTGCATTTTTACAGCCATATTAAATCTTTTACTATTTAGAATGCTCCATTAAAAAGTCTTTTTACAAAATTTTCAAAAATTGAAAGAGAGATTTTTTTGCATTTTATCTAGATCAAGGTTTTACTGTTTATTTGCTCGATACTTTTGCCCAAGCAATTTTTAAGAGATCCATTTATTTCTTGAAGTATTCATGTTATTTTTTTTCCTTCGAATTATTTCAAATATCCATTATTTTTGAATAGTTTTTTCAAGCATTTACATTTCAAAAACGCCTTTATTTTTTTTGCAAAACTGGAAGCGTCTTTTCTTTCATTTGTAAAATCGCCCAAGCGAGGCAAATCAATGCTAGTTTAAATACCACACTTGCACCCACTCTGCCACATAATTTAAACTGAGCCTTAAAATTTACCTTAAACTCAACCAACTTTTAACCCCACTTGGGGAGCACTTAAAAGAATTTTGTAGTTAGGTAGAATTGAGGGGATAGGTGTTCCAATAACACCCCTCAGTTATTACATTTGAGACATAGATGTTGTCCATTAGGGAACCAAAATCCCCTAGTATTTTTTGGCACGGTCACAACCAGTTTATCAGAGGGCCTCTCCCCTAAGAGGGTTGAAGTCGCCAGACTGGTTCCGGAGGCCTGAGTGGAATACCGCAATCCATTCAGTAACCGAAGGCTACCTTTCGCAGTTCTTAGGGTATCCCTGTATGGGGGTACTGCAGTAAAAGGACCAAACGACAGATTCACCTTTTCTGGACATGTCATGAACGGGGTATCCTAGTTGCCACTCTTTAGGATTGTCTACCCGGTGTCCCTCCTGGTAGGGGGATATCTAGCCGTTGATTCAACACTCTATATTGTCTGACTTGGATTTCATCTCCTTGCAGAGGATATCGTTTGTTGACTCACAATACTTCTAGTTAGGTGTTTGCATGATACATTACCCACCTTTGGTCTAGTAGCACCTCTTTTTTCTAGAAATTGTTTGACTGTTGGTATTCTGACCAATTTTGTTGCATCCCTCCACTTATTATAGCACAGCTGCTATAATAAGTGCTTTTTGAGGTTGATTTTTGGCCTGAGAGCCTTTATTTTCACTCCCCTTTTTTGCACTCTTTGTTGCATTAGGGTTTCGAGTTTTTTACATCACCACCTTACACTGAAAATTTTTATTTCTCACCATTGAGAATTTTAGACGATCTCGTCGTCTTCAAGGTGAACCCCCTCATTTCAGTCTGCTTGGCTCTCCACGTCAACGACGTTGAGCCTTATCCCTTGACTCGACACGTCATCGACCAAACATTCAGTCATCCGATTCTGACATGCCTCACTTCACATATGATTCTGAGGCTGAATCCAAAAACCCTACTGAATTATTACCAACCAAACTCATGGCTGGAACACAATACGACCCACTTTTTACCAGTACTATTGGAGATACATCCACAAACCCTTCTACTACCGTTCCATCCATGGTAACAACAACCCCTCTAGGCATGCCTAATATAGGGGACATTCCACCTTTAGGTATTCCCAACACAGGACTACCTCCTATTATGGGTATGCCAAACATAGGAATCACACCACCTGTCATTACCACAACCCAGATCCCAGGAATTCCTGGCACTATTCCTAACCCTGGTGTAACCCATGTTACACTTGGAAACGATGGTCCATACCAAACCATAGCAGTTGGAGGACACATACCTTCAATACCTAGCATACCCTTAGGAGATACTGGGCCACTACATAATGCCACCATGAATAGTTATGTCCCAGTCACTACGCCACACCCATCTGCTAGTTTACCTTACATGGCTAGTCTGAACTTACCAGAGTTAGCCAGGCTAACCAACGATCCTATCAGGCACAACCCTACATGGCCACCCATGCCTACAAAACTCCCCTCAGACATACCCAAGTTTGAAGGAAAACCTGGGGAGGACCCTCAAAACCACATAATGTCTTTTCACCTATGGTGTTCATCTAACTCCATAGTGGATGACTCCATTCGTCTAAGACTGTTGCAACGAATGTTCACTGGCTCTGCAGCCAAGTGGTACATCGAACAACCACATGGGACCCACCATACTTTTACGTCTCTCGCCTCCACTTTCCTTCAGTTTTTTCAGCTACCTGTACGTTACGATGCAGGAGTTGAAATACTGTTGTCTTGCAGACAAAACACAGCTACTCACATCACGGACCACATCCATGAGTGGCGCAAGTGTCGTAGCCTCTGTAAGATTAAACTGGATGACCGTATATTTTTGGACTGGTTTCTTAAATCACTCCTACCCCTCATAGCAAAAGACGTAGCTTCCGAACGACCCCAGTCAGAGGAAGAAGCTATCCTAAAAGCTCAGCAATTCGACCTAATTTACGCCCAATCAGGCTATCTCTACACCATCATACCAGATGCCCCACGAGGCGATTCTTCACGCGGTGACGCGCCGGGGGCATCACATGCTGCTGATGGTATTATTGGCCAAGTCACACCACAAATTAAACCTTTTAGCATGGTGAGCACCATAAATGCCCGAGACCTCTCTAGGGCTACATCTAATTCTGGAGCGACAACTTCCTACGCTCCAACGAATCAGACTCATCACACTCATGGACCCTCTTGTCCACAACATTGCTATGGGAAAGCACCATCGGCATATGTACCTCCCACATACTATAACCAACCTGCCACCCAGAACCTGATTCAGTTCCCGCCACAACCAATGTATTACCCACAGCAAGCTACAACAACTAACCCAACACCTCCAATAGCTCAGGGTTACCAACAACCCTAGCAGGTAACTGGACCACCTCCAGCCCCACCAGCTTATTATCCACCGCAACCTGCTCCCGCACCTACGGCAAACCAAAATCCTCCCGCTGCTCATGGGCAAGTGTATACACAACACAATCATCCCCAATATCAAAACAACCAACGCAACCAGGGTGGACAACAAAATCGTGGAAGAGGACGTAACCGCGGCAACAACCAACAACATAATCAAGGTCCACCACCTCCCAATCCTCCAAATAATAACAATGCTGCTCCTCCCAACCAGAATTTGGATCGTCATCCCAAGCAGCCCAAAAAAAATAACCTAAGAACAAACCACCCATGTTTTATATGCGGGGTCTATGGCCACTACACACATGCTTGCCCACATTTGGAGCGAGCTCGACAACTCTGGACTGATGATGCCCATCGCCAAGGGCACGCGGCTCCTCAGGTGCCACCCAACCCCCCACCCCCTCAGCAGCAACCTTTGGTGCTGCAAAACCCCTTACCAACCCAAGGTGTAGTGAACACTCAGCCGTTGGCTCCCCCTCAAGGCAACGCGCCACCACAAAAACAGATCACTTATGCCACTCCTGATCAACCCATGTTCGATTCAGGTACCCACCACTTGTTAATGATGTCATCCGCTGATATCAACCTCCAAACACGTCGGAACCAATATGGATCCACCCCTGAAGACCTTCCCACCGACAAAAACACTAACGCTCATCCCACTGATCAGACGTTATGTATACCTCCAGCTCCACTCGATGGCACCTCTAAAGCACCTCGCTTGCCACTTTGTCGCATCAACAATAACCCCAATGCTCGCGCTGCGTCGAATTATAGCATTGTAGATGACTTAGCCCAGTCTCCCGCAGCCATGTCTGCTTTAGAAGTCTTAAAAAATGGTCCTTCATAGTGCAAGACTTTGCTCTCTGCCATTGGTGCTATTGACCCCAATGATTCACAACTGATGGCATTCGATTTGGACCAGTCCGAACCACACCTGCCTTCCACTTTAGCATTCCAAGTTTCTGTTTCTGTTCGGAATCTTTTCATCCATCGCTGCATTATCGATGAAGGTGCCTCTACATGCATTATGTCCACATTCGTTTGGAAGAAGTTGGGATCCCCTACTCTCCAGCAGTCCACCACTGCGTTGCAAGCCTACGACGGCCATTCGGCTCAACCCCAAGGTCTGTTAGCTAATGTCCCCGTCCAGCTAGCTGGTAAAACCGTGCTCATTGACATAGAGGTCATCAATGCCCAACTTGATTATAACCTCTTACTTGGTCACAGCTACATGTATGCCATGCGGGCAGTTGCCTCATCTGTTTTTCGTACCATGATGTTCCCCCATGATGGACGCATGGTCAAGGTCGACCAACTCAACTATTACGATCCCAAGGCCCCCGTTACACCTGAAAATGTTCTCCCCATGGTTGAACAACCTGTTTGTAGTGCAACTACCTCATTTGTGTCCTCCGTGGGACCCAGACTTTACACCGAGTCACCTATGACTTCCACTTTTCCATCGATCTCACCACCTACCGATAACAAAAACATCGGATTTGTGCACCCTATCGCACACCACATAGCAGCCTTCATCACTACCATAAACACCCACAGTGCCTACTCATATTGGCACAACGCTAATTCACACCATCCCGTTCTTGTTCCCATTCTACAGAGTTGTCAGTTCGCCAGTAATGGCTACACTCAACCTTCCTGGCTTAACATTAGGGATACCTGTATGGTACTTACCTGCTCCGAGCCCCCCACCGACTCCAACTGTTATTTTACAACCAGTACAACCTATCCCCACTACCAACCACCCACCCCCTCCCGTCATTCATCTGCAAAACAGACCTCCCCCAATAGTGACTATGGCATCAACATCCAGAAACGCTCCACCTCCATTACGAAACACAAGGAGCAGAGGCCCACCAACTTATAACACTGGACTCATAACTCGCACTCCCCCAGCAACCCCCAAGGTAGCTAAAAACCCCCCATCTATTCGTATTCCCCCTAAGTGCTCGTTGTGTGACGACGTAGGCCATGCCACTCATCAATGTCCACAATTACTTGCACTCCAGGAACACATGAATATGTTGGATGACGACACCAATGTTCCAGTAGTCAAACTAGAACTCCCCCCTCAACCTCGTGATAAATCATTGCGCACAAACCATCCTTGTGCAATATGCGGAATCTACGGCCATTATTCACATCACTGCCCTGATCTCCCAGATTACAGAGCAGCACTGTATGAGTTGAATAACGTCAACCTAGAGATATCCCCTCTTCTCATTGAGGAAATTCATCCCCCAGCATCTTCCTCCTCAGAAGAAATTAACACCATTTACACGATTTCCACTGGATACCCCTCTCTCCAGTCGACCCCTTCCATTCATCCATTTGGCACACATGTTCAACCCTTTCAAATCGACGAGGAAACCACATGTCCACAACATGGGGGCAGGCCCAAAACCTTTCCTACTCATCATCATCGTGATTCTTGTCGGAGATACTGGGGGCATCCACCCCACAAAGGGAATCCCCCATCATCATATCATCACTTCAGTATGCCACCACAGCCCACAGCCTCATGGTATAACACCCCGCCAGTAGTTGCTCAATGCCCTATTGATCTCTCTCTGAGACAACATCTACACCACATTGACACCTATGAGTTAGGGGGCATAATAGATTACCTCGACCCCGGGATAGGGGGCATCATCAATCATTTTGAACCTTCCCCATCATCTCTATCTCAACACCTCAATGAGGCCATCGTTCAAACCAACACATATGTGATCCACAATCACAAACCCCATGCACATAGCATGGGGGCAGGTCATTAACCCTGCTCACTTTTTCACATTCGTGATCTCAACCATTTTTGAGGTCACATGTCACTTGTATATTTGAGTTGATTTTATACACATAGTATTTCACCCCCGTGGGTCATCATTTCTCCCCACCACTACATCCTTGGCTTGGTGGGTTCACCTTCATTTGTAGCCATTTTTTAACCTTGTTATTTCCTTTGACCATTCCGGAGTCCTTATGACCCCTGTTTTTCGCACCATTTGCACCGCAGGATTCATATTTCCATGCCCGTGATGATGCTTGAAACCATTTCTCGCTCTCACACCCATAATTTTTGGGCATTTTTTCAAAATGCCACTTATCACCTCGGTTTGCGTGCCACATCGGTCGTCCTCCATTTTTTTACGAGTCTTATATCGCCGGATTCAATTTTCTGCGCTCGTGATGACGCTTGATATCATTTCTCGCTCTCACGCCCAAATTTTTTTGGGCATTTTTCCCATGCCCCCTCGTCACCTCGGTTTGCATGCCACATTGGCCGTCGTCCATTTTTAATGAGTCTTATATCGCCAGATTCAGTTTCCATGCTCGTGATGACGCTTGAGATCATTTCTCGCTCTCACGCCTAGATTTTTTTGGGCATTTTTTACCATGCCCCCTCGTCACCTTGGTTTGCGTGCCACATCGGCCGTCGTCCATTTTTTACGAGTATTATAGCGTCGGATTCAGTTTTCCATGCTCATGATGGTGCTTGAGACCTTTTCTCACTCTCATCAATCCCTTTTTGTTCGGTATAATTTTACCCCTTTTTCGGGCCGAGTAATCCCTTTTACGAAAAAGGCACTTAGGGAGTTTCTGTTAAGCTCTTTTCTGACTCCTAAAACAATGAAAAGATCGCCGAGCAACCTTGCTTCCTTTCATGCTCGCTAAACGTATCTGAAAGGGCGTCTACCTGGTATAAGTTTACCCATTTTCCGGACCTTGTAGACTAATTACGAAAAAGGAATACTCTAGTCACATCGGCTAGAAGAGTTCTCCATTTGCATCATTTTATGCTTTTTCGGGCCTTGGAGACTAACTTACGAAAAAGAACACCAATGGAGTCCACTTACCGCTTTCAGACTCTCTAAACATGAAAGCGACCACGAGCAATCACCATCCTGGGCTCGTAAAAACCCACAGGATGGTACTCACAACCACTACAGAGTCTTCTTATCGTTTTCAGACTCCTTAAAAATGAAAGCACCCATGAGCACGAACAGTCCGGGGCTCACAAAATCCACAGGACAGTACCATTTCAGAGCACACTTTTATCCCTTCTTGGATCTCATTAAAACTACGAAGAAGGACCCAATGGTTCTTCTTAGCGCCACAACAGATCACGTCTACTCATATGGCAGCTTCCCCATTTTGGTCGCCTTTGTTCAGAGTACTCTGCAATATGTCACCCTAAGAATTCCTTGACAGCACAAATCATCTTGACCCCCCAGAGTCAATACATACCCTTCAGTCCCTAAAAGCTATGATCTCCACACCTACAAGTCAGTTCCCTACGTTGCCAGGTCAACCATGTCATCATGCTCTAAACAAAGGACGTTTGAGTCTACCCACTCTATGACCCCAGTTACTTCCCATCCCCACAAGAATGTCAGTCCTACCATCAGTACTACCACACTTCAGTTCTAAACCTCGTGCTCCTATCAAGGAAACATCATTGCCTTGTTAGTTGCCGGTCTCCCTCTATCGATGACAACCAAGTTTATTCCAGAGGACAGACCTAGAGGTCCCTGTGTCTTGGACTCATCACCATTTATGATGAGTGCCTACGAATCATTTCGAGAAGAGTCCTCAGTGCCTCTCCAAACGGTTGTTTCTCACATGCTTGACTTCAACACCTTGATTGCATCGTTGAGACTCACACAGGGTATTGGTCCGTTCAGTTATTTGTTGAAGACCCCGGATACCACCTGATTCTTCCACATTTGAGAGTCTACTTATGAAAACAACCAGTTACATTTTTCCTATAGATATCCGAGTTGCGCATGGTGACAGTATTCAGATGTACCCCAGTTTTTATACTCCCTCGAGTATACAGTTACATGTACATGTACTTCTCAGAGATGACTCTCAGTCATTGAGTCCCTACATACGTTGGACACCTTCAGTTTCAGCAGCTCATCAACCCTTCTGAGACCTTATTCAGAACAGTTGACGCTTTATTCCAGTGTATCAGTTATTGAGATCAGTCATGTTATGATCATGAGTACGTCCCAAAATAGTGTCCCCTTTGGACCATTATGATGTACCAGTAGATTTTTTATGTATTTTTCAGGTCCCCCTTCTTGGGACTAATTGTTATGTATATGTCTTGATACGAGCATGGGTATGCCCACCTCGTCCATTATCGGAGCTTATCCCTCATTCATATTGAGGCCATGTAATATTGTTTATTTTGCAGCTTCCAAGGGCCATGGATCCAATCTCCAATTGGTCTCTTCTCTTCCCCAAAACCCAGAAAAAAGACAAAAGAACTATGATGTCTATCGGCCATACGATGAACTCCTGCCCTCACACATCAGGGGGCAATCTGTTAACACCCAAAAAGTGCTCACTAGATCATTTCCTAATTCACATGACGCATTTGTCCACTTTTTCACCATTTGAGCCTCTAAAGCCATCAAAAGGTCACCAAAAGACCTTAATACACCCCTTTTTCCACTCAAAATGAATATTTTTCCTCAAAAAGCATAAAAAACCCTCAAAAAGGGTCCAGAATTCCCAAAAATATTAAAAAGGGAATAAAAATATTCAAAATATTCAAAAAAGGAAAAAGGAGGAAAAAGGTACCTAAACCATGTTGGTCAATACCATTGGTTTCCTCAAAACCATAATGGTATTCCCCACCACCAAAAACTATAAAAAGGTGGTAGGGGCTCCTCACTTTCAATCCATCCATCATCCTATCCTCATGTTGTCAAAATCTCTCATGAGCTTTTGACCATTGTAGCTATCTTGGAGAAGAGACCTTTGGAGCTTGGAGCTACTCACCTTGGAAGTTGCTCAACACAAATCCTCACCATTTGAGGTATCTTAATACAATACTCATTCTTTTTATTTCTTGTTCTTGAATCATTTTCAGAAAAATTTATTTGTTATATGTACATGCTAGTTTAGTTTAGATTTAGATTTATAATAATTGTTTTTCTTTCAATATTTGAAACTGCTATCACCTGTTGATAGGTGCCCATTGCACTAATCTTGGTTGCAAAACCAAGCCAACACCATGACACAATCTTCATCTCATTCTTATCTTCCAAGTGAGAGTGAATTGGAAACCGTTGATGTTTTCCTAGTCAGTTCAGAATGTCCTAGGAAAGAGGAAACCCTATCCATTTCTACAGGACCCCCTCCAAGTACTGAAGTCATTTCCTTTGATTGGAATGGTCTAAAAGAATCTCGTCTTCCTTCGAGTATTCCTTTTCAAATATCTGTAGGAGTTTCCGATAAAGAAATCTTTCATACGATAGTTGATGAAGGAGCTTCTGTTAGTATTTTATCCTCAACTGCTTGGGAAGCTATAGGTTCTCCTCAGCTTGTACCAGTAACTGACCAAATTTTGGCTTTTAATAGAAGGCCTACCGGACCTTTAGGGATTCTCTCACAGTTACCTATCACGTTGAGAGGTAAAACTGTTTATGCTGATGTCATGGTTGTCCAAGGTCCTTTAGATTTCAATATGCTCCTTGGACGTGATTTTGTCTATGCTATGAAAGTTGTAGTGTCCACACTCTTTCGAGTGATGTATTTTCCCTATGATGGGAACATTGTGACCGTTAATCAGCTTTCCTTCGTGACACCCACCATCATATGACTCCTAGTCATCAGACTTCCCTAAATGTTCCACATGTTTTAGTGTTTTCTTCCCCCTGAGAATAGGGTACGAGCACGGTTTATGTTATGTTTCAATCTCGTTAAAAAATGAAACCAACCTTCAAGCAAAGTTTCTCTTTGATTTCAAGCTTGCATAAAAATGAAACCATTTCACATGAGCATAGTTCCCATTCTATGTCAAGCTCGTTAAAAAATGAAATAGGTTCCTACGAGCACAGTTTATGTTATGTTTCAAGCTCGTTAAAAAATGAAACCACCTTCAAGCAAAGTTTCTCTTTGATTTCAAGCTTGCATAAAAATGAAACCATTTCACATGAGCATAGTTCCCGTTCTATGTCAAGCTCGTTAAAAAATGAAATAGGTTCCCACGAGCATGGTTTATGTTATGTTTCAATCTCGTTAAAAAATGAAACTAACCACCCTAGCGTAGTTTCCATTTGGTTTCAAGCTTGCATAAAAATGAAACCAATCCATTAGAGCACAGTTTTATGTTGATGTATATGTAACTTCGGAATGTATTTCATATATATTTATTGTACCCTTATAAGAGATGTGTTATTCCTCTATAAGGAAATGTCATCATGTGGATTGACAAGTGTCGCAAGTGTGTGTACTTGCCGATGGGTTATTAGACCACCATGTGTGGGGTCGGCCCTAAAATATATATTATATTGTGGATGTATCTAGATAGACAATTCGTCCCCATAAGGTCACTGGGCAAACAGATTAATTATAAATAGAGATCGGGAGATCTCTATTTGGATCATTCGGAAAGACACACTTCTCTCACTCAGAAAGTGGCGCACTAGTGAGGAGGAGGATCATCTGCTCTAGGAGACTATCTCAAGTGTATTTTGGTTGTACTTTGGTTGAGCCATTGCTCTCTCTATCTCTGAGGAAGTTGTGGGGTTTTTCACCTTAGGGTTTTCCCCAAGGAAACTCTGTGTCTCGTGTCTCTCATGCTTTTGATTCTTGTGATGCTTGTCATGCTTATTGTGATTTTTATGCATTGATATACTGTATATGTTATTCTCTCAGTAAAGATCCAAGATTATTGTGAATTAATGCTCAAATTTTAACATGGTATTAAAGCTAACCTAAGAAGAAGACATTTTCCAGTGACAGAAACTTGCGTTTCTTGTTTATTGGGTTTCTCTCCATAGTTTTTGGAAAAGCAGTATAGTAGATTGACTCTACTCATCAAGGAGAATCTATCTGTCCAATCAAAATTCAATTCTGAGCATTTTCAAATTTGGCCCTAAAAATTAGGGTTTCCACAAAAATAGGAATTTCTAAAATCTGAAGCCATAGCTGGAAGCTCCTTGGAAAAATCAAAGTTTAGAGCTTTGGATCGAGATTTTTGGCTGGGTAGATCTCTAGGAAACTCAAACCCTAATTCAGGGCTCTCCCTAGTGAACCCGGGAGGACAAAAAGGCAAATTTGAAGGGTAAAGCTTTACTGATCTCAAATTCTGAATACACCAGGCTGATCAGCTCATCAAGGCGCATCTTTCTATCCTTCCAGAAAGTTGAAATTCACATTTTTAATTTTTAGGGTTTTTCCAACAAACCCTAATCCGGGACCAGATCCAGTTTTCAGCATTTCAAGTGGTAAGACCTAAATCTTTTCTATTTCATTTGAAGTACTATTTAAGATGTCTCACCACACCAAGCTTGAGGATAAGCTTGAAGGGGCTGATAACTTTTGAGCTTGGAAGTATAGGATTGGGTTAATCCTAGAAGAGAATGAGTTGGACTCATATATAAAAGAAGACATCCCTATCCCAGAGGATGAAGAGACTAAGGTATTGCACAAGAAGAACTTGGTCAAGGCAAAGAGAATCATTGCTGATTCTATCAAAGACCATCTCATACCCCATGTGTCTTCTCTAAAGACACCTAAGGCTATGTTTGACTCTTTGACCAAGCTATTTGAAGGAAAGAACATAAATCGGAAGATGACCCTGCGGAATCAATTGAAAGGGATCAAGATGTTGAATGGAGAAACCATTCAATCCTATTTCTCCAAGGTCTCTCGAATCAAGGAACAACTTGAAGCTGTAGATGAAATGGTGGAGAATGGTGAAATTGTTATGACTACTTTGAATGTCCTACCTAGGTCATGGGACTCTTTTATCCATGGGATCTATGCCAGAAAGAAGTTAATCTCCTTCAGCAGATTATGGGAGGAATGTTCTCAAGAAGAAGCAAGGCTTGTGGCAAGAGAATAGATTATGGGAAATGAAGATCAAGCTCTCACAGCTCACACTAAGAAGGGAAAGTTCAAGAGGGAGCCATCCCATCACAAGAAGAAATCTTCTCATCATTTTCACAAAGACAAGAAAGATCTAAGGTGTTTCACTTGTAATGAGAAGGGTCACTTTGCTTCAAAATGTCCCAAGAACAAAAGGGACAAACACAACAACAACAACTCCAACAAGAAGAAGAAGGGTAACAAAAGAAGGTACCATGCTCATGCTGCCGAAGATGATGAACCTCCAAAGAAGAAGGCTAGGGCAGAAAGTGATGATAGTAATGATGACTCATCAAGTGAATAAGAGTGTGTTCCAATCTTTGCTCTCACAGGTACTATCTCCCATGGTTGTAATGATTGGTTAATTGACAGTGGGGCTTCCAAACACATGACTCGGTTTAAAGAATCCTTTGTAAATCTGTCTGAACATGAATCACCCCATAAAGTGAAACTTGGGGATGATTATCAATATCCCATCAAAGGAAGTGGTGAATCCTCCTAAACCTAGATTCTGGAAAATCTTTGAAGATGAAAGAAGTCCTTTATGTACTTGGGCTCAAGAAGAACTTACTCTCCATCTCTGCATTGGATACAAAAGGTATGAGGGTTGCATTTGTGGATGGCCAAGTCTTAATGTGGCCAAAGGGAAAGACCATAGATGATGCAGTTGTGATTGGAGAGCAAGAGGGAGGTTTGTATAAATTAAAAGGACAACTTGAACATGCCAAGGTGCATGAATCCATGGAGCCAAGTGAACTTTGCATAGAAGACTTGCTCATATGCACTATAGGGCACTTCCAATTGCAAGCAAAGCTGTAGAGGGTCTTCCTAAAATCAAGACCAAACACGAAGGTGTTTGCAAAGGATGTGCAAAAGGTAAGAATATTAAGAAGGCTTTCCCAAGCAGTGAAAGCAAGGCAAAAGATATCCTGGAAATCATCCACTCAGATGTATGTGGTCCTATGTCATCCAGTTCTCTAAGTGGGTATGTTTACTATGTCTCATTTATTGATGACTTCTCCAGGAAGACTTGGGTATACTTCTTGAAAAACAAAGATGAGGTGTTTGATAAGTTCAACGAATTCAAAACCTTGATGGAGAATCAAACTGACAAAAAGATCAAAACATTTAGATCTAACAATGGTGGAGAATTCACCTCAGGTGACTTCAAGAAGCTTTGCAGTGATTCAGGGATTAAGAGGGAGTTGACTGCTCCTTATAATCCTCAACAGAATGGAGTTGCAGAAAGCAAGAACAGAACAATCATGGAAGCAGCAAGGGCAATGCTGCATGACCAGGATCTACCTATGCATCTATGGGCAGAAGCAGCTAGAATAGCTGTATATGTGCAGAACAGAACACCCCACAAGATATTGGACAACAAGACACCAGAAGAGGTCTTTTCTAGTAAGAAACCTGAAGTCAGCCATCTCAGAATATTTGGTTGCCCAGTATACACTCATGTCCCAAAGGAAAAGAGGACCAAACTAGATCCTTCAGGAAAGAAGGGTATCTTTGTGGGTTACAGTGAAAGCTCGAAGGCTTACAGAATATACTTTCTAGGGTTCAAGAAGATTGATGTCAACAGGGATGTAACATTTGATGAAAACTCATCATTTATCAAATCAAGGAAGGCACCTATCGAAGTTTATGAAGAACCTAAGGAAACTAGATTTCAAGACACTACAATGACTGAAGCAATTCCAGAAGTTGTTCGTGAGTTTGAAGATCTGCAAGAACCTATAGATCCACCCCGTGAGGATAACTCTCACAAGAGGAAACCTGCATGGGCTAGAGAGCTCATTCAAGATGCAGAAAGAATTTGCATTCCAAAAGAAGAACATAGATCAAAGAAGAGAACCAGATCACATACTAGCTATGTTGCTTTACTCTGTGACATTATGAACAAAGAACCTTCCAGTTATGAAGAAGCAGCGGAAAAGAAAGAATGGAAGGATGCCATGGTTGAGGAATACCAATCAATAATGAAGAATGATGTTTGGGATGTTGTCCCAAGACCTAAAGAGAAGTCTGTTGTGACTTCCAAATGGATCTACAAAATCAAGCATGCTGGATATGGCATTGTAGAGAAATACAAAGCAAGATTCGTAGCTCGTGGCTTCTCTCAAAAAGAGGGAATAGATTATGAAGAAAATTTTGCACCTATAGCCAGGTATACTTCCATCAGAACAGTAATTGCCCTGGCTGCAGCAATGAAATGGAAAATACACTAGATGGATGTCAAGACCGCTTTCTTGAATGGTGTAGTTGAAGAGGAAGTATACATGGAGCAGCCACTCGGTTTTGAAATACACGACAGGGAGTCATATGTGTGAAGATTGAAGAAAGCCTTGTATGGCTTGAACCAAGCTCCCAAAACTTGGTATGGTAGGATGGACAGTTTCCTATCTATCTTGGGCTTTACCAAGAGTAAAGCGGATTCCAACCTCTACTACAAGGTTGAGGAAGGGAATCCTATGATTCTACTCCTATATGTGGATGACTTATTTGTAACAGGAGATGACAGATTGATTGCAGATACTAAGAGGAAGCTTGTTGCTGAGTTCGATATGAAAGATTTGGGAATGATGCATTATTTCCTAGGTATGGAGGTGTGGCAGAATTCAGGTGGGATCTTCCTTGGTCAAGGGAAGTACACAATAGATATTCTGAAGAGATTTGGGATGATGGATTGCAAGGCCATGGCCACACCCATGGCATCAAATCTAAAGCTTCTATGTGATGCTTCATCTGAGCCAGTTGATGTCTCTATGTATCGTCAGATGATTGGGTCCTTGATGTACCTGACGAACACGAGACCAGATATTTGCTTTGTAGTGAACACATTGAGCCAGTTCCTAACAGATCCGAGGAGTGTTCATCTGGTTGCTATAAAGCATGTTCTGAGGTACCTGAAGGGTACAGTGGATTATGGGCTCAAGTATGAAGTGAATCAAAATTTTAACCTGCAGGGTTATGTTGATTCAGATTGGGATGGCAGTGTTGCAAATAGGAAGAGCACATCTGGGTGCTGCTTCAGTATGGGATCAGGTGTGATCTCTTGGTTCAACAGGAAGCAGTCCTGTGTAGCACTGAGTACAGCTGAGGCAGAGTATGTTGCAGCCTGTTCAGCAAGTTGTGAGGCAGTATGGATACGGAAGCTACTGTCTGAGTTATTTGATCTCCCATTGGATGCTACTGGTATATTCTGCAATAACCAGAGTTGTGTGAAGCTGTCTGAAAACCCAGTGTTTCATGACAGGTCAAAACACATAGGGATCAAATATCACTATATCAGGGATATGGTGCAGAGAGGAGCCGTGAAGCTTCCTGTATGTTGCGACGGACGAGCAGATTGCAAATGTGCTAACGAAGCCACTAGCCAGGGTGAAGTTCGAGTACTTCAGGGAGAGGATTGGTGTTCTTTAGATCGATGACATTTCGAGGAAGAAGTGGATGGACACATTTGCTGAAGCCATCCCAAGCATGTTGGAAGGAGGATCCTTCACATGGATGTGGATGTAAGCGCTGGATGATGAGTATCAGGACGATGCTCTAGTTACTGCTCTGTATATGCATCATGTTGGATGCTGGATATGATCAGTTGGATCATTTATATTTGTATGTATGTATGCATTGTGTTGATGTTGGATATGATCAGTTGGATCATTTATATTTGTATATATATGTGCATCGTTTTGATGCTGGATATGATCAGTTGGATCATTTATATGTATGTACGCATCATGTTGGATGTTGGGTATGATCGGTTGGATCATTTGTATGTATTTGTATATGCATCATATTGGATGCTTGGACAATGTATATGTATCAGGTGGATACATTGTATGATCAGGTAGATCATGTATGTTGATATGTATCATGTATTTGTATTTGTATCAAGTGGATACACTATATGATAAAGTGGATCATGTATGATGATATGCATCAGGTAGATACTTGGTGTGCATTAGATGGATGCATTGTATGATTAGGTTGATCATGATGATGAGCTTCAGGATGTTGCTCCAAATGATATGTACCAGGATGGTACAAGTGATGATGATCAGTATGATCATGGGCATCAGGATGATGCCTCGTGTGATGATGATCTGTTGGATCATGAGTATCAAGTTGATACTTGGAGGTTAGAGATGATATGTGGCAGGTTGTGCAAATAACATGTAATCAGTCCTGGGAGATCTTGCCGGTCGTGTTGCGGCACATAAATGTTCCTGGGGTACTCTTTCTGGTATTTCTATGTAGTATGTAATCAGTCCTCAAATATCCGATAGGTTGAGTTGTGTGCTCGTAATCAGTCCTAGGATGAGGTATTACTACGGAGACATGTAATCAGTCCTGGAGATCCGAGAGGTTGAGCTGTGTGCTCGTAATTAGTCCTGGGATGCTCTTTAGAGATCTTGCCGGTCGTGCTGTGGAAAATAAATGTTCCTGGGATGCTCTTTAAAGGTTTTGTCTATCCACATGTAATCGGTCTTGGAGATCCGAGAGGTTGAGCTGTATGCTCGTAATAAGTCCTGGGATGCTCTTTAGAGATCTTGTCGGTCGTGCTGCAACACATAAATGTTCCTGGGATACTCTTTCCAATATTGCATCCGCACATAAAATTAGTCCATAGAGGCCACCTCTATCAGACCGTTCACATAGATGATGAAGACCTGCAGGTGGTGGGCCTACATCCAGTATGAAAAAGGACTGGCTCTGTAGAACTTCCTATGACGAGTAGAGTAAGAGATTGGTTGAGATAGCAGCAGCAGTGATGATGATGATGACGATGCATCAATGATGATGATCCCGAGAAGAAGACTTATTTAGCAGAACTGTGTCGAGAAATACCTTCCTAGTTAAGAGGGAGTGTTGATGTATATGTAACTTCAGAATGTATTTCATCTATGTATTCCATATATATTTATTGTACCCTTATAAGAGATGTGTTATTCCTCTATAAGGAAGTGTCGTCATGTGGATTGACAAGTGTCGCAAGTGTGTGTACTTGCCGATGGGTTATTAGACCACCATGTGTGGGGTCGGCCCTAAAATATATATTATATTGTGGATGTATCTAGATAGACAAGTCGGCCCCATAAGGTCACTGGGAAAACAGGTGAAGTATAAATAGAGATCGAGAGATCTCTATTTGGATCATTCGGAAAGACACACTTCTCTCACTCAGAAAGTGGCGCACTAGTGAGGAGGAGGATCATCTGCTCTAGGAGACTATCTCAAGTGTATTTTGGTTGTACTTTGGTTGAGCCATTGCTCTCTCTATCTCTGATGAAGTTGTGGGGTTTTTCACCTTAGGGTTTTCCCCACATAAACTCTGTGTCTCTTGTCTCTCATGCTTTTGATTCTTGTGATGCTTGTCATGCTGATTGTGATTGTTATGCATTGATAAACTGTATATGTTATTCTCTCAGTAAAGATCCAAGAGTATTGTGAATTAATGCTCAAATTTTAACATTTTATTCTATTTCAAGCTCGTTAAAAAATGAGATAGACACCTCTAAGCATAGTTTACCTTTGGTTTCAAGCTTGCATAAAAATGAAACCACCCCCTCGAGCATAGTTTTATTCTATTTCAAGCTCGTTAAAAAATAAGATGGGGCCCCTCGAGCATAGTTTTATTCCATTTCAAGCTCGTTAAAAAATAAGATGGGCCCCCTTGAGCATAGTTTTATTCCATTTCAAGCTCATTAAAAAATAAGATGGCCCCCCTCAAGCATAGTTATTGTCTCTTTCAAGCTTGTGTAAAAATGAAATAGATCTCCCTCCCATCAGCTCGAGTCTCTCGCTAGAATTAGAATTTGAACCTTCATTTCATCTTATTCTTGTTTTCCCCCCCTTGGTGAACATTTTCATATTAGTAGACAGGTTGGTAGTTGGGTTAGCAAGCATCATTTTTTACGAAATGAAGCTTGGGGGGCATGTCACATGTCGTACCGTCAACAATCATGTTGAAGGAACACTACCATGTTAAGCCGCTAGCAATCATGCTGGGGGCATTTACCAACCTTTGGGCATCATGTTGGGAAGGAACCTGTCAATGGGCCTTAACCTATGAACATAGTTCCCTTTCTATGTCAAGCTCGTTAAAAAATGAAATAGGTTCCCATGAGTAGAGTTCTAATCTTGTGTCAAGCTCATTAAAAAATGAAACATATCTTTTCCCTTTGAGTCGAGTCTCCTCGTCGACTTAGTACCTGAACCTTCTTTTCACCCACCTATGCCTTAGGCGGATGAAATGAAGCTTGGGGGCGTGTATTCAACCTTTGGAAGTTACGTTGAATTCAACTCGATCGCCTCTCCACACCACGTTGGAGCTAAGTCACTTACTTCTAGCAATCATGCTGGGGGCACACACCAACCTATGGATGTCATGTCAGTAAAAAAGTTCACCATTGGGAACATTTTCGAGCATACTTTCCTTTTTCGGTTTCGAGCTCATTAAACCATGAAAATTATCCTGAGCATAGTTCATTTTCTGTTACAAGCTCGTTAAAAAATGAAGCAGACATCATGAGCATTCTTCCAACCTATCTTTGAGCTCATTAAAAATAGTAAGATAGTATTTGAGCTTACTTTTCACCTTTTTCGTGCTCTGGTTGAAACATGAAAAGTGGTTTAAGCTTACTTTTTACTTTTTCGTGCTCTGGTTCAAATATGAAAAAGATTTCGAGTGCTTTTGATACCATTATCATGCTCGTTAAAAATTTGAGTAAAAAGGTGTGTCTAATGAGTATAGGTTTATCACTTTATCCGGCCTCGCTAGACTATTTACGGAAAAGGAACTGTGCCAAGTTTACTTTTCCTTTGTCGTACTCGGTTATCAACCATGACAAAGTTGTTCATGGAGTCCTTTTTAAGCTCTTTTCAGACTCCCTAAATAGGAAAAGATTGCCAAGCGAACTTAATTCTTTCACATTTGTAAAAGCATTTGAATGATTGTCTTTCTCGTGATAGTTTACCCCTTTTTCGGACCAGGAAGCACTATTTACGAAAAAGGAATACTCCAACCAACCATGGCTGGAAGAGTCCTCTCTCGCGTTGTTTTACCCTTTTTTCAGGCGATGAGGCTAACTTTACGAAAAAGGACCATTGGAGTCTCCTTTAGTTCTTTTCAGACTCTCTAAACATGAAATGACACCGATTTTTCCTTCTCTGGACTCGTTAAATTTTAAACATTGAAGGGCCCACTATGGGATGAACCCCTCCTTTTCTAGGTTCGTAAAACATTTGGTATTGGACTCATCTATGAGATGAGCTATACCGAGCATCTGGTTACCCTCATCAAGCTCGTTAAAAAACAAGTGAGGCACTCATCATTCATGATGGGGAAAAAGGAAAGTGTTTGTGTTACATACCTTAGTGGCAGTATATAGTCGTTCTTGAACATGGAACTCGTCTACATTTGCATACCGATACTTGGGTCATCTGTTTGTCTATGAGTCCCCGCTTATTTTCTAAGTCCTGTTACTCCTCTGAGTCATTCGGAGAAAGCTTCCACTATCAGTTGCATTAGAAGTTTGCATCATTCTCATGTCAATACTACCAAGTCATGGCATGCCCATGTTCAAGAACACATTCATCACTCATCATTTTCAGTCAGTACACACGTCGTCATGCCGTTGTTACTTTGAGTCAGTTTTACATGTTATTGTACCATCCGATCCACTCTACACATCTTTTGTCGTGTTTCGTGTCAAGTGATGGGGGATTCATTATGGCCCTCCTTCGATGGATTCATCCTTGTCGACTTCAACTCATCATCCAAGGATTGAATCTAGAAACCAGTCAAGTACCTTGGTCCTGCATGCCTCAATGGCAGGTCACCTCACTTTCATCATGAGTTTACATCATTGACTCTTGATTGAAAGATTTCATCTTGCGTTCAACGTCAACTCATCTATTCACGCTTGATGATATGTACTGTGATACCTTGGGAATCATTGACATTAATGGTGATCTCCCTCGCACTTGTTAACGGTTTACATCAATGACCGATAATCAAGTGGTTTCTACCATGTTCGACGTCAAGACATTTGTAATCACATGGATAGATTCGTATCATTGCGGGTTCAGCTTGAAGACCCTAGGGAGTCATGTTTTACCTAGGTTGCGATGGAGTTTGTATTGAGTCATATTACACGGATCCACTTTTGTATTGGTCATGTTGTGTTATCATCTCATCATGGATCTACAATGTATTGATCAACAGCCATGTTGTACTACATATGAGATTGCCAGTTCAGAGTCAGATGTACTGCAGCAGCGTCCTTCCTCCAACAAGTCTTTTGCCATTTTTTCTATCAAAGCATTTCACCTGTCTCATTCCGTCAGCTTCATGATTTGGGGGGTATTCTATTACACCAAAATGTCATCACCCTTGTGCAAGTGTCACAAGTGTCACAAGTGTTGCAAGTGTCATCATCATGACCTAGTGTCGTCATCATGACCGTTGCAAGTACCGTCATTATGACCAAGTGTTGTCATCATGACCGTTGTGATAATGTCATCATCTTGACCATTGTGTATACATCCCTGAAGTCATCTGGACCAAGTATTCATTTCAGAGGATTTGTACTCAGTTTGTACAACCTTTTGAGAGGTCGTCGCAGGTTGCACATTAGCAACATGCGATGTCGCAGGTTGCTCTATAGCAAGGTGCGACGAGGTCTATTAATGGGAAAAAATAGCCATTTCGAGATCTTTCTCAAAGCTTTCCCATTTGGGGACTTATCCCTGATCTCTTGGAGAGCTGATACTCGACCCCTAACTCATTGGGAAGATCCCCTATCTCTCTCCTACCATCTCTCAACCTATCCTATCCATAATCTCATCCACTTAGTCCTATATATACGAGGCTCACTCCCATACCAAAGGGAGAAAGACTATGGTATCTACATGTTGGTGAAATCTCTTAGGACACCTTCACTCACCTCTTGGAGAATTCATGCTTCCTTGGAAGGGATTGGAAATTGGCTTGTGTGTAGAAGGGTTGCTACATTAAGACATTGGTTGTGGTTCTATATCTCTATCATGTACTCCTCTATTTGCAGTAATACAAATGCTTTCCACCAATATCATTCTTGATGTGTAATGATGTTGTGTTGCTTACCTGCTTAACTGTTTACATAGATCTCTTATTGTATAGATGCTCTTTACTTGTTTCTCTTTTCTGTGTCTTAACAGGTCTTGCAGCTTGGATCTGACGACCTTGGGACGTGGAGCAACATTCGGGAGGAAGGATAGATAAATCAAAGAGGTAAGACATCTATTACTTGATCCTTAAGTAGATCTAGGAAACGTGTTTGCAGTCTGTTCTATTTGTTCTAGACTCGCATTGAGCTAGGGAGATCCATCTCACCTCCAGTCGAGTGGATTGTCTGGTAACAGTTTTTCCCAATTGGGTTTCCGAAGATAAACTCTGTGTTATTGTTTTGTGCTTTATCTTTCTTCTAGTGATCTTGTTTATGCATTTGAATTATTATTCTATGAATGGATGAAATTTAACATGGTATCAGAGCTAGATTCTAGAAGAAGCCATTGTCGAAACCCTGTCGAAACTAGGGTTTCATCTTGTGAATTCTTCACCCAACATTTTGGAGAAAAAGAGCCTTAGGAACTTCGTTTTTGGCAAGGTGCATCTTTTGGTGAAGACGGAATTCAATTCCGAGAATTTTCAATTTTCGACCTAACTCTGTGGCTGCAACAAATTTAGGGTTTCAGTTTCAACTCACTTCTCTCCACATATTTGGATCAGCCCTACCTCAATTCAACTCTTCTTGGCAAGGAGAATTTATCTGTGGTTTCAGTTTTTCAAATTTTCAACTTTCATTTTTTACCTATCTCCTGCTAGGGTTTCTGAACCAGATCTCATGCAAGATGATTGGTATGAAGGTTGAAGGTCGCTTGGAAGGAGCTTCCAACTTTATCCCCTGGAAGTCTAGGGGAGCTTCCAACTTTATCTCCTAGAAGTCTAGGGTGCTTCTACTCCTAATATCTTACTATATGTAAATGAGAAGGTTCTTGAACCAGAATCTGAAGAAGATAAATCCCGATGGAGGAAGAATGATGCTAAAGCAAGAAGGATTCTTGTGGATTCAGTGAGAGACCACTTAGTTCCACAAATCTCATGAAAGAAGAGTGCTAGGAAAATGTTCAAAACCATTATGAAGCTGTTTGAACACACTAGCCTCAATGTATCCATGACTTTGAGAAACCATCTCTCAAATATGAAGATAACCAAGTCAGAATCCATTGCCTCATTGCCTCATACTTTATGAGGATCACAGAACTCAGGGACAAGCTCAGCACCAATGGATATCCTATTAATGATAAGGATCTTGTCCTCACCACTCTGAATGGTCTTCCACCATCTTCGGAGTCCTTTATCCAAAGCATATGTTAGTTTTTCATCATTTAATTCAATATGATCTAGGATTTTAACTGAGAGAACATGTACAACATATCAAACACAAGAGACAAGAGACACAAAACATTTCACCGGGGAAAACCAAGAAGGTGAAAAACCCCGCAACTTCCTCAAAGATAGAATAAGCACCAATATAAAGATCACAAAGATGAATCCCCAAAATATAGATGTCTTCAACAGCTACTCCTCCTCCACTTGTGCGCACTCGTCTCTCTCAACTATGCGAGTTGGATGAATGAGTGAATGAATAAATAGAGAGGTGATCCTCTCTATTTATACTTTACTTATACTTTCCTTTTACCCTAACTGGGCCGACCTCCCTTAGGAGAGTCTAATAACCCATTACCACTTGACACTGGGCCGACCCCACTAGAGGAGTCTAATAACCCATGAAAGACACAATTTCGGGGTCTAATGTCGCATCATACATGGGAGGATGGACCTCAATGAATTTACATGACCCAAGTACAATAATGACTTCTCCTATCGGAGGAATAAACATCTCCGTCGGAGGTACAACAATAAAATACAAATACAATATAAAATATACAAGTGAATACATTCTGAAGTTACAAATACATCAACACTCCCTCTTAACTAGGAAGGTATTCTATTGACACGAGCATCAAAACATATAGGAAAAAGTCTTCAATACTAGAGATGGATCATCAACACCGGATCACTGGAGCATTATCATCACTATTGTTGTACTCGTCATCTCGATCACTAGTGCTATCTCTCAATTCTTCTCGTCATAGGAAGTTCTATAGAGCCATCCCTTTTTAATGCTAGATGTAGGCCTAGCCTCCATGTAGGTCTTCATCATCTCTGCGAGCATCCCATCCGGTGGAATCTCAGGAATGATTATGTGCATCTGCAAAACCTAAAAAGAGCATCCCAGGATTGATTACGATCTACTACTCAACCTGCAAGATCTCCTAGGACTGATTACATGCGAACAAGCAAAACCTCGAAAGAGCATCCCAGGACTGATTACAAGCTTACTGCTCAACCTATAGGATCTCCCAGGGAGCGATTATATGTGAACAAGCAAAACCTTGAAAGAGCATCCCAGGACTGATTACGAGCTTACTGCTCAACCTATAGGATCTCCCAGGGAGCAATTATATGCGAACAAGCAAAACCTCGAAAGAGCATCCCAGGACTGATTATGAGCTTACTGCTCAACCTATAGGATCTCCAAGGGAGCGATTATATGCGAACAAGAAAAACCTTGAAAGAGCATCGCAGGACTGATTACGAGCTTACTGCTCAACATATAGGATCTCCCAGGGAACGATTATATGCTACTACACAACCTGCAACATATCCACGGCCACGGAGTATCATCCAGATACTCATGATCATATTGATCATCCTCGCACAGAGCATCATACGGGTGCTCATGATCTTACAGATCATCATCATACAGAACATCATATGGATGTTCATGGTGAAGCATCGTTCGGATGCTCATCACACAACACTTACATCCACATCCATGGTGATGGCCCTCCTACCACCATGCTTGGAAGGGCTCCATCATATGTGTCTCGTCACTTCCTCCTGGAAGTATCTTCGATCTAAAGAACACCAAGCCTTTCTCTGAAGTACTCGAACTTCACCCTGGTAGTGGCTTGGTCAACACATCTGCTATCTGCTCGTTCGTCGCAACATACAGGAGCTTCACTGCTACTCTCTGTACCATATCCCTGATATAGTGATACTTGATCTCGATATGCTTCAACTTATCATGGAATACTCGGTTCTCAAACAATTTCACACAACTCAAGTTGTCACAAAAGATACAAGTAGCATCCAACTGGAGATCAAACAAATCAGACAGTAGCTTCCTTATCCAAACTGCCTCACAACTAGCCGAACAAGTTGTGACATACTATGCTTCGGTTGTACTCAGTGCTACACAGGATTGCTTCCTACTAAACCAAGAGATCACCCCAGATCCCATACTGAAGCAGCACACCAAGGTGTTCTTCCTATATGCAACATTGCCTGCCCAATATGAATCAACATAACCCTCCAGGTTAACCTTTTGATTCGCATCATCGTTGAGCCCATAATCAACCGTACCCTTCAGGTACCTCAGAATATGCTTTCAATCAATCAAGTGAACATGTCTAGGATCCGTCAGGAACTGGCTCAAAGTGTTCACAGCAAAGCAAATATATGGTCTCGTGTTCGTCAAGTACATTAAGGACCCAATCATCTAACGATACATTGTGGAATCAAGCGACTCTGATTAAGCATCACTCAATAGATTCAGGTTCGATGCCATAGGTGTGGCCATGGCCTTGCAGTCCATCATCCCAAACCACTTCAGGATCTCTACTGCATACTTCCCTTGCCCAAGGAAGATTCCATCTAAATTCTTCCACACCTCCATGCCTAGAAAATAGTGCATCATACCCAAGTCCTTCATCTCGAACTCGACAGCAAACTTCCTCTTCGTATCAACAATCAATCCATCCTCACCTTGTATTTTTCTATGCTACCATCTGCAGCATGCTTGATCTTGTAGATCCACTTAGAAGTCACTACAGACTTCCCTCCTGGTCTCGGGACCACATCCCAGACATCATTCTTCATGATCGACTAGTACTCCTCAATCATGGCATCCTTCTATTATTGCATCCCTGATCCTGGGAACTTCAAATTCTTAAATATCTTTAATAGGTAGTTTTCTTGAACTTCGTAGCTGGAACAAATGTCGTTGTTTTTGTAGGTGATTGTACACGATCTTTCCTACAAGTCAAATTCAATTGCATGATTAGAAACATCTCATAGTTTTCAAAACAAAATATTACGCATAAGGACATATGTCATACAGTCATGCAATTATCTTAGCCAATGCTTCAATAAAACATTTATCCATATCTTGTAACTTTCTAGATATCTTCCATCTCTACCAGAACATTGTTAAGAGTGTGCACTACTCCCAACATGTCAGCAAAGAGGTTTCATTCTAGATAAGTAGCAATTGGATGTTGTACAATACCATAGGCCACTTACCCATTATTTGCATATTAGTAGTATCTTGTTCATTAATGCAACTTTTCTAAAATGCATAATATTCATCCGAAATCTAGGAACATAAGTATGTACATGACTGAACAACATCATTTAAGTAACAAGAAATGACAATTCAAATACTTATATTTGTTTGGTTTTTGGGTGGACTCCCTCTCAATCTTTGCTTCCTTACAGGAATTACTGGAGTCTCTGATAGTGTGCACCTTAACCAATGCTAAGAATGGATGAGAGGTTCTTCCATAGATTATTTGTTTTTCGGAGTTCAACTCTACAGTAGCTTCTTCTACTCCTTTCATGTAAAACTTCATTACAATACATAGTCTTCATCACTTGAAGAATCTTCACTGTCTTCCTTGGTTCTCTTCCTTGGAGGTTCATCATCCTCTGTAGTGTGAGCATGATGTCTTCTCTTGTTGTTGTTCTTCTTGTGGGAGCTTCTTTTGTTCCTGGGACAATCTATGGAATAGTGTCCCTTCTCATCACAAGTATAACATCGAATGTGAGAAGGATCTCTCTTGGATCCTCCAAGGTTCTCCCTCTGATTCTGGTGGTGGTGTTTACCCTTCTTGTGACGAGGATGATGCCTCTTGTTGTTATTCTTCCTGGTGTGTGCTGTCAGAGCTTGGTCTTCATTATCCATCTTTTCTTCTCAAGTTATAATTCAAGCTTCTTCCTATGAGCATTCCTCCCACAGCTTACTGAATGTGATGAGCTTCTTTCGAGCATAAATTCCTTGAATGAAGGAATCCCATGACCTAGGAAGGCCATTCAAAGTGATCATCACAATTTCTCCATTCTTCACCGCTTCATCCACAGCTTCAGTTTTTCTTTGATTTGAGATACCCTAGTAAAGTAGGATTGGATTGTCTCTCCATTCTAGATCTTCACAGTCTTCAATTGGTTCTGCAATGTCATCTTCTGATTTATATTCTTTCCTTCAAATAGCTTGGTCAAGGAATCAAACATCTCCTTGGGTTTCTTAAGAGAAAACACATGTGGTATGAGATGGTCTTTGATAGAATCTTCAACAATCCTCTTGGCCTTGACCAAGTTCTTTTTATGTAAGGCCTTAGCCTCATATCCCTCTGGAACTGGAACTTCTTCACTATGTAGGTGTCCAATTCATTCTCTTCTAGGATTAACCCAATCCTATACTTCCATGCTCGGAAGTTATCAACCCCTTCAAGCTTATCCTCAAGCTTGGTGTGGTGAGACATCTTAATGAGAAACTCAAATGGAAATAAAAGATTTATATCTTACCACTTGATTTGTTGAAACTGGATCTGGAGTTGGATAGGGTTTGATAGAGAAACCCTAAAAATCCAAACTTGGAATTTCAAACTTCTGTCTAGACAGGGAGATGCAATTGACTGAGGTGAGCAAGCTGGTGTGCTCAGATTTTGAAAACTCCAAAAATTGACCCTCCAAAAATGACCTACAAATTTCGGATCTGCAACTTCCGTCAAAATCTGGTTTTCTGGTCCAAAACCCGAACTAGGGTTTGATAGATCCTGGGGTTCTACCCAACCAAAAACTTCGATCTTGGTCTCTAAATTTTGATTTTGTTGAGGAGAGAAATCATGTGCTTAGATCACTCAAAAATTCCACTTCTGTCAAAATCCCTAATTTCCTGCAGCAGTGACAAGCCAAAAAATGAAAATGCTCAGAATCCAATTCTGTTTTGACATAAAGATATGCCATATTGTTTCTGGTGCATCTCTAAAATTTTGGATCCTCAAGGTCTGAAACTTCGTCCCATGGTAGACTGACCTGTCAACTTTCCAACCTCACTAATATGAGCTTCAATGGATTCTCCATGAGAGAGATATGGTAAGTGTTGTAACATGACATGTTTATGGGATGAAACAACATAGCGAACTTGTACGGAGTTTCACGTGTCACTATTTCAACTTCAGCCTCTTAAAAATCCGACTTGTGAAACTACAATTCGTTCCCTAACTTCTACCTTTTACGGAATTCCATTTGGAGCTTCCTAGCCCGAGATTCGACCTTTGTGCCTAGGTCACCTGTTTAGGGCTGCATTCTAGAAGAGGCAGAAACCCTAACTTGTACGAATCATAACTCACAGAGTACAATGAATCTGAGGCTGAAATTTTTACACAGGGTACACCCATGTCTGATATTCGGCCTGTAAAAAATTCAAATCCTGAACCTTCACCAAAATGGAGTTATAGCGAAAGTGCCACGATGACAGTTTTTACTATACCAGCCCTAACTTCCAATTTGTCGCAAGTGCAACACTTGTCGTAAATGCCATACAATGCCTTCCTCCAGGAAAGCTCTGATACCATGTTATTTTTTCATCATTTAATTCAATATGATCTAGGATCTTAACTGAGAAAACAACATGTACAACATATCAAACACAAGAGACAAGAGACACAAAGCATTTCACCAGGGAAAACCAAGAAGGTGAAAAACCCTTCAACTTCCTCAGAGATAGAATAAGAACCAATACAAAGATGAATCCCCAAAAAATAGATGTCTTCAGCAGCTACTCCTCCTCCACTTGTGCGCACTCCTCTCTCTCAAATATGCGAGTTGGATGAATGAGTGAATGAATAAATAGAGAGGTGCTCCTCTCTATTTATACTTTACCTTTACTTGCCTTTTACCCTAACTGGGCCGACATCCCTTAGGAGAGTCTAATAACCCATTACCACTTGACACTGGGCCGACCCCACTAGAGGAGTCTAATAACCCATGAAAGACACAACTCCGGGGTCTAATGCCCCGTCATACATGGGAGGATGGACCTCAATGACTTTACATGACCCAAGTACAATAATGACTTTTCCGATCGGAGGAATAAACATCTCCATTGGAGGTACAACAATAAAATAAAAATACAATATAAAATATACAAGTGAATACATTCTGAAGTTACAAAGACATCAACAGCATAAGTGGTAGATCCAAACTACCAAAGTTTGACAAAATTTGGGCAGATTTCTCTTAGGAGGAGACAAGGATTGCAGCACGTCAAAGACTCCATGGCACTCAACTTGAGGAGAACCAAGCTTTTGTTTCCCATGCCAAGAAAGGTAAGGGAAAAACGAAGAAGTTCCATAAACACAAGCACCAAGAAAGGAGATCAATTCCCCGCCAAGAACAAAACAAGAAGAGGGATATGTCTCAAGTTCAATGCTATAGGTGCGGAAAGTATGGACATTACGCCAATAGCTGTCGAAGTCAAATCAAAAGGAAGCATGAAGCATCCACTGTTGATGTAGAAGAATATCATCATCACAAGAAACAAAAGAATGAAGATCACACATAATTTCTATTTATATCAACTTTATCAGGTACTAATCCCACCACTAGTGACACTTGGCTCATAGATAGTGGTGCATCTAAACACATGACAGGTTATAGAGAGAATCTTTCAGAATTAGTTGAGAAAGATTCACATCTCCGTGTTGTACTTGGAGATTATGCAAATTACACTATGAAGGGATCTGGAGCCACCACCCTTCAACTAGAATCAAATGATACATTACATCTGAGTGATGTACTCTATGTACCTGGAATGAAAAGAAACCTTGTCTCCATCTCAGCCTTGGAGGACAAGGGATATAAAGTAGCTTTCTCAAAAGGAAAAGTCCTTGCTTGGCACAATAACTCAAGCATGAGCAAAACCAAATTCATTGGCATAAGAGAAGAGAGCTTGTATAGACTAAACACTCCACCAATCCAAGCCCTAATACATGATGTTGCAAGTAAAGGCGAGTTATGGCATTGAAGTTTAGCTCATCTAAATTATCGAGCTCTCCCAGTTCTAAAGAATATTGTGATAGGTTTTCCAGGGCTCCAGGGAGACCATGATGGAACATGTAGAGGATGTGCACTTGGCAAGAATTCTATTAAATCTTTTCCAAATAGCAAGAGTAGATCCAAAGGGATTTTGGATCTGGTATACTCTGACTTGTGTGGGCCCATGACAGTTGTGTCATTAGGTGGATATCATTACTATATCACCTTTATTGATGATTACTCACGGAAGACTTGGATATACTTTCTCAAGTCAAAAGAATCCGAGCAAGTGCTCAGCAAATTCAAAGAGTTTAAAGCACAAGTTGAGAATCTGTCAGGAAAGAGGATCAAGATTTTGAGATTCGATAATGGTGAAAAATATACCTCTATAGAATTTAATGATTTCTGCAAGGAAGCAGGAATTAAGAGGGAGCTCACAGTTCCCTACAATCCTCAACAAAATGGGGTTGCAAAAAGAAAGAATAGAACAATTGTGGAGGCATCCAAAGCTATGATACATGACCAGAGTCTTCAAATGTTCTTGTGGGAAGAAGAATCCAGAACCATTGTATATGTACATAATAGATGTCCACATAAGATATTGAAGAATATGACTCTGGAAGAAGCGTTCACAGGTGTGAAACCAGAAGTGGGCCATCTCCGGATATTTGGTTGTCCAGTCTACATACATTTGTCTTCAAAGGCTTACAAAATCTACATTCCAGGATCCAGACAAATTGAAGTCAGTAGGGATGTGACCTTTGAAGAAGAGATGGCTATCAAGAAAGGTAGAGGATCAAATATGGAGATCGATGATGAAGAAATGCTAGAACCAAAAGAGATGAGATCATCTTCCCTCTAGTTCAGAGGGAGCTAGCAAAAAAGGATGAACCTATAGATCCCATAGATCCAATTGATATCCCCAAAGATGTTGCAGGTCGTAAAAGACCTAGATGGGAACAACAGACACTGCAGGATTCAAAGGGGCATGAAGCTCCACATGGCGCTTTCAGAGAAAGCAAAAGACCTCATAGGTTCTCTAGTTATGTGGCATTGATGAGCAACATCATTGATTCAGAACCTAGCACTTACGAACAAGCATCCAAACATCAAGTTTGGAAGGATTCCATGATGGAAGAATATAAATCCATCGTGAAGAATGATGTGTGGGAGGTTGTGCCAAGACATGAGGAGAAGTCAGTAGTGACTTCTAAATGGCTATACAAGATCAAGCATGGAGAAAATGGCAGTGTTGAGAAATACAAGGACAAATTTGTAGCCAGAGGATTCTCTCATAAAGAGGGAGTCGATTATGATGAGACATTTTCTCCTGTGGCCCAATCCACCTCCATCAGATCCATTATTGCGATTTCTTTAGCTATGGGATGGAAATGCATCATATGGATGTGAAGACAACGTTTCTCAATGGTTTTATTGAGGAAGAAATTTACATCGAACAACCAGATGGGTTTATTGTCCAAGGAAAGGAGTCTCATGTATGTAGATTGAAATAGGCACTGTATGGACTCAAGCAAGCACCTCGTGCTTGGTATGGACAGATAGACGGATTCCTAGTGAGCTTGATATTTTCCAAGAGTGATGCAGACCCCAACCTTTACTACAAGTTTGTAGATGATGAGCCACTGATTTTGGTATTATATGTTGATGACTTGTTTCTCACATGAAATGAGAAAACCATTGTATGGTGTAAGAAGAATCTTGCCTCTAAGTTTGAAATGAAATATCTTGGATTGATGCACTACTTCTTGGGATTAGAAGTATGGCAGATGCAGAAAGGGATTTTCCTAAGACAAGGAATATATTGAAGAGATTCGGGATGTTGGACTGCAATTCCATGGCTACTCCGATGGATGCAAATTGGAAGAAGTTGAGAGATTCTACTTCATATTCTAATTTGATTGATCCCACCATTTATTGCCATTTGATTGGGTCATTGATGTATCTGACAAACACCAGACCAGATTTATGTTTTGTTGTGAATGCCCTTAGTCATTTCGTGTGCGAACCGAGGCAGATTCACTGGATTGCTGCAAAAAATGTGCTCCAATACTTACGTGGAACTGTGGGATATGGATTGAAGTATGCTTTAGATTGTGACCTGGTATTGCAGGGGTTTATAGACTCAGATTGGGTCGGATGTGTTGCATATCGGAAGAGTACTTTCGGATGTTGCTTCAGTTTGGGTTCTGCAGTTATTTCCTGGTGCAGCAGGAAGCAGAACTCGATAGCACTCAATACTGCAGAGGCCGAGTACATGGCTTCTAGCACAACAACTCGATAATTAGTTTGGATTAATAAACTCTTGGCAGGATTGTTTGGCCAAATTCCAGAGCCGACCGTGATTCACTGTAATAACCAAAGCTATGTGCAGATGTCAACGAATCCTATATTTCACGACAGGTCGAAGCATATCAAGATTTGATATCACTTCATTCGTGATATAGTATAGAAAGGTGCGATCGAGCTACAGTATGTGTCGACAGACAACCAGACTCTATATGTTATCACCAAGGCCCTTCCCAGGGTGAAGTTCGAATACTTTTGCGAAAGAATTGCAGTCGAAGAGAACGTGTCCCTCCTTGAGAGGGAAAGATTACATTGAGATGCTTCTCGTGCTTTTCCTAGGTGCCTCTACAGTCCACTACTCAGCCAGATATGGGAGAAATCCCATAGGCAGATGAGTCGGACAGTCAGCATTTAGTTGGGTTCACCCAGGTACCTTCTGCAGTCCAATTACTCAGCCAGATATGGGAGAAATCCCATAGGAATATGAGTAGGAAAGTCAGTAGTTGGTTGGATTCACACAGGTTCCTCTGCAGTCGAGTTACTCAGCTAGATATGGGAGAAATCCCATAGGCAGATAAGTAGGACATTTAGCAATTGGCCGTGTACATGGCTGCTAGCACAGCAACTCGAAAAGCAGTTTGGCTTCGTAAACTTTTGGCAGGATTGTTTGGCCAGATTCTAGAGCCGACCGTGATTCACTGTAATAACCAAAGCTATGTGCAGATGTCAGTGAATCCTATATTTCACGATAGGTCAAAGCATATAGTTATAGTTATGGATAGTCAGCAGTTGGTCGAGCACATGGCTACTAGCATAGCAGCTCGAGAAGCAATTTGGATTCGTAAACTCCTTGCAGGATTGTTTGGCCAAATTCTAGAGCCGACCGTGATTCACTGTGATAACCAAAGTTGTGTGCAGATGTCAATGAATCCTATATTTCATGACAGGTCGAAGCATATTGAGATTCAATATCACTTCATTCATGATATGGTGTAGAAAGGTGCAGTTGAGCTACAATACATGCCAACAGACGACCAGACTGCAGATGTTCTCACCAAGGCCCTTCCTAGGGTGAAGTTCAAATACTTTCACGGAATAATTGGAGTCGAAGAGAACGTGTCACTCCTTGAGAGGGAAAGATGACATTGAGATGCTTTCCCTGCTTTTCCCAAGTGCCTCTACAGTCCAGTACTCATCCAGATATGGGATAAATCCCATAGGCAGATGAGTCAAACAATCAGCAGTTGTTTGGGTTCACCCAGGTACCTTCTGCAATCTAGTTACTCAGCCATATATGGGAGAAATCCCATAGGAAGATGAGTAGGATAGTCAGAAATTGGTCGGATTCACACATGTGCCTTTGCAATCCATTTACTCAGCCAGATATGGGAGAAATCCCATAGGCAGATGAGTAGGACAGTCAGCAATTGTCCATGTGATTGCATAAGTACCTCTACAGTCTTGGTACTCATCCAGATATGGGAAAAATCCCATAGGCAGATGCGTCGGACAATTAATAGATGGTCGTGCCCTTTTGCTCGTCTGAGATATCAGCCAGGTATGGGAGGACCCCATCGGTAGATGAGACAGACAGGTAGAAAATTGTATAGCAGAGATGGTACAGTTGATAATCTCAAATATCCAGGATTGAGTGATTCTCCTGGACTCACTGAAGGACTGGTGAAGATGATGCACTGCGAATGTGTGGAAAACCTTCAGTATGTATAGAGATGATGGAGACAACATGGATGTACAAGATGAAACCCAAGTGATCGTGATGCAGATGAAGACCGAAGAATGCCTTCCTTGTTAAGAGGGAGTGTTGGATTTTGTACAACTTCGGAAGATATTATTTATTGTATTTTATTGTACTTGTTTGTACCTCCTAAGGGAGATGAAATTGATGTAATTTATCTATGTAAAACCTTAAAGAATCAATGTAAACCTTGGGGAGAAAAGAAGCAAAGTAAAAGATTAAAAATAAATTATTATTTGCCCCCCAAGTGAAGTCGGCTCAGTCTCCTAGAGAAGTCAGCTCAGTTAGGGTAAAAGATCAGTTTGCACTTGTATAAATAAGAGGTAAAGTGCATCTCATTATCTCATTCTCACACTTCACATTTGTGCATCACTTGGGAGAGAGAAGAAGTTCACATAAGCTGGAGAAGGAATTTGTTTTGGTATTTCCACTTGTGGAAAGCATTTTCACACTTTCTCTTTTATCTTTGTACTCTGATCTCGGAATTATCATCTCTATGCGAAGGTTTCTAGGTTTTTCCCAATTTGGTTTTCCCAGGATAAACTTTGTGTTATTGTTTTGTGCTTTGTCTTTCTTCTAGTGATCTTGTTTATGCATTTGAATTATTATGCTATGAATGGATGAAATATAACATTATCATCCATAATTATCATCTATAATTTTAGAGATTGTTGATAGACAATCTACTATCGATGGATCCTCTCTTTTACTAGAAAATAATAGTTCTCTTGTTTTAGTTCTAGAAACTTATGTTGCCATGTCGCCCCAACAACATTGTTTAGTTTCCTTCTCTAACGAGAGACTTGTTTAAGTGTCAAGCAGATTGCAGTCAATGTTGGGAATGTGCAAAATATATCAATTGCCTTCATTGTGTAGAATGTTTTCCAAGACATACAAGGGTGGTGTTTGGGCCCTAGAAAAATCCAATGAATAAATATGAAGGCCATGAACAAGAACAACCAAATATCCTTAAAACAAAAGCAAAAGAAGACCATTATTCAAAGAATTGCCTTTGCACTAACCTTAATGTAAAATAATAAAAAATGCAAAACTAGATGTGGTCCATCATCAAGAAAGGGCATAATCCCTACACTGGGTTTGGATATGGACACCAACTCAGGGCAAGCACAGGTGGGCGAGCCCAAGGGTGTTACAATATGGGCATATAAGTTTTTGTTGGTATACATGTGATCGTTACAAGTTTCAAAGTTGTGCTTCCCTTGAACACATAACACATGCTGCTTGAAACTACCACATGATATGTCACTCAAAATTGACACATCTGTTCAAATTAGTTTCTTAATTTGTATCGCTACATTATTAATAAGTTATGTTATGATTTGTATTGCATGGTTATAGGTTCCAACTCCCAAAAACTTCATTCTGGCATAAATAGATAGTGACAAGTTTTTAAAATCATGGCTTCTTTGTGATATGTTGGAACATATGGAGGCATGCTATCAACGAAACAATGAAAAGTCTATATATGCTTAATTGGGTGCTTAAAACCAATTCAAATTTTCATTCTATAAAAAAAATTGCATATATATGTGTGTGTGTGTGTGTAAACCCCAAGCACATCACCTCATTTCTAGTGAAATATTGTAACTTCTAAGAATATTCTATTTGTACTTTATTTTTATTCATCCAGAGATGTTTTATTCCTCCGTCGGGATTTTATTATAATGTAAAGTCATTGAGGTAAAACCTCCCATGTAAGTTGGGGCATTAGTTCCTCTAGAGTCAATTGTAATGGGGTGTTTAAGTCCCCTAGAGGAGTCGACCCAGTCAACATTATGTTGAGTGGTTAAGTTGTTGGGGCCAACCTAGTTAGGGTTAAAAGTCAAGTGAAGTAAAGTATAAATAGAGGAGGTGTGTTCCTAATTTAACACACACTCACTCACTTGTGAACTCGCATAGGAGAGAGAGAGATCTGCAAAGGAGGATAAGGAGCTCTTGTTTGGGGATTTCATCTTTGTACTTTTGATCATCTATATTGAGGAAATTTTGCTAGGTTTTCTTCCCCATGAAGGTTTCCAAGGATAAATTGTGTCTCTTATGTTTATGTTGTGCTTGTTGTTCTTTCATTGATCTTGTATATGCTATTGTTGTGAAATTGAATGGAATACTGATGTTATCTATATTAGCATATTGAATCTTAACATGGTATCAGAGCTAGCCTGAAGGAAGGCAATGTATGGCACTTACGACTCTTGTTTCGCTTGCAACAATTTGAAAGCTAGGGCTTTGTACAACAAAACCTAGTCATCGTGGAAATTTCGCTATAAATCACTTTTTGCAACGTTTTAGGATCTGAAACATGGACAGGCCGAAGATGAAATTTTCCTGTACCTTGTGTCTGAGTTTCAGCCTCAGATTCATTGTACTTTCTGAGATATGATCCGTACAAGTTATGGTTTGTGCCTCTTCCAAAATGAAGCCCTAAACAGGTGACCTAGGTAAAAGGTCATATCTCGGGCTAGGAAGCTCCAAATGGAATTTCGTAAAAAGTGATAGTTAGCGCACGAACTGTAGTTTCACAAGTCCAAGTTATAGAGGCCGAAGTTGAAACAGAGACACGTGGAACTCCGTACAAGTTTGCTATGTTGTTTCATTCCTTAAAAAAGTCATGTTGGGAAACTGAGCATATATCTCTAATGGAGAATCCAATGAAGCTCAAACTTGTGGGGTTGGAAATATTACAGGCCAAGCTACCACAGGATGAAGTTTCAAACCCTGGGGATCTGAAATTTCAGAGATACACCAGAAACAATATGGAACATATGAAATGGCTCAACGGAGGAAATCAAAGAAGACGAGGAAGAAGCTCTCACTTAGGGTTTTCAGTTTTTAGGTATGGAAGGACCTGATACAATGTTGGAGACACCTTATGAAACATTGGAAACTTTGAAAATGGATTTGGAATCCATTCATCATAGATATTAATCTTCCATCAAAATGTTGTGGGAGGAAGGAGATTAAAAATTAAGGTTTCCAAATAAGAAGAAACCCCAGAAAGGTTGGGAGACTCATAGGGAAGCAATGAAGGAGATTTAAATGGCACTGATATTCTATAATCCTAGCACCATGAACCTATATAAGATTTTTACAAGTGATCTACCTTGGATGGTTAGGGTTTTACTGTTATAGAAAAGACTACAAGCAATCTCGACAAGTATGACTTGAGAAGATACAGGTATGTTTTGAAATATGTTTCATGATTAAGTTCATGATATGTTTGTCTTCATATTATTGAGGTTAGTACAAGCATGATTAATTTTAGATTGTCTGATCACCTTAGTAAAAGTATGAATGCATGTCAATGATAGAAGACATTCATTGATTAGGGTTATGACACTTATGATTGTACTAATGCACTTGTGGTGTTGTATGAGGATGATGTTGTCTGCTAACGTGAAAGGTACATCAAGTAAGACAAATCTATATGACCATGATGAGATGAAGAAAAAGATTCATCCATAGTCTTTGATCACATAGAAGCTCTACTTATGAGGTATGTATGATTTGGTTCTATTATGCTTAACTTATGAGATATGTAGGTTACTAGCACAAGGTCTCTAAATCATTGAAGAGAACAAAGAAGATATTGTTTTAGACATAACTTACAAGCATGCTAATACAGGTATGTTTTCCTATATCAAGTTAGAATCCTACTTTGTGTTAGGATCTTAGATAAGTATGCTTGTGTATGAAATGATCATGACCATACATGTTTAAGATTATTTAGAATCATAATGTTTTGATAGTATTGAGATTATACTAATGAATGTATGATTATGTATGAGATCTTGAGGATGACACAATGATGACACTAGTGCACACTTACGCATGCATAGTGGTCCAGGATGGATAGAAGTTCAAAGACATATAATCATGATGCTATCATAAAGGGAAAAATAGAGATCAAGAGGGAGGCAACCACACAAACATAAAATATAAGTATTTGGGTTGTTATTTGAATTACTTCTTGAATCTCTGAATAGTTAATGATATTGCTCGTAATAGTTGTATTCCTAGAATATATCATGCATAGTGTAAGCATTCATATAGCATTGAATAGTATACTACTAATATGAATATGATGGGTAAGTTGGACAAACATTCCATTGTTGCTTGTCTAGAATGAAACCTCTTTGCTAACATGCCAGGAGCTGTGCATGCTCTTAATAGTATGTTTTGGTAGAGATGGAAGGCATCTAGATAGCCACTGTATGCATACAGGATATGGAAAAGTGTTGTGCTAAAGTATTGGTCAAGATAGTTGCATAACTATGTGAATCATATCAATATGCATAATAGGTTATCATTGAAATGTCAACATGATTTGATGATTATGAAGTGTTACTAATCATGTAATTAAAATTGATTTGTAGGAAAGATCATGTGCTATGATCAAAAGAAGGATGATGAACACTTGTTCCAAAGAACAAGTGATGGATGTTCAACAAGAAGACTTACAAATCAAACGTACTATAGAAGGCTCGTGGCTAGAGGATTCTCTTAGAAAGAGGAAGAGGATCATGACGAGATGTTTGGTGCAAGTGGCTAGACATACTTACAGAGATAGATTACACCCATGGATGACAAGAGCATTCTCTTGAATGGTGTAATTGAAGAAGAAGTGCGAATCGAGCAAACTCCCAGGATTCGATAGAGAATCACATGATTGAAGAAGGTTATGTACGGGTTCAATAGGTACCCAGGATCGATAGTCATTTTATGAGCTTGATGATCACCATGGGTGATGCAGATTTCAACCTTTGCTACAAGGTTGAAGATGGTTTCTATATACAGATGACATTCTTCTCTTAGATGTATGAAAGAAGGAACTCACCATAGAGTTCGAGTGATCTTGAGGCTCATATCAACAGACCCATCTGATAGGAGATGGCACAGATAGATATGCAGAAGATCTCTCAATGCAGAGTGAATGATGTTCAGTCACAGAGGGAGTAGATCTTAGAGTTAAAGAATCCTAGCATGATTCTTGTGATTAGATATGTGGCTGAGATTAGATGATATTTTTTTAGCCAAGGAAAATGTGAAGTAGATATCCGTGATGATGTAAAGTGGTTTCTACAATTTACTGAAAGATGACTGGTTCATTGATGTATCTGACGAATACCATGCCAGATATATGCTTTGCTATGAACACCTTGAGTCAGTATCTAGTTGAGCTTAGACATGTTCACCTAGTAGCTGCAAAGCATGTGATGAGGCACCTGAAAGGTACGATAGACTTTGGTCTATACTATGTTGGAGATCATGACTACAGATTGTATGGTTATACAGATGCAGATTGGGTTGGAAGTGTCTTAGACAGGAAGAGCAACTTAGGTGGATGTTATTGTCTAGGATCCGCAATGATCTCATGGTTTAGCAGGAGGCAGTTCTGTGCTGATCTCAGCACAGCTGAAGTGGAATATATAGCAGCTTACTCTGCTAGTTGTGAAGCCATATGGCTTCGGAGGTTGTTGTCGGGACTATTTGACTTAGAGATGGACTCCACTGTGATCCTGTGTGACAACTAGAGCTGTATCAACATGACGGAGAATCCAGTGTTCCATGGTAAGTCAAAGCACATAGAGATCTAATATTTCTATATATGGGATATGGTGCAGAAAGGAGCTATAAAGCTCGAATATGTGAGCATTGATGAGCAAGTTGTTGATGTATTGACCAAACCTCTGTCTCGAGTAAAGTTTGAGTATTTATGAGACAAGCTTGGTGTAGTTCAGAAGGACCCTCCAAAAAAGGGGGAGTGATGTGGTCGATGATGATATTTGGATACTAGCATCAATGTGGATACCTGTATCGATGATGAGATTGCCTATACCGACAATAAGGTCGATGAGGATACCTGTATTGATGATAAAGATACTTGTATCGATGATGAGGATACATGTTCCGACGATGAGGTCAATGATGAGGATACCTGTTCCAATGATGAGACCGATGATACCGGCGATGAGGTCGATGAGTGGTCCTCAGACTTGGTCTAAGTTGACAAGTGGATTGTATCATCCCTGGAAACATGTCCTAAAGGAATCCATAGACTATTGTCTCCGAGAAAGATGTTGAGCCTGGAATGATGTAATGTGCGCTCCTGGACTGCTCAGTGTAGCAGCGAGTGATCATTCGCGGGTCCTATAATGATGTAGTGTACACTCCTAGACTGCTCAGTGTAGCAACAAGTGATCATTCAGAAATTATAAATCCTAGATTTGATATAGGTCACACCCCAGTTGAAAAAGTACTGGCTCTGTGGTTTTAAATCCTAGATTTGATCTAGGTCACACCTCAGTTGGAAAAGTACTAGCTCTGTGGTTGTAAATCCTATATTTGATCTAGGTCACACCCCAGTTGAAAAAGTATTGGCTCTGTGGTTGTAAATCCTAGATTTGATCTAGGTCACATCCAGTATGAAAAAAGGACTGGCACTGTGGTTGGGATTGCATCGTCCCTAGACATGATATGGTGTCTTAAAGTGATAGGGATTGATCATCCCATAATTGGATCAGGATTGATCATCCTTAGACAGTGATCTCGTAATTCTGAAAGGAAGGATAGTCTTAAATATTGATCCTTAGACTAGAATCCCGTAATTTTGAAAGGAAGGATCGTCCAAGTGTGGTAGCTCTGTAAAGACTGGGTCCCGTAATTCCGAAAGGAAGGATTGTCTGAGCACCACCAATGTTGATGGACTAGAGTCCTGTAATTCCGAAAGGAAGGACTGTAATGTCCCCAGTTTGACCCCATGGCATTAAAATTGTAAATGGTGTAATATTGTTATAAAATCGTGGTGAGGATCTCAAGGCCAAGGCCCCGCCATCGATTTATCAATGCATATGGTTCACGTGCTAGCCATGCACAGTGGAATTGCAAATATTATGTAAATATGCATTTTAAATAAAATACCCACAACTAGCTATGCAATGCAATAAGATATGGGGGCATGATTTTACAAGGAATTGGGAGGGAAAACATTCAAACCCTTGGATCCAATCAATTCAAGCCAAGTGTCAATGAGAGAACCAATCAAACCCTCAACTACCCATGTTGACTTTTGTACCAAATCATTGATTTCTCCCAAGAGTTCGTTGAGGTAGTTAATGCCTTGGGGAATGAGAGGTATGGATGTCCAAATTTGGGTATGGGCAAGCCACCCTACATGGGAAATCATGTTTTGATTCTTAGGCAAGAAAAAAGCCATGAATTGCTCCCTAAGCCATTACCCATCAACGAACTTTGCTCTCCCACGAGTTTGGAACTACCTGGGCATTTTCCAGCCATGTTTTCTTGTGTTTTCCTCATTCTCAGTTGGGAGAAGGGCATTTTTGTGTTATATACCAGTGGGGAAGATAGGGAATGGAATTGGGGGTTCCATAGAGATCGTTTTGGCTGTTGAATACTTAGTTAGTTGGGGAGAAAATGTTTTCCTCCCTGTGAATGTTTTTCCCCGTCCCATAATTCGTTTTTGGATGGAAACGATTTGGGAAAACCCATGGCCATCCTGTTGGTAAATCTATTGCTTTGGCTTGAGCTTGAGTGCAAGCATCCAGGGTTCTGATTAGCCTGATAAACCCAGCTATGGAATGGCTTGGCTTGGATGAAATGATTAATTGATTGTGCATGAGCTTGAATGTCCCCTTTTCCTTGTAGAAATCATGCCCAACTCGGGGTCTCTGAGTGCTAAAATAATACAGGTTGGGCAGAGACCTACGGTTGGGTGGAACGTTGCAGCAACATAGCTAGTTGTGTGGGACAAATTGCATAATGAAGATAAGTGTTTTCTGTCTATGTATTTACTTCTGCAATGTTTAATTGATGATTATTTTGATATGCTGGATGAGCATGAATTGTGTGTGGATGTTGTTTAATTCTGTTGTGCTTACTTGCTTGATTTGCATCTGCACACAAACCTTTTATTCATATGATTCTAATGAGCACGCTGAGTTCTATGAAAAGCCTAGAGAATGGCATCATGTTCCCTTCCCGAAATTGGGTCCGCGGGTGGATACATTACAAGGACTGTCCATGATCCCATAATTCTGAAAGGAAGGATCACCAGAGTTGATGGACTAGAATCCCGTAATTCTGAAAGGAAGGATTGTCCATGATCCCGTAATTCCGAAAGAAAGGATCACCAGAGTTGATGGACTAGAATCCTATAATTCCGAAAGGAAGGGTTGTCCATGATCCCATAATTCTGAAAGGAAGGATCACCAGAGTTGATGGACTAGAATCCTGTAATTCCAAAAGAAAGGATTGTCCACGATTATGTAATTCCGAAAGGAAGGATCATGTGTGTTGCAGATTATGATGCTGTGGATCAAGAGATCTAGACGATGAGGCTATTGATCGGAAGATCCAGAAGATGAGGCTGTTGATCGAGAGATCTAGATGATGATGCCATTGATCGGGAGATCCAGATGATGATGATGTTGATCAAGAGATCCAGATGATGTTGTTGATTGGTAGATCCAGATGATGATGCTGTGGATCGAGAGATCCACATGATTCTGTTGATCGGGAGATCCAGATGATGATGATGTTGATCGAGAGATCCAAATGATGTTGTTGTTGTAGCTAATCGAGTGAGCGAGTGCTACAAAAGATGAAGACTCGATGCTGAAGATATTAGTGTTCCAGTATTGAAGATATTGAAGATGTTTCAGTAGCTATTTTGAGTTACTGATGATGATTAAAGAAAACTTCCAATGATTTGTAGATGTATCACTATGATGTAGTTGATGACTCCTTGCTCCTGCAGATGTTGTTAGAATATCCTTCTCGTTAAGGGGGAGTTTTGAAATATTGTAACTTCTAAGAATATTCTATTTGTACTTTATTATTATTCATCCAGAGATGTTTTATTCCTCCAACGGGATGTTATTATAATGTAAAGTCATTGAAGTAAAACCTCCCATGTAAGTCGAGGCATTAGTTCCCCTAGAGTCAATTGTAATGGGGTGTTTAAGTCCCCTAGAGGAGTCAGCCCCGTCAGCATTATGTTGAGTGGTTAAGTTGTTGGGGTTGACCTAGTTAGGGTTAAAAGTCAAGTGAAGTAAAGTATAAATAGAGGAGGTTTGTTCCTCATTTAACACACACTCGCTCACTTGTGAACTCGCATAGGAGAGAGAGATATATGCAAAGGAGGAGAAGGAGCTCTCGTTTGGTGATTTCATCTTTTTACTTTTGATCATCTATATTGAGGAAGTTTTGTTGGGTTTTCTACCCCATGAGGGTTTCCCAGGATAAATTGTGTCTCTTGTGTTTATGTTGTGCTTGTTGTTCTTTCACTGATCCTGTATATGATATTGTTGTGAAATTGAATGGAATACTGATTTTATCTATCTTAGCATATTGAATCTTAACAATTTCGAGGATGGTGTATAGGACTATGCAAAACGCTACTTCACACATATACTTGCAAATCCCAATTTGAAAATTTTATGCACAAAGGTTTGGATGTTTAGTAGTTGACACAACAGAGGGATATGTTGTTCTCTCTTGTTCTGCAAAGGTATGGAAAAATATATATAGGGGTAAACCCCAAGAACATCCCCTCATTTCGAGGATGGTGTATAGGACTCTGCAAAATGCTACTTCACACATATACTTGCAAATCCCAATTTGAAAATTTTATGCACAAAGGTTTGGATGTTGAGTAGTTGACACAACACAGGGATATGTTGCTCTCTCTCTTGTTCTGCAAAGGTATGGACAAATTTTTAAAATTTTCATGGTATAATTTTTAATGATATTTCATGGATTTAAAGTTTGTTATTCTTATAGAAGTTTGTATTGGTTTTGCGTTATTCTCAATGGAGAAGGCTAATTAGAGTTACTTAATTTAAGACTAGGTTTAATTTTGATAATACTTAAACTTATAAATGGGTAGTTACGGTTTATAATTTTTTGCTTATTGAGAAGCCTAATTAAGGTTATCTCATAATATGATTATATGCATAGATATTGGGGTTCATCAAAGCTTTGCATCTTGAAATCACATTGTTAAAAAGAAACACTTCCTTAAGTTATAAGGAACGAAGGGTGAAACAAAACAAAACATATTCTCCATAAGTATGAGAGCAACAATGGTGCATATACCAAACAACATTCCATCAAAGAATTTCCTTTTTTTATCTCGCTTATCATCTTAGAATTATCCCTATGCATTACATTTTTTTTGTTTGAATCTCCCTGACTCGCGGGAGGGGTCTTTGGTCCAAGAAACCATGACCCAAGGGCATCTAATCTGTCAAAATCACTTGAGGATCACACCCGGCCCAAGCCACACCAACCCTCAACTGGTTGGATTTTGGGTGTCTCCTCCCAACTAGCTCACCCCTAAGGGGAACTGAACCCGGGTTTCCCTGCTGACGAGACCCATACCTTAACCAAATGAGCTAGCGGGAATTGACATCCCCATGCATGAATTGATATATCTATTTAGATTTTTCTTCAAATCTACCACAACTCATATACTCATATATTGTCAATTCAAGCGAGGATGAATTCAAATATACCATACCATACTGAGATGTTGTCATCACCATTCTTGTTGTTTTAGGCTCTATTACTAGAAGCAAGATGTGAGGTCTCATTCCCATCATAAAATAGGTCTAGAAATGGAATGCCACAAAAAACATTGTTTTCTATGGCTGTTCTCGTTTTTTAATACAAAAAATCATTTCTCTTGAAATGAATAGTATCTTAAGCCGATTCACAAAAAACATGACCTCATTTCCCAATTATAGCTCTCGAAGTGAAACAAATATTGGTTACGAGGCATGTTCTTTATATGAATCCTAAGTGTTGGTTGTGGAGACTCATATTCTAGATTCAGAGGTCGTGTTTCAGTCGTGTTTGGATCCCAGACCGTGACGAGGGGTGTGGGGGGGACTTCCCCCCACTATAGTAGCCATGGGGGGTCCAGGGGGGTATCCTGTGGTATTTTCCCATGGAAATACCTCTTTAAAAGGAAGGCATTGTAATATGATTATGTATTATAGTATTGTAAAGGTCTCTATGATTGTGTAGGAGAGACTATGAGAGAGTGAAGAGGAAGTTGCAACGAATGTAATGCGAGTTGTATCCCTTCATTTATTGGATAGATTAAAATAAAAGGACTGAAAATTTATTAGTGGGAAGGATCCCATATTGGGTGAACCAAGTGTATTTTTGTCTCTCTTTTATTATGTTTTTGTGTTTTATTTTTGCATCTTATTTTATGCTATTGTTCTGCGATCTTGTTTCTAATACTAATTCAGTAATGATGCAAGCTCTATATATGAATTTGAATTTTCTTCTACACTTGGTATTTGTGGATCCATACTTGGAATTGGATCAACTCAATATCCAAATGGAAATGTAACTAGGGACTCTTGAACCGAAGGAATTGGGATAGGAGGGTATGTTACATGCTTTCGAACTAGGCCAAGCAGTACCAAAGGAATTGAAATAGGAGGGTATGTTACATGTCTTCGAACTAGGCCAAGCGGTAACTTTAGAATGGAAGGATTTGCTTCTAGAATAGAGACTTTTAGTAACAATTTGTTATTTAAAATACCTTTACTTCTAGAAAACTATTTAGTAGTAATTAACTTTTCCTAATACATCTTAATACAATTTGTTAAATAAAATACCTTTACATTACAAAGATATTGCAAAACTTATTACTAACTTTTACAAATTGTGAGTGAGTAAATAAATCTATTTGCAATAGTTTGTTATTTAAGCGTGATTTTTGTATGATCATGCTATTTAAAATAAGTTATTAGTACCTGCCCAAGTAGCAGGGACTATATAAATCGCCCTGTCGGAATTTCATTACTTGGCACTCTTCCTAATACATTTTTAACCTAAGTTTTTTAGCAAAAAATGTCTTTGGCCAATGAATACCATGGAGGCCTTGTTTGGCCTCATATCGAGGCAATGGTATTTTTATGAACCTAATCCAAGGTGGATTCCTCCTCACCTACAACCATTCAAATTTGACTATTTGAATAAAGTTCTAAGTCATAAAAAATGAAAGCAAGGAAGGGGAAAGACAAACCCCAACCAAAGCAACAAGCAAGTTGGGTAGAGAGTCACAAGCATGGTGGTGACGAATGTGCTTGTATGGTTCATAAAGAACTAGGTGAGGTATTTCCCCTTGGATGTCTGACTTGTAACGTCCTACCACATGATCTGTTGATTTTAGTGTAAGTGGTTGACATCCTTTAGTCAATTGATTCATTGGCTAGTCGGTCCACTATGTTTGTTAGGACGACGACTTACTTCTTAGAATTTTCTTAGCTTGATTGACAAATAACAAATTAATGAGAACTTTGACTGCTAGCTCCAATACAACTCCAACATCGTATAATATCTTTAAATGGAAAGACTTTGATTGAGGGGAGTAAAAATAGGGCAAGTGTCGACAAGAAGCACACAATTTGCAGGAAGGAACTCTCCAACTCAAAAGGATCTTCGTAAGGTGTCTTAGAGGAAGGAAAAGCCAAAGTTGTCTTGGAATCAAACCTATAAATCGAAGGAAGCACTTTCTCTAACACCAACAAGCATGGTCAAGAAAAAGTGTGGTTGAGAAACCATTAATGGCAATATTCTATAGCACCGGTTTAATTGCACCTATTTAATTACTGGCGATAAGCACTAAAGGTTCTTCACAAATACTTTTTGCAAGTCCCTCCTAAAGGCAAGGACTAGCTACTTTGTAGCTCACCTTGTTAGATTAACAATATTAGACTTTCATTCATTTTCTAAATTTTTATTTACAACTATGGGCACTATTGTTAGAAATGGGATATGATTATATACTTTTAGAGTTTTATGCAATTTGTCTCTACATTTTGTTGTATTGGACTTGGCACCAAGTTATTCATTTATGTTGATGAACAAAGAATTCTTCATTTATGTCCATGAACAAAGAACTTTTCATTTATGTCCATGAACAAAGAAATTGAGTGAATAAATTCATTGTTATTATTATTTTTCTCTCATCATTTCTTGTATGTAAAAGATTTGAACATTATTTTTTGTTTCATTTATTATTTCATGTTTCTAATAAGATAGGTTTTAAGTAATAAATTAAAATAACAAACATCTCAATACTTAGGATGTTTGGTAGGGAAAAAAAATCTTACTTTTCCATATAACCCTTTGGTATGTTTGGTAGGGAAAAAAATCTTACTTTTCCATGTAAACCTCTTTTTCTGGGTATAACTCGCAAGCTTTAAAAATAAATGTATTGTACAAAAATCCACCCACATCAAATTTTTATTGGCTCTTCAGAATTGCAATATATAAACCTTATTAACTTTCTTATTTCACTATAAGATTTAAGAATTTTATGCAAAACTTAACAATAAAAAAATTCAATTTCTCTAGTTTCTAAAATATTCTACCTTTATGCTAAAGGACAATGACTTTTGTTAGTAGCTAAGTGCAACGTTGACTACATGGTGAATTTTCCATGAAATTGTATGTGTTTTTAGTTGAGAGCTATGTTTTTTTCCTCTTTTATAATTGTGATAGATTGTGGATTTGTTTCATTGGTAATGTTGGCTACATTGTCAATTTTCCATGAAGTTATATCTATTATTTTTAGTTGAGAGCTATCCTTTTCTCTTCTTTTAATAATTGTCACAGATTATGGATTTGTTTTATTGGTAGCCAACCATGTTTTTCACAGTGCTTCTTGTAAAGTTAAATCATATTTATTGTGACTTGAGCGAGGTTAAAACATATTTACATTGTGACTTATTTGAGGGTGTGTTCATGTCTCTTATTTACGTTGAATAGTTCAAGTTTTTAAATGCAAAATACGTTATTGAGCGCTTCTTTATGCCATCACAATTTATTGACTTAGCTCAAAATTTTATGTACAAACAAAATGATAACTTAGAGTTGATTTTTGAAATTACACCACTCATTCATAATATGATAACAATAACGTTGTTATTTTGTAATCACGTAAGCAAATGATATTTAAAAAAACGATTGGTGATTTTGTTGGATAAAGGAATAAACAAAATGATAACTTAAAGTTGTTATTCTGTAATCACGTATGCAAATGATATTTAAAAAAAACGATTGGTGATTTTGTTGGATAAAGGAATAGATTTGTGGAGGCACACATACATACATGAAAGATTGGTGATTTTGATGGATAAAGGGATAGATTTGTGAAGTCACACATACATACATGAAAGATTGGTGATTTTGTTAGATAAAGAGGTATATTTGTGAAGTCACATATACATATATTTTTTTTGGTTTACCCATTGACATGGATGCTTCATGTGCAAAGTTTACAGTGATCTAATATGTTTTATTTTTCTAATTCGATATGATGTAATTATTATATTTATCATGAGAATTATGTACCTGCTTCAAATTCCTCATAATGCATGGTAACTATATTATGTAGGAGATTCAGTGGGTGTAATAAGTATCTTTTTTTTCTAATTCGCTATGATGTAATTATTATATTTATCATGAGAATTATGTACCTGCTTCAAATTCCTCATAATGCATGGTAACTATATTATGTAGGATATTTGGTGGGTGTAATAGTTATCTTATGGCATATGTGTTTGGGAGATTGTGACTTCCATTTTATCACATTAGTGGTGATAATTCAGTTGTGTATGAGTTTTGTAAATGATTTAGAAATGTTTATTTATAATAGTTCACTAAAATTTAATTGTTATTATTTAAAATTTATGTTGTCATTTTATAGTAGTTATGTACAAAGGGAAGATATAACGATAGGTTCACCTTAAGTACATTGAGCCTCATAGTTTAATAGTTAAACTGTTATGACGGGTGTCTTTCCCAATTCATATTTATCTTCAAATTCATATTTAGCAATTAGCAATTTATAGATTGGTTGGTTTAAAGAGTGAATAGTTTTGCATGATACATGGTCAATGTTAATGTATATACTTGGATGTTTAAATGTTGGATGCTCAATTTTTATGTTTACTATTTCATTGCTCAAATATTTTCTTATGATTATATGCACATGAATGAGTGTTTATGTTAGTTTCTGTCAAAGCATCTGGTATATAATTCAATTAGAGAATAATATAAGTCAGACATTTGGATCTAGTATGTAATTCAATTAGAGAATAATAATAATTATATAGCTGTTAGAAACATGTTTCTAGCAAGTCTTAGTACACTTATAAAAACAAGTTTCTAGCCAATCTTAGTATACTTGTAAATAATTTTTAAGGTATATATTATTTGATAATATTAATATACAAATATGTGGATGCTAGAAAATGGTGCTTTCATGATAGCAATAAATGGTATCCATTTTTCAACACATTTCTTAATCTTTACCTATACCTAATTTATTTGTAAAAGTAATAAAAGTTCTAACCAAATATGATCATACATAAGTTCCTTACACATTGTTTAATCTATATTCATACCACAAGGAAAAGGGTTATTTGTAGATAATTGTTTAAGGAAAATAATAATGTCATGTAGACTCTTATTAGAATTGGCTAGGTCAAAACCATCAATAAGGTATCTAATTTATTTGTAAAAATAATAAAAGTTCTAACTAAATATGATCATACATAAGTTCCTTGCACACTGTTTAATCCATATTCATAGCACAAGGAAAAAGGTTGTTTGTAGATACTTGTTTAAGGAAAACAATAATGTCATGTAGACTCTTATTAAAATTGGCTAAGTCATCACTAGGTCGGGACCATCAATAAGGTGGACCAATGATTGTTCTTGCATGCTTAGTGATGGTTACAACATGCCTAGTGATGGTAACATATATGTATTAAAATGTAAATAAGTTTTAAGCGATATATTATTTTGTAAAGTTATGTAAATATATTTGTAGGTGCTAGATAATGGTGTTCACATGATAGTAATAGAATGTTACGTCCAATTTTCTTAAGACTTTTGATGTGAGCGCTACATTGCAAGCATTTCAAAAAATCCTAATACCAAATACTTTGTCATTTTAAAGTAAAAATACCACAGGAACTATGCATATGTGTAGTTCTTGTTTATATAAAAAAATCAAGATAATACTTAGAGATCTAATAGACATGGTATGCGATATTAGTATTCTACATTTTATTATGGGTAGGAAGTGTAACAGGTACCCCTTACTACTAGGAGCAGAGTATTTAGCTCCTCTCAAACTTCATAAAGTGATTATCTTATTATCTTTAGCGACTCCTTGCTAGTTACTCAATTTGCAAGGAAAGGTTTAATCGATGATGAGGCCATCCATAGAAGGATTCAAAGGAGAACCATATGTTGTCTCAAAGATATTAAGGAGCATAATAATGAACATGGATAATGAACATGGAGTGGATCAAATGGCAAAGATGGATAGGTATTTGTGTACAAATGGATGGTCATCCACACTGAAGGTGGATACCCTAGGCTTAAGGAGCACAATAATGAACATGGATAGCAAACATGGAGGGGATCGAATGGCAAAGATGGATATGTATTTGTGTAAAAATGGATGGTCATCCACATTGAAGGTGGATACCTTAGGCTTATTTCAACATGGATAGGTATTTGTGTAAAAATGGATGGTCATCCACATTGAAGGTGGATACCTTAGGCTTATTTCAACATGGTTGTGAGTCACATGTTGGCATTAATTCATGCAAAATGATTTTTTATTTAATTAATTAATAGCATAATATTTACTTATTCATGTGTCATTCCATGTTCAAGTAATTCAAATAAAGGATTATTCATCACATGATGTTATCGTATTATTCTTCCTATTTTTACTTATGAAGGTTCCCTTGACCTTTTCCCTCTTTTCTAATTTAGTTGGTGCACATGTATTTACTCTTATATTTTTAATTAAAATTATTTTTCTTCAATTTAACGCACCCACGTCTAATTATTCCTAGGTTTATCTTTCTCCTCGTTATGTAGGTACGTTTTGAGTGAGATATTTCTAATCAATTTAAAATATTTTCTATTATTGCATGCACACAACTTCTAAATACATTTTATTTTTCTCATGTATTGAATAAACTATTTTCTTATAGGTAAAATATGCATTTACCTATAATAATAATTTATCCTTATGTATTATCTCTTTAGTTTTTTCTCATGCCGAGCAATATGTTTATGCATGGATATTTTTTTCTCTTTATTGTTATTAGTATTTTTAATACTAAGGGTGTCATGACTCTTCATGCCCTTCAAGCCCTTCAAGTATGGATTTTTCTTTCGTTGGAAATGATAAGTACTTGTTCAAAGACTAATGGTTATTAAGGAATAAGGTTAAATCCTTATTGCACACCCATAAGCTAAACCTCATGAGTGACTCAGTCCACATCCACCCTCACGACAGCATGAAATATCCAAGTACAAGTAATTTGTTTTTTTAACCCATTTCATTAGAATGAGTGCTACTAGGTAAAAGCAAGGACATTGATTCCCCTTTCATAATAATAATTTTTACACCTTTCATACAACCCCATCATACATGTGTAGACCGATTGGAAATCATGTTTCATGACTTTGTACCACTGAGATGAACATGTCAAATAGACCATTAAAAATGATTTAGCATAATCAATGCATAATACACAACATTCATATTAATCAAACTTAATTCAAATTCTAGAGAATCTAACCCAATTCAATTTTCTTGTACATTTGTAACCGTCCTGCCACTCATCAAATCATTAATAGCACCGTACTATACCATATTTAACAATTAAACTTTTAACCATCAATATCAAATAGATTTATGCATGTACATCTATCAAGAACAAAATCAATGAATCAAGTTCTCTAAATATATCACTAAAATGTATCCATTTATTTAATCGAGTTATCGTTTAAACCATAATGCCCTCAAATACGAAGTACCAATGTATAATCATGTCTAACAAAAGAGGGCATTATATCACATACAAAGTACCAATGTATAATCATGCCTAACAAAAGAGTGCATTATATTAAGGATGGCACTACAAGTACCAAGAGATCATCAACTTTATGCCAAGTTAATTAAATGTTATTTTAATTAAAGAAAAATTCATTATTTGGGACACATCATTTTCAAGGAAGGAATAGTAGTAGATTCAAAGAAGATTGAAATTATTATGGGATGGACTACTTCTAAGAACATACCATAGATAAGGTTATTCATTGGATTGGTTGTGTTAACACTGAAATTGTCTTTAGTTTTTGTGTGTTTTGCTTTAATGTTTCTACTTTATTTTCTCTTTTCATTTTATTTCATTTTGAATTTTAAACCATTTTGATTGTCTTCTAATTTTTGTTTTATAGTTATGTTTTAATTGTTTTACATGTAGTGGCTTATTTCATGTTATGTTTCATTTCAAAGTCTTCAAAAAATACTTACTTAAGCATTTTCTAAAGTTATATCCAAAGTCTAACCTTTACTTTTGAGTTTATATTCAAAGTTGCATATTGAGTTATTCTCGCAGTGCAAGGTCCAAATTATGTACTCTAGCACACTACAAGAATCCCATAATTATGAAGGTTAGTGGATCTTTGATGGCAGGACTTGGCCATTGCATTTGATGATGGAAGAGGAGCTTCCAGACACCTGTTCTCCTCATTATGACACATGTATGAACTTGTTGTGATTACCATTAGTAATTTCAGGGTTTAAGATGCCACGATCTCAGATTTGGGGAATTCGAGTTTCAAAGTTGAAGACACGTAGATGTTGAATTTTTTCACCCCTAATTCAGTTTCAAGAGAGTAAATTGGTGAAATTACAATGAAATATGGGTAAGAGTGGCTAAGAAGGCTTTAAGAAGAAAAAGAGATGCATAGTTATGCTGTGTTTTTCCCTGTTTTAGTCATTGTAATTGGGCATGGATTACGAGGCAATGGAGATGAATTTCAGAAATCCCAAAGATGTTTTTGTCCATCACGGATTCATTCACAAAAACCTATCTCAGTTTTGGAACAGGTGTCATCGTTTGAAAGATTTGAATTCATCTTTGTGGCCTATTTTTCAGGGTTTAAAATATTTAATAGTTTCCTGTTTTAGTCACAAATTTCCGGCACGTATTCTGATCAATTGGAGAGGAATTTTTAAGAACCAAGAGAGGTTTTTGTTCTTCATGGACTCATTTAAAAAAACCTCTCTCAGTTTTCGCACATCTGTCATGGATTGAGAGATATGGAGGCGTTTGTGAGAACCCATTTTTCAGAAAATTCGCCAAATTTCCTTGAGTCCGATTTGCTATTTTTAGTTAATTGTCTTTAAATATTCGAGCATGTAACTAATTGATGTAACTGTTTCAAAGCTCGACCTAGAAGGTAGTTATGTAACTACTCTAGCTTTGTAATGATAAAAGGAAGACAAGTATACAGTTTCAGGGTTCAATTTTTGTGTCAAGGAAGATATACAGTAAAAAGCTTTGGATACATTTTCAAACTAATACATACAACTCTTATGTAAGTTTTGAAGATTGAGATTGAAATATATACTTATAAGCCACTTTATCTTGTTTACTGATTTTGTTTCTGATCAGTTTGATCACTCAACTAGTGACTTCATTCCTTGCTTAAATTTTTTATTCATGGAGTGCTCATGTGTTGTGGATGAACTAGTAATGTATTTATGAATGTGTTGGCTTATGTTTAATCTTCTAATTCTTAAATATCTCAGTTCCTTCATATGTTACATGATTTAGTTTCTGTATTAGTTTGTTTTTTTTTGAATGAATGATTACTTCTTTGGATATGAAACCCTCAAACCACAAACCATAAAAACAAACCCTATTTTCTGTTCATTTTGTTGAGATTGTACTAGCTTGCCCCTCTGTAGTCTAGGGACAATTTCTAGTGCAGACAGGTTGGATACTACAAAAGGATCATAGAAGGATTCTCCAAAATTGTACATCAAACTACATCATTACAAAAGAAGGAAGTCAAATTTAAATTGGCATGTGAGGAAAGTTTCCATTTGTTAAAGAAATTGTTCAATAGTGCACCCATAGGCTCAAAATTGTACATCAAACTACATCATTACAAAAGAAGGAAGTCAAATTTAAATTGACATGTGAGGAAAGTTTCCATTTGTTAAAGAAATTGTTCAATAGTGCATCCATAGGCTCAAGATTGTTGATCCAAATAGAGATTTTGTGATATGTATGGATCCTTGCAAAGAGGGAATTGGTGGAATTTTTACTCAGAATATGCATGTGATTTGTTACCAATATAGAAAGCATAAGGAGCATGAGAATAATTATCTAACACATGACTTAGAGCTTGTTTCCATAGTACATGCACTAATAATGCAAAGAAACTATGAAAATGTGGAGACACTATTGATGGGTAGAAAATTGAGTCAAAACATATCGTAGTGGTTTGAAATATTTACTTTAACAATAGAGTTTGAATGCTATATAGAAAAGATGATTAGACTCTTTGTGAATTTCATTTTGGGAACAAGGTTGTTGATTCACTCAACAAAAAAGGATACATGCAATACATCCTACAACTAGGGAACACAATTCTTGGGGTTGTTAACTCATATGAACACCGTATTCAAGTAAAAGAAGGATTACAATAGAAAAATGCACAACAAAAATATGAAGATTATAAGTTGGAAGATGATGAAATTCTTATGCATAACAATATACTTTATGTTCCTAGTTCTGGTGAATTGAGGTAACTTGTAATGAGTGAGATGCATAATGTTCCATATAGTAAACATCATGAACACTAAAATGAGGTAACTTGTAATGAGTGAGATGCATAATGCTCCATATAGTAGACATCATGAACACTAAAAGACAATTGTATTAGTAAAGAGTCAATATTTTTGGCCACAAATGAAGAAAGACATTGTTGTTTCTATAGCTAGATGTATGGAATGTTAGAGAATAAAATATAAGCACAAACATCCAATAAGATACAACCAATGCCAATAACATATTATTGAAATGGGAAGTGGTGACTCGGTGAGTATATATTTTATCACCAAGTTGCCTAAGACAACAAGGCTACATGGCTCTACAAGTCTAAACCAAGTACAAGATACCATCCACAAATGGATAGTTAATCAAGTTATTGAGGATATGTTAAGAATGTATGTGATGGATAAGCCATCCAAGTTGATTCTCAATATTTAGTGGATTTTTCATATAATAATGGATATAATGCATTTTTGAAGATGGTCCAATTGAAGCTTTGTGTGGTATAAAATGAAATAATTTAGTTAGTTAGGTGATCTGACCGATATAGTAGTACTTGGGTAGAGTGGCTCAAAGAAATGGAAGACAATATGGTGAATATCAAGCAAAATTTGAAGATATCATTAGACATGCAAAAGAGTTATGTAGACAAAGGTAGCACTACTATAGTTGTTTACCTAAAGGGGCAGTTGTCTTCCGCCCCCAAAAGTGACCTTTGGGGGAGGTTTTGGATTTAGAGGCGGTCTTAACAAAACCACCCCCAAAGGCACCGACATTAAAAGTCTGGGCTTATAGGGGCGATTCTAAAAGAGATCAAAACCACCCCCTCTAAAAGTGACTTTTGGGGGGCGATTTTGAACTCCCCCCTAAAAGCCTCTCTTACAAATATACAGAGGCAGTTTAGACCCCCCCCTCCCCTCCCCCCCCCAAAGACACTGACGCTAAAAAGTCTGGGCTTTTGGGGGCGATTTTGAACCCCCCCTAAAATTCTCTCTTACAAACATACAGAGGCGGTTTAGAACCCCCCAAAGACACTGACACTAAAAAGTATGGGCTTTTGGGGGCGGTTCTAAAAAAGATCAAAAACACCCCAAAAGTGACTTTGGGGGGCGGTTTTGAACACCCCCGTAGATACCTACAAGGATGGTTTTGAACCCCCTCTAAAAGTATCTAACAAACCTACGAGGGCGGTTCTACAACTAGGGAACACAATTCTTGGGGTTGTTAACTCATATGAACACCGTCTTCAAGTAAAAGAAGGATTACAATAGAAAAATGCACAACAAAAATATGAAGATTATAAGTTGGAAGATGAAATTCTTATACATAACAATATACTTTATGTTCCTAGTTCTAGTGAATTGAGGTAACTTGTAATGAGTGAGATGCATAATGTTCCATATAGTAGACATCCTGAACATTAAAAGACAATTGTAGTAGTAAAGAATCAATATTTTTGGCCAAAAATGAAGAAAGAAATTGTTGTTTCTATAGCTAGACCTTTGGAATGTTAGAGAATAAAATATAAGCACAAACATCCAATAAGATACAACCAATGCCAATAACATATTATTGAAATGGGAAGTGGTGACTCAGTGAGTATATATTTTATCACCAAGTTGCCTAAGACAACAAGGCTACATGGCTCTATAAGTCTAAACCAAGTACAAGATACCATCCACAAACGGAGAGTTAATCAAGTTATTGAAGATATGTTAAGAATGTATGTGATGGATAAGCCATCCAAATTGATTCTCAGTATTTAGTGGATTTTTCATATAATAATGGATATAATGCATTTTTGAATATGGTCCACTTGAAGCTTTGTGTCGTAGAAATGAAATAATTAGTTAGTTAGGTGATCCAACTGATATAGTAGTACTTGGGTAGAGTGGCTCAAAGAAATGGAAGATAATATGGTGAATATCAAGCAAAATTTGAAGATATCATTAGACATGCAAAAGAGTTATGTAGACAAAGGTAGCACTACTACATTTGTTTACCTAAAGGGGCAGTTGTCTTCTGCCCCCAAAAGTGACCTTTGGGGGAGGTTTTGGATTTAGAGGCGGTCTTAACAAAACCACCCCCAAAGGAATCGACATTAAAAGTCTGGGCTTATAGGGGCGATTCTAAAAGAGATCAAAACCACCCCCTTGTAGATACCTACAAGGGCGATTTTGAACCCCCCCTAAAAGTCTCTCTTACAAACACACATAGGTGGTTTAGAACCCCCCCCCCCCAAAAGACACTGACGCTAAAAAGTCTGGGCTTTTGGGGGTGGTTCTAAAAAATATCAAAACCACCCCAAAATTGACTTTGGGGGGCGGTTTTGAACACCCCCATAGATACCTACAAGGACGGTTTTGAACCCCCTCTAAAAGTCTCTTACAAACCTACGAGGGAGGTCCTACCCACCCCCCCCGTAAACTCACTCTTACAAACCTACGGGGGAAGTTTGGAACACCTCTCATAGACTCCTACGAAGGTAGTTATAAACCCCCATCATAGTGACCTGTGAGGGAAGTTTAGAACCCCCCTCGTAGGCTTCTACAGGGGTAGTTATAAACCCCCCTCATAGACTCCTGTGGGGGCAGATAAGTCCCCCTCATGGTAACTTACAGAGGTGGTGTGGAACCCCCTCGTAGAAACATACAAATACAGTTTGAAACCCCCCTCGTAGTCATTCATATAAATCATCATAAAAAAATATTTTAATAGAAATAACAATATTGCAATATCATTAGGGAATAGAGGAATCGAACCACCAACCTCCTACTTGTAAGGAAAGCACTCTTCCATTCAGCTAGCACCCTCTAAGAATTGAGGAGAGGAGAAATATTAACACCCTAATTGCATCATTTGTAATTCTAAGAAAAGACAATAAGATTCAGTTTGACATGAAGTTCATATTTAGTTCAATTTATTTTAGTGTTAGGTCTTCAATATGAATTATTTAGGGAGTGTATTAATTAAGTTTTGCAGAGTGGCAACAAGATTTTTAACAACCTCCAACAACTAAAGATATGCCTAGAGATAAAAGGGTGAAGATTGAGGTAGAAGCAAATACATCTGATGGCCATGGATGTACTCATGAGGACACTTCTGAAGATTGATAATTTAGACACTCCGTAGCCTTTTTATCTTATACTATGAATCTTTGACTTATATGCGAGATATGAGGGTTTGGTATGTTTCTTTGGATCAAAAGTATGATAAAGAGGTTACAATTAAGACATGGCTCCATTTGGAGAGATTTGCACTAGTCCTTTGGAAAGCCAATCCAGAACTATGGTAGAAGGAATCTCTCCTCTTAGTTGCATCCAAAACACCCTTGGCCCTAGTTTTGAATGTTAGATGGGCCTCTTCAAATATGAAAAGAAAGTGGATACATAACTTGTATAGTGTGTGGTTTCCCCCCTACCCTATAAATGACGTGTTTTGGCTTGGATAGTCATCTACCAAGGACTGCCAACTAAATCTCATTTGGAAAAAAGTGGTTACACAAATTCCCAGTGTCAGTTTGCAAAAAAACATAATCTTTGAGGCACATTTTTTGGGAATTTTGGCAACAGGTTCAGTTGCAGGTTTCTTTTCTTCTTTTGTTCAATAGAAATATTTTTTTCAATTATAGCATTTTTATTCTACCCACACCTTATCTTATACTCTCTCTTAGCAAGACATTTAACACCTAGTTTCTAGCTTGTTCTTAGATCTTAATATCTATCTGCTTTTAGAATTTTTTCAAGAGATGCTTTGGCACTCACAAATTGTACAAACACTTTGTTGTAATATCTTAGTCCCATTGAAGTACTTTTATGGTCATTTGTTGAGCATTTAAGAAAATATATGAACATATCTTATCTTCTTCATGGTCCTAGGGAAACCCTACTCTGTGACTCCAAACAACCTCTATGGGGTTGTAGAATTGCCTTGGAATTGTTGATTTATTCTCTATATGGAAAATAAGGTGAATTTGTATTTTTTTCAATGAGGAAAGCATTGTTATTTTATTTTGTAGGCTTTGGCTAGAAGAGGTATGTAACCATCTACATGCCAAGAGTTTATATCCTAATCAGGGATGCCAAGAGTTTTGATGCTATAACCTATTTTCAATTGATTTCATCTTTAGTAGCGTTGATGAAGAATTCTTGATGTGTTTCTCTCATCCGTTCATTATATATACTCTTCATATTTGAGACCTTTGTAAATATCATTTGTTTGATATAAGAAGTGTTTTTCAAACAAACAAAAAAGTATGATTAGAAATGTACCGTATGCCTTTATCCAAAGACCTTTTTTAATGTATGCTTATAAATTTCTATATACATGATGAAATCAATTTTTCAATCCCAAAAGAAAATGGCAACACTCAATATTAGATGGCCCTGAGATCTCAAGCAGTTTAAGTCTTTGTAAATCAATAATACTCTAATGACTTAAGAATCAACAGCTATAGATCTCTTTACAACTTAAATACTAAAATGCTCAATCAATCACACATATAACACTGAATATACCCTGGAAACCCCAAACAGGAAAAAACAACAATCTGTGGGTATTTCTACTATCTCGAGCCTAGAGCAATATATGAAATAAGCAAATACATACAATGTTACCTCAAATGTAACACTCAATCCTGACGGGTCAATACCCTAGATCTTCATGCATCAACTGATGCATGCACTAAGGAAATGTGCCCTAGCTGTCAATCTGGATATGAGTCCGTCTGCAGGTAGCTCTGACTGTACTGCCTCTCCACTGCTCTACTCTGATCTTCTCTACTACGGAAGAAATCCCACTGTTCAACTGATGAATGTGCCCTTCCTCGGCATGGAAAAGTGTGCCCTCCCTCTAGATGTCAAATGCTCGTACAATATTAGATCTCAGCAGGTCTGAGCTCTGATCGTCACATTCCTCAAACATTGAGGCAAGGCTACCCTGAAAGTCTCAGACACTCAATTGGCAGATCGAACTCTCAATGAGCTCTTCTCCCCTTTGGTAATGTGCCTCTCTTCCTCTGTAGAAGTCGTCCTCCACAATATTTGCATAATCCACTCTAGTGAACTATCTCAATCCACAAATATGAGCGCCAAGTGCCTCTGGACTAGTGGTGTCTGATCCAACTTGGATCACACCCCTGTCCCTCCTGCAGAAGATTCTCTCTATCTCATAAATTCACCCTGCATGCACTAATACGCCCTCCTCACTCCTAACAGATCTCTTCTTAGATAATTCAAGTGAAGTGCCTCATTTAGGGACCTCCTGCCTCTATATATAATCTAACTAATCGATTAGGTTTTCCAAAAACCTAATATTTGTGCATGCAAAAAGTCACTTTTGCATGCATCTTTTAATTACTAACTGGCCATGCAAATCTCATGCATGCAAGAGGCAAGACTCCCCGGAAGGCCCGCATGCAGTCACCAATGGACTCATGCCACTGAGTAGAGTGTATCTCACCCTCTACTCCACATTGATGCCTATATTGTTGATGTACCTCCATGCAAGGCATATGAATCATGGAGGACATTCCAAGATACCATAAACTCTAACATACGTGAGATCCAGTTTCCTCTGACACCTATACCATCAGATTGTGATAACACATCTTTCACTGCTTGGTATGGAATATAAGCTTTAATTCTAGAATATCCCACATATGTTCGAAAATTTTTAAGAGCCTTGACTAGAGCATAAGCTTGTTTTTCAATAGTAGTATATTTCAACTCGGCATCCCTCAGGTTTTTACTCATGAAAGTTATGGGTTGCTCGTGGTTTTCATTGTTCTTTTGTAATAGCACTCATGCAATGGTATCCTCAAAGGCATACAAATAGATTAAAAATTATTTGCTATAATCAAGGAAGGCTAAGACAGGTGCAGTTGATATGGATTTCTTTAATTTGCAAATGATAATTCGCAAGCTTTATCCCAAACAAATTTCACGTCCTTCTTCAAAAGAGCATTCAAGGGTTTAGCTAACTCTGCAAGGTTTGGAATAAATCTTCGAACAAAGTTTATTCTACCAAAGAAAGATTGAAGCGAACTGACATTGTGAGGTGGAAGGATAGCATCAATAGCTTGGACACGTTTAGGGTCAATCCAAATTCCATCTTTAGACACAATATGTCCCAAAAGTTTTCCTTCATCTATTCCAAATGTGGATTTCTTCGGGTTCAAAGATATACCAAATTTCCTACACCGATCCAAAATTTTCCTCAAATGCTTTACATGATCACCCCGTTTTTTGGAGAACACCGTCAAGTCATCTTGGTATATAGCAATGATTTTTCTGATAAGGTCACTATATGCTTGGTCCATGGCTTGTTGAAAGGTTGATCCAGCATTTAACAATCCAAAAGGCGTTCTTATGTATTCATACGTTCCCTAGGGAGTTGTGAAAGTTGTTTTTTCTCTATCCTCATGTCTGATACGCACCTAGTTATACCCTAAAAAACCATCTAACATTGATAACATTCATTCCCATGTAACACTTTGCAACAGATTTTCCATATTGGGCAACGGATAGTTATCTTTTAGGGATGTCTGATTTAAGTTTTGGAAATTTATGCATATCCTTATTTCACTACTTTTCTTCCTAACAATCACCGGACTTGATACCCAAGTAGTATGTCGTACTCGTCGTATGACCCTGGCTGCTAACAGTTTTTCAAGTTCCTTTTTTACCAAGGGGGCTAACTTGGGATTTATATTACGCAACTTCTGTCGATAAGGTTTTGCCCCCTCCTTTAAGGGAATTGTATGTTCAACGATATTGAGATCATATGCTTTCAAATCATCATATGTCCAAGCAAAAACATCCTTATACTCACGAATTAGATTTTCAATGACTTTTCTCTCTTTTGGGGATGTGCTTTTTCCAATCTTAACCATTTTAGGGGCAGTTGGAGATCCTATGTTTATTTTCATTACCTCATTTATGGGCTCAGATCTTCTTCCTTTATACTCGTCATGTCTACTGAAGTTCTTTTCTAAAGGAATTGATAATTGCATGATGTTAATATCTTGCACAGATAAATCTTGTATTCTATTGTCTAGGTCAACTGTGCAATTTTGGAAATTGTCCACACCATGCAAGAATTGAATAATCTGAGCATCATCTTCGAAGACTTTCTAGTGATCTTGATTATCAGGAACAGAAGGTCTAAAAAATACTTCTACCTTGCAATCTTGTTCCTTGGCATGATCTGGGACTTCAAAAGTACATGTTGTCACTGATAATGCATCAGCCAAACCATTTTCTTCTCTTGGAACATCTTTGATTGAGAATGCGTCAAACATTTCAATAGCATTCCTATAATCTCAAAGTCGATTGTTTTTAGCGACGAATTGACTTTTAACTTGAGAGACTATTAATTTGAATCCCCTATTACACTCAAGCATTTAATCTTTTGATCTCTAACAACTTCTAATCCTAGTAGTAATGCCTCACATTCGGCTATGTTGTTAGTAAACATTCAAATTCAAGATGGAAGGAATATATTATTTCTTCACCCAAAAGTGATGTCAAAATAATGCCAACTTCTGCACCATGTCGAGATTTAGCCCCATCAAAATGCATTTTCCAAATTTGACTAGGAAGAAAAGGATGTTGTCTAATTTCTTTCCAATAGTTCGCCAATACCATATAGTTTCCAATTTCATCTGTGGGGTGCATAGCTTCCTCAATTCAACATCCCTTCTTCGAAAAACCTCCCGCGGGCCGCAATTACGCCATTTTCATCCTCTTATTGATGCAAAGTACTTTATTGATTTGGTCTCAGAGCAGTTCGGAGTTAGTGAAAAGGTAGGCCGCAAGGATGAACAGCACGAGGCGAGGCGAGGCGAGGCGGTGATAGCGATAAGGCTGACATAATGAGTAAGGTACATTTGCTCACTTCCTTATCGAATACCTCAATAGCTTTATTTTAACAAGTGATATTTCTAACAATGCCCACAGCAAAACACCATCTTTATTTTAACAAGTGATATTTCTAACAATGCCCACAGAAAAACACCAACATAGACCACTAGCACGACACAATTCTTAACTCTACCAACTTCATTTATATTCATGTGTATGCTTATGTTTAACACCCTCATTAGTTTCGCACAATTCTTAACTCTACCAACTTCATTTATATTCATGTGTATGCTTATGTTTAACACCCTCATTAGTTTCGACATCTGGCATATCATTTTGGTTTATGTAGTATAAAATACAAAACCTACCAAAACTCCTACAAAATATATATACTTCAAATGCAACCCCAATACATATAAGATGTGGCACCCCAATACATATAACATGTGGTAGAACATCCAACTGTCAAGCCGAGGCATGCATGTTTCCCGTGAAGCACTCCATTCACACAACTTCAGTATATACATACATACATAAACGCATAATCCACAACATAACATCAAATATTGAAGCCGGGGCATGTGCATTTCCCATGATCAAACCTTGAAGCCAAGGCCTGAATCACACTACCATTTGCGTTACAGAGAAAAATCTGATTTTGTTGGGTTGTCGGTGGAGGCATTTGGCAAAAGGGAGGTGAAGTGCAATACAATTCAACCATGACAATGAGGATATTGCAATTGTAGCAGAAGAGAATCTCGATTTTAAAGGTACTTGTGACTCTTGTCTAATTTCTTGCCAATAGTTCGCCAATACCATATAGTTTCCAATTTCATCTGTGGGGCGCATGGCTTCCTCAAAAATGTATTCAGGGGTTTCAACATGTTTATGTTCGGGTACACAGGGTACTACCAAAGGACAGAACACCAAGAGCAACCACTTCACACAAACAAATCACAGATCAACACACCGATGTTTTGACGTGGTTTAAACCCTCTTCAAGGAAACACTCCACGGCCCCGGCCAAATAGCTTCTACGAGACAATTTATTATGCAAAGAAAGAAATTTACAAATGAGCTTCTCATAATCGATCAACTAAACAATGACCCTCCATGCTCTTTAAATAGAGATCATGGACTAATGGGGTATTAAGCCACGGATCAAGGTTAGGTTTGATCTAAGAGAAGTTGAGCCGTTGGATCACTCTATGTCGGGAACATATCGTGACCGTCGGATTAAGTATTTACAAATGCATACTAATGCATACTAAAGAAACACACTATCCCTAACGGATATATTACACAAGTTGATCTTAAGTAACTCCTAAGTGTCTAAATATCCTAACATCCCCCCTTAAGAACAACTTGGGATAGGATTGAAGGATTTACAAAAGTGACACTATTAGGGGAAGGAAGGAGGCATTAGAGCCTATCCCCCCTTAATGACAAGTTCCTGAACTCCTAACATAGATCGAAGTTTAGAAAACTTCGCTTCTGGAAGAGACTTGGTGAAGATGTCTGCAACTTGATCATCTGTAGGGAAAAAGAGCACTTCAAGAACACGATCATGAACAAGATTTCTAATGAAGTGCATATGTAGCTCAATGTGTTTGCTGCGTGGATGTAGAACTGGATCTTCGGCAAGCTTGATGGCACTTTGATTGTCGCACCAAAGTGGAGTAGGATGCTGCTGCTCGAATCCAAACTCTGAAAGGATCTATCGAAGCCATAAAGCTTCCTGACTGGCATTAACTGCTGCTCAATATTCTGCCTCTACTGAAGAAAGAGCAAGAGCTTGTTGTTTCTTACAAGCCCAAGTAATAGGTCCAGATCCCAGACTGAAAACATAACATGCAGTAGACTTTCGATCATCAGGATTTCCAGCCCAATCTGAATCAATGAAACCAACCAACAAAGGTTTCCCCCCTGTAATGTAATGAATCCCGAACTGAATTGTACCTCGAATATATCGAAGTATTCTTTTAGCTGCTTTCCAGTGAATTTCATGAGGTGTCTGCATATAATGGGCAACACGACCAACGGCAAAGGAAAGGTCAGGACGAGAATGAGTCAAGTATAAGAGACTACCAACAAGTTGACGATACAAGGTGGCATCGACTTCAGGTGAAGTACAAGTGGCAGAAAGTTTGACTCCAGACTGGAAGGGAGAAGGGGATGGTGTACGATCTTCCATGTGAAAGCGACGAAGAAGGTCACAAGCATACTTAGACTGAGAAAGAAAGATTCTTTCTTTGGTTTGCAGGACTTGGAGACCAAGAAAATAATGCAAATGCCCTAAGTCTGACATTTCAAAATTTTGTTTAAGACTGGATTTCACATGGGTTATAACCTTAGGGTCACTACCAGTAAGAATAAGGTCATCAACATATAGAACAAGCATGATGAGATGGTTTCCTACTTTCTTGGTATAGACATTGGGGTCAGAATGGCATCTAGCAAAACCAGTGTCAAGGAGAAAGTTATCCATTTTGGCATACCAAGCTCTAGGAGCTTGCTTGCCATATAAGGATTTCTTAAGGCGGCAAACAAGGCTAGAGTTATTCTGAACATAGCCAGGAGGTTGTTCCATATAAATTTCCTCCTGTAAATCACCATGTAAGAAGGCAGACTTGACATCCATTTGATGGACTTCCCAATTGTGTAAGGCTGCAAGGGAAAGAACAAGGCGGATGGAGTTCATTTTTGCAACGGGAGAAAAGGTTTCATTGTAGTCAATCCCTTCAACTTGGGAAAAACCTTTGGCAACTAACCTTGCCTTAAGTCTTTCAACACTTCCATCTGATGCATACTTAGTTCTGTAGACCCATTTACATCTGACAAGTTTTCTTCCTTTTGGAAGAGGTACAAGATCCCAAGTATCATTCGCCATTAAGGAACGATATTCTTCATCCATGGCTGCATTCCAATCTGGATTTCCTAAAGCTTCTGCAAAATTTTATGGATCATGATTCTCGGAAACTTGACCCAAAAAGAGAAGAGGCTCGCTGAAACTGAGAACGTGTTCGACGTTGATCTCTAGGATCACCGACAAGATCACCAGCTGCTTCACATGTTGAACGGACCCATCGAGGAAGCACTTGTGCTGGTGCAACTGGAGGAACATGAGCAGGCGGAAGTGGATTTTCATCCTCACTGTCATCATCAGAAACTGGAGTTGGAAACCTGTCAAGGAAGTTGGAAGAAGAAGAAGAAGGCACAAAAGTCGAATCAGGCTCGGAGGCCAAAGATGGCACAATCGCCGAGTTAGGCTCGCAGGCCAAGAGATTTTCATCAAAATTAACATCTCTTCTAATGATTATATCATGAGAATGTGGTTGAAGAAGTCTATAACCTTTTACATCTTCAAAATATCCAACAAATATGCAATTAATGGCTTCATCCCAAAATTGAAGACTTAGTCCCTTAGATTGGACCATACAATTAGCCATTTCTTTTAAAGTGCGGTTCTTCCGCTCAGCTACACCATTTTGTTGTGGTGTATATGGAACAGTGTGCTGTTGTTGGATGCCTTGTTCAGTGCAGAAAGTAGTGAACTTATTGTTAACATATTCTCCTCCATTGTCAGATCTTAACTTAATAATTTGATGACCAGATTGTTTTTCAACAAGGGCCTTGTAGGCCAAGAACATGTTAAATACTTCGCTCTTAAGTTTTAGGAAATAAACCCAAGTGCGTCTGGTGTAATCATCAATGAAAGTTAAGAAATATTTGAAACCAGAAAAGGAAGCAGATGGAAGAGGACCACACAAGTCACTATGCACAAGCTCCAAGGGAACCGGAGCGTGCCAAGAGGCACGTTTGTCAAAACTGTCTCGATGATGTTTTTCGAGTACACAACTGGAGCAAACACCATCCCTGTAAGATACTATCGGAAGACCTGTCACCATATTTTCTTTACATAGTTGTTGCAATGAGCGATAATTTAAGTGACCAAATCGTTCATGCCAAAGTTTGTTCAAGTTATCACTATGAGCAAACAAAACTGAAGGGAAAGGTGATGACCCAAAGTTGTTAAACTTGTACAACCTGGTAATATCATCAACAATTCCGATAGCTAGGACCTGTTGAAGATCTTTAAAATCCTTGATTACAACTTGGTGAGGTGTAAAGGTCATAGTTTTACCTTCACCAGAATGAGTGATCTAATAGACTGATAACAAATTGCAGGAAATTCTTGGAATACATAGTACATCACTAAAATGACCATTATCTACTGGAACTGTTCCAGCTCCTACAACACTTAGAGATCTATCATCACCAACAAATATTTGTTTGGTGTTACATTCATGCATAGTAGAAAAGATGGCTTGATCCTTAGCCATATGATAAGATGCTCCAGAATCAATGAGCCATTCATTTGAAGTAGAAGAAGAAGATGCATTATAAGAATAACCAGAAGCAAAAAGTGCATGTCCATGAGAGGCAGATTCTGAAGACGAATCTAGGCTGATGTGGTGCTTCTTCATTGCTGCTTCCAAGGCTGCCATCTTCTTGAAACACTTAGATTCATCATGATTATCTTTCCCGCAAAAGTTGCAATGACGCTCAGTCTTCTTGCCTTTTGGCTTGGATCCTTTGTCATTTTTTAAAGAAGAAGCTGACTGAGAGGGTTTTGGACCCTTGTTTGACTTATTATTGTGAAAATTTTGTTTCTTAGGAGGCTTGGACTTTTCTTTCTGTTGGGACAATAAGGCTTTCCCGGATGTATCTGCATTGTTGATTATTCCAAGATGAATGAGTTTATCTTGTTCTCTAATCAAGGAATCACAAAAGGATTCAAGATTAGGCTCTCGATAGCTAGTTGCATTCAAGGATGCTTTCATGAAGTAAAATGTAGATACAAAAACAAAATATGCACGTCCAAGTTTGGAAAGAATATGATAAATGCATTGTTTGTCTTCCCTCTCAATCTTACATTCTGCACATAAGAGTTTAAGAGTTTTGTACTTAGATAAATAATCTTGAATGCATGAAAAGTCACTTGGATTTAAAGAAATCAACTCATTTTCGAGTTGGTGACCTCGAATTTCATTGTGTTTACCAAACACAGATTCCAACTTGTCCCAAGCAGCACTAGGTTCATCAATTCCAGATATTTGGAATCGCAAATCAGTAGAGATTTATATCCCAATCAATCCACGAGCATCATCACATCTATTTTCCCATTTTATTTTCTTATCATCATCAGTGGGTTCTTTTTTTTTCCCTGAGGTAATTCTGAAAAGTCCCCTACTTCGTAGAACATCCTCCATACGAGATTTCCATGAGAAATAGTTGGAACTGTTAAGTAGAATATCACAAGGAGCATCCATATTTGTAAATTAATGGCTGTAAAAGTAGAAACCAATAGGCTGGATGTGAAGAGCTCGAAAAAATAGGCGGTTTAAAAAAAAACGGCACTGAAAACTGACTCTGTATGATGAAGATATGCTTGAACAAAGAAACTGTTGAAGATGTCCCCAATAGTGACGTGGCAGCTAGAGAATGTCCAACAAAAAAAGAACCCCCATCTTCCCAAGATGAACCTTTTGACAATCACTTTACAAGAAAGTTGCTTTAAGTGAACCACTTTTGTATTTCACTTTTACAATGATATTACTTTTAAATAGTGCAACAATAAAAAAAACTTAAGTGACTCACTTGTATTTTTATTTTTTATTATTTAAGTGAGCTGCACTTTTACAATAAAATAACTTGAAAATAGAAATTGCATGCACTTTTTCTTTTAAAAGTAACTTCCTAAGACTTGAACTCAAAACCTATTAAGGAATAAAGCAACTTTGAACCAAGTGAGCTAGAGTAAAAGGTATGTAAAATATGGGAATGAAGAAGGGAGCGTTTTTTTTTTTTAATTCTTCTTGCTCGGTTTGCGTGCTTGCCCTTTTTCCTGCAAAACAAACCACAAATCGAAACAAAAAAAAAATTTCCACGCTTGTGGAGTTAGATCTTGTTAGCTTGCCCAGAAAGTCTACGTTTTCTCTCTGTTTCTGATTTGCCGAGATCGCGCAAGGTGCACGGCAAAGAGCATACGCAGCCGAGAAAAACCCTTTCCCTTTCAGTTTCTGATTTGCCGAGATCGCTCAAGGTGCACGGCAAAGAGCATACGCAGACGGGAAAGTAACAATCCGAACCCAAAAAATCTAACAGTAAAAAATGATAAAATATGAGATTTTTTTCTTTTAAAATAGAAAATAAAAAAAAATGCGTCACTGTAACATTATACCTTCAGATCTGATGAAATATGCGTTTCTGGAGCAACCGGGAATAGTTTTCGATCAAACGAAAACTATTTCCTAATGGAAACGACGCTCCGAACGAAATGGAACACCTCCCATGGCCCAGAAATGCATAGAAATACTAGAACTAGAAACCCTTTCAAGTTTCGGCAACAGCAGTTCAAGATCTAGATCATAACCGGAAGCGACACTTTATAAAAGCTCTGATACCATGTTGGGGTACACAAGGTACTACCAAAGGACCGAACACCAAGAGAAACCACTTCACACAAACAGATCACAGAACAACACACCGATGTTTTAACGTGGTTTAAACCCTCTTGAGGGAAACACTCCACGGCCCCGGCCAAATAACTTCTACGGGACAATTTATTATGCAAAGAAAAAAAGTTACAAATGAGCTTCTCATAATCGATCAACTAAACAATGACCCTCCATGCTCTTTAAATAGAGATCATGGACCAATCAGGTGTTAAGCCATGGATCAAGGTTAGGTTTGATCTAAGAGAAGTTGCGCTGTCGGATCACTCTATGTCAGAAACATATCGTGACTGTCGGATTAAGTATTTACAAATGCATATTAATGCATACTAAAAAAACACACTATCCCTAACGGATATATTACACAAGTTGATCTTAACTAACTCCTAAGTGTCTAAATATCCTAACAGTTTAGACATGCATTTCTCATTTACAAGATTGACAAAATCATTCCCCCCAATCGGGATGGTTGCATATGAAAGATCCATTGGAATACTTCCCGCTAATTTAGCATCCCATTCCCTAGATAACAACATTCCCCAAGCATCAAGTATATCTAGGACGAGGACATTCGTACTTATTTCAATTTCTGGATGTGCCACCAATTTCTTTCAGATTTTCAATTACACCCTTAGATGTCACAGATCAAGAATCCATGCCACACATATTTTTAAATTGTCGTGATGGTCGTAGCTCTAGTTGTTCCATTACCTTAAGTGGCATAATATTAACTTATGATCCTGAATCTAACATGCAATTGTGCAGAATTAGCTAGTTTATTTCCAAAGCTATGTAGAATGGTGGATGACCACTACTGTTACCAATTACACTTTGAATCATGACAGAAGGATCTTCTTCTATAGTCAATTGCTTTGGAGTTTCAATCTTGGGCTTAATTCCTAAGAATTTTGTAGCTTGGTTAAAAAGTGAAGGAATCTTCGGAAGTTCATCAAGGGGCATAAGTATGCTAGGTTTGGAAAAGAAACCATTCAGATCAATCTTATATTACAAGGGTTCTCCATGTCCTTAGCACTTGGTTTCAATCCTAATAATTTCATAATCTGCGCTTTAACAAACAGGATAGTTACTAACTCTTTCAAAGAAACCATAATCGATGATCCTGACAGCTTTCCTAAGATGTTTGTGTTCAGTTTTTCTTGAGTTTGAGGTAATATATGAAAAGATTCTTTGCTTGGAAAATTCATTTGTTTTCTTTGTACCACTTCCTTAGACTGAACCCTATTAGGACTAGGTTTGATTGTTTCCCTAGGTGGAGGTACTGTCTTCTGAGCACGACTATTATCCTTCAAAATACCTTTTGAGGGGGAGCTTGAGGTTTGAGTCGAAATTTTATCAGTTGGCTTGTGCATAGTTTTCCTTTGAACAAGGGAACTATCCTTTAAAGGAGTTTTGGTAAGGTCTTCAGTCTTTGGACTACCTTTTGATTGGGATCTTGTTACTACCCAGTTATCCGAAAGCCTTTTAGTAGGTTTAGGTTGAGGATAATCTTTGGTATAAACATTTTTTCAGACAATTCGTGAAGGTATAAACATTTTTTCCTCTTGTTGATCTAACACTAAGCCATAAAGGTTTTGCATTAACATTATCATTTGAGTCATCATTTTGATAGTCAAATTAGTTTCAAACTCTATATCTTTGGGATAGGACATGATTAAGGAATTTAAATTTATTTGTTGGATTCGTTCCTCAGTAAAGTCGTGAGGTGGAGTCTCCAGGTGAACCACAACAGTGATTCACCGAAAAGGTAAATGTCGTAGGAGAGGTGAGATGAGTGAATAAAAATAGTGATTGAGTTAATTAAGCAATGGAAAATATAATCACCAAAGTAAAACACCGGATGCGATAAGATGAAAGATAACGCACGAACACTCGTAGACACTGAAGGTAAACCTCTACCTCCTCGACAACGGCGCTAAAAATGTTATCACACAAATTGTAGCTGCCCCAAAAGATTATCCTATTCAGGACGGTAGAGGGGCTAGGAAACTAAAGAGGTGACCTAAGAGGGCCTTGATCCCCAGTTGGATTGATTGTCATGCCAATCGAGGTACAATTCACTTTATGTTATTCAAGCCCTAGATAGAAATGGGGGAGACCCAGCTCAACTCACGATAGGAGAGATCTAACCAAAACACCAGATCAAACCAACAAGCTACAATACGTAAGGTGTAAGGTATGATAAACCCTAGATCTATGGATGAAGTCGCAAGGTGAATTAAGTTTGGATCAAGAGGCTTAAAAGATGTAAATGTTGACCCAATGTGAAAGTGCAAGTCACTTATGAGTATGGAAGTTAGATCTAGGATCAAGGCACTAGAAAATGAGAAAGATTTATTTTGCCTTGGAAAAAGTGTCCAAGGTAGAAGGTTAAGATCAGGATGAGGCCATCTAGTACCTTTAGATGAGACTTGGTGAAGAATATGGCAGTGTCTTAGCAGAACAGTTTCTAGGGGATTGGGCAAGATGGATTCCACCAAGGGTGATGCTCTTGAGAACCCACCTGGGGCTAGGCCGAAGGAGAAAACCCCAAAAAGCTTTCGCCAAGATTCCAAATTAAATGAGCCAGAGAATTTTTAGAAAAAGTAGTAGCTTAGGGTTTGAAGAAGAAATAGAAGCAGACTAATGGAATAGATAAATAACTCAAGAAAAATAATGGTACTTACCTCCTATGACTTGCAGATGCCAAGTGCAATGATGTTCTGATCCCCTCGAAGCAATTCCAAGATGATTTGGCAGTCCCCAAGATAAAATTGAATTGCCTCCAACTGCTAATGCACCCCCCTTCCTGTAGATGACCGTCTCAATGAGAATTGATTTACGGAAAAGTAAATGATGCAAGAAGAATCAAATAGCATAAACATTGATCAAAGATACAATATAAATTACTCCCTGATTATTTTACTCATCCAATGAAGAGATCCAGAGAAACCCCACGAAATCCTTTGGTGAAATCGCCCTCCTGCAGAGCACACACTAAGCCAAAACGTCTAGCATGGATATCTCATCAAATAACAAGGATGTGACAGGCTATCAGAGCTACAATCAAGCACAAGAACAACCTATAACAACGGCACGAGATTTTTCCCAAAATAATTCTTTATTGCCATAAATCTAGAGCCAAAAGTCTTCTTACAATGAGGGGGTCTCTTAAATAGGAATGAGAGAGACCAAAACCCTAACCAATTTTTGAATGAGTGGTTGAGATTAAAATATACATCAATGATAATCAATGGCTAAGATGACCCCAAATACAATATACATGGATCACTCAAAAATAGAGGGGGCACACTCGCTATGACGCCCCCTCTAAGGGGACGCACCACATGATAACTGACTAGAACACGTGATATAAGCACATGGTGGGGCTAGGAGGTGTAACATGTCCTTCTCTAACATGACCGCATGGCACAATATGACCAAATCGTGGCCCCTCAATGACAAAACATCTAGCATGGATATCTCATCAAATAACAAGGATGTGACAGGATATCAGAGCTACAATCAAGCACAAGAACAACCTATAACAAAGGCATGAGATTTTTCCCAAAATAATTCTTTATTGCCATAAATCCAGAGCCAAAAGTCTTCTTACAATGAGGAGGTCTCTTAAATAGGAATGAGAGAGACCAAAACCCTAACCAATTTTTGAATGAGTGGTTGAGATTAAAATATACATCAATGATAATCAATGGCTAAGATGACCCCGAATACAATATACATGGATCACTCAAAAATAGAGGGGGCACACTCGCTATGACGCCCCCTCTAAGGGGACGCACCACATGATAACTGACTAGAACACGTGATATAAGCACATGGTGGGGCTAGGAGGTGTAACATGTCCTTCTCTAACATGACCGCATGGCACAATATGACCAAATCGTGGCCCCTCAATGACATAATAAAAATGCTCAAAATAATAGCCCGGAGTATATGTGGACCCCACTGAATGTTGCAAGCTGTGCCAGAAGGTGTGGGATGGATCACAAAAATCCTTTGAACAAACCTTATGCCAATTCCTTTCCTCAATTTCCCAAATCGATTTCCTCAGTGACCATTTTTTCCATTTTTATTCCCGAAATATCACCTATAAAATAATAAAATGCATGTATCTCTCTACCTGGTGCCTCGAGCACAAATATGACTGCACCAAAATGTCTGGGAGCATGGTAATATGGTAATAACGAGTCGATGGACCTGATACTCCCTCTATAGCGCCTTAGGTGAACCAAAATGATCTTGAAATGTGCTAACAGGCCATTTTATATGGCAAATATGCAATAAAGTGATAAACTTACTATAATCCCATCTGAAAGCGCCTGAAACTGATATTTGAGTGTACCAATGGACTCAGAAGGCCCAATTGTAGTAGAGATGAGTACTCATACATCATGTGACCACCTGGATAATCATCTGTGAGCTCAACCATGCCCAGACAATAAAAATAATGGTCTGTAATAATAATAATAGTAATAAAAATTCATCAAACCATCACATGAAACATGTGTCTGATGCATGGAACCATCAAATGGGCACCATAGGACCACAAATAATCAATCTCAAACATCATCGGTCCAACTCATCCCAGATCCTGCGGTTAACTTGGTCAAACTAGGTTGACAAAGTCAAAACTGATCAAAATAATGACCAAGGCTCAAACTGCCTAATTTTGCAAGTAAAAATGGATAAGATATGATCCTTTAATTATTTCAATAGAAAGACTAAAGTACAAAGTAACTTTTCATTGGCGATTAAGCAACAATATATCAAATGTAAGTCTAGATTAAAGCAATCAATTTACTAAGAATAAGACCCTCAAGTGTATACTCATTTTATGGACGTGGCCATTTTGCTAGAAATGGGTGAAGGTGGAAAATACAAGGCTAGGACATGGGGATGACTCTACAACTTCAACACTGTGACACTTTGGATAAAGGAAAAGGGAAAAACACCTAAGCATATGTTGGACAGAAAACACACAAAGAATGGCGGTGTCTCACAAATGGAATAAATTGATTTGAGTGCCTATTCAACTTTAACAAATGTCTACAGCTCACATCCAAGATTGAAACTAGCTCCGTGAGGATCTTTTTTGGAACCACCATGACTAGGTGCACAACTAACCGTAACTTGAGGTTCTAGGGGACACTTAGAATTAGTTGTCCCTTACTCCATCTCACATCCCAACCTGTAGGCTCCGTGAGGAATTAATCATTACATTTCAATCATGGAAGCAGTCTTAGATTTAGCATACATTTAACCAGTGCTCTTTAGGCCTTATGACCCTTAGGATTTTGCATGTTCTTAGAAGCACAACTAATTGCAGATTTCATCCAGGTTGCTTTGCATTTCATTTCATATCCCTCTTTCATTATGCTTAAAAGCACAGTTTTAATTTATCACGATGGTCTTGCATAGAAGATATAACAATGAGTCACATATGCATGTAATGATGGTAGTACAATTTGGTTCAAGTCTAGCTGACACAACTAGGGCAACTAAGGGGATTATCCACAATCAGGACCAAACAACGGGGACAACTTACCAGAGAGGTCAAGGCTTCAAATCCAACTCGCCTAAGCTCAGGAACCAACACCAGCAGGTTCTCCTGGCCCAGAAGGATCAAGGATTCGATAAGTTCAATTGCACAACTCAAAGCCAAGACACAAAATAATAGGGAATCTATCGAACATAAAGGCATAAGTGGGGAAGTCCTCCATATCACAGGCTGAAGTGTAAGTCGGGATAAAACCAAATATGGGAGAGAATGGATGGATGGGGAAAGGTAATATATGATGCCATAACTAGCAAGCCATAAAAGGAGGGAATGACCAAGTCCATACTATTTAAGAGGGTAAGACCAACGCATATACACAAGAAATTCTGATTCCAAGTAATTAGAACACTTTAATTCTAAACAGTCAACCAATAACCATATATATATATCTATATATATATATATATATATAGATATATATATATATATCGCCATATCATGACTACTACATACCTAGTCAAGCTACTAAGGATAAGTAAAAGAGCACCATATACATGTATCCATCATCTGAACCATCAACTGTCACTGGAACACTGTTGCTGTATAACTCTAGGAACTATGACACTGCTCTGTATGGAAGGAAATGGCCACCTCAGTCATCAACTCTGAGGTCATGAGGCTCAGTCATGGCATAAGGTTGTAATGTCTGCTATGGGGCTGCTGAAAATATGAGTGATAATAGAATAGTTGCTCATCAACTACCGATCTCAAGCATCTCATAGTAAAGGATTGGCTCAGAAAAGTACTGGAATCTTATTGTGGTACTTGTTATCAGAATTCGGCCTGCCGACCGATACCAGATGAGAGAGTTATGAAAGCTAGAAACGATCCCCAAATAGAACTAGTTGAGACACGTGCCTAAGCCTTAGAATCCAAGTCCATAATGTCTACAAATTTAGAAGTCTATAATGTATTTGAGACATGTGCCTAAGTCTTAGAATCCAAGTCCATAATATTTACAAATGAGAAGTCTATAATGTATTTGATGGGGATGCAATAACTCACGACAATCTAGAGTAGAAAAGATAAATATCACTAGATTTCACCATAATGAGCCAGCTAAACCAGCTCACTTTATAGTGAAGAATTACATTGATGATCAAAGAAAGAAAACACAATTTTATAGAGTACCAATGAAAATCATCTCTAATAAGGATGCTAAGTTTATTTCACAATTCTGAGAATAGCTCCTTTAGGGTTTTCGCACATTCTAGCTACAATTAAGCAATGTTTCCCCAAGGTTCTGAGACGGTGGGACGCAGGAGCGAGGAAACGCACATTCGGGACACATGAATTCGAGGGGGGTGACGGGGGGACACCAAGGTCAAAAATTCAAAAAATATAAAAAATATGAAAAATATAAAATCCCAACAATAACAAATCATCCCATGTAAATTAATAAATTACTAAATATTGCATTCATCATTGTGCAATCATGCAATATAAATGCAAACACATTACACGATTCATCATGATTATATATGATTAACATCATAATTCATGTCTGTCACTTGTGAGTCTTTGTCCTTTGATATTCATATAGTATATTTGATATTTCAGTTTTGACTTTTGAGTGATTGAAAAAATGAATCAATGATATTGCATGCACATCAAAATGATAATTTAACTTTTAAATAGATATTGCAAATTGCAATATATTTAAAATTACACTAAAGGTCAAAGACATTAAAATACTAAATAGTAAATTAAGATTTCTCAAAAATAGGAAAGAGTTAAAGACTCGGTCATCAGTATAAATAATAACTATAGTCTATAACTATATAGAGTCGAGACTAAAATAATGAAAAGTAGCTGAAATAAATAAGCATGAAATGAGCTTCAAGGAGTCATTTCCGTTGACTGGTCCTCTGCACCCATCTAATACATGAATGCATCAAGACCATCAATGGGAATGTCACCATCCGAATTAGAGTCACTCTCATGAGTAACCAATGGCACACCAACCAAACCATTATGCATCTCATCCTATCCATCCTCCTCATCTATTTGTGCATCATCCTTTGGATCCACATCCCATTGTGTCTTCTCATGTTCAAGGTGTAGGGCACTGTGCACTGCAACTAGCTTCTCTACTCTCCTAGAGGTAAGTTTATTCCTCTTGATAGAGTGGATGAAGCTATACGTGGACCAATTCCTCTTAGCTGGAGAGGAACTAGCAATCTCAGACAACAATCGAATAGCAAGATGTTTGATCTCTGGAGCATCATCTGCATGCATGTCCCACCAACCAATAGGGTCATCCTAACCTAAGTCATTAGCATCTACCTTGGCATCAGGCTTTTTGAAGGGACCTCAGAACCTACAAACTAAATCCATTGTCTCTGAAGTGTTTTCCCCTAGTCTACATTGTAGATCTTTGTAATGGCTACTCGAAATCCCTTTTTGACCTATGGATCTTCAATGGGAGGAATTATGCCAAGCCTAGAAATGTACCATTTTGGGTTCAGTGCATACATTGCCATGTGCAAAGGTGTGTTCATTAGATCCCACCGACGCTGAATAATAGGTCGAATCTGGCTCGTATAGAACTCTAAGGAGGAATCTTTCTCACAAATGGTTGCTTTTACTTGACCCAACATGCTATCAAAGGTCTCATAGATTTCTCCAAGACTAGGATAATCAGTGTTGGTGTAGCGAATGACCTCGACTATAGGGTGCAAAATGGACACCAAATAACTGCAATTCATCATCCAATACTTGATGCATGATCTTCTTCCCCTCCTCTGTCTTGGAATCTGTCCACTTGTTCCAATCTAGAGTCATGACCATGGTCTGTAATGTTGGTTACACCTCCAGCATCCTCTCCAACAAGAGAAAATAACTAGCATATCTAGTGTCTACGGACTTGAGGAATTCCTTCCTCGAGTGAGCCCTAAACAACGCTAAGCAGGTGTAGTGGTTGCTAATAAAGATCTGGACATTCCTCGCAGATGATACCCAATGAATTTTCCCAATTTCTGTTAGTGCATTGTTGAGTGCAAGCAAACAACAAGTGGTCCAAAAAATATGCCTATAACCTACTTTGAACCAACAACCCGGCTGATCTGCACATTGTTGCTGCATCTGTCACAACTTGCACAACATTGTCTAGCCCAATCTCCTCTATAGCATCCTAAAGAAGCTCAAATTGGAAAGCTGCATCTTTGCGCTTTCCAAAAAAATCAACAACTCTAAGAAAGAATGACCCATCTATGCATCTAACTATGATGTCGATAAGTGGACATTTGGTAATGTCTGCCCACCCATCCATAACAATAGAGCAACCTAACTTCACCCATGTCGCTCTCATCTCCTCTTTTTGCACAATAATCTTGGACACGTGCCTCTCTAAAATCACCGTCCTCAACTTATGTTCACTTGGGGGAAATATGAGGGTCCTGATGTTGCAATTGTACTGACCATATCCTTATAATAAGGAGAGCAAGTAACATAGAAAGGAATGCCATTAGCAAAGAGGAATTTTCCAATGACATCATCTGTATCATCACGGCTCAGCTTACCATACATCCCTGTAATTGTTGGTTGAATAGCACAAGAACGAGAATCCTTCCTTTTTTATGAAGATGTATTGTCATGAGTTGGTGGAGGCATACAAGTGGATGGGGTACACTTAGATTTTTTTTTGGAACTTGCACTCACATTGTGACATTCTTGTAAAGTGACATTTTGGCTAGAGAATCTTCCCTTTGCATCTGCTTCCATTCATGTTAGGATATATAATCATTCAGTTTTGTACTTTGCATGCATGCATGCATTTGCATGCATCCCAGTCACCAGTTTGATGCCTCCAGCACCTTGTCCCCAGTTTGCTAGCACCCGGGAGCTTCTTTCCTTGCAGTTTTAGCCCTCCTAGTGAGTAAGGCGCCCACTTCTCACCTACCACCTGAGAAAGGCGCACTTCTTCGCCTACCACTCAATTCACTTAAGTTAGTTAGTTGTCTTTCCTTGATTTAAGGCTAGATTGACTCCTAACTTATTGTATCACTCCATTGGACCCCCAGTGAGACTAGACTGCCTATTCTGACTCCAGTTAGCTCCTCATGCGCCCTCCACTGAGCCTCCTTCATTCAGTCCGTGCCTACATGTGCCAGTTACACCTACCACACTCAGTTAGACTCAGTTTGACACCTGGTTGACCGTTACTTGTGCATTGATGACTCCATTGATCTGATGATGAGGACTCCTAGTTGGAGCCAAGCTATTCCATGCAATATATTCAAAGGACCTCCTTGGTTAATTCGAATTGCTCAGTCATTGTTACTATATTGTATTGTATTCTACCATTCTGAGTTCAATAGAGCACTACTGCAAGCCTTTTGCACAGTTTTACACATATTTTCTGAGTTTCATCTATTGTAATTGATTTACTTGTTCATTAGATCTGTTGTGCTTAATTTCACATGGTATCAAAGCCATGGCAGGGACAAGACTTCTTTTCTGCAGGGATTATTCATGAAGATTGAGCAATTTTTGCTCACTTTGCAGCAGTTTTCTGCAGTTGCAACACTTTCTGAAGTTGCGGCTATTGCTCCATAATGGTTCTTGTTTGCTTGTGATTTGTAGGTTTCTTACTTCCTCCATCTGCATTCGCTATTGCAGAGATGGAAGCTTCTTCTTCACAAAATCTTCTCACACCATTCAACTATGATGAATGGAAACCAAAGATGATTGCATGTTTGAAGAGACAATGTCTTTTTGATATGTGCATTGGTATTACAAGAGATTGTGATTCCGATGAAGAGGAGAATGATTGGCTTAATGATTGTGACAGAGCTTTTGGGACAATATGTCTTGCTATGTCTCCTTGTATGCGCTACCTCAATACTACTGCTGAAAATCCAAGAGATCTATGGGCCCAACTCAATAGAGAATTTGGAAAGCAGGAAGAAAAGGATCATGCTAGCCTTTTGGAGAACAAGCCCAGTGAGATCTCCTTATGTGTTCTCTCCGATTATGTCTCGGCCTCAACAATTATTCAAGATGAAGAAGAAACTGTAGATTCAACACTCATTTTCTCACTATCTTCTATTTCGAATTCTGAGCAAGAAAAACCAACTCATACTCTAGAATCCGAAGAGGTTCTTGAATCCTATCTTTCACATGAGTTTGTCGGTATGCAGAATAATGATCTACTTGATGTTTTGGAGGTAAATTATGATTTTGAAGGTGAAGCATTCGCCCTCCTTGATTGCATGCTTCCTACATACTTCCGTTCTATCATTTGCACAATTTCTCAGAGTTTTACTGAAGATGAAGAGCACTACCATTCGCTTGAGTTCAATTCTCATGCAATTTTTGCTGATTTTGGTTTTGATCTCACCCCTGTTAGTTCAAAGGAGATCTCAAGAAACCATTTGTCAAATCTTGGAGTTGATTTAACTTCCACTGATAAGAAGTTCAAGTTTCAAGATCTATTTGATCCGATTGGAGATATTCCTACCTCACTTGGTTCGAATCACAGGTTCCTGGATCATCCTCATATTTTCATATTTGTTCTCACCATTTTCGGTATGAAGAGCAAGTTCATAAAGTCTCCACATTCGCTTGCATCCACTGATGGAGAATTCAAGCACGTGTTTTTGAAGCATGATCCATTTACTCCCAAGAGTAAGATACCTCCAGACATTTCTACTTGAGTTTGGAGTAGTTAAATCTTTTGGTGTGTTACAGTCCATTTTGAGTGGGGGTTTTCCCATGAGGTTTTCTCCATTTCCTCGGTTCATGAACTGTTTTTTATTTGGATTATTATTGTATTGGGGTGACCTTTGGTCTCAGTTACCACGGCCCTATCATTTTTTTTTACATCATAGTATAGCTTGGGGGGGGGTGTTAGGATATCTCATCATTCAGTTTTGTACTTTGCATGCATGCATCCCAGTCACCAATTTTATGCCTCTAGCACCTTGTCCCCAGTTTGCTAGCACCCGGGAACTTCTTTCCTTGCAGTTTTATCCCTCCTAGTGAGTAAGGCACCCACTTCTCACCTACCACCTGAGAAAGGCGCACTTCTTCACCTACCACTCAATTCACTTCAGTTAGTTAGTTGTCTTTCCTTGATTTAAGGCTAGATTGACTCCTAACTGATTGTATCACTCCTTTGGACCCCCAGTGAGACTAGACTACCTATTCTAACTCCAGTTAGATCCTCATGCACCCTCCACTGAGCCTCCTTCATTCAGTTAGTGCCTACATGTGCCAGTTACACCTACCACACTTAGTTAGACTTAGTTTGACACATGGTTGACCATTACTTGTGCATTGATGACTCCACTGATCTGATGATGAGCGCTCCTAGTTAGAGCCAAGCTATTCCATGCATTATATTCAAATGACCTCCTTGGTTAATTCGAATTGCTCAATCATTGTTACTATATTGTATTGTATTCTACCATTCTGAGTTCAATAGAGCACTGCTGCAAGCCTTTTGCACAGTTTTACACATATTTTCTAAGTTTCATCTATTGTAATTGATTTACTTGTTCATTAGATCTGTTGTGCTTAATTTCACAATTCGCAACCTCAACAACTCACTTTTTTGCACTAAAGTTGGCTTCACACATGTACTAACCCCTTTTCCACCAATGCCCAAAAGGTATTGTTTAACCCGACTATAACTTCCACTAAAAGTGTGGCTATAAAATTGCATGTCCAACGGCATGTTCCACAACTTGTCTTTCCTAGTTGTTTGGGGGCAACAATAGATACTTTGGTTGCATATAACAAAAGTGATTTTTTGGTATCAAATGTGCCCTTTGCATAGTAAGCCAATGGCTTTGATGGGATGAAATTGGCACTGCCTTCAATGTCACTTTGATTTCCATTTAACCTTAATGACGTGGGAGTTGCACTCCCACTTCCACTTCCAATCCATGTCCCAACATTAGTATTACTATTACACTGAGCCAGGGAATCATAATTTGAATCACTCCCATCACTGCCACTGTTGTTGCTATCACTAGAGTTGCTGATATTGGCTAATGGCTATTGCTGGTTTGAATTTTGAAATTGTTACGTCACTATGTTGTTTTATAATTTTTGACAACCTGCAACAATATTTTTAAATTTTGTTTATGTTTTTAAATATAAAATGGTAGATAAATTGTAAACATTCCCTAGGGCTAAATTCACTGATGCAAATGATTAAAAACCACAAAAAATACTCAAAAATTAAAAAACGGTCAACCCAAAACACACAAAAAAACACTGACATTCAGCCATTAGACTTCAGTATTCAGTATTCACAGTATTAAAAATGTTAAAAGCAGTCAACTCAGCTTATAAAACAACAAACTTTCACTGTGACTTCTCCTTGGCAGCTTGGAACTTGACAGCGTCACCTCACGTCCTCTTCCTCTACAATAGTGGCGGCTGCTACTTCAATTCGTGTGCCATTCCACTCTCACATGGCGGCTCCACTCATTGGCGGCTCCACTTACGACAGCTTCAAATCGTGGGTATCTCCACTCTCACACGGAGGCTCCACTCACTAGCAGCTCACTCTCACACATGCTTCCACTATCCCTCGACCATGAGCCACTGCGGCTATGGATACACTCTCCCTCGCACACGGGCTTCCTCTCACTCTCGGTCTCACAGCGGCTGCACAGTGGAAATGTGGAATACCTCTCCTTCGCCCACTGCCATACTTCCTCAATCTTAGTACTGTCTCACGGCGACTACACAGTCTAAATGTTGAATGCCAAATGAGAAAAAAGGACTCCGACTTAGGTTATGATTTATCCTTTTAGGTTTTAATTTTTTAATTTTTAATGTTTCATTTTTTAATTTTTAATTTTTGTTTTTTAATTTTTTTAATTAATATTTGTTTCATTTTTATTTTTATTATTAATTTATGCTAAGAAATTGAAAAAAATTGTGGGGGGGTGCCCAGAGGGTTCATCGGAGTTTAGGAGTTTCATGCAGGACATCAGGAAGTCTCCCCAAGTTTCGTCATGGAGAAACGAGTTTTGCTACAAACCGAAACGTTTTTCCATGTGTTTCGCCGAGTTTCACCCAAAGAGAAATGTCCAGAAACCTTTCGCATCAAGTTTAGCCATCCTCGGGACACAAGAAATGCATAAACATGTCCCCGACCCTGTGGGACGCGTCCCAGTGGAACATTGCAATTAAGGCAAGTTAAGCACAAAACACCACAATTTAAAAGCAAGACAATTCAAACCAAATATGCTTTGAGAAATGCAAGTGACTTTGGCTCAAAGCAAGCAAATATATATGCATATGCTCAAAGAGTCCTAACAAAAAAATTCAAGTCGAAGTCCATTTTCCCCCTTAAAGCAGACCTAGGGAGGACGTCACTTCAATTGAGAAAGAACGCCAAATAACAACAACCATTTTTTGGTGCTTTGAGACAGAGCTAGAAAGAATGGAACATGATACATTCAAACTTGCCTCCCTACCCAATCTAAGAATTCATGATGCATTCCAGGTTTCTTTACTTGAAAGATATGTTTATGATCCTAATCATGTGGTTGGCTAGTTAAATAAAACTGAAGCCCTTTAGAGAACTGACAATCAAGTAGGTAATGGTCTAGTGGCAGCACTATTTGCCTAAAGAAGGCAACTAGGAACTCCTAAAAGAAAAGATAAGGCAAAACGTCATCCATCTTTTTGCATAAATCCTTAGGATAATGCTCTCACAACAAGGCACAAAATGTAGGGCCAATTTTTTCTTATTTAGTTTTCACTCTATGAGTAAATATCCTCTATATCGTGAGTGTAAAAGCAAAGGCCAACATTTCCATAAACATTAGAATACACCATATTGAATATTCAAGCATTAACAATGGTTACACGTATAACCAGTGATTGGCATGAAACTGCATAAAAGCAAGGATGTAACCAAAGCTAAAGACGAAGGAATATTGGTGGAAACTATAAGTAGGGCACTCATAACTTGTGAATTACCTTCTCCAAGATAAGAGACTATATTTTTAGGAAATCACTACATGGGAGATATATAATGCACATGGTAATTTAAGGATAAGTTTAATTTTGTGATGGATCATGGGGAGAGATACTATTAATAAAATCCTAGATCTATTTTGTAAAGCTGCAGGTATGATAGTCAACGCTCAAAAAACCTCTATATGCTTTAATGGGCTGGAAGAGAACCAAATCAAATTCTTTTATCATCTTTTTTCTTACAACATTTTTTAATCCCGTGATGTTTATATCATAAAACCAAATAATTATGATATAAATAACCAGAGATCGTTGTTAGCAAAGGTGGAAAAGAGAATAAATAGTTGGTGCGATAGTGGTTATTAAATCTGTGTGAAGCTATCCCTGTTTACCGTCATACCCTAGCCTATATCCCAAAGGGAGTTAACGAGAAAATTTGGAAAATAAGCTTCAGATTTTTATGGTCTGGGAACAAGGAAAAATAAGGAATTCCATTTTGGGAAAGCTTCAATGGAATGCCGCAAAAACCAAAATTCAAAGAACTCAAAGGCCTCCCCATTGATAGTTTGATGGGGCATTTGGCTAGCCAAGAATGCTAGAATTTTCAAAGATAGGCATATTCCACCCTCTCAATTTGCCATCCAAGAAAGTCAATCTTTTCAAATTTTAAATGTGTATCATCAACCCCTTCTCAAAGAGAGCTGATTCATGCTCCGTTGACAAATCTGGAGCATGGGTATACTTTAATAGAGCTATTTAAGGTATCCCCAAAAAGTGGAGCCCGAAGTTGTTGTCTCTTTAAATGATTCTCACTGCGTCAGATTTAAAGCCGGGTTGGGGAAAGATCAAACAACTATGCAGAACTTCTCACCTTGAAACTACTTCTAAATCTAAAAGTCCACAATGGCACCTCAAAAATACAAGTGTTTGGTGAGTCACTATCAACGGGATGAATCGTAAGAGCATAATGACAACTGAGAATTGTTTTTAACTCAGCATGATTTGAACATGTCAACAGAGAATTTAATGGAGAAGCAGATTCCTTGTTGAAGGAAGGACTATAGCTGGTTGATGGTACAGGGATATGGAGATAAATCAAGGACGATCCTCTCCTACAGAACACCCATTCAACATCCTCGACTGAGGACTCCCTTGACAACCAAATTTCTGAATATTAACAAGCCAATTCCAACGAATATTTCTGATATAGAGATGATACAAGCCACTACAACACAGTTCTCTGGTTTTAGAATCTTAATAAAAGAATGCGTATTTTCTTTCTCTTTAAATTTCTAAACCGTTTATGAGCATATCCCTTGTGGAGCAATTTTTGTTAAAGCATAATGTTGTTGATAGTATATGAAAGCCACACAGGCCTATGTTTGATTTTAATTTTTAGTTTTGGAAGAGAAAAATTCGATGATGACTCTTTTATAATGTTGTAAGCATCTACAGAATGTATCTTTTTTTTTACTCAAATGAAATATAATACTTTTTTCCAAGGGAAAAAACAGGATGATTTTGATCAAAATTAAAAAAGATTATTTTTCTGGCATGAATGTTATTCTAGGACAATAAGAAGGATAATGACTAATCGCCTAAAGATGGACACTAAAGAAAATTGTGAAGGGGATAATTGTTATTAGCATGATGCTTAATTGGCAAAAGTCTAAAAGAATCCTATCAAAATAAAAAGATACACACATACATGGATGCCTTACAAGAGGAGCCATGGGGGACCAAGAAGGTAACACTGGAAGAATGGGTGGATGGTGCAACAAAGGTTTTGGTAATGAAAACTTTTATAATAACTATTATTTGCACTGCCAACTGAGTCCATGATTTGGACTTAACAATCTCCATTAATTGCATATCAGGCTTTGCTTGTAGGGTGGAATTCATTTGTTGCAAGTTGTGGATATATTGCTAGTTGTTGGTGGAAGCCAACATGTTAAAACTATGAGACAATTTTGGGAGCCAACTTTTCTTTCTGCATTCAATTTTATAGGAGTCGGCTCTAAAGTGTGATTCAAAAGGATCTATAAAGGCCAAAAATTTGAAGTCCTCAAATGTCAGTAAAAATGGCACCAAGTTGAAGAGTTGGTCGAGGGGATTCCAACGCCACTTGAATCACGTCAAACGGACTCCGGATGAAAAAGATATTAAGTTCTAAAGTTTCGGTAAAACAATAATTTAAGTGTGCAGAATGGCAAAAGGGGGTGCCACATGGCATCGGTACAAGTGTACGGCGCTAACATGGTAGACTCCCAAGGTGCCATGTGGTAGGTTGGAATGATGTGGCATCCTGTGTGGCAGATGACATGTCAGGTGACTGGATAGGATCGTACGCTTAGTTGGCGTGACTTGGCCCAATCAGGGTTTGACATGTGGCTCCTTGAAATTTGTCCAAAATTGGTGGGGTTCTGAAAAATTTGGTTCATGGTCAATTGCCAACGGAATGGCCGACAGTTTGAACCCATGACCTTGCAACGGGGCCAATAGTCTTTACCAATGGACCAACAAATGCAGCTTGTTGTGGAAATGGGAAATATTGTATTTATGTTTGTTTGGGGGCAGAGGTAACCAAAAAGTAGGAGCCCATGGGTTCGACCCCTAGTCTCCCGCCAAACAACCAACAATATATATATATATATATAACAAATGCCCAAAAGGGGGGAGTCGGGCTTGACCTCGGGTCTCCCTCCAACAAACATGCCAATTCTACCAACGCGCTAAAGGGGGCAGACTTGGTAAATACACCACCCCCCAACTATTTAATCCCAGTTCGTAGACCACTAAAAGGAGAGGATCCACATGTCATGGGCATGAACTGCTATGCAAAGGCCTGCATCAGTTGCAAAGAGGGACTGTTGTGACTCGATTTTTCGAGTCGAGTTCACTAGTGCAGTCAGGATTTGAATATGAGTGTTCCATGTATTTTCCATGATTTTTGTTGAGATAATATAAAGGCCTCTCCAGTGAGAAGTGGGCCCGTAGACGTAGTCCATCACTGGGACAAACTCGGTTATCAAGTTGGTGTGCCATTGTGTTCTCTTGTCTTCATGTGTATGCCTTTCTTTTATGCTTCTTCATTTATGTTGCATATAAGCTTTGTTCATGCTCTTTAATGCAATTCATGTGATAGTCATCGAATAAAAAATCCTGGATCATAGTGCTACCACTTTGTATTGACATCATGGTATCAAACCTAGACCTACTTTTGTGGTCATTCGTTGGACATTAATAAAATTATCTTATCTTATCTTATCCTTCTTTATGGAAAAAAACACATAGGAGAGTTAGAAAAGCATGGAAACAACAAAAATTCATGGTACGCTAGAATACCTTTTGCTTCTTGTTGCCGCCTAATACACACCTGGGGGAACACGACAAGAAACCTTTAAGCCGCTCGGTGCATCCTTGGGGGCAAGTCAGAGTCAAGTGATGTCACCTGATAACTCGAATCCTCCGTCTAGGCTACTCCTAGCGAAGCCAAGGGGGGTGGTACCTGTGAAAAATAATTTAAAGCTTTTAAACTATGAAAACAAGAAAAAGCTATTCTAGGAGTTAATGATGGATATGAAAAAATATTACAACCAAGAACAATTTGCAATTTAGTTTAATTACAACAACACATGATATAGAAAATATTCACAACATTTTATGATTTAAGTTAAAAAATTATAACATATGATTACTAGTGCCGAAAATGTGAATGCGATTGCTGCTATGTTGTGTCGTGAAAGTATTGAAAAGGCTTGTTGTAAATTTTAAATTTATTAGTGGATATTAAAGGAGTGGGTTGATTGTTGGTTTGGCCCAATTTAGAATCACTCCTTTGAACTAGGCGTTGTGACAGTTGTACCAAGTGTTCAACCAGGCGAGGATGAACCTTCTTACGATAGCTTGTTGACTCTGTAGTTAGCCTCACTCGACCTCCCCCCCCGAATACTTAGGATTGAAACTTTGTAGGATTTCCCTATTATAACTAGCCACTCTACACCCTTTTCTGATTGAGCCAACTGTTCAGACTAAGTTGCGGCGGTCAAGAGCATACTTCGGGTTTCAAGTCTTGATTGATTTTATTTAATATTGTAGGGTGAGATATTAAACTAACCCAAAGCCCCAAAATCTCTTTTCCACACACCAAAAAATGGTGCAATACTTCGGGAAAGCAAGGGCACAATTTATTAAGGTTTGTTGGAACAATTGTAAAAAGCATGCAATAAGTAAATCTAATCTAATGAGTCTTTTAGGGACGTTTATGTACTTTGTGATGTGATTTAATTACTATTAACATGAAACTAATCTAAGATTAAAAAAAATAGAAAAAATTGCAAAAAAGAAAAAAAGTGTAAATCCCCCGTTTACTTTGTGATGTGATTTAATTACTATTAACATGAAGAAACTAATCGAAGATAAAATAAATTAAAAAAAGTGTGAATCCCCCCTGGGGGGATGGAGGCAAGCGCTGGAATAGCCTATTGTGCTCTTTTTATTTTTTGTTACATCAACAGAAACTGAAGAAGTATTGTTGGTCCTTTATCAGTAGGTACCAATACAGTTTACAAAATTTATAGAAAGCAAAGGGTGGTAGAACAAGTTCCCCGGATGGCCACGGAAGCCTCCAAATCCCAAATTTTGGTCGCTTTAATGTTCAAACCTGCTAAAATATCAGAAAAACCAGTGAGCGTTATTTGTTATAAAAGAGCCAAAAACACTTGGAAAGTGTATTTGGCCATACTAAAATATTTTGCAAAAAAATTATAGCTTAAAAAATGCAAAAAAGAGATTGAAATGACCAAGGAAAGTGAGCTAAACAGCTACTTTCATTGGGATCTTTGCTTGCTCTTGGAAAATTCAAGCCAATCAAGGCACTTAGTTTCCAAATATTAAACAAGCTTTGAAGAGTAAGACTAATCAACCCAAATCTTTCGATAAGCAAAATTTATGACCTGTATTGAAAGCCTACACTACTTAGATCTAGAATTTCAAAAATGGACTTGAAAACTTTATCTAGATTCTTGATATGATTTTAAAGCAAACAAAATACTTATGATAGATGTTTTTTATAAAAATGTAGATCTATTAATGCTTCAAATCAGAAAAGTAATCGGAACAGAAATAGCTTTAATAAATGAGGAGAAGGGGGAAAGGAAGCTCTTTCAAGCAAGACCACAAGACTTAGAGATGAATTCCTGGATTGTCGTGGGACTATATTTGAAAAGGAAAGCAGATAGATAAAGAAAAGAGAGACAAACAAGTTATCTTCCCCTTCAAACAAAAGGGTACCTGCAGCTTACATCAACTCATACACAAAGCATTAGATCTGGAAGCCAAATATATAAGAAATCAATGCCAAAATACTCATAAACAAATGAAATATTTTAAAACTAGATCTCTTAGCATATGAAACAACAAGATTAGAAAAGTAAACAAACTTGACTAATCTAGCTTACCAAACAAGTAATTGTCCTTACAGTAAACCAAGATCGAAGCAGGAAGCAGATGAGCAGCTCACTACAAGTCACCTTTGTTCAACACAATGATCATGCATCTGTAAATATTTGATCCAGAGATCACTACTCCCTCTGGATCGCCCTAAGATCTCAAGCGGTCTGAGTCTCGATATCAATACAACATTAATATGAACTCAAACAACTAGATCTGCATTTACCAACTGAACAATACAAATGCAATCATACATAAACAACAACTATACCCTAGAACACTTTCGGGAGAAACCAACAAACTATGGGGCTATCTTCTTTCTCGAGCCCAGAGCATATAGGAAAAGAGACAAGTACAATATAGGGTTACCTCAGTAATCTTTTCAGGCAAACTCAAGATTTGCATGCATCCAGCTGATGCATGCACGGAAGAGATAAGCCCTAACTGGAAAACTGGATCTGAGTGTCCCTGTATCTGCCTCTGCCTAATCTATCTGTCTCTATCCTCAGCTCTGCTCTGCTCGCTCTGAAGACTTTCCTGTGACTAAAAACGTCCTCCTCTGCATGCACAAGTGCTTCCTCCCTCCAACAATGAAAGACTCGTATTGAATCAGATCTCAGCAGATATGAACTCTGATCGTCACTGATCTTCCTCAATCTCTGAGACGAAGATACTCTGCAAGTTACAGACACTCAACTGCTCTACCGGATGCGGTACGAGCTTCTCCCTCCTTGAATAATGCGCCCCCCTTCACATGTGAAGCCGTCCTCCTCTCTCTTGATCTATCTAAGATCAATGGTCTCACTAATGAAGACAGTCACCTCCTGTCTTCCTTATAACATCTCACAGTGAAGTTAGGTTTACCAAAAAACTAAAAATAGTTGCATGCAAAACTCACTTTTTGCATGCATTTCTCTCCAATCATTTTCCTGGTTAATATTTTAACACTCCCTCTTAACCAGGAAAGGATTCTGTACCACTCCCATCTTCTCCCTGAAGTATTCAAACTTGGTCTTCATCAAAGACTTCGTCAGAATGTCTGCAACCTGCTCATATGTAGAAATGTACTGTAGCTCAAATGCTCCCTTCTAAACATGATCACGAATAAAGTGATATCATGAAACACTGGATTCTCAGAGAGATTAATACAACTCTGATTGTCACAGTGAATCACCGTAGGTTCCAACTGCTGATCAAATAGACTCACCAACATCTTGCGAAGCCAGATGGCTTCACAACTGGTTAAGCTAGCCGCCATATATTCTGCCTCAGCAAAGCTCAATGCAACGGACTTCTGCTTCCTACTGAACCATGACACAACTCCCGAACCTAAGCTGAAGCAACACCCGGAGGTGCTTTTCCTATCACCTGCATTCCCTGCCCAGTCTGAATCTATGAACCCCACTAGATGGACTTCTCCCTGCCTCACATAATTCAGACCATACTCTGTTGTTCCACTGATGTATCTCAAAACATGCTTTGTTGCTACCCAGTGCACATCTCTAGGTTCTACCATGTACTGACTCAAGGTGTTGATAGCAAAGCTCAAATCTGGTCTAGTGTTGACCAAGTACATCAAGGAACCGATGAGCTGTCTATACTTAGTGGAATCGGCCAACTTACTCTCAGAAGCCACTTGCTTCTTCCAGTTGGTCGTCATAGGGGTAGTCATAGGCTTGCAATCCTGCATCTGAAATCTCTTCAGAATGTCCATCACATACTTGCCCTGACTGAGAAAGATATGCCCATCCTCCTGCCAGACTTCCATCCCTAGGAAGTAATGCATCAACCCTATATCCTTCATCTCAAACTCAGATGCAAGATCCTTTTGCAATCATTGATGAGTTTCTCTGCTCATCTAATAAACAGGTCATCTACATAAAGCACCAGAATAAGAGGATCCCCTCTCACCATAATGAAGTAGAGATTTGGATCTGCTTCACTATTCTGAAACCCTAGCTGCTGCAAATAGGTATCTATCCTAGAATACCAAGCTCTAGGTGCCTGCTCTAAGCCATATAGAGCTTTCTTCAATTTGCACACATGAGACTCTCTCTCAAGTACCTCAAAGCCCTCAGGCTGCTCAATGTAAACCTCCTCCTCAATGAGTCCATTTAGGAAAGTTGTCTTGGCATCCATCTGATGAATCTTCCATCCCATCTCTGCTGCAACTGAAATCACAGTCCTAATGGAAGAATATTTGGCCACAGGAGCAAACGTCTCCTCATAGTCAACTCCCTCTATCTGTGAGAACCCTCTAGCCACAAACCTGGCTTTGTATTTCTCAATGCTGCCATCTGCAGCATACTTAATCTTATAGAGCCATCTGGAGGTGACTACAGATTTTCCTTCTGGTCTGGGCACCACTTCCTAGACATCATTCTTCGTGATGGAAGCATACTCTTCCAACATGGCATCTCTCCAAGCCTGCTTTCCTGCTGCTTGTTCGTATGAGGAAGGTTCTGACTCACTGATGCTGCTTAATAGAGCTAAGTAACTACATCATCTTTGTGGAGCCTTTCTTTCTCTCACATCTTTCTTGGGAGTACCTACTGCCTGAGCATCCTTCAAGGTGTCCTAAAGCCACTTGGGCTTTCTCTTCCCTGAAGTGACATCCTGAGATGAGAACTCCTCATCCTCGTCCCAATATCTTGTATGTGAGTGAGTACCTCCAGTAGAGGTGATAGTAGTTGTTGATCCTGTAGCTCGAGAACCTGTAATCTGGGATCCTGATCTCAGTTGATCACCAACCTGAGATCTTGTGCCAGTCCCAGCTCCTGTGCCAGTGGAAACTGTATCTAGTGCATCTGTCACTCCAGATACTTGGGACCCTGTTGACTGCTGAGCAGTACCCTGTCCTGTGTCAAGTGGGGATGTAGCAACTTGCTGTTTTCCGGTTTCCCTTCTCAGACTCACATGACTTTCGAAAGGCCCAATCCTCCTCGAAATTCACATCCCGCCTCACAACAGTCTTTTTGAGAACGGGGATGTAAATGTGATAGGCCTTTGAAGTCTCATCATACCCAACCAGAATTCCTCTTTTTGTAGTGGGTTCCAGCTTTGTCCTTTTCTTTGAAGGAACATGAGAGTAGGTGAGGCATCCAAAAATCCTTAAGTAGCCAACTTCAGGTTTCTTCCCAGAAAAAGCCTCCTCTGGAGTCCTGTCCCCCAAAGCCTTATGGGGGCTCCTATTCTGAATGTAGGCTGCAATGTTGTATGCTTTAGCCCAAAGGAAAAATGGCAATCCCTGATCATGCAACATGGATCTCGCAGCTCCAATAATGGCCCTGTTCTTCCTCTTAGCCACCCCATTCTGTTGAGGTGTATAAGGAACAGTCAACTGCCTCTTGATGCCTTCCTGAGTGCAGAACTTATTGAACTTAGCCGAGGTGTACTCTCCCCCATTATCTTATCTGAAGATCTTAATCTTCCTCTCTGTCTGTTTTTCCACAAGGGCCTTGAATTCCTGAAACTTCTGCAAAACTTCCTTGGACTCTTTGCTCTTCAGGAAGTAGATCCAGGTCTTCCTGGAATAGTCATCAATGAAATACACATAGTACTTGTATCCTTTCAGTGATGTGGTGGACATCGGACCACAAAGGTCAGAATGAATCAAATCAAGAGCTCCTGTAGCTCTAGTGTCGCTCTTGGGAAATGCAATTTTGACATACTTTCCGAGAGCACACCCCTTACACACATCAGTGTGTTCAATGCTGAACTAAGGTACTCCTGTCACAATCTCCCTCAGAATCTTTAGAGTCGGATGGTGCAAATGAGCCATCCTTCTGTGCCAAAGCTCATAGGGATCACATTCCTCATCCCGACTGCTATGACTTAGGGCATGATGAAGTTGGAAGCTCAGTTTATATAGCTTCCCACAGCTGACTCCAATCCTCTCAGCTGAGGCAACCTTGGATCCTTTTGGATGAACTAGCACGTTTCCATCTCTGAACATCACCCATAGTCCTCAATCTTCAATAGTAGAAACGAAGATCAAATTTTTCTTAAGACCTGGAACATATAGGACATCACGAACTCTCATCTGTTCTCTAGAGTCTTTCTGGAAGGACACAGTTGTCTCCCAGGACAATCTCAAGATCTATCCCATCCTCTGCTAGGTCAGAAAAATATCCGCGAACACCTTTCATATGACTTGAAGCTCCACTGTCTATGTACCATACACTAGAAGTGGAGGCCATCAACGATTAACGAGAGTTAAGAGCCATCTCCCTGTCAATCCCGTCTGTAGTACACTCATCAATATCCGTAGCAGAGCAAGAGGTGCAAACAATTTGCTCTTCCCCCATGATGTAGATCTGATGCTGCAGCTGTAGATCTATGTATGAAAGCACTCCCTGACCCTTACCAGGGCTCTGATACCATGTAAATATTTGATCCAGAGATCGCTACTCCCTTTGGATCACCCTGAGATCTCAAGCAGTATGAGTCTCGATATCAATACAACATTAATATGAACTCAAACAACTAGATATGCATTTAGCAACTGAACAATACAAATGCAATCATACATAAACAACAAATGTACCCTGGAACCCTTTTGGAAGAAACCAACAAACTATGGGGCTATCTTCTTTCTTGAGCCCAGAGCATATAGGAAAAGAGACAAGTACAATACAGGGTTACCTCAATAATCTTTTCAGGCAAACTCAAGATTTGCATGCATCCAGCTGATGCATGCACAGAAGAGATAAGCCCTAACTGGAAAAATGGATCAGAGTGTCCCTGTATCTGCCTCTGCCTGATCTATTTGTCTCTATCCTCAGCTCTGCTCTGCTCGCTCTGAAGACTGCCCTGTGACTGAAAACGTCCTCCTCTGCATGCACAAGTGTGCCCTCCCTCCAACAATGAAAGACTCGTACTGAATCAGATCTCAACAGATCTGAGCTCTGATCGTCACTGATCTTCCTCAATCTCTAAGAGGAAGATACTCTACTACAAGTTACAGACACTCAACTGCTCTACCGTATACGGTACAAGCTTCTCCCTCCTTGAAGAATGCGCACTCCTTCACATGTGAAGTCTTCCTCCTCTCTCTTGATCTATCTCAGATCAATGGTCTCACTAATGAAGACAGTCACCTCCTGTCTTCCTTATAACATCTCACTGTGAAGTTAGGTTTACCAAAAACCTAAAAATAGTTGCATGCAAAACTCACTTTTGCATGCATGCATTTCTCTCCAATCATTTTCCCGGTTAATATTTTAACAGCATCCACACATCAGAGCAACACAAGGATTCGACCTCCAAAGTCTCTTTATTCTCAAATAATCTCAATGAAGTACAACAATGGCAGAGCTTTGCCTCTCAACACCAACTAATGAAAGAGAAGGCAAATGCTTGCTTTTATAGCAAATTACATGCAGCGTAGGGGCACAATTCCCAAGGAGGAAGCACCATATGAGAGGGAGTTAACTAAGTCTTGACTAGATCTTGGTTGGAAGCTGACTGAATGCCAATGAAAGGAGGTTGTGCCACCCTCTAGAGAAGGTAGGCAACCCAAACCTCGAGTTTATCACCCTCAATCACAAGCCTCCACCTCACAAAGTCGCCCATGCATGGAGAAGGGCGCACTTCTCAAGGGAGAGTTAACTAGATCTTCCAAAATTTGATTGGAATCAACTAAATCGAAGCTCAGATCACCTTTAGTCTAAGAAACCCGATTCGCTCAAAACCCTCAGCGTGTCGCATCGGGATTGAATCGGACACGATTCGGTCTGAATTCGTGTCTGATTCAAACTTTGAGCGAATCCGTTTTCGGGACATGCTGGGAAAACAAATCGGACACGAAATGTGAGCGTGTCCCGACTGTTGGACACGAACCGAGAAAACAAGACACGTAAATCATGGAAAAAGGCATCCGGGTTTGCTTTAAAACAAAATTTCGGCCTTCTTTTTGTCATTTGCAAGGAATCAATTGGTTGAGAGTGAGTTGTATGTGTAGGTGAAGGAGATTTGAAGGAGATTTGAAGGCTATCAATTGTTTCCAAGCGATTCCAAGTGCATTCCGGTGGATTTGTGGAGAGGATTGCAAGCTCAACCATCACACAAGAAAAGGAATGTCTCAATCAGCTAGGGCAGGAGGTAGGGGGCAAAGGAAAGGGAGAAATGCACCATCTAGGACCTCCCCTACTATTCCACCAAGCAAAAGCGGTTCTCCTCCTCCGTCAAGTGCTCCATCGGCTGCTAGTGGAGCTCATTCTATGGCTCCATTTAACCCTGTTTTAGCAAGACAACAAGCCCAAGAAAAAAAATACCCTTTGTGGACGTATGTGACAAGGAAAGATGGGCCCGGGGAAAAGCTTGGTGGGGGAGGCAATGTGTCTTGGAGATGCAATTTTTGCAAGCATGAGTTCATGAGCACATATTTCTGGGTTAAGGGCCATTTGTTGGCCCTTCCTTCTTGTGGGATTTTTTCATGCAAAGCGGTGAGTGTTAACCAAAGGAGGGATATGGAAAAAGAGGATCATGTTGGATTAGGGAAGGTGGCAGCAACAAGCAAGAAAAAAGACGATGATCCTCTTCCATTTTTGAGGAAGTCCTCTAGCACCAAGCCTCCATTTCCACCTAGCAGTCATGGGCGTGGGGATACTTATCAAACAAGAAAGAGGCAATCTACAGGTGGTCCAATGGATAGGATTTTCCAACAAGAGGCACGAGAAGAGGTAGACCTTACCATTGCATTTTTCTTCTACCTCAACTTCATCTCATTCAATGTTGCACGGTCACCATTGTATTTTGAGACGGTTGAAACTATCTTGGAACGAGCTCCAAATGGTTATGTGCCTCCTGGTTCAGAGAATCTTAGAACCAATTGTTGGTTGAAGCAAAGAAGGAGGTAGATAAAATCCTTGAGCCAAATAGAACAACATGGCCCTCATGCGGTGTGAGTATTGTTTCTGATGGATGGACGGATCCCGCACGCCATCCACTCATCAATTTCATGGTATCTTCCCAAAATGGATCGTTGATCTTGAAAGCGGTGGATGCTCTTGGGCAATACAAGGATGCACAATTTATGGGTGATTTATTCATCAAAACCATTGAAGAAGTAGGTGTTGATTCGTGTGTACAAATCATCACGAACAATGCACCTGTTTGCAAGGCTACTGGCATGATTGTGGAAGCTAAATATCCACAGGTATGTTCATTTTGGACACCTTTTATTTCTAATTTGCTCATTATTTGAATTTGGTCATTGCAATGTTAGTGTTGTAGAGTCATTGATACATGCTTTTATTGCTCTTACAGGTTTTTTGGACACCTTGCATTGTCCATTCCTTGAATTTAGCACTGAAAGCCATTGCTTCGGATGTGGCATGGATTGAAAACCTTATTGAGGATGCACGCCATATCCGTAACTTTGTACAAAACCACACAAATGCCGTCACCATCTACAAACAATACACACAGCTTTCATTGTTGAAGATTGCAGATACTCGGTTTGCTTCCTCATTCATCATGCTCAAGAGGTTGAGGGAGGTCAAAACCGCTCTTGGGTCCATGGTGATTTCAAAGTTTTGGTCTTTGTGGAGAAAGACGGATCAGGCTGCTTCACAAAAGGTGAAGGACACGGTGTTAAATGATGGTTGGTGGGACACGGTGGATCTTACCATTAAGATCATGGAGCCAATCATTTCTTTGTTGCGGTTTGCAGACACGGACCAGCCCATCCTAGCAGAGGTTTATGAGGGGTGGGATTCCATGATTGAGTCCATGAGGTCCATTGTCATGGAGAATGAGTGTCCCGAGTATGGGACATCGGCAGAGAACTTATGGACCATTATTTGGGATATTATTATCTCCAGGTGGGATAAGAATTGCACACCTTTGCATTGCTTGGCCCACTCCTTGAACCCCAAGTTCTACACTCAGGAGTGGCTCACTGGTGGATCGGGGGCCTCACACAGAGTCCCTCCTCACATGGATGCAAAGATTGCAAATGGGAGGAAGACAGCACTTAGACGGCTATTTCAGGATAGAGACATGCTTGAGGAGGCGGAGGAGGGCTTTGTAGAATTTTCCACTGGCACTGGGAGATTTGGAGGCTATGATGTGCTTAGAGATAGGGAGGGTAAGAAACCCTATGCTTGGTGGGCAACTCATGGGGCAACATACCCTATTCTATAGAAGTTAGCCTTCAGGGTCATCTCTCAAGTTACATCATCCTCTTGTTGTGAGAGGAATTGGAGCACATATGGGAACTTGTACAGTGTGAAGAAGAGCAGGCTTGAGTAGTCCAGGGCAGAGTCGATGGTGTATGTGCACTCCAACCCTCGTCTTATTTACAGGAAGAGGGAGGAGTGGGTGAAGGGAAAGACAAAGATGTGGGATGTCTTTCCTGATGATATGGGTTTGGACAGCAGTACTGAGTTGGGATTAGCCAACATGGATCTTAATGATCTAGTGCTAGAGCCGGTCACTTTTGATGATAGTGATCGTATAGAGGGGTCATCCTCCACAGCAGCAGATGTAGATCGTCAGATGGGCAGAGAGGAGGAGGGGGGGGAGGATGAGGAGGATGAGGATCAGGGCAGTGGCAGTGATGAGTATGTTGATTCAGGCATGGAGGAGGACTACTGACATATGGGATTCTCCCATCTTGATCCACCCGTTTTTGTATTTACTATTAGTCTATTTGGCATTTTCCAGTGCCAAGTGGCATTCCGACATATATGTATACATTTTGATTTTGATGACTTAATGAGAAACATGGTTCCGACATGCATCTATGTGTCTCATAATTCATTGTGATTTGTGAATGACAAATGTGAAATGTGTTGTGATTCATGAATACTGAATACTGAATTGTGATTTGTGAATGACAATGTGTAATCTACTAATCATTAATGTGTTTTATTCTAATTTCTATTGAATATTTCATATTTGTAAATTGTAAATGTTCTAGTTTCTAAAGATTTTTGGATCTATATGTCTATATTTTTAAATATTAATATATTTTTAAAAAATATATATATGTATATAAAACGTGTCCTGATTCTGGGGGTCACCGTGTCCGTGTCGGACTTGTATTTTCGTGTCCTTCGTGTCCCGTGTCCCCGTGTCAGGTGACTTAGCCTTTAGTTGATTGTACAATGACTTTAGTTCATCCTCAGTTCAACTCCGAACACTTTCCATTGATTTAGGAATTTGTCTTTTTATTTAATATGCCAAGTTACTCAAAAGACCACCATGCTAGTACACTTTATTACAAACCCCGTGGTTGATGGACATGCATTAAAAAAAAAGGGGCACTGAAAAATCTTGATTTGAACTTCTGAACACTGAAATGCACAAGTATTTGTCCAAACTTTGGAGGCTCTCTAGAAGTCCAACTGATGTGCAACTCAGTTGGTAACACTTCTAAAACATCTAACAACAAATAGCATCTACAATTTCTAGTAAGACTAGATTTATGCTTAAATTTCTTTAAAAGTTAGTGTTAAATTTCTTATGATTATTACATAATATACGGTGTTTGGTTCAAGGAAACCAAAAAAGTTGTGAATGGTTTAGGCTTGCACTCCAGAATTACACGTGTTCAACAAAGCCAAGAGTATTTCAAGGGGTATGAACTTTGATGTTACTCTAAGAAAAGATCAACCAGTAAGAGTGGTTTTGAAATCGATGAGGGGGCTAGAACCTGAACATGAACGGAACAAGAGACAAAACAATCCAAATTTGAAACCATTCTCAAAACAAAGCTACAACAAAAACACAATGAATTATCAAAGGTAAGTAGCAAGAAAGTTGAAGATACTAGTTAAGGTAATAAGAAGTAGAGCAGAAGTTTGTGGAAGAGCAATGACAAGAACTGTTCATCTGGAAAAAAATAAGTGGGCACACCAACAAAGATGAGTTGGTAAATAATGAAGGTGCAAAGATTCTCCTAAACTAACATCAGATAAGTAGGAAATAATTAAACCATTAATGAGGCTATATATAACCTATAATAATTGAAAAACAATGTATACATCATCTGCAACATATTCTGGAATTAAAGGAGTACAAACCTTAAGGCAGAGCAAAAGCTGAGACATGCCAACAAATAATTAGCATTAGCTCGAGAAAGACGAAATTAGGGATAAAGGAAAATTCTAAAGCAAAGTTACACAAACTGTGGATGATTGGAATTGGCTGAAGCATTTGGTGCAGCTGCAGCACTCGCCCAGAAATTAGGAATTGGAGAATTCAGAACCCTAACCTTAAATTTTTTATAAAATGTATTTAAAATTTAAATTTTATATTGAAAAAGAAAAAACAAATGAATTAACTGTTTAGCTGTTATATTCATATTGCCAATTGGGGAATGGGATTCATCCATAGCAACTATTAAAGTCCATTCCTAGATTGAACTAATAGATGTTAAATTGAACTAATATTTACTATTATTCGCCAGTGGTGTATTGGTCCAGTATTGGCGATTTTGCAGATATACATTACACAAAACAGAATTTCATATACAGTCTGAGGTGTGTTATGGCTTATTCATCAATCTGATTCTATCATTTTAGAGTATTAGTTTCTGAAACTCAAAAATGCTATGTGACACAACCTAGGGCGGCTATCACTAGATTTTATCATCTAAAAGTTTTATGACTAATGGGCAGTGCAAAATCTAGATGCAATTAAGACATTTCTGGTTCCTGCACATCTCATACAATATGTTTTGAAATATGTGATGCATATGTTTTGGAATATTACTTATAGATTCTTTTTGTTAAGATGTAATGCCCATCTGGTTAAAACTAAAATGTAATACTTATTTCAATGAACATGAAACTGAATATAAAATACAGCTTTTATGTGATAGTATATACTATGATGATTTGTGATTATTTGTGAGTGATACATATTACATAAGTTACAGGTTTGGAGCCTATAACAGTCAGTAATAACATACAGCATACACATATAACATTCACAGCATACACATACAACGTACACAGTAGTCACTAACTGCACATACAGTAGTCACTAACAGCATACCTAGGTACTAACCTCTCAATCGCCTTCTCACTGTGAAATGCTATCAATATGCCAAGTCACTTCCTAGAGTCTTCAATGTACCACGGGACAATGGAGTCTTGGAGATACCAGTGGTTAAAACTAAATGCCAAACAAGAACTCAGAACTAAGAAAAGAAAAGCGATCTTTCTGTTATTTGTTCTCATAAATCTCATGTGCAAACAAAAACAATATTTTGTAAACAAATGCAAATTGGAAGGTGGCCTAAGCTAGGTTTTTTGCTTATGGTTTATTTTGGAAAGAGTGAACTAGCACAGCCACTTAACTTGTGGCCATTGAACACCGATAGGTCACAAGTTAAGTGTTATGAACAAGTTATTTGCTACTTGTTCTTCATGCTTAGTTGTAATTACCTTCTTTAGTTAAATGGGTTGTGAAATGCTATCAATATGCCAAGTCACTTCCTAGAGTCTTTAATGTACCACGGGACAATGGAGTCTTGGAGGTACCAGTGGTTAAAACTAAATGCCAAACAAGAACTCAGAACTAAAAAAAAAAAAGCGATCTTCTGTTCTTTGTTCTCATAAATCTCATGTGCAAACAAAAACGATATTTTGTAAACAAATGCAAATTGGAAGGTGGCCTAAGCTAGGTCTTTTGCTTATGGTTTATTTTGGAAAGAGTGAACTAGCACAGCCACTTAACTTGTGGCCAGTGAACACCGATAGGTCACAAGTTAAGTGCTATGAACAAGTTATTTGTTACTTGTTCTCCATGCTTAGTTGTGATTACCTTCTTTAGTTAAATGGGTTGTCTGTCACGTCACTACCTGTTATCCATGCATGAGCTACGAGTTATTCATGCATCAGCTACCAAATTTTTTTTTTGATAACTGTTTATTTTGAATTTTGAACAACGCCCATAAAATCAATCTGGACAATACACTTGTCCCATTCTCCTTCAATCTAGGAAAAGCATAGATAGTAGTCCACCCCAAATTCTATATGATATAAACACCTATCGGTGTAAAAATCCTTTTCCCCGCACTCAAGAAAACAGTGAAAAATCCTTGGGTTCTTTTGTGTGTTTTTTAAGATATGCTAGAAATGGTTCTTATGGAAGGAATCAATTCCGTATTCTTGACCTTAGGGTATTGTTTCCTTCCATTGGAACTGATTCCCTTAAAATCTAATATAACTTTGTTATTGGGTTCTGGATCCACTTTAACCTATTTTCGGAAACGAATCCTGTCCAATAAACACAAAAGACTTATGACTTGGATCCGAATCAACAAATCCACAAATATGAGGTGATTCGGATACAGTGCAAGGGCACCCTAAGCTGAATCCAGTAATTCTGTTCTAAAGCTATAACGACGTTACACTATTGGTAAAGATAAGCAAAGAAGACTTTTACTTCTTATGTTCCATTTTGATGGAAATTGTTGAAACGGTAGTACATGCTCTAGAGAAGAAGAATGAAGAAATTGGCAATTTACCTAGTATTAGAGATATCCTCTTGTATGGGATATACACAATATGACCTATCTCATGAAATTAAAAAACAAGAAGCCTAATTATGACCCCATTCACATTTCTCAAGTTTTCTCAAACCTAATTATTGTTGAAAAGTTACCTAGGAAGTGTTTGTTCACCTAGTGATGTCTTGGGGTGGACAAAGACACTTTAATTTGTGACCCCTAGTCAATTTTAATTAATGAAGTGATATGCACTTTATATTTTTAAAGTGACTTCATTAAAAGATAAAAGTCATGATTTATCCCACGTTCAATTTTAATTAAAGTCAAGTGAGTGATTAATTAAAAGAGGGTACTCATACTTTATTAAATGACATGAGGTGCACTAAATGTCATTTATTAATTATTAAATGAGCATTTAATGAGAACCTTTCATCTAATCTAATCTGGGCCATTAGATTGAAAGAGGAAGTTATCATGAACAAAAAGGGCTAGGGCAAGGCATTCATCATTCATTATTCACATCCAAGAGAGAAATTTTGGAGAGAAGAAGAAGAGCAAGTGAGAGAGGAGAGAGGGTTTTGGAGAGATTCCAAACTAGAGAAGAAGGAGAAGGAAGGTGACTCAAATCCCAAGGAGAAAGTTTTTGGGCGCATTTCCCAAGAAGAATCCATACAGTAGATGACCATACAGTACGAATCCGTACAACAGGAGGTCGTACAGAAGGAATCTGTACATCACAGTTTTCGAGGTATTTAATGCATCCGTATAGCACGAGTTTCAAGGCAGAGTTGGCACAAAATTCGAGGAAGAAGGTACACCATTTAATGTTGTGATCAGACCGTACTAGGCACAGTTTTCGAGGTAGATTTCTAAGCACAGAAATCGAGAAAAAATAATTATGTATAGCCATACGTGTAGAGGCCATACAACACGAATTTCAAGGTTTCTGTACAATTTGGGTTTGGACAGTTTTCAAGGAGATAAGTATTGTTGTTCTGATTTTGTAAATTTCATAAGAAATAAAAATTCTCTCTCATACAGGTTTTCCCTTGGGGGTTTTATCCTGGACCATTGGTCAAAAATTCCTATGTCATTTTTATGTGTGATTGGCTGATTTAAATTCTGAGTTTGAGTTTAATGGCTGAAAGTAAAAAAAATTATGAGTTGTTTGAAAAAGAAAAGAATCTCATGTGTTTCAGTTTAGTCAATTTTTGTTAAAAATTGTGCATACTGGGGTTTGGGCATTAAACTATGCAGAGAAGCTATCAAGCTTAAAACCGGGTTGGGGTTCATAGAAACTTTCATGGTATTAGAGCTGAGTTAAAAATCAGAATTTAAAACATTCAGAAAATCAGGGGTTTGTGGAAAAAAAATTCAGATTTGAAGAAAACATGGGTTTTGAGAAAAATTTCAGATTTGAAGGAAGTTAGGGTTTTGAGAAAAATTTATAGATTTCAAAAAAAGTTTTTGAACAGGTGGCTTGGGTAATGCAAGTTGTAGCCATGGTCTCTAGGCTTAGAGAAGAAGACAGATTGGATTGGGCTACTAATTTTACCATGGAAGGCTAGAATTATGTTGATACTTGAAGAAAATGAGCTATGGGATATAGTGAATAGTACAACAGCAAATCATGTGACAGTACCTGCCAATGCTACTGATAAGGCAGCTTTCATGAAGAAAGAAGTAAAGGCAAGGAGGAATATACTTGATGCCGTGAAGGATCATGTAATCTCCCACATATCAGCAAAGACACATGCTTTTCAGATGTGGACTTCTTTGACCAACATTTACCAAAGTTCGAATGAGAATAGGAAAATGGTGTTAAGGGAGAAGTTGAAAAATGTACACATGAGCAAAGGGGAAGGCATGGCTTCCTATCTCAAGTGAGGGATGAGCTTGCAGCTGTAGGAGAGGTTATACAGGGCAATGAGATGGTGTGGACCACCTTAAATGGTGTGACTCAGCAGTGGGGTGTGTTTGTGCAGACTATTATTGATCGAGAGAACATGCCTACATGGGATCGTCTTTGGGATGATCTTATATAGGAGGAGACACGTAGAGGATACTTACAGGGCAGTTCGTCACATCACAGAGATGATGAGGAGAATGTAGCATTGGCAGCGAAGGGCAAAAAGAAGAAGTTCAAGAAGGGTCCCATGGGTGGGACCAAACAGCATACAGGTGAGCAAAAGAAAGACTTGAGTAAAATCAAGTGTTTCGCATGTCAAAAGTTTGGACACTATGTTGGACAGTGTCTGAACAAGAAGAAGAAAGGGCAGCAAACAACAGCAACAACAGAGATGGATGACTTTTCCTCACGGTTTGAGGGAGAGTTCTCTCTATAGGCTGGATGTACAGAGAGGACATCTTTCACCAACAGTGATATGGAGAGTGACATGGAGGATCAGATTCAGTGTTCATTTTTGGTTGGCCATTCTTTAGTGCTACCACTACTACTTCCACTTGGTATATTGATAGTGGGGCTTCGAGCCATATGACAGGTATACGTGATGTATTCACAGAGATGACTGAGACGGGCTTGAGTCTTGAGGTGGTATTGGGAGATGACACAGTTGTGAGGGCAGTTGGGCGAGGGATTGTCACCTTTGAGAGGGAGTCTATGTAGTCCATGACTTTGAGGGATGTTCTTTATGTCCCCGGGCTGAAGAAGAATCTTGTATCCGTTTCCACAATTGAGGACAGGAGCTTTGGAGTGTATGTTCTAGATGGGAAAGTTTATATCTTTCCCAGAGCAGCAAGACCATCCACTTCATGTGCCATTGGAGTAAGATGCGAGAAACTATACAAGCTTCTCTTCCAACCTCACCATGCATTAGCCCATACTATCAATAGCATCGAGACATGTGAGTTGTGGCACAGGAGGATGGGCCACCTTCATCATTCGGCATTGAGGTTATTAAGGGGGATGTCTACAGGTTTGCCTCAGTTCAGCATAGAGCAAGGTGGTGTGTGCAGAGGGTGTGCTTTGGGAAAGTACACCAAGACTTCTTTTAAGAGCAGTGACACCAGAGCAGGTGGGATATTGGATTTGATCCATTCAGATTTATGTGGACCTATGTCTTCAGCTTCAGTGACAGGTTTTGAGTACTATAACAATTTTATTGATGACCACTCCAAGAAGACCTGGATCTACTTTCTGAGAAGTAAACAATCTCAGGAAGTCTTGCGTAGGTTCCAAGAGTTCAAAGCTCTTGTGGACAACCAAACAGGGAGGAGGATTTGGGCACTCAGATCAGACAATGGGGGTGAGTATACCTCCAAGGAGTTTGATGAGTTTTGTAGACAGGAGGGTATCAGGAGACAGTTGACAGTTCCATACACTCCACAACAGAATGGAGTTGCACAAATGAAGAACCGAGCCATAGTGGGAGTAGCTAGAGCCGTGTTGCGTGATCAGAGTCTTCCTTTCTTTCTATGGGCAGAGACCTGTAGCACTGTTGTTTATGTTCAGAATAGGAGTCCGCACCGAGCATTGGGGTGTAAAACTCCTGAGGAGATGTTCACCGGGAAGAGACCTGAGATAGGTCACTTCCGTATATTTGGATGCCTTACATACTCTCATGTCCCTTCTGAGAAGAGGACAAAGTTAGAGCCTACAGCGGAGAAAGGCATCTTTGTTGGATATGATGAGACTTTGAAGTCTTTTCGTATATACCTTCCTGCACATAGGAAAGTTGTGGTGAGGAGGGAGGTCAGATTTGAGGAGGAGAAAGCCTTCAAGAAGTCTTATGATTCAGAGGTGGAGGAGGAGCAGATTGTGTCTCCACAGGTGACAGGGTCACAGAGTCAATGTACAGGGTCATAGGTTTCAGGAGTGACTAGGTCACAGGTTACAGGTTCATCAGTTTCAGGGGCTCAGTCTACAGGGACTTCTGGTACAGGGACAGGTTCTCGAGTCACAGGTTCACAGGTTTCACCTTCATGTGATTCGGGTGGTATAGGTTCAGGATCATCAGATGTAGGATCTCAGGCCACAAGTACTTCTTCAAGTAGACAGGCGTCAGATGAGGAGGTTATGCAGGAGCACCTACAGGAGACAGCTACTTCCAAGAAATCTAAGCCATGTTGGCTTAAGGATCTTGTGAAGGAAGTTGAGCAGTCTGTGGGACCGCCCAAGAGGGAGGTCAGGGAGAGCAAAGCACCAAAGAGATTTTCTTGTTATATGGCATGGCGATGGTGACTAGCTTGAGTGATTCCGAGCCTACTACATTTGAGGAGGCTAACCCACACCAGGTTTGGAGAGATGCCATGATGGAAGAGTAAAAATCCATCATGAAGAATGGGGTGTGGGAGGTTGTTCTGAGACCAGAGGGGAAGTCAGTGGTGACTTCCAAGTGGCTCTATAAAATCAAGCGTGTTGTGGATGGCAGCATCAACAAGTACAAAGCTCAATTTGTTGCACGACGGTACTCACAAGTAGAGGAAGTTGACTACTATGAGACCTTTGCACCGGTTGCTAGATTTTCTTCGATCAGAGCAATGATCTCCATTGTGGCAGAGATGGGTTGGAGGATTCATCAGATGGATGTGAAAACCGCTTTTCTGAACGGTTTTCTACAGGAGGAGGTATATCTAGAGCAGCCTCAGGGCTTTGAGATTGATGGGAGAGATTCACATGTTTGTAGACTGAAAAAGGCCTTGTATGGTCTGAAGCAAGCCCCTCGGGCTTGATATTCCAGGATTGATACTCATTTGCTATCGATTGAGTTTTAGAAGCGTGAGGCGGATCCAAACCTATACTACATTGTGGTTGGTGGTGTTCCGCTCATTCTTCTGCTATATGTTGATGACTTGTTCATTACAGGAGGAGAGATTGATGGGAGAGATTCACATGTTTGCAGACTGAAAAAGGCCTTGTATGGTCTGAAGCAGGCTTGATATTCCAGGATTGATACTCATTTGCTATCGATTGAGTTTTAGAAGCGTGAGGCGGATCCAAACCTATACTACATTGTGGTTGGTGGTGTTCCACTCATTCTTCTGCTATATGTTGATGACTTGTTCATTACAGGAGGAGAGCACCTAATTGAAGCATGTAAGAAAGATCTTGCTTCAAAGTTTGAGATGACCGACCTTGGACTGATGCATTACTATTTGGGGATGGAGATATGACAGGAGGATGGACATGTTTTCCTGAGTAAGGGAAAGTATGCTGCAGATATTCTCAGGAGATTTCAGATGGAGGATTGCAGGCCCATGTCCACACCTAAGACCACCAACTAGACAAAGCTTCATGCTCCTGAGGGAGAGTTGGTGGATCCTACATTATATCGTCAGTTGATTGGTTCATTGATATATTTGGTCAACACCAAGCTAAATATGAGTTTTGCAGTTAACACTCTCAATCAGTTCATGGTGCAGCCCAGGAGAGTGCACTGGATAGCTGCAAAACATGTGTTGAGATACCTTGCAGGTACAGTAGATTTTGGTTTGGACTACAGGAGATCTTGTGGAGTGGGATTGGTTGGCATTACAAATTTAGATTGGGCAGGTAGTGTTTCGGACCAGAAGAGCACTTTCGGTTGTTGTTTCAGTTTGGGCTCAGCAGTTGTGTCTTGATTCAGTCGGAAACAAAAGTCTGTAGCATTGAATTCTGTAGAGGCTGAGTATATGGCTGCAAGTCATGCCAGTTGTGAAGCCTTGTGGCTTCGCAAGTTGATGGTTGATTTATTTGGTCAGGAGATGGGACCCACAGTGATACATTGTGATAATCAAAGTTGCAACATGCTCTCTGAGAATCCATTATTTCATGACAGGTCTAAACACATTGAGATCAGGTATCACTTCATTAGATATTATGTTCAGAGAGGAGCAGTACAGTTGCAGTACATTTCTACTGATGTGCAGGTGGCTGACATTCTCACGAAGTCTTTGGGTAGAGGGAAGCATGTCTATTTCAGAGACAAGTTGGGAGTGGTGAAGAACACCTTCCTCGGTAAGAGAGAGTGTTGAAAAGTTACCTAGGAAGTGTTTGTTCACCTAGTGATGCCTTGGGGTGGACAAGGACACTTTAATTTGTGACCCCTAGTCAATTTTACTTAATGAAGTGAGATGCACTTTATATTTTTAAAGTGACTTCATTAAAAGATAAAAGTCATGATTTATCCTAAGTTCAATTTTAATTAAAGTCAAGTGAGGGATTAATTAAAAGAGGGTACTCGTACTTTATTAAATGATATGAGGTGCACTAAATGTCATTTATTAATTGTTAAATGAGCATTTAATGAGAACCTCTCATCTAATCTAATCTAGGCCATTAGATTGAAAGAGGAAGTTGTTGCTGCCTGGTTCCACACCTGGGAAAAATGCAACAGAAGTCTTCAAGCTGCTGGTGTGGCCTTGGGGGCAAGTCAGAGTCAAGTGCTATCACTTGGGACTCGACTCCTCCGTCTAGGCTTTCCTAGCGAAGCCAAGGGGGGTGGACCCTAAAAATGAAAAGATGCTAAGGTATCTAATCTAGGAGTTAGAAAAATATTTTTGATAACCAAGATAAAAGCAGCATATACTTATATAAAGCTAAACAATCATTCATCAATACATCATTTGCTCCCATTTACTATTATCATCATTTGCAACATTTGTCAATAACATGAAAGAAATATCAATATAGACCAATGCCTTATAATGGAGTCGAAATAGATGCATGAGCAGAAAAGTAAATGTTGTGCAAGTGTTCTTGGTGTATTTTATGATTAATGTGAAAGTGATCTTTTTATTATGGCTGGTGGGTTCCCAATATATGCAAAGGTATGGAGGAACATGTCCGGAATTTTGATGTGTGGCTTCCCTCTCAGGCTTGGGCTAAGTCGGAGTCTTAAGGAGGTGTTCAGATGTTGTACCAACGAGGGCAAGCCTAACGGTTTCCAAGAGGTCACTACTCAGTTTTGTCCCAAGCCTTCTGAGAAATTTCCCCACGACAACAAAATGCTCACGATGTGCCGGATTTTCACATAAATGTTTTTTAATTCGAGGCGGTGTTAGATCCTATTACTAGTCATCTCCTCCTTTCTGATGCATACCAACTGGATCACACTGAGCTGCAAGTCGGCCATAGAGCATATGGGAGAAGACCTTGGTATTTTTAGAAATTTTTATGAACCAAAATTTATATTTTTTTTTAAAACCCCAAGAGTCTCTTTTCAGGTCAATACATGGGAAAGCCCTTGTATTGGAACCCTACTTCGGGAAAGCAAGGGGGGCGTTTGAGTTTGTAAAAAAAATGAACAAATCTACGTCCTGAGTGAACTTGTGGCCCGCCAATGGAACGAACCAACAAGGTTAATTTTAATCCTAGTTTGATTTTATTAATTGCAGAAAAAGAAATCTAAACTAAAAAAATGCAAACCACGAAATTTGAGTCGACACAGTTTTCCCCCTGGGGGGATGGGGTGTGGGCGCTTGTTTATCCCACTTGCTCTCGTTTAATACTTTAGTTACAATGCAATAGAAATGCCCCGGTCTTAATTGACTCAGTGGCTTACAAAATTTGGAGAGAAGAGGGTATCCGGTTTGCAAAAAATCAATAATGGTCCTCCTCCAGATTGCTTGGATCTTTGAAATTTTGGCAGCACCTCCTCCTACCCGTTCATCTTTTGCTGCAAACCAGCAAACAAACGTCAATATAAGATGCCCAAAAACACTTTAAGAGTGTCTTTGGAACACCTCCTAAAAAACCCAGAAAAAACTAAGTGTAAAAAAAACTAGTTAAAATGACGGAATTTAACCAAGTAAAACAAGTATTGGAGCCTTATTACTTGGGATCTTTGCAAGCTTTTAAGGGCTACAAATTACAAGCTCTAGGACAGCCAAATATACTCAAAAAAAATCAGAACTAACACTACTCAACAAAACTTTGAAAAATTTAACAATTCTTTGCAAGTCTTGAAAAAGTATGATGCTAGATGTAAGAAAGATCTAACCAGTCAAAGATAGGAGCTTTAACAAACAACTGGACTAGATTTTTCTGAAGTAAATCCTGATCTATTTAAAATGTTAACAGCAGTATATAAATCAGAACCACTTTTCGATTAGTAACTAGTAACCAGAAATTTTGATTTTTTCTTGAATAAGAGAGAGAGATGGAACAAATCCTTGTTGAAATCCGAAGCTTTGAATATGGTTTAGTGATGTTCGAAGGGACTATGTCTGCAAACAATGATTAGAAAAAAGGGGAAACAAACAAGATCCTCCTTCTTGCCAACTCAAGAAAACACCTGCACATCATAAGACCTCACCAACAAAAATTTAAGTGTAGATATACACTCACAAGAAACTACTATTGCATGTCCATAAACAAATGAAAGATACAAAAATAATCTCTTACCAAGCCACATATCACTAAGTTGCTGCAATAAACAAATTGAAACAACTTATCTCATAGATTGGTAACAATCTTTCCGATGAGCACACCACACCCTTGAAGAATGAAGCTTATGCACAAGTCATCTTGGAAAAAGACACAAGATAGTACATCCACATATGAAAAAAACACCACAAGCTGACCTCCAAAGTCTTCTTTTATTCAAACTAGAAAAATATTACAATCATAGGTCTCTTGCTCCAATTCTCACGAACTCCAAATGAGATAGCACCCTTGCTCTTATAGAGTGAGCAAGAGGAAGGGCGTGAATGCTTGAGGAAAACGTGGGGGAGTGGTGGCACGATTTATGGAGGAGAGGGGGCTGCCATCTCCACCTACTTAGCTGCCCATATCAGCACTATACATGCTACACACCCAGCATGAAACATGCTGCTGTAACAGCCCCAAAACGTGGGCATCAAAATAGGGAAATGCGCCCCTCATGAAGGAAATGCGCCCAAGCTTGAGTGGGGATTCACTCCCACTATTTGGGCTGCCCACTAGTCATTATTTTCAGCCCATATCGCTCCTTAAACAATGCTGGCCCAATCCAGTCATCAAAACATTTCCAAAACTTCTTTTTTTAAGTCATATTTCACTTTTTTTTGTTTTTTTATGACTTTTTGGGGTTTTTTGACTTTTTTGGCCATAGGGAAAAAATTAAGCATCTAAACATTAGGAAAAGTGAGTTTAGGGATTAAGGGGGTGCTCTAAGTTAGAAAACAAGCACCCCTAAGGCTAAAAAGACCTCCAGATGCCACTTCTAGGCCAATTACAATTTTTTTAATTGAACCATTAAAAAATGGCCCAATTTACGGAAAAAATAAACCTCGTTGAAAATTAAAAAACAACCTAGGGGGACTTAGCACATGTCCATATGACTCAAAAATAACGCCTAGCATGTTCATATACATTGACCCATAGACTTTAACAACCCCCTAAGGCCCATCAACCTCCCCAGGCATTCCAGCTTTGGAGGAGCAGGAGAAAAACCCAAAAATTATGTTATGCACTAATACAAGACATAATAACTAGGTGAAAAAACTCCTTGGAATACCTGACTTAGCCAAAAAGTCCTAGGGAACCAAGTCTTTTACAAAACACCATGCTAGTACGTTTTATTACAAACCCCGCAGGGCCATGGACACGTGGGAAAAAAGTTAAAATGGGGGCCCCTTAAAAGGCCAGCTGGATATCAAATCATAAAAAACGAACATGTATCATGTTCAACTCTGCCCGCTCACTTGATAATCCAACCAAGTACAACTTAGTTGGCAACAGAAGTTATCATGAACAAAAAGGGCTAGGGCAAGGCATTCATCATTCATTATTCACATCCAAGAGAGAAATTTTGGAGAGAAGAAGAGCAAGTGAGAGAGAAGAGAGAGGGTTTTGGAGAGATTCCAAACCAGAGAAGAAGTAAGGTGACTCGAATCCCAAGGAGAAAGTTTTTGGGCACATTTCCCAAGAAGAATCAGTACAGCGGGTGACTGTACAGTACAAATCCGTCCAGCAAGAGGCTGTACAGAAGGAATCCATACAGCACCGTACAACACAGTTTTTAAGGTATTTAATGCATCCGTACAGCACAATTTTCAAGGCAGAGTTGGCATGAAATTCGAGGAAGAAGGTACAACATTTAATGTTGTGATCAGACCATACTAGGCACAGTTTTCGAGGCAAATTTCTGGGAACAGAACTCGAGAAAAACAGTTCCGTACAACCACACGTGTGGAGGCCATACAGCACGAATTTCAAGGTTTCCGTACAGTTTGGGTTTGGCACAGTTTTCAAGGAGATAAGTATTGTTGTTCTAATTTTGTAAATTCCATAAGAAATACAAATTCTCTCTCATACAGGTTTCCTCCTAGGGGTTTTATCCTAGACCATTGGGTCAAAAATTCCTGTGTCATTTTTATGTGTGATTGGCTAATTTAAATTCTGAGTTTGAGTTTAATGGCTGAAAGTAAAAAAAATTCTGAGTTGTTTGAAAAAGAAAAGAATCTCATGGGTTTCAGTTTAGTCAATTTTTGTTAAAAATTGTGCATACTAGGGTTTGGGCATTAAACTATGCAGAGAAGCTATCAAGCTTGAAACCGGGTTGGGGTTCATAAAAACTTTCAATTATGAAATTAAAAGACAAGTAACTCTACTTGCCTCTTATAACCTGATTTTGGATCCTACACGTCCATGACCTTAGCTCACGCATACTAAATGATTTTCTGACACGGATGATAGCCTATGCTATGTAGAGAATGGACCCCCTAGGGCCACCTAGCATGATAGGAAGAAGCCGAAAAGTTGGTCATTTTATTTCTCTCTCCTTATTTGTACTATATGAATGGGTACAATGAAGATTTGTTGTATATAAATGTTTTTTATTTCTCTCCTTTTTATTTGCACTATATGAATGGCTACAATGAAGATTTGTTGTACATAAATATTCTTGACTAGAGCAAATAACTAGAAACACCAAATGCATAATAAATTATAAGCTATCCTTGTTCAACAATAACTATGTTAGGGATCATAATCCATGAGGGGTGCCTATCCATTGAAAATTTCATGTTTAGAACATATTCAATTATGAGCTCTTATCGGAATTGGCTTACTCTTATCATAATGAGGCTAACATGCATAGATTTAGAATTATAAGGTAGCCATTAGCACCATTCAATTCATCCACCTTGGACTAAACAGTCGCAAGTGCAAGTGTGGGGTTATTGATTTCACCAAAGACTTTGCTTGGCCCTCATGGACAAACATCCCAAAGTGCAAGCACAAGCACTAGAATATCACTTAATGAGACTTGAATGTTAATTTTTTATCTTAATGCGGAATTATAGTAGTACTTGAAATCAAATGAATAACCAACAAGCATAAGCATTCACATGAGAGTATTTACCCTGGCGAAACCCTCTAGTACTTGAGGGAGAAAACCCAAGACTTTGCTTGGCCCTCATGGACACACATCCGAAAGTGCAAGCACAAGCACTGTAATATCACTTAATGAGACTTGAATGTTAATTTTTGATATTAATGCGGAATTATAGTAGTACTTGAAATCAAATGAATAACCAACAAGCATAATCATTCACATGAGACACAATATTTACCCTGGGGAAAGCCTCTAGTACTTGAGGGAGAAAACCCCAGCAAAATATTCCTTAGAATATTGATAGAAAGTAGAGAATGTCTTTACAATGAGCAGATTACATCAAGCACCCCTGGTGCATTATCAAAGAGAAATACCAAGCACCCCTGGTGCAATCACAGAGCAAGAGAGAAGATGGAAGAATAGAACTCGGAATAATATCCTGCCCAAAATCAATTCATTGATTTTGGTCACATGCACAATGAATGCGAATTGCCTTCAAGAGAGAAGAGAATTCACTCTCACATTTTTAATTCATCAATCCTGCATAACATATAAATATATATCATACTTCTCATGCTTCAGCGTCTATTTTTATCTTCTGACTTCAGGATGAACTCGCCCTTCATCTGGATGCTAGGTCACTTAGTTAGAAGGATAACTCAAGTGTCGTCAGGAAAGTGTCGTAACTCAAGTGTCGCAACTCAAGTGTCGTAACTCAAGTCAACTTAAGTGTTTACAAGCAAAACACTTTGGTTAACTAGATATTCTTTATTAACACTTAGTTAACTCTTTTAACTATAGTCCTTCTTGATAACATCACTAAAGTGAAAAATTCGAATTCTCCTTTAATTAACACCACTGAAGTTTAACAATTCGAGTTCTCTCTTATTTAACTGAAGTCTTTATCATTACAGAGCAAATCGAGTTCTCTCTTATCTTATCACATCGTATATTTATCTCTTGTCTTATATGCATGGTCCACATGTGCCAACTTTAATTTATCTATCATATCAAATATACTAAGGAGATTTTTCCAATGATGTGATCATCTTGCTCTACTATTGTTCCTATTATCACATCCATAATAACTGGAGCTACCATGTCTTCAAACCAGATTCTAGTACTTTTCTGAGCCAGTCCTTTTTTCATGAGATGCAGATGATGAGCAAATATTCTATGATCACTCATATTTTCATCAAACCCAGATTAGACATTACAGCCTTATGCCATGATTGAGCATCATGACCTCAGATTTGATGACTGAGGTGGCCATTTCCTTCCATACAGAGCAGTGTGATAGTGCCCAGAATTATGCAACAGCGGTGTTCCAATGACAGTTGATAGTTCAGATGATGGATACAGGTATATGACCCAGCAGCTATATGGTTGTGCATTGGATACATATATGGTGCTCTTTTACTTATCTTAGTAGCTTGACTAGGTATTTAGTGGTCATGGATATGGTTATTGGTTGATTGTTTAGAATTAAAGTGGTCTAATTACTTGGAATCGGAATTTCTTGTGTATACTCATTGGTCTTATCCTCTTACGTAGTATGGACTTGGTCATGTTGATGTAATTGTAACTTCAGAATGTATTTCACCTATGTAGAGATGTTATTATTCCTCTATATGGAAGTGTTGTCATTTGTATTGACAAGTGTCGCAAGTGTCACAACTTGCAAGTGATGGGTTATTAGACCACCAAGTGTGGGGTCGGCCCTGATTAGTATAACCATGGGTTATTAGACCAAGTTAGACAAATCGGCCCTACTAGGTTATTAGGCAGGTCAAGTCATGTATAAATAGAGTGCGGGAGGCACTCTATTTGATCATCTCATTATTCACTTCTACACTACTCGGAAAGTGGTGCACTAGTGGAGGAGGAGGTTCAGCTGCTAGGAGGACTATCTCTGTGTACTTGGGTTGTATCATTGCTCTTTCTATCTCTGAAGAAGTTGTGGGGTTTTTCACCTTTATGGTTTTCCCCAGTGAAACTCTGTGTGTCTATTGTCTCATGTGATTGCTTGGTGTGATTGTTATGCATTGTTATACTTGATATGTTGTACATGTTATTCTCTCAGTAAAGATCCTAGAGTATGTTGAATTAATGCTCAAAAATTAACATGGTATCAAAGCTAACCTGTTTAGAAGACACTGTGCAGTTGCGAAAACTAGGGTTTCCTGTTTATTGCATTTCTCTCCACAGATCTTGAAAGGCAGTAGGGTATTTTGACTCTCCTCAACAAGGCGCATCTTTCTGTCTAATCAGAATTCAATTCTGAGCACTTTCATTTTTGGCCCTAAAAATTAGGGTTTCCACAAAAATAGGAATTTCTGAAATTTGAGGACATAGCTGGAAGCTCCTTGGAAAAATCGAAGTTTAGAGCTTTGGATCGAACTTTTTTGGTTGGGTGAAGCTTCAGGAAACTCACACCCTAATTCAGGGTCCTCCCTAGTGAATCCGGGAGATTGAAAAGCATTTCTTAAGGGTGAATCTTTGCAGTTTTCAATTTCTGAGTATACCAGGCTGATCAGCTCATCAAGGCGCATCTTTCTATCCTTTCAGAAGTCTGAAATTCACATTTTGAATTTTTAGGGTTTCTCTGACAAACCATAATCCAACACCAGATCCAAATTTCTGCAAATCAAGTGGTAAGACCTAAATCTTTTCTATTTCCATTTGAAGTACTCTTTAAGATGTCTCACCACACCAAGCTTGAGGATAAGCTTGAAGGGGCTGATAACTTCCGAGCATGGAAGTATAGGATTGGGTTAATCTTGGAAAAAAATGAATTGGATACTTACATAAGTTCTGAGGTCCCTGTCCCAGAGGAAGAAGAGGCTAAGGAATTACATAAGAAGAACATGGTCAAAGCAAAGAGGATCATTGCTGATTCTATCAAAGACCATCTCATTCGACATGTGTCATCTCTAAAAACATCCAAGGAAATGTTTGACTCTTTGACCAAGCTGTTTGAAGGGAAGAACATAAATCGGAAGATGACTCTGCGGAACCAATTGAAAGGGGTCAAGCTTCAGAATGGAGAGACCATTCAATCCTACTTCTCTAAGGTCTCTCAGATCAAGGAACAACTTGAAGCTGTAGATGAAGTGGTGGAGAATGGTGAAATTGTTATGACCACTTTGAATGGCCTACCTAGGTCATGGGATTCCTTTATCCAAGGAATCTGTGCAAGAAGAAAACTAATATCCTTCAGTAGGTTGTGGGAGGAATGCTCTCAAGAAGAAGCTAGGCTTGTGGCCCAAGAAGAAAAGATGGGGAATGAAGATCAAGCACTCACAGCACATGCCAGGAAAGGTAAGTTAAAGAAGGAGTCATCTCATAACAGAAGACCTTCATACCACCATCACTATAAAGATAAGAAAGATCTCAGATGCTTCACATGCAATGAGAAGGGACACTTTGCTGCAAATTGTCCTAAGAACAAAAAGAATAACAACAACTCCAACAACAAGAAGAAAGTCATCAAGAAGAGGTATCATGCTCATGCTGCTGAGGATGATGAACCTCCCAAGAAGAAGGCTAGAGCAGAAAGTGATGATTCATCAAGTGAAGATGAATATGTTCTAATCTTTGCTCTCATAGGTACCATTTCTCATGGATGTAATGATTGGCTCATTGATAGTGATACTTCCAAACACATGACTGGGTTTAAAGAATCTTTTGTAGATCTATCTGAACATGAGTCACCCCATAAAATGAAACTTGGGGATGACTATCAATATCCTATCAAAGGAAGTGGTGAAGCCTCCTACAACCTAGACTCTGGGAAATCTTTGAAGATGAAAGATGTTTTGTATGTACCTGGGCTCAAGAAGAACTTACTCTCCATATCTGCATTGGATGCAAAAGGCATGAGGGTTGCATTATAGATGGCCAAGTCCTAATGTGGCCAAAGGGTAAAACCATAGATGATGCAATGGTGGTTGGAGAGCAAGAGGGAGGATTGTAAAAATTGAAAGGACAACCTAAACATGCCATGGTACATGAATCCATGGAGCTAAGTGAACTTTGGCATAGAAGGCTTGCACATGTGCACTATAAGGCACTACCAATTGCAAGCAAAGTTGTAGAGGGTCTTCCTGAAATCAAGACAAAGCATGAAGGGGTTTGCAAAGGATGTGCAAAAGGAAAGAACATTAAGAAGGCATTTCCAAGCAGTGAAAGCAAAGCTAAAGGAATCTTGGAAATTATCCACTCCGATGTATGCGGTCCGATGTCATCCAGTTCTCTGAGTGGGTATGTATACTATGTCTCTTTCATTAATGATTTATCTAGGAAGACTTGGGTTTATTTCTTGAAGAACAAAGATGAAGTGTTTGATAAATTCAAGGAATTCAAAGCCTTGATGGAAAATCAAACTGATAAGAAGATCAAGACATTCAGATCCGACAATGGCAGAGAATTCACTTCAGGTGATTTCAAGAAGTTATGCAGTGATTCAGGGGTTCAGAGGGAGTTGACTGCTCCCTGTTGCCAGCTAAGTTGTACTTAGATGGACTATCAAGCGAGCGGGCAAAGTTGAACATTTCAATGTTCTTTTTTCGATGATTTGATATCCAGCTGACCTTTTAAAGGGCCCCCGTTTTAACTTTTTTCCACATGTCCATGGCCCTGCGGGGTTTGTAATAAAACGTACTAGCATGGTGTTTTGTAAAAGACTTGGTTCCCTAGGACTTTTTGGCTAAGTCAGGTATTCCAAGGAGTTTTTTCACCTAGTTATTATGTCTTGCATTAGTGCATAACATAATTTTTGGGTTTTTCTCCTGCTCCTCCAAAGCTGGAATGCCTGGAGAGACTGACGGGCCTTAGGGGGTTGTTAAAGTCTATGGGTCAATGTATATGAACATGCTAGGCGTGATTTTTGAGTCATATGGACATGTGCTAAGTCCCCCTAGGTTGTTTTTTAATTTTCAGCGAAGTTTATTTTTTCCATAAATTGAGCCATTTTTTTTAATGGTTCAATTAAATTTTTTTTGTAATTAGCCTTGAAGTGGCATCTGGAGGTCTTTTCTGCCTTAGGGGTGCTCGTTTTCTAACTCAGAGCACCCCCTTAACCCCTAAACCCACTTTTCCTAATGTTTGGGTGCTTAAATTTTTCCCTATGGCCAAAAAAACCCAAAAAAGTCATGAAAAAATTATAAAAAAAATGAAAAATGACTTAAAAAATATTTCCAATTTTGGAGGAGTTAGAGGTCTGAAATATTTCAGCTATGTTTTAGGAGTTGTAAGAGTTGATTTTGGAAAGATTCCGGGCAGCTATATTAGTGGGATTACTTCCCCATTTAAGGGGGGCATATTTCTCAAAATTTGGCACCTTCAATCATGGAATTTGCAGCTATGTTTATGGGTTGTCACATGGCTGATTTTTAGCTGATTTGGGGCTGATTTTGGTAGCCCATTACATGGGAGTGGGCAGCCCCATTTTCTCCACGAATTATGCCACTCACTCCACCCATTCCTCCTCAACTTGGGCACCCCCTCTCCTTAAGTTTTTCTATATAAGCAAGTTCACTCTCATTGTTTTCTCATGAGAAGGTGGAACCTCTGCTCTTATCATTGTAATATCTTTGCATTTGTTTATGAATAAAAGGCTTTGGAGGCAATTCTATGTGTGGATTCTCATGGTGTGGATGATCATGTTCTATTTTTACATATGAGGTAATCTGTGTCTTTACATGTTTATTCATGCTTGTTTATTGATCAATCACTAGCTTTTGAAGGAGATGTTGAGCTTAGTAAGGTAAAGATAGTGTAATCTATTTCATTATTTTTACTGTTGGTTATCATAGAGTGCTTAGAGTTCAATGTCATTTTTATTTAAATGCTTGAATCTAGTTCTCTGTTTTAGTCTACACTAATGCATTTGGTCTTACTTGTGTGAGTTGTCTTTTGTGTCTACAGGTTGCTGATCCGAAGAGTTGGTGGAGCTTGCTTGCATCCATTGGTCTTCGAAATTGATTCAAGGAGAACTAGTCCCATTGATCCCCACGGTAGAGGACTCCATAGCCCAAATTCAAGACATTTCTTCTTCTTCTCATCGACATAAAAAATATTCAAATCTTTCATGGTTACTTTGGTTTGCATATTTCAGACCTCATTCTTGTTTAAAAAATCATAAGTAGGTCTGATTTTTGTTTTAGATCTTAAGCTCATCTTCAAGTAAAATCTTTATCTAGATCTAGTTGATGCATGCTTCTTGTTTAAGTGTACTTTTCCGAATATTTTAAGGGCTTAAGCAAGTAGTATATTTAGCTAAACTTCATGTGTATTTGGTTGATTTAAAGAGCTGATAATTTGCAGCCCTTAAAAGCTTGCAAAGATCCCAAGTAAAACAAGCCCCATCGCTTGTTTTACTTGGTTAAATTTTGTCATTTTAACTAGTTTTAACACAGTTTTTTCTGGGTTTTTTAGGAGGTGTTCCAAAGACACTCTTAAAGTGTTTTTGGGCATCTTATACTGACGTTTACTTGCTAGTTTGCAGCAAAAGACGAACAGGTAAGAGGAGGTGCTGCCAAAATTTCAAAGATCTAGGCAATCCGGAGCATCTAGTTCGAAAATTTCCTGAACCAGTCACTTTTTCTCTTCTATTTTGTAAGCCACTAAGTCGATTTAAGACTGGGGCATTTCTATCATATTGTAACTAAAGCATCAAACGAGAGCAAATGGGTTAAACCAAGCGCCCACACCCCATCCCCCCAGGGGGAAAAACTGTGTCGACTCAAATTTCGTGGTTTGCATTTTTTTAGTTTAGATTTCTTTTTCTGCAACAAATAAAATCAAACTAGGATTAAAATCAACCTTGTTGGTCCGTTCCACTGGCGGGCCACAAGTTCACTCAAAACATAGTTTTATCATTTTTTTTACAAACTCAAAACGCCCCCCTTGCTTTCACGAAGTAGGGTTTCTATACAAGGGCTTGCCCAAGTACGTGCCTGAAAAGAGACTCCTGGGGTTTAAAAAAGATAAAATTTTGGTTCATAAAAATTTTCTAAAAAATACCAAGGTCTTCTCCCGTATGCTCTGTGTGGCCGACTTGCAGCTTAGTCTAATCCAGTTGGTACACATCAGAAAGGGGAAGATGAATAGTAATAGGAGCTAACACCACCCCAAATAAAAAAACCCTTTATGTGAAAATCCGGCACATCACGAACATTTTGTTGTCGTGGGGAAATTTCTCAGAAGGCTTGGGACAAAACTGAGTAGTGACCTCTTGGAAACCGTTAGGCTTGCCCTCGTTGGTACAGCATCTGAACACCTCCTTGAGACTCCGATTCAGCCCAAGCCTCAGAGGGAAGCCACGCATCAAAATTCCGGACATGTTCCCCTGTACCTTGCGTATATTGGGAACCCACCTGCCATAATAAAAAGATCACTTTCACATTAATCTTAAAATACACCAAGAACATTCGCACTATATTTACTTTTCTGCTCATGCATTTATTTGACTCCATTACAAGGCACTGGTCTATATTAATGTTATTTCATGCTATCATGATGCAAATGAATGATAATGATAATGAATGAGAGCAAATGATATATTGATAAATGATTGTTTTGCTTTACAAAAGTATATGCTGCTTTGTCTTGGTTATAAAAAATATTTTTCTAACTCCTAGATTATACGCCTTAGTTTTGTTTTCATTCTTAAGGTCCACCCCCCTTGGCTTCGCTAGGAAAGCTTAGACGGAGGAGTCGAGTCCCAAGTGACAGCACTTGACTCTGACTTGCCCCCAAGGTCACACCAGCAGCTTGAAGACTTCTGCTGCGTTTTCCCCAGGTGTGGAACCAGGCGGCAACACTCCCTACAATCCACAACAGAATGGGGTTGCAGAAAGAAAGAATAGAACAATCATAGAAGCAACACGGGCAATGCTGCATGACCAGGATCTGCCTATGCATCTATGGGCAGAAGCAGCTAGGACAGTTGTATATGTGCAGAACAGAACACCTCACAAGATATTGGACAACAAGACACCAGAAGAGGTATTCTCTGGTAAGAAACCTAAAGTCGGCCATCTTAGAATATTTGGTTGTCCAGTATACACTCATGTTCCAAAGAAAAAGAGGACAAAGCTAGATCCTTCAGGAAAGAAGGGCATCTTTGTGGGGTACAGTGAAAGCTCGAAAGCTTACAGAATATACTTTCCAGGGTTCAAGAAGATTGATGTCAGCAGAGATGTAACATTTGATGAAAACTCAGCCTTCATCAAATCAAAGAAAACACCTATTGAAGATCATGAAGAACCAAAGGAAACCAGATTTCAAGACACTACCATGACTGAAACAATTCTAGATGCAGATCGTGAAACGGAAGATCCACAAGAACCTGTAGATCCACCCCATGAGAAGAACTCTCGCAAGAGGAAACCTGCATGGGCTAGAGAGCTCATTCAAGATGCAGAAAGGTATGGCATTCCAAAAGAAGAACACAGAGAAAGGAAGAGGACTAGATCTCATACCAGTTATGTTGCCTTACTTTGTGACATTATGAACAAAGAACCTTCCAATTATGAAGAAGCAGCGGAAAAAAAAGAACGGAAGGCTACCATGGTCGAGGAATACCAGTCGATCATGAAGAATGATGTTTGGGATGTAGTCCCAAGACCTGAAGGGAAGTCTGTGGTGACTTCCAAGTGGATATACAAGATCAAGCATGCTGTAGATGGTAGCATAGAAAAATACAAAGCAAGATTTGTAGCTCGTGGCTTCTCCCAAAAAGAGGGAATAGACTATGAAGAAACTTTTGCTCCTGTAGCCAGGTACACTTCCATCAGATCAGTACTTGCTCTGGCTGCAGTGATGAAATGGAAGATACACCAGATGGATGTCAAGACAACCTTCTTGAATGGTGTAGTCGAAGAGGAAGTGTATGTGGAGCAGCCACTTGGTTTTGAGACACATGACAGGGAGTCATATGTGTGCAGGTTGAAGAAAGCCTTATATGGCTTGAAGCAAGCTCCTAGGACTTGGTATGGTAGGATAGATAGCTTTCTATCCAGTTTGGGCTTTACTAAGAGTAAAGCAGATTCCAACCTTTACTACAAGGTTGAGGAAGGAAATCCTGTGATACTACTTTTGTATGTGGATGGCCTGTTTGTTACAGGTGATGATGGATTGATTGCCGATACCAAGAGGAAGCTTGCTGCCGAGTTCGAGATGAAGGACTTGGGGATGATGCACTATTTTCTAGGCATGGAGGTGTGGCAGAGTGCAGAAGGGATCTTCCTTGGACAAGGGAAGTATGCAATAGAGATCCTGAAGAGGTTTGGGATAATGGACTGCAAGGCCATAGCCACACCTATGGCATCGAACCTGAAGCTTCTGTGTGATGCTTCATCTGAGCCGGTTGATGTCACGGTGTATCGTCATATGATTGGGTCCTTGATGTACCTGACGAACATGAGACCAGATATTTGTTTTGCGATGAACACATTGAGCCAGTTCCTGACAGATCCCAGAGGTGTTCACCTGGTTGCTGTAAAGCATATTCTGATGTACCTGAAGGGTACAATTGACTATGGGCTCAAGTATGATGAGAATCAAAAGTTTAACCTGTAGGGTTATGTTGATTTGGACTGGGCAGGCAGTGCTGCAGATAGGAAGAACACTTATGGGTGCTGCTTCAGTATGGGATCAGGTGTGATTTCTTGGTTTAGCAGGAAGCAGTCCTGTGTAGCACTGAGTACAACCGAAGCAGAGTATGTTGCAGCTTGTTCGGCTAGTTGTGAGGCAGTATGGCTGAGGAAGCTGCTGTTTGAGTTATTTGATCTCCCGTTGGATGCTACTGGTATCTTTTGTGACAACCAGAGTTGTGTGAAGATGTCTGAGAACCCAGTGTTCCACGATAGGTTGAAGCACATTCAGATCAAATATCACTATATCAGGGATATAGTGAAGAGAGGAGCAATGAAACTCCTGTATGTTGCGACGGATGAGCAAGTTGCAGATGTGTTGATGAAACCACTAGCCAGAGTGAAGTTTGAGTACTTCCGAGAGAGGCTTGGTGTTCTTCAGATTGATAACACTTCGAGGAAGAAGTGATGGACACATCTGCTAGAGCCATTCCAAGCATGGTGAGAGGAGGATCCTTCCCATGGCTGTGGATGTAAGCGCTGGATGATGAGCATCAGGACGATGCTCTAGTTACTGCTTTGTATATGCATCATGTTGGATGCTTGTTATGATCAGTTGGATCATGTATATGTATATGCATCATGTTGGATGCTGGATATGATCAGTTGGATCATGTGTATGATGATATGTATCAGGTAGATATATTAGATGCATCAGGTAGATACTTGGTATGCATCAGGTGGATGCACTGTATGATCAGGATGATCATGGATGATGAGCTTCAGGATGTTGCTCCGGATGAGATGTATCAGGATGATGCTATGATGATCAGGATGATCATGTGATGATGTACATCAGGATGATGTATGGTGAGTATCAGGTTAATGCTCTGTGGCCGTGGACAGGTTGTGCAGATGAGCATATAAGTAGACCTGAGAGATCCAATAGGTTGGAATGTGTGCCCGTAATCAGTCCTGGGATTCTCTTTCAAGGCATTGCTCTAGGAGGACATATAAGTAGACCTGGGAGATCCGATAGGTTGGGCCGTGTGCCCGTAATAAGTCCTGGGATGCTCTTTCGAGGCATTGTCCTATGGCATATAAGTAGACCTGGGAGATTCGATAGGTTGGGCTGTGTGCCCGTAATAAGTCCTTGGATTCTCTTTCGAGGCATTGCCATGACCACATGTAATAAGTCCTGGAGATCTGGACAGGTTGTGCTAGTCACGTAAAAGGCCTCAGATGCTCTTTAGAGTTCTTGATTGACACTCTTTTAAGGTTTGGTGGTGGGGGTCACATGTAATACGTCCTAGAGATCCGGACAGGTTGTGCTAGTCACGTAAAAGGCCTCGGATGCTCTTTAGAGTTCTTGCTATGCTAGACACTCTTTTAAGGTTTTGTGACAGTCACATGTAAGTGGACCTGGGAGATCTTGTCGGTCGTGCTTCGGCAGATAAATGGTCCTGGGATACACTTTCGAGGCATTGTGACGCACGTAATAAGTCCTGAGGATTCCACAGTATGGCCAGTGATGATGAAGACCTGTAGGTGGTGGGCCTACATCCAGTATGAAAAAGGACTGGCTCTATAGAACTTCCTATGATGAGTAGACCAGAGATTGATTGAGATAGCAGCAGCCATGACGATGACGATGATCCAAAGAAGAAGACTTGTGCTAGCAGATCCATGTCGAGAAATACCTTCCTAGTTAAGAGGGAGTGTTGATGTAATTGTAACTTCGAAATGTATTTCACCTATGTATATTGTACTCCTATAGAGATGTTATTATTCCTCTATACGGAAGTGTTGTCATTTGTATTGACAAGTGTCGCAAGTGTCACAACTTGCAAGTGATGGGTTATTAGACCACCAAGTGTGGGGTCGGCCCTGATTAGTATAACCATGGGTTATTAGACTGAGTTAGACAAGTCGGCCCTGCTAGGTTATTAGGCAAGTCAGGTCATGTATAAATAGAGTGCGGGAGGCACTCTATTTGATCATCTCATTATTCACTTCTACACTACTCAGAAAGTGGCGCACTAGTGGAGGAGGAGGTTCAGCTGCTAGGAGGACTATCTTTGTTTTATTGATGTTATCTCTTGATTTGTATCCTAGAGATAGTCACTGAAATACTTCCAAGCTTTCATATTCCTCCTGTTGGCTTTGATTTCCACGCACAATGCACAATAATTCCTGCCCTTTTCATACTCCTATACTAAGAATCAGCTCTATGCCCACACCATTGAGCCTGAATGATAATTGCAGCTTTTTGGTTGCTTCCTAAATCGAATTCATTACGAGGAGCCATTGCTTGTAATGCTGCCATAACAAACATTGACTTACAATACAAATTAGGTATGGGAAAAAATATCCCTTCATTGAATGCAGGTGATGACAAAACTTGTGCGATGTGTGAGGAACTTATAGAAGAGGCAACATACTGCGTCAGTCAAAACACAACTCAGGCACAGGTTTTGGTTGCATTGCACTAGACATGTTCAAAACTTGGTGTTTTCGATACTAAGTGTAATTCAATGGTCGACTATTATGCTCCTCTTATTTTCGTGGAGATTGCAACTATTAGTTTGAAGGAGTTTTGTCAAAAAATGAGTATATGCAGTGATTCATCATCTCTTGCTCTAAATAGACAGCAAATTAACTATAATGTTTGTGAATCTGCAATTGTTGAAATCGAGATACACTTAAAAGACCCTGGCAAAGATGGAAAGATATTGTTGCGTTGGAATGTTAGTTCATCACCGCCATTGGATACTCTCGTTTCATTTTATCTCCAAACTGGAAAACACGGTTTTATGGTTTATATAGTTTTCCTTGATGGTTAATACAGAAAATCACTGTACAGAGGGTGTGATGGAGACAAATATGTTCCTAAAATATTCAGTCAACGCCAAATAAGAATAGCTTGCATCAAGTCTATATTTTTCGCAGAGAATAGACTACTTTGTATTATACTCAAACAGAGCATTTTCAAAGTTTTACAAGGTAAGTATGAGGCTAAAGTAGGAAGAATGATCAATTTTTGCGACATAATTCCTTCTATTATTTCCAGAGTACTGCACGGTTGCAAATTATGTTCAAAAACATTGTATACATATATACCAACGTCAGCCATGATAAATAGCGGATAGATGTAGACTTGAGGTCTTTGAAGACTGCAGGGGAATTTGAAGTACTGGAAGTCTCATAAATCAAAGAGACAACTGGAAAAATATGTGGAAACAAATGCAAGATTTTGGGACAGCTGGAGGATAAAAACCACAAATCCTTACTTGTTTGAAATATGGAATAACAAATCTTTTGAAGTGTCAAGCCTTTTAATCGAATCCCATCCTCATTCTATTTTTACAATGCAATTGCATATTTTATGGCACAAGCTTAGGAGGAAGGTGAACATTCGAGGAAAATCCAATGTTTCCAATCAAAGATCGACTCCAAATTGAGGGTATCCAACTCAGCAGCAATCGAGCATTCAAGGTTACGTGTGGAATTAGGAATCAAATTCTAATCTTAGCAATCTTCCCAATTCTTGGTATCCCATTCGAGTTTGTATCTATCTTATTCCTAAATATTTGTAACAGTCCAGGTCATGTAATTGATATATATTTCATCAGTTTGTAATAGCAAGAGAGGCAGAGTTCCAGCCGAGAGGGCTGAGGCAGGGGTCAGTAAAGTTTGATATAGAAATTTGCAGGCATGTATGTGGTCCTTATTTCCATATTGATCAGAAATGATTGTTTTTGAAATAGATTATGATCTTTGAGCCTTTTCTATTTTAATTAATGAAGTATATGCTGTCAATATTCTGTCTATACATGGTCTTAACATTTCATGTTGTGATTCTTTTGATTAGTATATAACTATGCCCCTATCCTAAGAGCTCTTACATTCATAAAGTCATTATCACAGTCATTCTCTGTTCTTGTTTAAGTACTGAAACTTTATATACTCCCTGTCATTTAATTTTGAATGGTCTGACCTTGGTCATATATTCATTTGCCACCAGAACCTCATAGATTTACTGTGTAGATATCCTATGTCTACTATCTAAGATTTCCTTAAGCTTGACCCTAGCAGTCAGGGTTCAACTTTAGGGATAACACTTGGGTTGTATCATTGCTCTTTCTATCTCTGAGGAAGTTGTGGGGTTTTTCACCTTTATGGTTTTCCCCAGTGAAACTCTGTGTGTCTATTGTCTCATGTGATTGCTTGGTGTGATTGTTATGCATTGTTATACTTGATATCTTGTACATGTTATTCTCTCAGTAAAGATCCTAGAGTATTTTGAATTAATGCTCAAAAATTAACATTGATTGTTTAGAATTAAAGTGCTCTAATTACTTGGAATCGCAATTTCTTGTGTATACTCGTTGGTCTTATCCTCTTAAGTAGTATGGACTTGGTCATTCCCTCCTTTTATGGCTTGCTAGTTATGGCATCCATCTGTTCTCTTTCGTATTTGGTGTTATCCTGACTTACACTTCAGCCTGTGATATGGAGGACTTCCCCACTTATGCCTCTATGTTGGATAAACTCTTTGTTGTTTTGTGTCTCGGTTTTGAGTTGTGCAACAGAACTTACTGAAGCCTTGATCCTTCTAGGACAGGAGAACCCGCTGGTGTTGGTACCTGAGCTTAGGTGAGTTGGATTTGAAGCCTTGAACTCTCTGGTCGGTTGCCCCAGATGTTTGGTCCTGATTGTGGATGATCCCCCTAATTGCCTGAGTTGTGTCAGCTAGACTTGAAGCAAATTGTACTACCATCATTACATACATATGTGACTCATTGTTATATATTCTATGCAAGCCCATGGTGATAAAGTAAAACTGTGCTTTTAAGCACAATGAAAGAGGGCTATGAAATGAAATGCAAAGCACCCTAGATGAAAGATGCAATTAGTTGTGCTTCTAAGCACATGCAAAATCCTAAGGGTCAAAAGGCCTAAAGAGCAATGGTTAAATGTATGCTAAATCTAAATATTGTTGGCCATGATTGAAATGTAATGATTAATTCCTCACGAAGCCTACGGGTTGGGATGTGAAATGTGGAGTAAGGGACAGCTAATTCTAAGTGTCCACTAAAAACCTCAAGTTACGGTTAGTTGTGCACCTAGTCATGGTGGTTCTAGAAAAAACCCTCACGGAGTTGGCTTCAAGCTTGGATGTGAGCGGTAGACATTTGCTAAAGTTGAATAGGCACTCCTCAAATCAACGTATTCCATTTGTGAGACATCGCCATTCCTTGTGTGTTTTCTGTCCAACATATGCTTAGGTGGTTTCCCTTTCCCTTTATCCAAAGTGTCACAGCGTTGAAGTTGTAAAGTCATTCCCTTGTCTTAGCCTTGCCCTTCTCACCTTCAACTATTTCTAGCAAAATGGTCATGTCCATAAAATGAGTATACACTTGAGGGTCTTTTTCTTAGTAATTGATTGATTTTATCTAGACTTATATTTAATGCTTTATTTGCTTAATCGCCAGTAAATGCCACTTTATCTTTAGTTTTGCTATTGAAATAATTAGAGGAGCATGTCTTATCCATTTCTACTTGCAGCATCAATCAGTTTGAGCCTAGGTCATCATTTTGATCATTTTGACCTAGTCAACCCAATTTTACCAAGTCAACCGCAGGATCCGAGATGAGTTGGACCAATGATGTTCGAGATTGATTATTTGTGGTCCTATGGTGCCCATTTGATGGTTCCATGCATCAGACACAGGTTTCATGTGTTGGTTTGATGGATTTTTATTATTATTATTATTATTATTTACAGTCCATTATTTTTATTGTCCTGGCATGGTTGAGCTTACAGATAATTATCCAAATGGCCACTGTAAATTTCCTTAAAATCCACTCTTGAGTTAAAGTATGCAAGTTTATTTTTATTTTTTATTAAACCCCGAATATTACTTTTAACCACAAATTAATTTATTCACAATGCAACGGAAAATAAATACTAAGAGAAATATAACATCAATCACATCAATAGAGACACCAATATTTTTGGATATGAAAACCCCGGAAAAACCCAAGATGGGAAAACCGGTGCAGCAGTCTGAGAAGATATTTTATTAGCACGATACAAAACAATACAATCTAGAAAATCGATTTTGAACCAACTTGGCAAAATCGTACAACCGAACCTCACTGAGAAAACCCCACAAAATCGTATGGCCCTCCTACGTCACTGTACGGCCCTATGCGTCAGCATACGGCATGATCTGTACGGCCCCGCATCAGCGTACAGATAGATCTGTACAGCCCAGCATCACCCGTACGGCCCTCTGTGTCAGTTGTACGACCAACTGCCTACGTCACTGAGTACGGCCTCTGCGAGCTTGTACGGCCTCCCTGCAAATCTGTACAGCCTCCTCCAATTTTCCCAAGTCACCCTGTCAACCTCCGGATAGAAGTTCCTCAATCTCACTCTTTGTAAAATTCTTCTGCAAACTGTCTTTCTCACTCTCCGGCTGAAAACTATGAGCAAGAAAACTCTTTCTATGTATGTGTGTTCTCTCCACCAAATCAATCTTCCTTTTAACTCAATGGTCAAGTGAAAACCCTAACTTCTCACTATGGATCAATGGATGAGATCCTCCGGTGAGATCAATGGCCAAGATTAGATTAGCCATCACTTAAATTATTTTCACTTGAACTTTATAAAAAGTAACTCCATTAAGCCAAATAATAATTAGATCACTTAATGCACTTTTCCTAAGTCTAAACTTTGGAAAATACATTAATACATTTGGCTTAATGTTTTATGTCTTCTAGCATGCAAGGACACATGCAATGATAGAAGATCTTCCTTGTTGCCACTTTCTAACAGTCACATGCTGTATGAGTACTCATCCTTACTAGATTTGGACCTCCTGAGATCATTGGGACACTCAGTTTTCAGTTTCAGGCACTTACAGATGATATTGTGGTCAGATTATCACTTTATTGCATATTTGCCATATAAAATGGCATGTTCAACACTTTTGAGATTATTTTGGTTCTCCTAGGGAGCTATAGAGGGAGTATGGGGTCCAGCCACTCGTTATTACCATATTACCATGCTCCCAAACATTTTGGTACAATCAGATTTGTACCCAGGGCACCAGGAAGAGAGATACAAGCATTTTATTATTTTACAAGTGATATTCTGGGAATAAAAAATGGAAGAAATGGTCACTGAGGAAATCGATTTGGGAAAATGACGCAAGTAATTGGCATGAGGTTTGTTCAAAAGATTTTTTGTGATGCATCCCACACCTTCCGGCACAACTTGCAGCATTCAGTGGGGTCCACATAAACTCCAAGCTATTATTTTGGGCATTTTTATTATGTCATCGAGGGGCCATGATTTGGTCATATGGTCACATTATGATATTATCTTAAGTTATTATATGTTATTATGTTAAGTTATTATATGTTATTATCTTATGTTATTATATGACGCAATTAATTGGCATGAGGTTTGTTCAAAGGATTTTTTGTGATGCATCCCACACCTTCCGGCACAACTTGCAGCATTCAGTGGGGTCCACATAAACTCCAAGCTATTATTTTGGGCATTTTTATTATGTCATCGAGGGGCCATGATTTGGTCATATGGTCACATTATGATATTATCTTAAGTTATTATATGTTAGGGGGTCATGCTAGAGAAGGACATGTTACACCTCCATGTGCTTATGTCATGTGTTTTATTCACTTATCATGTGGTGCGCCCCCCTAAGGAGTCTTAGTGAGTGCACCCCCTCTAGTTTTGAGTGATCCATGTATATTGTATTCGGGCTCATCTTAGCCATTGATTATCATTGATGTATCTTTTAATCTCAACCACTCATTCAAAAAGTGGTTAGGGCTTTGGTCTCTCTCATTCCTAGTTAAGGAAGACACCCCCCTCATTGTAAAGGGACTTTGTCTCTTGGAATTTTCATAATAGAAAAAATATTTGCAGAGAATCTTGGTTTTTTCTTTGTGAGATATTCTTAAATGGTGATTAGAAATTCTATTTCTCTTATAGCATTTGACAATTGGTTGTGGATCCAAAATATTTTCGTGGAAACAGTGTTTAATTGCAGGAGGGCGACTTCACTTGGGCGTTTTTGCAGGGGGTTCCTTAACTCATTCTTTTGAAGCAACTAAATATCAGGGGGTTTTCAATAGTATCTTTGATCTTTGATTTCCATTTGATATGTCTCATGCTTTTACAGTCATTTTCTCTTGATGCATCAAATCTAACTTCGGTAGTTTGGTAGGGCGCACTTGCTTCCTTGGGCAAATCGTTTTTACTTGGATACTCAGCCAAATCACCTCAAATTGATCGGGAAGGGATAGATCATCACCCTCAAGGCATCTACAAGATTTTTCGGGTAAGATCTACACTTATTTTATTTATTTGAAGTTCTAAACCATTGGCCACTTTATTTTACTGTTCAAACCCTACGCATAAAATTTATAAAAATTCTCTAAGCTTTTTTATTTGGTTTTCCATCGAACAATTTATGGCTTTTCATCCTTAGGCCTAGCCCCAGGTGGCTCCTCAAGGGCGTCTTTCTATGTGGACTCCTTCTACCTATTTCCCTAGGCATTGATCTCTCCATGCTTGCACCATCCTTGTTTGCTTGTCTTCCGAATGATCAAAACCTTGTCTTTTGAGTTTGTGGCTTGTGATACTATCAGATCTATTGTCAAGCTCTACTAGGAAGCCTCAAACTTGTCAGATCTACTCTTTGGGACCATTTACCCTATTCTAATTACACATTTCCCAAGGCGGTTGATTTGACCATTTACCCTAGCATCTAAATCCTAGATCCTTCTCTAATCTATAAATCATTGTGTTTGATATATTTAAATTCAAATCTCATCCATCCTAAGCCTCCACAGTGATTGTATCCCTTAGATCTAGGGTTCTTCATCCATTACCTTATGTACCCTACTTTCATAACTTGATCTGGTAATTGGGTTAGATCTCTCTTATCGGGAGTAGATCAGGGTCTCCTCCCTTTTCTATTTGGGGCTTGGATAGCAAGAAGCGAAGAGTCCCTCGGTTGGCGTGACAACCAATCCATCTTGGGGATCGAGGCCCTCTTGGGTCACCTCTTTAGTTGTTCGTCACCTCTACCGTCCTGTATAGGATCATCACTAGGGGCAACTACAAGTTGCGTGATAATAGTTCCAAGTGGTCATATGCTAAAGTAATTCACTCTAGTGGTGGCCAGTCTCTAGAGGAGACTTAATAGCTCAACCATGGTTAGTAGTACACCACACACCATTCATGCTTCGACATGCAAAAGCATTACCTCAACACATGAGGCACCACCTCAACAAATGAGGATCCGTCTTGACACCCAAGACCTTAGTCTTGACCAATGTTGAAAAAGTCGGCATTGGCAAAAAGTCGGCAAGGGTCCCGAAAACAATTTCTCAACAACATCGGCGAAAAAATCGGGAAAAATCGGCAAAAGTCTGCAAACATTAAAAAATACAAAATACATTCATTTTTTTTCAGAATTTTAAACATATAAAGTAACAATAACATCAGATAAACACATTGGAACATAAATATGGAGAAAGCATTGATATATATCATCATCATGTAGTCATGTCAAATATAAAATGATACATCAAAGTCGATACTGAATCCTGAAACACCATAGTTGTCCAATCAAGGACTCAAAAGTAGATAACCAATACAAAATGACATCACATATATAAATGTATCTAAGGAAAACTAGTAGCTATCTATCTAATATCAATGCCCTCTTCCCCTTTTACGGGAAAAGGTCATGGGCCGTTTTTTAGGACTGCCCTTAGCACTAGTAGTAGCAGAAGAAGACCCTGGCCCTGCATCTAACATCGGACGATGAGTGATGGATGGAGGACTAGCTGCATCAATCGGTGTAGAAGGTGGTGGCGATGCTAGCACATCACCCTCCGTGGTGTCTCTGACCTCCTCCTCCTCTTCCACCTCCTCCTCCGCCTCCTCCGCCTACCCTTCCTCTGTCCCTAGCCATGTAGGTTCCTCCTCCATGATAGGAGTCTCAATCTCCACCCTCCACTCAGACAATATATCAATATTGTCTAAGACGATGGCATCAACATCTGGTACTTTCTCTATCTGTCTCATCCATAAGCGGAGATTGTAATGGACGTAGACCAAGTCATTGAGAGGTGTGAACTCCAACTTGTAAGAGGATAAAAAAAAGATTATGAGTCTAGAGGTTCAAGTTTCAAAAATTAATGAAATATAATATGTGAGGATGATAGATTCACAAATTACATTAAATGAAATTGATTTGTTGAAAATTGAAAATCTAACCTTATGCATCTCTTTGCGTGTATTTTTTCAAACACACTCCAATTCCGCTCACATCCTGAAGCGGTACATGTTTGGCTAAGAATCTTGATGGCAAATTTTCGTAAATTTGGTGTCCTTGCACTATAGGTTCGCCACCAAGTAGCTACAACAAATAAGAAAGAAAGAGAACTAAATTACATTTCATTGCATTGGAAAACTGAAATAGGAAATAAATAAATCATAATTCAAAATTTCAAATTTCAAGTTCAACTTTCAAATAAAAGTTAAACACTTTAATAACTTACCTAGCACGAAATTGGTCCTGCCACGAATAGCATCAGCAAAGCTAAATACTCCAGTACCATCCTGATACAGCTCTATCTCATGATTGATTGCATTGCGAGTCTCATAATCAGGTACCATCCTCTGAATACAAGTGAGGAGCCCCTCCAACACCTCGCCATCAAAATCAAATTTGCATTTGTAGGAAAATGCAGGGTTGAGGAAGAGTGCTGCTGCATGAATGGGTCTTTGAAGCATCCCGGTCCATCAACTATCAATCAACTCCCATAACAACATGTGCCTATTGTGCCCCGGGGTACCCTTTCCCACATAATAATTATGGATGGTCTCTTTGGCCCTATCCATGGCCTCATACAAATAGCCCATTGCGGGCTTATCACCATCAACAAGTCTCAGAACCCTTACCAAAGGTTCACTCACCAAGCACACTTCCCCCACTCCTTCCCAGAAGGAGTCAGTGTACACCAACTTGGCAATGGTTCTCCCATCCTCTCTCCTGCTGTAAGCACAATCACGCCACTTATCACAAACAAACATTTGATTCAACTCAAACTGAGATTGAAGCAAGGATTGAAGAGTAATGAAGGTGGTGGCAAAGGGCGTGATTACAGGACGCTTCAACTCCCTGTTTTTGGTGTGCCTCCTCATGAGGCTGAGAACAAAAGTATGGTTGTAAATGAACTTGGGGATGCTCTTAGCTTGATCAATCACCATCTTGATAAAGGGAATTTTCCCCATATCCTCCAGCATCAAATCAATACAATGAGCAGCACATGGAGTCTAAAACAAAGTGGGGTGCCTCTCCATAACCATCCTGCCAGCAACCACATAATTAGTTGCATTATCCATAATAACTTGCACAACATTGTGCACCCCAATATCCTATAGGAACCCATCTAACAACTCACATAAGAGCGCTGCATCTTTTACATATGTCGATGCATCGACTGATTTCACGAACATGGTACCTCTAGGACAATGTACCAAAAAGTTGATAAGGGATCTACCCTTACCATCTGACCAACCATCTAACATGATTGTGCATCCAGTGCTCTCCCATGACTGCCTGAACTCCTCCAACCTAGCACCGATGTTCTTCTTTTATGCTTGAAGGATTGGACCCCGCAACTCTTCAAAGGTGGCACTTTTATACCCCGGGCCAAATACTGCAATGGCATCACACAGCGGCTGCCAAAATGGATTTTTTTTACGATGCTGAGAGGTATGTGACTCCAGTAAAGACACCTCCCCATCACCCTGTCCACTTCTACCGTCTCATTTTTCTTTATTAATGCCTTGATAGAACGTTGTGATTCCCCCCCCCCCCCCCCCCCCCGTGGCTGTGGAGCCCCTTGCACTACCCTCACCGGAAATGGCAGATCCTGATGCCCCCACACTTCTTGCTAGGCCAAAAGCTGCAATCTCAGCTCTGTTTGCGGCGATCTCATCCTTCTTTTTATTCTTCTCATGGATTGTGCCATGGGCAGATCTCATGATCTCTAGGGTCACTGCAGTACAAAGGCCAACATCATGCCCTGGGAGTTTAGCTAGATGGTATTTCAACCTGTTAACCCCTCCCGACATGTGATGCCCACACAATTTGCAACTCAAATTTTTCCTGTTTGTTCCATCCTCGGGCTCACCATACTGCCAAAACGCGTCCAATGGCTTTGGCATTTTGGAAAATGGAATGGCAACCTCAAAATGCAAACCTAGGGCACAAAAATACAAAAACAATAAATTAAACCCCATTTGAAAAAATTGCAACAATTTGGCTTAAAAAATCAGACCTCTAAATTTATATTTTTGGCCATGAAAAATGATAACAAGAGGGTGGCTAAATATCTAAGAAACAAGCATGTTATTCCATTCTAAAACCCCCTTACATTTTGACTCTTTTTAATATTTATAGACATGGAAATCATTGGCAAAATGGCAAAAAAAAAGGAATATAGGAAAGAATATAGGAAAGAAAATATGCAAGCAAAGATGCAAAAAAACCATAAAAAAGATACAAGAAAATGAAACACTACATACCTGTGAGAGGAATTGGTTGATTGGCAAAGTTTTGACTCTTGAAGTTGAACCCTTTCTCCACAAAAATTCTCAATGGTGATCTTAGATGGTGTTTGGAATCTTGGATGCCTCCAAAGTGGTTGATGGTGCCCTCTTGCCCTTCTTCTGCAACAACGAAATGGAACAAATGACAAAAAATAAATGACTTTTGCCTCTTTAAACCGTGGACTAGATAGACAGCCTGGGCGACTTTTTCAGTAGACCCGCGAGATTTTCAAAAAAAGCGCCAACTTTTGGAAAAAGTTGTGACTCGCCGAGGTTTTAAAAAATCATGATTTTTATAGGCCAATTTTTCAGCAGAGGGAAAGATGTGCAACTTTTTGAAAAAGTCGCAATTTTTCGCTGACTTTTTCAACTCTGGTCTTGACAAACAAGACTGTACAGCACCATCACTTTGACATACACAGCACTTACCTCAACACATGAGGCTTATTCATTCTTGAGTCCAACTCAAGATTCTTCTCCAAGTTTCCTGAGTCCAACTCAGGCTCCTATAAGGCACTACCTCGACACACGAGGCTCAATCTTGACACACAAGATTGACTTGGAGAATGACTCATGATGTTGTAACTTTAACACTCTCTCAACGAGGGAGGCATTCTCTGCCATGTCAAGCTTGTCTCGAAAGTACCTATAATTCGTCAAGAACAGAGGCTTAGTCAACATATCTGCTATCTGCTCACCAGTAGCAATGTACTGAAGTCTTATGGCACCTCTCTGGACCATGTCTCTGATGTAGTGGTATTTCATCTCAATGTGTTTTGATTTGTCATGAAACACCGGGTTTTCCGAGAGCTTAAAGCAGCTCTTATTGTTAAAGCGAATGACAGTAGTCTCAAGCTTCTCACCGAACAACCCAGCAAGTAGCTTCCTAAGCCACACAGCTTCTCGACAAGCGGTACTAGCTACAATATACTATGCTTTTGTAGTTCTCTGGGCTACGGAGCTCTACTTCTTGCTGGACCAAGAGATCATAGTTAATCCCAAGCTAAAACAAAATCCAAATGTACTCTTTCAGTCCACACTACCACCCCAGTCAGAGTCGGCATAACTAAGTAACATCACTCCACTACTGGAAGCATATCTGATTCCATAAGCAATAGTACCTCGAAGGTATCTAAATCACATGCTTGGCATCAACCCAATGTCTATGTCTTGGCTCAGACATGAACTGACTCCAGATACTCACAACATAACATATGTTTGGTCTAGTATGTAACAAATACATCAAGGAACCAATGAGCTATCTATACATGGTAGGATCCACTAGATCCGATATGGAATCTCACTCATGTAGTTTCTTCAGATTAGAAACCATTGGTGTAGACATGGATTTACAATCCATCATACCAAACCTGCGCGCAACACATCAACTATGTACTTTCCTTGTGAAAGAAAGATCTCATCTTTCCTTTGCCAAACTTCCAAACCAAGAAAGTAGTACATAAGACCCAAGTCTTTCATTTGGAACTCATAAGTGAGCTCCCTCTTGCATTGAGCTATCTGTTGTTCCTCTCCAGTAAGGAACAAGTCATCAACATAGAGAACCAAGATCAGTGGTTGGTTCTTCCCAACCTTGAAGTATAGGTTGTGGTCAACTTCACTTTTGGAGAACCTAAGCTCTGAAGATAGCTGTCAATCCTAGAATACCAAACCCTCGGGGCCTACTTAATCCCATACAAGACTTTCTTAAGTTTGCATACATGGGACTCCTTCCCATGAACTACAAACCCCTCAGGTTGTTGTATGTATACTTCTTCCTCAACTTCACCATTGAGAAAGGCATTCTTCACATCCATCTGGTGAAGTTTCCACCCGAGAACTAAATCAAGGGAAATTATAGCTCGAATAGTGGTGCACCTGGCCACAAGAGCGAATGTCTCATCATAATCTATCCCTTCTTTCTGTGAGAAACCACGAGACACAAATCTTGCTTTATATTTCTCAATACTGCCATCAACTGCATGTTTGATTTTATAAAGCCACTTGGAAGTTACTACAGACTACCCTTCCGGTTTAGGAACCACTTCCCACAAGACTTTCTTAAGTTTGCATACATGGGACTCCTTCCCATGAACTACAAACCCCTCAGGTTGTTGTATGTATACTTCTTCCTCACCTTCACCATTGAGAAAGGCATTCTTCACATCCATCTGGTGAAGTTTCCACCCCAAAACTGAATCAAGGGAAATTATAGCTTGAATAGAGGTGCACCTGGCCACAAGAGCGAATGTCTCATCATAATCTATCCCTTCTTTCTATGAGGAACCACGAGACACAAACCTTGCTTTATATTTCTCAATACTGCCATCAGCTGCATGTTTGATTTTATAAAGCGACTTGGAAGTTACTACAGACTACCCTTCCGGTTTAGGAACCACTTCCCACACATCACATTGCATGATGGATTTGTACTCTTCCACCATTGCATCTTTCCATACTTGCTGCTTAGTAGCTTCCTCATAGGTGGCGGGTTCTAAATCACTGATGTGACTCATCTATGCCATATATCCTTAATATCTTTCAGGTCTCCTTCACTCTCTGGATGTGCCCGATGGTGCTCCATGCTTTTCTACCTCTTGTAGAATTTCTCGACACCAGATAGATATCCTCTTAGCAGGAGGTTCATCAAGTGATCTTTCTACCAGTTCTATTGGCTCTTCAAGATCAAGTGGATCTAAGCACTCTTCTGGCTTCTCCATCTCAACCTCTAAAAGAGGAGAACCAGAACCTGGATCCTCCATCATGGGAGGCTCATGCTCCTCCATATCTAAATCACACTGAAGTTCTTTAGAGCGCTTGAGGGAAACCTCTTCATGAAATGTTACATCTCTGCTGACTCCAATGTATCTTTGTCCTGGAACATTGATTCTATAAGCTTTGGAGGATTCGCTATATCCAAAAATATGCCTTTATTTCCGGATGGCTCCATATTTGTGCTCCTCTCTTGGCACATGAATCTAGACAGGACAACTGAAAATATTCAAGTGTCCAACATCTGGTTTTTCACCAATGAAACTTCTTCGGGAGTCTTTTCTCTCAGGATATCATGAGGACTTATGTTCTGTATATAAACAGCAGTGTTAGAGGCTTCTACCCATAAGGAAGTGGACAGATCGTGATCACACATGATAGCTTTTGCAGCCTCACAGATTGTTCTATTCTTTCTTTCAGCAACCCCATTCTGCTAGGGGTTGTAAGGTACAGCCAGTTATCTTCTTATCCCTGCATCTCGATAAAAGTCATTAAATTCATGAGACTTGAACTCTCCTCCATTATCAGATCTCAAAGCACGAATGTTATTTCAAGTCTGATTCTCAAACAGTGCTTTAAACTCTTGAAACTTGTTGAAAGTTTCACTCTGTTCCTTCAGAAAATAGATCCATGACTAGCGAGAGAAGTCATCTATGAAAATCACATAGTACAAATAACCACTCAAGGATGGTGTAGACATGGGACCACAAAGATCTGAATGGCTCAAGTCCAGGATCCCTTTAGATCTTTTAGTACTGTTTGGAAAGCTTTTCTTGATGTTCTTACCAAGAGCACAACCTCTACAAATAACATCATGCTCAGATTGAAATATAGGCATACGTTTTACCATCTTCTGTAAGCCAGGTAGCACTTTGAAATGAAGATGACCAAGCCTCCTATGCCATAGTTCACAAGGACTGATAGTGTCATGGATCATGGCTTTAATGAAATTTCCAGGAACTTTGTAGATACCTCCCTCTCTAACTCCAATCACAGGTGTAGAATTCAAGTATGAATTCTTAGGCCACAAGAGCGCTTTGTTGTCCATAAAGATTACCCTAAAACCTTTTCCTAGAACTAAAACAGGCAGGAGGATTTTTTTCAAACCAGTAACATACAAAATATCATCAACATGGGGTACATCACCTGAATTCAACTGAAAGGAAGTGGATCCAACTTCTTGGATCGAATAGGTGGTATTATCTCCAAGCTCCACCTAACAGGAGAACTTATTTTCCTTCAGATCTGTGATATTGCTCCCATATCCAATCATCTGTGATAGTGCTCCCATATCCAGTCATGTGTTTTGATGTGCCACTATCCACTAGCCATGCCTCAACGCTAGTGACAATGGATCCAACTAGAGTTGAGACAAGATAGTACTCCTTCCTTGTCTCTTGACCATTTGAAGAATTATTTTTTGCGGGTTCATCTTCTATAGCAGTAGAAGCATGAAATATACCCTTGAACTTTCCTCTTTGCTTTTCACGACAGTCTCTTGCAAAGTGGCCCTTCTTATTGCGGCATTTGACTTTAGACTTGTCAAAGTTCTTATTGTATTCTTTTTCCTTTTGATGAGGAAACTTCTTCTGAGAAAAGGATTTCTTTCCTCTCTTTGTCCTTGTCCTAAGAGCAAGGTTCTCTTCTTTGGAGGAAGCAGTTTTGCTTTGAATTCGCCCTTCTTCTTGAAGGAAATCATGCCACAATCTTTCAAAGTTTGGTTACACTTCTCCACCATTAACAGCAACCAAGAATGCCTCCCATGAGGATGGAAGAGCATCGAAAACGGTCTGAATAAGATCATCATCATCGATAATAACTCCAATGCTCATGAGTTGATCTCTTACTTGAGAGATATGTGTGAAGAAGGAAGCAACCATTTCTTCCTTCTCAATCTTCAGATTACGAAGCCTGTTCTTCAGGGCTCTCTTCTAACTGGAGCCTTCTTCTCATAAATATTTGTCAAAATGTTGAAGCACTCCTTTGCAGTCTTCAATGGAGTAATTACCAACATCAAATTGTCTTTCACCGAATCATAAATGATTCTCTTCATAGTTACTGGAATCGGCCCTAGGCCTAACCACACCCGAATCGGATTCTCAAATTCTTCGACCTCCTTCTGACTAATCTAAATTTGTTTACGTAGAATAAATGTAGGATAATTAGGGTTAATTAGGGTTAGGGTTCCGAATCCCCAATTCCTAATTTTGGGATGAGTGTCGAACCCATATTGGATTCTTTAGCCGATTCCGATCGCACCCATGGTTCGTGTAACCTTGATTATCTTTGCTTTGGCTTGAGTCTTCTTGAAAGCAATGCACCCAGCATTAGAAGTAGGATCTTCAACAACATTGGATACACACCCATCTAGATAGGCTCTTCCAAGATATTCAGAGTCCTAGCCTTCCAAGTATTGAAGTTCGAAGTTCCTTCAAGTTTGTCTTCGGCTCTTACTCAGATTGAAGCCATTATTCTTCAAGTATTGTGCTCAACTTTTGCCACTCAGGATCAACGTAGGCTCAAGCTTGACTGCAAAACTTAGTTCATTCACGCCTTGAGCTTTGATACCATGTTAATTTTTTATCTTAATGCGGAATTATAGTAATACTTGAAATCAAATGAATAATCAACAAGCATAAGCATTCACATGAGACACAATATTTACCCTGGGGAAAGCCTCTAGTACTTGAGGGAGAAAACCCCAGCAAAATCTTCCTTACAATATTGATAGATAGTAGAGAATATATTTACCATGAGCAGATTATATCAAACACCCCTGGTGCATTATCAGAGAGAAATACCAAGCACCCCTAGTGCAATCACAGAGCAAGAGAGAAGATTGAATAATAGAACTCAAAATAATATCCTGCACAAAATCAATTCGTTGATTTTGGTCACATGCACAATGAATGCAAATTACCTTCAAGAGAGGAGAATTCGCTCTCACATTTTTAATTCATCAATCCTGCATAACATATATATATCATACTTCTCATGCTTCGGCTTCTATTTTTATCTTCTAACTTCAGGATGAACTCGCCCTTCATCTAGATGCTAGGTCACTTACTTAGGAGGCTAACTCAAGTGTCGTCATGCAAATGTCATAACTTAAGTGTTGTAACTCAAGTGTCGCAACTCAAGTGTCGTCATGCAAATGCCGTAACTCAAGTGTCGCAACTCAAGTGTCGTAACTCAAGTGTTGTATTTTAGTTCAACTTAAGTGTTTACATGCAAAACACTTTAGTTAACTAGATCTTCTTTATTAACACTTAGTTAACTCTTTTAAGTAAAGTCCTTCTTGATAACATCACTGAAGTGAACAATTCGAATTCTCCTTTAATTAACTGAAGTCTTTCTTGTTAACATCACTGAAGTTTAACAATTCGAGTTCTCTCTTATTTAACTAAAGTCATTATCATTACGGAGCAAATCGAGTTCTCTCTTATCTTATCACATCTTATCTCTATCTCTTGCCTTATCTGCATGGTCCACATGTGATCATCTTGTTCTATTATCGTTCCAAGTGGTCATATGCCAAAGTAATTCACTTTAGAGGTGGCATCACACACCATTCATGCTTCGACATTCCAAGCATTACCTCAACACATGAGGATTCGTCTTGACACACAAGACCTTAGTCTTGACAAACAAGACTGTACAACACCATCCCTCTGACATACAAAGCACTTACCTCAACACATGAGGCTTATTCATTCTTGAGTCCAACTCAAGATTCTTCTCCAAGTTTCCTGAGTCCAACTCAGGCTCCTATAAGACCCTACCTCGACACACGAGGCTCAATCTTGACACACAAGATTGACTTGGAAAACGACCCATGATGTTTTAACTTTAACATTGAACCCCGACAAAGTCTATATTAGCTAATGGCTTTCACAGACCCAACAAACCACCATTGACAATTATGAGTTCTTGAAAATCACCATTTCCATTAATATTATTTGGGATGTATGGCCTAACCAAAAAAAATATGTTAATTTCATAATTAAAATAAAAAGGCATAAAATTGAACTTACACCAAAGTGACACAATCCTACAAAGAGTGAAGATACTCAAACTCATTATAAAACAAAACAAACTCAAGCAGTATAAATGAAGAGGTCTTACACATCACCACATAAAAGATTTTAGAATGAAAAAAGTAGAGAAGATGCATATAATAGTGTCTTATAAGTGGAAATGTCATAAGGTTGGATTCTCTTCTACATGTAAGTTCTCTCACCAATAAATCTCATAGGCTTATTTTCTTCCCACTTCTAGTGATATTGATTAGAGTTAGGTCTAGACTCTATAGGCTACCAAAGTGACACAGTACTACATGGAGTGAAGATACTCAAACTCATTATAACACAAAAAAACTTAACAGTATAAATGAAGAGGTTTACTCATCGCCACATAAAAGATGTTTAGAATGAAACAAGTGGAAAATATACATATAATAGTCTTACAAGTGGAAAAGGTCATAGGTTGGATTTCAAAAGCTTACTTTTCTTCCCACTTCTGGTGATTTAGACTTCAACTTATGATTCCTATTATTTTTGCCTTCCCACTTCAGTTGATTAAGGCTTCAATTGGCACACTACCTCAAAATTTTGAAAACAACACAAATTGGAGAGCTAAGTCCATGGACTTTACACATCAAGTAATTATGAGTGGACTTAGAAATGAAAATGGAGAACTAAATGGATTCTACACATTCAAGTAAGATTGTTCATTCTATACCTATGTTATGGGTGTGTGCAAGCTAATGAGGGTCTCTTTTGACACGTTAGAAACTTAGATGCAATAAAAAACTGAAAAAACGGTCATCCATCAACTTACATGGATAGTTTGAGACACATACACAATGAAACATGCGATGAGTAAAAAAGATGAATCGTAGGAAATTGAATGACGTTTCCGAATATATAATTTTTTTCTATTGAAAATGTTCTTAACTATCTAAAGTTTGATCTTTTTTAACAGACACTTTTTTTTTTTGACACATTATAAGGTATATGTTTTTGTGGGTGCATCCTTTGAGTGCCTAAATGATGGAATCAATTTACGAAAATTGGTATACATATAGAAAACATCTAGTACTATTGCACCGCTATTTTTCCAAAAAAATAATAATATATATTTTTTTAAAATTATCTAAGTGATCGAACCTCGAAAATAGTACACCAAGTATGGGTGCAGCCTTTGAAGGTCTTAATGCAAAATTATTTTGAAACGGTTTTTTTATAGCATGTAGAGGTTGGTGTCATTTAGTGCACCATACAAATTTTTTTTCAAAATGGTTGAGAAACAAAAGAGTTATGGATGAAAACACTAACAGTGTGTTTTTTTAGTTAAGGAGTCATGACGCAAGAAAAATAAGAAAAAAATTGAAAAATATATATATTCTTTTTAAAAATTACATATTTGGAATCTACAGGAAAAATGGTATCTGTGTCTAAAATTTCATAAAAATGATAGTGTGCGGCATACTATAACCAGCGGCTAAACACGGGCATATTGAGAAAAATGGTGAGATGTCTAATTAGTTATGGTTTACCACATTCCATACCACAGGTTTGGTTAACCCGAAGGTAAGTCCGAAGCAGACACATAGGAAGAGTGATGACACCCGGACAAGTGACAAGGCTCCATCTTAGTGCTAAATTCAAAGTTTCCTTTCCCACTTATCTGGGTGCCATGAAAACCAAAAGGAGCGTGCGTTTTGTAAAACCAAAACGCGCGCACGTTTTGGTAAAAAAAAAATTACCTTAGGGGTAAGGGGGAGGAGGGAGGTTGGGGAGGTATGGGTTTAGGGAGGATTAGGGTAGTTAGAGGGAAGGTGTATGGGATTGGGGTAGTTAGAGAGAGATGGGAGGGTGGTAAGTGGTAGGGGAAGGTCGATCAGGAGAGATAGACAATGAGAGGGGTAGGGGTAGGGGGGGTAGGAGAGATAGAGAGAGAGGGGTAGGGTTAGGGGAAGTAGGAGAGAGAAAGAGAGGGGCAGAGGGTGTGGTTGTGGGTAGGGAGAGTAGGAGGGGGGTTAGAGAGAGAGAGGGAGGGTTAGGGGTAATGAGAGTGAGAGAGAGAGAGGCGAGGGTGTTAAGGTGTTGGGGGAGAGAGAGAGAGGTGGGGGGTAAGGTGGAGGTGGAGGAGTAAGGGAGAGAAAGAGTGAGAGATGGGGTTAGTAAGGGTTAGGGGGAAGAGGGGGAAGAGGGGGGAGAGAGACAGAGATGAGGATGAGAGACAAAGATGAGGATGGGGTTAGTAAGGGTTAGGGGGGAGAGGGGGGAGAGAGACAGAGATGAGGATGGGGTTTAAAGGTAGGGGGAGGAGTAGGGGGGGTGAGAGAGTTAGAGAGGGAGTTAGTAAGGGTTATGGTGATGAGAGAGAGAGAGAGAGGGGTTAGTTGTACAAGAGAGAGAGCGGTTGGGGGAGGGTGTTAGGAGGTTGGGGGTGACAGAGATGGGTAGGGGATAAAAGTAGGTGGAGTAGAGAGAGAACCCAGGGGAGGAGGGTGGAGGTGATTAGGGGTTGGAGGAGGAGGACGGGGATTGGGGAGAGAAAGAGATAGAGACCGTGGTGGGGGGAGGTGTAGAGGGAGGCGTGGGGTTGGGGGAGAGAAAAAGATAGAGATAAGGGTGGGGGGAAGGATAGGGGTATAGGGAGGATTAGGGAAGTTAGAGAGAAGCAAGGTATAACCTAGAGAGAGAGAGAGAGAGATTAGGAAGCGGGGTGTAGAGATCAAGGTGGGGGGAAGGATAGGCGTATAGGGAGGATTAGGGAAGTTAGAGAGAAGCTAGGTATAACATGGGGGAAGAGAGAGAGAGAGAGAGATTAGGAGGCATGGTGTGGTAAGTGGTATGGGGAGCAGGATTAGGAGACACAAAGAGAGAGGGGTTTAGGGGTAGGGGGAGTAGGAGAGAGAGGGAGAGTAGGAGGGGGTGGTTATGGGTAGGGAGAGTTGGAGGGGGGTTAGGGGTTGTGAGAGTAAGAGAGAGAGGTGGGGAGGTTGTTAGGGTTTTAGGGGCGAGAGAGAGAGGTGGGGGTTAGGTGGAGGTGGAAGAGTAGTGGATGTTATCTCCTTAAATAAATTAGTCAAATTTGTTTATTTTAGGTGATAGGAAGTCATTGAAAAATACATTTCTAAATTTTTTAAGGCTCATTTTTTAGAGCTTTAGGTATGTAATAAAGTTTGAAAAAAATTTGATTTGGTTTTTCCTTCAAAAAAGTCAAAACTCAGGTTTCGGTGGCTTAGGCGGACATTCCAACTGTTCATTAGCCATCGAAAGCGCAAAAACTTGGAAACAGTCGGCATGTCTTGGGAAAACTCAAATTTCTTAGCCATGGAGAGGCCGTTTTACACGCTCAAATAGTCGATTGACAACTAGACATCCTAAGCTTTCCAATGGTACTTTCATATCTTCATTTGGAGCTTGGGAAGGCAGTCAAAAGTCCCCCGCAAGATGATGCTGCGTTTTCAGAAATATGGCATTTCTAGTATACTGAATCATCATTTTCAAATAATGATTCTGAGCGACTGGAGGATTATTTTGAGAAACGGTAGGAGGATTTTGTGCCTAACATGTCAAAGAACAATAACCTCTTTCATTTTATACACAAGTGTCACAGATTGGGAGAATCGAATCCATCTCTGAGCCCTAATTTTCAGATCTCGGAATTTCCCGGTTTGACACATGTTTTTGAAATACAGATATCGGGCAAATAAAAATGAATCTCAAAGAACTGAGAGAGGTTTTTGCTCACAACAAACCAATATACAAAAACCTCTCTTATTTTTCTAACATCTATTTTTATTTTAGAGATATAGGTCAATATCTGAGCAGCATAGTTCCAGAAATTTCTGCATTTTCCAACCACCTCACAAATTCGGATTTGGGATAGGAAAAGAGGTTATCAGATCCATCTTTTGAGGATCTTGAAACTGATTTGTAAAGCTTATTTAAGCTCATTGAAGAATCATTGTAAGGGGTTTAACTTTAGAGACTCTTAGACACTTTTTGTACTCAAGCTTCTCATGTTCTTGTCAATTAATACAAGCTCTTTTGCCATTACATGTTCACATTACATCTTCTTTATGTTCTATACTTGTACTTGGATATTTTATTCATGTTTATTCTTTTTGTCTAATACCAGATAGCTGTCATCATATCTCTGTATTGATAAGTTGAATTGCAAGTATCATTTCCTTGTTATGATTAGCCATTCATATGTAAGTGTTTTATGTATGAATCTGCCAGCATAGTGAGAATTCTTCGTCTATTCACCTATATTACAAACCCTCTGAACAATGATAGTTAGAACCCTTGTCTATTTGGTTAAGTTTATGCATGCTTTGAGTGAGTGAGGTCTGATTAGTCATCCGACTTGATCCATTGAGTGAAACATTGAGAAAATAGTTAAGTTACCAGGCATCTTCGAGCTACAACCTAGAAGAGTTTCCTGAAGTGATAACAGTGGAGAGAGACAACGAGAGAGGGGATCGGCGAGGGTTAAGGGGAAGAGGGGAGAGAGAGAGAGAGAGAGAGGGAATTAGGGGTAAGATAAGTGGCGGCGAGAAAGAGTGAGAGGGGGTTAGTAAAGGTGGGTGTGTGTGTGTGTGTGTGTGTGTGTGTGTGTGTGTGTGAGAGAGAGAGAGAGAGAGAGAGAGAAGAGGGGTTTAGTGGTAGGGGGAGTAGTGTGTGTGTGTGTGTGTGTGTGTGTGAGAGAGAGAGGAGCAAGGGAGTGTTAAGGGATTGGGGAAAGAGAGAGGGGTAGGGGTTAGGTGTAGGTGGAGGGGTAGGGAAAAGAGAGATCAAGAGAAGAGGTTAGTAAGGGTTAGGGGGGATATGGGGGAAGAGAGAGAGAGGAGGAGGAGGAGGAGGAGGAGGGGGGTGTTAGAGGTAGGGGGGGGGGGAGTAGGGGGTGAGAGAGTGAGGGAGGGGGTTAGTAAGGATTAGGGAGAGGAGGGGAGAGAGGGGGGGGGAGGGGGGTTAGTGGTAGGAGTAGGTGTGTGTGTGTGTGTGTGTGTGAGAGAGAGAGAGAGAGATGTGGGGGTTAGGGGTAGGTGGAGTAGTATAGGGGTGTGCGTGTGTGTGTGAAAGAGAGAGAGAGATGGGTGGTGATAATTGGTAGCGGTAGCGGGAGGGGGATTAGGGGAGAGAGAGAGAGAGAGAGAGAGAGAGGTGGGGGTGGTAAGTGGTACGGGGGATTAGGGGAGAGAGAGAGGGGGGTGGGGTAGGGGAAGTAGGAGAGAGAGGGGGGGGGGGCAGAGGGTGGTTATGGGTAGGGATAGTAGGAGGGGGGTTAGGGGGAGAGATCGCAATTTAGGGGTAGTGAGAATGTTGGAGAGGGAGGGCAGTTTTAGGGGGGATGGGGGTTAAGTGTGGGTGGAGGAGTAGGGGAGAGAGAGGGAGAGAGGGGGGGTTAGTAAGGGTTAGGGGGGAGAGGTGAGAGAGAGAGGAGGAGTTAGAGAGGGGGTTAAGTAAGAGTTAGGGGAAAGAGAGAGAGAGAGAGAGAGAGAAGGAGGAGGAGGAAGTGGGGGATAGAGGTAGTGAGAGGAGTAGGGGGTAAGAGTGGGATAGAGCAAGGTGGTGTTAGGGGATTGGGGGAGATCTAGAGAGGGTTAGGAGTTATGGGTAGGTAGAGAGAGAGAGAGAGAGTGAGCGAGGAGGATAAGTGTGGGACTTGGCTTGGTGATGATAACAAATGAGAACATTAAAAAGATTTTGATGGATAGGTATATAGAATGAACATATTTCATGAAAAAAGCGAATATGAATTGGTGTGTTAGAATTGGCTTGGTGATGATTTAACATGAAAAAGATTTGGATGGCTAGGTATATAGAATGACACTAAAGATTAGTAAGGTTTAGGGGGAAGGGGAGAAATAGAGAAAGAGAGGGATGGGAATAGAGAAAGAGAGGAGTAAGGGAGAGAGGGAGAGAGAGGGGGGTTAGGGCCCGGGGTTTGGGGAGAAGTTGGGAGATTAGAGAGAAAGGAGGGTATAGGTGAGGAGTGTGGGTGTTGGGGTTAGAGAGGGAGAGAGAGGGGGGGGTGTTAATTGTTAGGGGGGCTGGGGGAGAGACAGGGGTAGGTGGAGGGTGTGGGTGAATAGGGGTAGGGGGTGTTAGGGGTTGGGGGGCGTGTTACGAGGTGGGGGGGTGTTAGTGAGTTGGAGAGTGTCGTGTGGGTGATTAAGGGTAGGGGGTGTTAGGGATTTTGAGAGGGGGCGTTAAGGGGTTAGGGAGGGGGTGTTAGGTAGTTGGAGAGGGGGTGTTAGGGGGTTGGGGAGGGGCCGAATTTATGGAATAAAATATTTTCTCCTAATCTCCGTGGCACCCCACTTGGCTGCCTCGAGCTTTCCCTTCCTATGTTTAATAAACGCGTACATGTTATCGAATTCTACAACAAGAACATGTTTTGCAAAACATCATTTGCATCTAAAAGGTCCCCCATCTTTGTGCAAGGACCCTTATTCTAATATGTCTACTTAGTTCATGTTTAGTTGACACTAGACAATAAACCTTTAGTATAAATGAAAGAAGTGACCAACAAATTAAATTTCACCTCTTCAAATTTTAGGGCCAACTATTTTAAGACAAAAACAGTTTGATTTTAATTATTTAAAATGTAAAGTTCTAATGGATATTATCACTGTCATGTAATACCATTTTTTGTTTGTACTTTTTCCTATGTCTAGTATTGTCCATAACTAATACTATTTTAATAAGATATACATCAAAATTACGATTAAGTTTGAAATATTGCTTACAATTTGATGGACCTCTATAACTTTATCAAAAACAAATAGTAAGTTGCTTTCCAAAAGAAATTTATGTTTGATGGCATGGAGAGAAGTGAGTTGTTCTTACAACATGGGGTAGAAGAAAATTTTGAGTTCAACATCTACTATAAAAAAATAATAAGGTGCAAAATAAGGATTAAATGTGCTAGGCATATGGAAGACATGAAAAACAAAAACTTCAAAAACATATTATGTCTTTGACTTGGACATTATGCCTTTTGTTTACACATTTGAATTGATTTATCAACCAATGAAAGAAATTTATTTGATTGCACCCATGGAAGCAATGTTCTCTCACATCCAGGGGTGAGAGATATACATGCATAAGATATGTTGAACCTGTCATGTCAACAAAACAAGGGGTAGATAAACTAGCATTGATCCCCAGATCTTCCAAGCACTGAGAGGTTTGCAAGTTTTTTTTATTTTATCAGTCTCAGTGCTTAATATCTAGGGTTAAGATGACTATATACTAGTCATATTTCAATCCTAGATGGAATACTTGAATGTTAAAAATATTAACCAAGAAAATGATTGGAGAGAAATGCATGCAATAGGTTTGCATGCAGCCATTTTAGGTTTTTGGTAAACCTAACTTGATGATGAGATGTTATAAGGAAGACAGGAGGTGACTGTCTTCATCAGTGAGATCACTGATCTGAGATAGATCAAGAGAGAGGAGGACAACTTCACATGTGAAGGAGGGCGCATTCTTCAAGGAGGGAGAAGCTCGTACCACATCCGGTAGAGCATTTGAGTGTCTGTAACTTACAGAGTATCTTCGTCTCAAAGATTGAGGAAGATCAGTGACGATCAAAGCTCAGATCTGCTGAGATCTGATTCAGTACGAGTCTTTCACTGTTGGAGGGAGGGCGCACTTGTGCATGCAAGAAGAGGACGTTTTCAATCACCGGGCAGTCTTCAAAGCGAGCAGAGCAGAGCTAAGGACAGAGACAGATAGATCAGGCAGAGGTGGATACAGGGACATTCAGATCCAGTTTTCCATTTATGGATTATCTCTTCCGTGCATGCATCAGGTGGATGCATGCAAATCTTGAGTTGGCTAGAAAAGATTACTGAGGTAACCCTGTATTGTACTTGTTCTCTTTTCCTATATGCTCTGGGCTCGAGAATGAAGATAGCCCCATAGTTTGTTGGTTTCTCCCGAAAGGGTTCCAGGGTACTGTTATCACACAACTTGTAGTTGCCCCTGGAGGTATCCCATCCGGGACGGTAGAGGAGACAGGCAACTAAAGAGGTGACCCAAGAGATGCCACGGTTCCCAATGCAATGTGGGAGTCACGTCAACCGAGGCACTCTTCGCTTTAGGTCAAGGTATAACTAGACCAAGGGGGAGACCCTATACCCCAATCACAGTTGATTGGACCTAAACAAAGGTTTCTAAGGGTAGGTAAGTGATGAGTTACGGAAACCAATGCAAGGCTAAGTGGACCTAAAGGTTAAGGTATGGTTGAAGGTGGTGTGATGGATAATAAGTGTTTCAACCTATGAATGGTTTAGGCCACATGATGGGGTATGATTACTAGGTATAGTACCAATGTGTTTGCACAAATGGGTCTAGTTTCTTGGGAAGTGTGAAATGGTTCTAGATGGACCCACAAGGTGAAGTTAGGTGTGAGGGTGGTACTATAGGTTAGATCTAGGATAAATTTATAAGTTGGAGTTGGTTCTAGGATTACCCATGTGCTAGATCTAGGGTTGGACACTAATCCCAAGAAGTGCGCCTTGCTTGGAGAAGGACTAGTGCCTTGTTTAGTGGGCTAATGGAGTCAAGAAAGATGTCAAAGTGTAGATCGGGACACCTAGAAGCCAAGTCAAGTGAAATGGATGTGATCCAATGGTTAGGTCTTACTAGATCTAGGTTTTTGAGTGATGACCAAAAGTGGACCACAATTCCTTAAAACAAGGAATGCAATCCCCAAGGTAGATCGGGGCAAAAGGATAGTCTAGACCTAGGTTTCAAGGCATGGGCATTCCAAATCTACGAAAATCTCCAACACCCACTTCCTAGAAGTGGTCCAACTCAAAACTCCCAAGGGGTGCGACTTTCTCAAGGAGAGGCAAAAAGTGGGTTTGGTGGACCATGCCAAGTCCAATGGCCACCAAAGTGTAGATCCGGGGGGTGCTAGTACCCCGATCTATGTTCCTTCAAAGTTTCAAATGAATCCAATGGGTAGATCTTGGTAGATCTAGGTTTTAAGGTGCCAAGAAGGTCAAAAGGGGGTTTCAACCCCTCAAAACATGGAGAGATGTCCACAAGGTAGTTTTCACCAAAGTAAGGATATGGGTATGTGTTATCAAGTGTCTAGTTGTCAAATCAAGCGGGATCTCACATACCCATGTGCTAGATCTAGCCCAACAAGCCTCTCTCAAGGAAGTGCGCTTTAGGTCAAGGAGAGCTTTTTGTCTTAGAAAATGGGTCAATTCTTAGCCAATCACCACCAAACTATAGATCCAACTAGGGGTGGATGCTATAGAGGTGGGTTTTCAATATCTTTTCAAATTGAGGGCTAGATCTAAGTAGATCTAAGAAATACCAAAAACAAGGGTTTTAATTTGATTAGGGTTTTTGTGATCTAGAAATTATGGAAGATTCAAGGAAGAGAAGATCATACCTCTTGGGACATACCTGGATGAAGAGATGAATGCTAGTTGAGACGAGGATTACTTTGCCAAAGATCAAATGGAGAATTGTTGAAGCCCTCTTGCCAAATCGATTTTTCCAAGCCACATGTGATTCCTTCTAACCTGTCAAGCCAAGGAGCAAAGCATCAATTAGTTTAACAAATTGAAGGTAGATGCAAGCAAGAGAGAGAAAAAAACATAGAATAGTTGACTCAAAGGCAAAACCACTCCCTGTCAAACCCAAAACGACTTCTTCCAAGCTTGAAGGGCAAGCCTCCCCACCAATTCGCACTTGTCAAAGTCGCCCTCTCAACCTGCAAATAAAGTATGGCAAATACGCAAGATAGCTACAATAGATCCTCCAGTGCAATGGACAATAGCATTTACAATCGAAACAACCAACATCCACTCCAATCCAAGCATGTACTCCAAAAGATAGAAATTTTATTCCAAGAGCCAAGAGCCAAAAATCTCTAGATGATTTTACAATGAGGGGGTCTCCTCCTTATATAGGATAATAAAGACCAAAACCCTAGATCTCAAAACCACTTTTTGAAATGAGTGGTTGAGATTAAAAGATCTCACAACATAATCAATGGCTAAGATGAATCCACAACATAATATCACATGGATCACTCAACATAACAATAGCGCCCTCACTAAATGGTACAATAGAGGGTGACGTCATCCCACAAGAGGGGTATAAAGTACAATAATCTACCTCATGATGACTAGGACATGACAAAATAAGCACATGGTGGGGCTAGGAGGTATAAATCCTTGCTAGCTCACCCCAAGGCACAATGAAATAATAAAAATATGTCCAATATAATAATAATGACCAAAACTGTCCTCAGAATCCATGACAATCGAACAGTAAATGTCCTCCTGTGATCAATCTGGAGATACCCACATGGTGAAAAATGACTGGAAGATAGTAAGATCAACCTGGAAGACCTCTGTGAAAACCAAATGCCAAAACCTTGCCTCAATTGCCCAAATCGATTTCCTCAGTGACCACTTTATCCCATTTTTTAACTGCCTCGGGAACTGTGAAAGTGCCAAAACTGCCTCCTAGGGTGCTAGCGCTGTCCATCTGAGCCCACCAGGCTCTCCGGGAGGGGGGATAAATGGTAATAACAAGTGGCTGGACCACCCCCTCCATCATCAGCGCCCTAGGTCAACTGGCCTCTCGGGGCCCCTGCTGCTCAGGCTGGGAAATCAGCCCCAAATCTGGTCAACAAGTGTAAAACTGCATCAATCACTGTCAGAAGTGCCCGGAACTGAAAGATAAGTGTCTCAATGGATCCAGAAGACCCAAATCCACTAGGAATGAGTACTCATACACCCTGGGTTGCCCTAATGGGCCAGCTGTAGGGTCCACCATATATGGACAATGTATAATCTGCTGATCTGTAATAATAATAACCTGCTGAACTGGATCAAACATCATCTGTATCATATGTCCATCATATGATATCATCATCAAACACGTGGGACCATAAATCATCACCAATAATCATCATACATGGTCCACATCATCACGGATCCCAAGAATATATATAATCAAGGATAAATCACATCAGTAGACTAAGACAATGCTTCTTTAATCACTTCATAGCTAAGCTCAAAGTATAAATTCCATTCAGTGGCATTAATCAAGTTAACATATTCCGTGATTATATAAAATTACTTGCACCCTAGTTCAAATGACAAACTTACCCATTGGACATGGTCAAACTGCTAGTGAAGGATGAAGGCTAGGAGCAAGGTTGGGCCAAGGGTTTGACTTGTCTAACTTAACTCAAAAATACTTTGGACTGGGAGAAGGGGGAAGCTACAAACTCTGTGCTGGACAAAAGAACACGGGGGATGGCTGTGCCTCACAAATGGATAAGTTGTTTAGAGAGTGCTTATTCAACTTAGGCATCATGTCTACATCAAGTTGATCCAAGTTCATTAGGATCATTCAATTTATTTCCATGGCCTTTTTGGCCTACATAACCCTTCGGATTTCAGATGTGCTGAGAAGCACAACTAGTTGCAGCTTGCATCCAGGGCATGTTTTTTATATATTCACAAGGTCAGCAATTGTTTAGATATAGCTTTTAAGAACTATTGCTTTTTAGACCTTTCTTATACTCTTCGAGGAGTATTTTTAGCTTTTCATTGCTCTTGCCCTTTTTTGTTTCCATGGGCGAATTTATTTAGTTTCCACAGGTAGAACATGAGCTTTCAGTTTTAGCCAACAACATCTCAAGTGACTAGGGGGAATTCGAGCCAATGCCAAACATCGGGACAACCGACCAGAATGATTTAGGCCTACAATCCAACTTACCAAAGGCAAGTTCTGTCACCAACTTAGAGCCGAGACACTAGATAAACAGGGATGTGGTCCAAACACAGAGGTAGAAAAATAGGGAAGTCCTCAGTATCAGAAAGTCAAATGAGACAAGTCAGGTTTTAAAGTCAAACAGGAAGGTCATGTATGGATGGAGATAAGTGAGTATGGAGCCTACACTAGCAGACAACTGGTGTCGGGAAAGACCATGTCTATGTAAGGTGAGATACCAGTAAGTTTTGTTAAATGACCTAAAAGTGCAAGCAATTGTCCATTTTATGATTTACAGTTCATTTTAAGTAGTTTGCCACATCAGGAATAATATACCAAGCACATGCTATAATCATGACTAAATCAACAAGCTAATAATCCACAGTCAGTGAGAACATATCCATAGATCATACAACATCATCATAATAGCAATCATCATGCATCATCTGAAACACTGCTGAAGTACATCTCTAGGCACTGAACTGAAACTGTAATGGGATAAGTGGTCACATCAGTCATCAAATCTGAACTCTCAAGGCTCAGCCTTGACACAAGGTCATAAAACCTGAATAATGTACTGCTCTGATCATGAGTGATCCAAAATATATAGCCATGCTCTGGAATAAAGGAAGCTCTGGAATGTGCAGATATCTGCTGTACAAGAATAGTAGCCCTGCTACTATGGTGTGATAACATCTGGCTCCAGCTGGGACAAGTGCTCTAAGGGAGAGAGCGCTTGAGAACCTCAGAATCTCTGGTCTCGAACTGCTCTGCATCAATCTTCAATCCAGCACTGCACCATCCTTGCTTTCAGCTTTTATCTTGCACCTGTTCCTGCTCTCACAAAAACTAGAATACCATCATGGAGCATGTATGGGATAAAAATAAAATAAAACTGAACTGAAATTTAATCTAAAGCATGAACTGAAATGCGCCAAAATATAAATATAAACTAACATGGCATATATCATTATCATTTTTATTTACTGTGCAGGAGGAAAAGAGTACATTCTTAAATCAAGCAAATCTCAACCAGCACAGGCAGCTGACAATAGTAATGCTAACTATAATTTCTTAAATGCATGCAGGAGAAGAGAAAAGCTTAGGAAGGAGCAAGACTCAACTCAGGCAGAAGAAGAAAAAGGGACAATACTCGGCACACAGAAAAAGAAAAATCACACAAATCCTACTGCTCAAGTGAGCTTATTCAGGAACTACCTACCCTACTCTAACCAATTAGCACAAATGTTAGGTAAAATCATAAATCCAGTGTAACCATTCGTCAAACAGGTTAATGATTCTTATCTGATTTTTGATAATAGAACAAGTCAAGATCGGGCTAAAGATTGACAAATTCGAGGGCACAATCTTCCTGACTTGTTCAAACATTGAAGAATGGTTTAAATGATGCAATATGAAATTATGCCAAAGAGAAGACTGTCTGATGCAAACATCCTCCATCAAAGAACTGATAGGATCATAAAATTTATGCAAGTTAAACTCAGGGATGGATGGAGGGAAGACATAAGACATGTGATTCGATTCATTTTCACACAAATTAACTTCTTCATTTGATTCTCTCACATATTCAATTTGATTCTCCTTGGGACAGATGATCAAATAGAAACCAAGTGGAGACAACTCAAAGATTAGAAGACGAAAAATCAAAGTCGGACCCTCTTGATGCTCAAAAATGGAGAAAAGATGGAATTGATCTTTAAACACCTTTTCTAGCCATCTGGAATGATTGATAAATTGACAACAAGCATTATAGTTCCAAAGTGACTGAAAAGGGAAATGAAGTGCAATTTCTCCAAACATGTAATCATGCTTATATTTCTTATTGAAAAATTTAAAAGCAAAAGGCTGACTAGACCACCAACCCAAAGATGATTGAAAGAGTTGGGAAGGGAGGGTGGATTTCAAATATGAAAATTCTCCCAAATGGATAAACAAGTTTGACCTTGGACTTTGACAAAAGAAAGCAGTCTTTACTCTAGGAATGATTTTAACCTTTTGATCAAGTTTAATATTTACAACCTGAGGACAAGATTGACCATAGCTATGTAACTCTAAGTTGTCTTGATTAAGGATGGAAAAAATTAAAGACTCATTATAAGAAGTGGAACACAGATTAGAGCATTTAGTGTGATTCACTAATTCATCCTCTCCTTCTATTGATTCATCACAAGAGGATACTTGATCATTTTCATTAAATTGATCAGGGATAAAATTAACAAATTTATTTAGAACATCCTGATTATTTGCACAATGATCATGTGAAAATACTACTAAAGGGTCTTGGTCAATGTTTCCACTTTCTTCTTCTTCAATAAGGTGATAAGGAATTGAATGATTGTTAATGATAGAATGATTAAGGAAATCTTTTTCTGAATGATCCTCAACAAACACAAAATCATAAATTTCTTCAAGATCAAAAGTAGGGCTACTCAAGGACTGATTTGAAGTGTCATTATTATTATCATGGTCCTTATCAAACTGATCCTCAACAACACAGTTATTGCTTGATTTCTCTGTTAAGGATTCTTCAATATTACTACCCCATTTATTCTTTAATAACCCAACAAACATATCATATCCAGTGATGGATCCTGGGGCTAAATTATCAAACCATAATCCAGCATTTCCACCTAATGTCTCACCCAGGGCCCGCATATAAACATCTTCATCATCAGCACCCCTAACTTCCATATAATCCCAAAATCTTTGTAAATGATTTTCAATTGACTCAAAATAATTTCCATAGAAACGAGGCAACCATTCAAAGTAATTATTTGGCATAAGATGAGGTGCCCCATGAATTTCAGAAAAGTCAAAAGGAGATGGCTTAGCTGGATTTCTAATAACTTTGGCCATTCTACTAGGGATTAGTTTTGGATGCCTAACTGGAATGCTAGAGTCATTTGACCGAATGCTTTGGTTGTAAGGCCTTGGTTGAGATTGAATTTTGTTTGAATTAATTGGGTTAATATTTTTACTTGAAGAATGAAAAGAATGATGAGAGTCATAAGAATTATAATCACTCCCATATTGATGTGTTGACTGACTTTCATTACTTTCTTCCAACTGCCCTCTATAGCGAGATAGATTTTCATATATTTCATTCATACACCTTGTCATTTGGAAGAAAATGTCTGAATTCATTTATGATTTACCAATTACAAAACTGAAAGATGGGAATGGGGTCGATCCTCAGCGGAGTCACGAATTGGAGTCGCCAGGTAGATTTTTAAACTCTTCTACCAAGATGTATGTCGTTTAAAGTGCAGGGAGAGAGTGAGACACAAAGGTGTGTTGAACCAAGGTAGGCCCCTACCTCCCCGGCAACGGCGCCAAAAATGTTATCACACAACTTGTAGTTGCCCCTGGAGGTATCCCATCCGGGACGGTAGAGGAGACAGGCAACTAAAGAGGTGCCCCAAGAGATGCCACGGTTCCCAATGCAATGTGGGAGTCACGTCAACCGAGGCACTCTTCGCTTTAGGTCAAGGTATAACTAGACCAAGGGGGAGACCCTATACCCCAATCACAGTTGATTGGACCTAAACAAAGGTTTCTAAGGGTAGGTAAGTGATGAGTTACGGAAACCAATGCAAGGCTAAGTGGACCTAAAGGTTAAGGTATGGTTGAAGGTGGTGTGATGGATAATAAGTGTTTCAACCTATGAATGGTTTAGGCCACATGATGGGGTATGATTACTAGGTATAGTACCAATGTGTTTGCACAAATGGGTCTAGTTTCTTGGGAAGTGTGAAATGGTTCTAGATGGACCCACAAGGTGAAGTTAGGTGTGAGGGTGGTACTATAGGTTAGATCTAGGATAAATTTATAAGTTGGAGTTGGTTCTAGGATTACCCATGTGCTAGATCTAGGGTTGGACACTAATCCCAAGAAGTGCGCCTTGCTTGGAGAAGGACTAGTGCCTTGTTTAGTGGGCTAATGGAGTCAAGAAAGATGTCAAAGTGTAGATCGGGACACCTAGAAGCCAAGTCAAGTGAAATGGATGTGATCCAATGGTTAGGTCTTACTAGATCTAGGTTTTTGAGTGATGACCAAAAGTGGACCACAATTCCTTAAAACAAGGAATGCAATCCCCAAGGTAGATCGGGGCAAAAGGATAGTCTAGACCTAGGTTTCAAGGCATGGGCATTCCAAATCTACGAAAATCTCCAACACCCACTTCCTAGAAGTGGTCCAACTCAAAACTCCCAAGGGGTGCGACTTTCTCAAGGAGAGGCAAAAAGTGGGTTTGGTGGACCATGCCAAGTCCAATGGCCACCAAAGTGTAGATCCGGGGGGTGCTAGTACCCCGATCTATGTTCCTTCAAAGTTTCAAATGAATCCAATGGGTAGATCTTGGTAGATCTAGGTTTTAAGGTGCCAAGAAGGTCAAAAGGGGGTTTCAACCCCTCAAAACATGGAGAGATGTCCACAAGGTAGTTTTCACCAAAGTAAGGATATGGGTATGTGTTATCAAGTGTCTAGTTGTCAAATCAAGCGGGATCTCACATACCCATGTGCTAGATCTAGCCCAACAAGCCTCTCTCAAGGAAGTGCGCTTTAGGTCAAGGAGAGCTTTTTGTCTTAGAAAATGGGTCAATTCTTAGCCAATCACCACCAAACTATAGATCCAACTAGGGGTGGATGCTATAGAGGTGGGTTTTCAATATCTTTTCAAATTGAGGGCTAGATCTAAGTAGATCTAAGAAATACCAAAAACAAGGGTTTTAATTTGATTAGGGTTTTTGTGATCTAGAAATTATGGAAGATTCAAGGAAGAGAAGATCATACCTCTTGGGACATACCTGGATGAAGAGATGAATGCTAGTTGAGACGAGGATTACTTTGCCAAAGATCAAATGGAGAATTGTTGAAGCCCTCTTGCCAAATCGATTTTTCCAAGCCACATGTGATTCCTTCTAACCTGTCAAGCCAAGGAGCAAAGCATCAATTAGTTTAACAAATTGAAGGTAGATGCAAGCAAGAGAGAGAAAAAAACATAGAATAGTTGACTCAAAGGCAAAACCACTCCCTGTCAAACCCAAAACGACTTCTTCCAAGCTTGAAGGGCAAGCCTCCCCACCAATTCGCACTTGTCAAAGTCGCCCTCTCAACCTGCAAATAAAGTATGGCAAATACGCAAGATAGCTACAATAGATCCTCCAGTGCAATGGACAATAGCATTTACAATCGAAACAACCAACATCCACTCCAATCCAAGCATGTACTCCAAAAGATAGAAATTTTATTCCAAGAGCCAAGAGCCAAAAATCTCTAGATGATTTTACAATGAGGGGGTCTCCTCCTTATATAGGATAATAAAGACCAAAACCCTAGATCTCAAAACCACTTTTTGAAATGAGTGGTTGAGATTAAAAGATCTCACAACATAATCAATGGCTAAGATGAATCCACAACATAATATCACATGGATCACTCAACATAACAATAGCGCCCTCACTAAATGGTACAATAGAGGGTGACGTCATCCCACAAGAGGGGTATAAAGTACAATAATCTACCTCATGATGACTAGGACATGATAAAATAAGCACATGGTGGGGCTAGGAGGTATAAATCCTTGCTAGCTCACCCCAAGGCACAATGAAATAATAAAAATATGTCCAATATAATAATAATGACCAAAACTGTCCTCAGAATCCATGACAGTCGAACAGTAAATGTCCTCCTGTGATCAATCTGGAGATACCCACATGGTGAAAAATGACTGGAAGATAGTGAGATCAACCTGGAAGACCTCTGTGAAAACCAAATGCCAAAACCTTGCCTCAATTGCCCAAATCGATTTCCTCAGTGACCACTTTATCCCATTTTTTAACTGCCTCGGGAACTGTGAAAGTGCCAAAACTGCCTCCTAGGGTGTTAGCGCTGTCCATCTGAGCCCACCAGGCTCTCCGGGAGGGGGGATAAATGGTAATAACAAGTGGCTGGACCACCCCCTCCATCATCAGCGCCCTAGGTGAACTGGCCTCTCGGGGCCCCTGCTGCTCAGGCTGGGAAATCAGCCCCAAATCTGGTCAACAAGTGTAAAACTGCATCAATCACTGTCAGAAGTGCCCGGAACTGAAAGAGAAGTGTCTCAATGGATCCAGAAGACCCAAATCCACTAGGAATGAGTACTCATACACCCTGGGTTGCCCTAATGGGCCAGCTGTAGGGTCCACCATATATGGACAATGTATAATCTGCTGATCTGTAATAATAATAACCTGCTGAACTGGATCAAACATCATCTGTATCATATGTCCATCATATGATATCATCATCAAACATGTGGGACCATAAATCATCACCAATAATCATCATACATGGTCCACATCATCACGGATCCCAAGAATATATATAATCAAGGATAAATCACATCAGTAGACTAAGACAATGCTTCTTTAATCACTTCATAGCTAAGCTCAAAGTATAAATTCCATTCAGTGGCATTAATCAAGTTAACATATTCCGTGATTATATAAAATTACTTGCACCCTAGTTCAAATGACAAACTTACCCATTGGACATGGTCAAACTGCTAGTGAAGGATGAAGGCTAGGAGCAAGGTTGGGCCAAGGGTTTGACTTGTCTAACTTAACTCAAAAATACTTTGGACTGGGAGAAGGGGGAAGCTACAAACTCTGTGCTGGACAAAAGAACACGGGGGATGGCTGTGCCTCACAAATGGATAAGTTGTTTAGAGAGTGCTTATTCAACTTAGGCATCATGTCTACATCAAGTTGATCCAAGTTCATTAGGATCATTCAATTTATTTCCATGGCCTTTTTGGCCTACATAACCCTTCGGATTTCAGATGTGCTGAGAAGCACAACTAGTTGCAGCTTGCATCCAGGGCATGTTTTTTATATATTCACAAGGTCAGCAATTGTTTAGATATAGCTTTTAAGAACTATTGCTTTTTAGACCTTTCTTATACTCTTCGAGGAGTATTTTTAGCTTTTCATTGCTCTTGCCCTTTTTTGTTTCCATGGGCGAATTTATTTAGTTTCCACAGGTAGAACATGAGCTTTCAGTTTTAGCCAACAACATCTCAAGTGACTAGGGGGAGTTCGAGCCAATGCCAAACATCGGGACAACCGACCAGAATGATTTAGGCCTACAATCCAACTTACCAAAGGCAAGTTCTGTCACCAACTTAGAGCCGAGACACTAGATAAACAGGGATGTGGTCCAAACACAGAGGTAGAAAAATAGGGAAGTCCTCAGTATCAAAAAGTCAAATGAGACAAGTCAGGTTTTAAAGTCAAACAGGAAGGTCATGTATGGATGGAGATAAGTGAGTATGGAGCCTACACTAGCAGACAACTGGTGTCGGGAAAGACCATGTCTATGTAAGGTGAGATACCAGTAAGTTTTGTTAAATGACCTAAAAGTGCAAGCAATTGTCCATTTTATGATTTACAGTTCATTTTAAGTAGTTTGCCACATCAGGAATAATATACCAAGCACATGCTATAATCATGACTAAATCAACAAGCTAATAATCCACAGTCAGTGAGAACATATCCATACATCATACAACATCATCATAATAGCAATCATCATGCATCATCTGAAACACTGCTGAAGTACATCTCTAGGCACTGAACTGAAACTGTAATGGGATAAGTGGTCACATCAGTCATCAAATCTGAACTCTCAAGGCTCAGCCTTGACACAAGGTCATAAAACCTGAATAATGTACTGCTCTGATCATGAGTGATCCAAAATATATAGCCATGCTCTGGAATAAAGGAAGCTCTGGAATGTGCAGATATCTGCTGTACAAGAATAGTAGCCCTGCTACTATGGTGTGATAACAGGTACATTTGGTGTTTATGTATAATTGCATTTATATTGTTCAGTTGGTAAATGCAGATCTAGTTGTTTGAGTTCATGTTAATGTTGTATTGATATTGAGACTCATACCGCTTGAGATCTCAGGGCGATCCAAAGGCAGTAGTGATCTCGGGATCAAATATTTACATGGTATTAGAGCCCTGGTAAGGGTCAGGGAGTGCTTTCATACCTAGATCTATAGCTGGAACATCAGATCTACATCATGGGGGAAGAGCAAATTGTTTGCACCTCTTGCTCCGCTACGGATATTGATGAGTGTACTACAGATGGGATTGACAGGGAGATGGCTCTTAACTCCTGTCAATCGTTGATGGCCTCCACTTCTAGTGTATGGTACATAGACAGTGGAGCTTCGAGTCATATGAGATTATCCTGGGAGACAACTCCACAGTCAAGGCTATAGGATGAGGAACTGTGTCCTTCCACAAAGACTCTGGAGAACAAAGGAGAGTTCGTGATGTCCTATATGTTCCAGGTCTTAAGAAAAACTTGATCTTCGTTTCCACCATTGAAGATCGAGGGCTATGGGTGATGTTCAGAGATGGAAATGTACTAGTTCATCCCAAGGGATCCAATGTTGCCTCAGCTAAGAGGATTGGAGTCTGCAGTGGGAAACTATACAAGTTGAGTTTTCAACTACATCATGCCCTAAGTCATAGTAGTCGGGATGAGGGATGTGATCCCTGTGAGCTTTGGCACAGAAGGATGGCTCATCTACATCATCCGGCTCTAAAGATTCTGAGGGAGATTGTGACAGGAGTACCTGAGTTCAGCACTGAGCACACTAATGTGTGTAAGGCGTGTGCTCTCGGAAAGTACATCAAGACAACATTTCCCAAGAGCGACACTAGAGCTACAGGAGCTCTTGATTTGATTCATTCTGACCTTTGTGGTCCGATGTCCACCACATCACTGAAAGGATACAAGTACTATGTGTCTTTCATTGATGACTATTCCAGGAAGACCTGGATCTATTTCCTAAAGAGCAAAGAGTCTAAGGAAGTTTTGCAGAAGTTTCAGGAGTTCAAGGCCCCTGTGAAAAAGCAGACAGAAAGGAAGATCAAGATCTTCAGATCAGATAATGGGGGAGATTACACCTCCCATGAGTTCAATAAGTTCTGCACTCAGGAAGGCTTCAAGAGGCAGTTGGTTTTTCCTTATACACCTCAACAGAATGGGGTGGCAAGAGGAAGGACAGGGCCATTATTGGAGCTGCGAGATCCATGTTGCATGATCAAGGATTGCCATTTTTTCTTTGGGATGAAGCATGCAACACTGCAGCCTACATTCAGAACAGGAGCCCCCATAAGGTTTTGGGGGACAGGACCCTCGAGGAAGCTTTCTCTGGGAAGAAACCTGAAGTTGGGCACTTCAGGATTTTTGGATGCCTCACCTATTCTCATGTTCCTTCAGAGAAAAGGACAAAGCTAGAACCCACTGCAAAAAGAGGAATTCTGGTTGGGTACGATGAGACTTCAAAGGCCTACCGCATTTACATCCCTACTCTCAAAAAGACTGTTGTGAGACGGGATGTGAAGTTCAAGGAGGATCGGGCCTTTCGGAAGTCATGTGAGTCAGAGAAGGGAAAACAGCAAGTTGCTACCTCCCCACTTGACACAGGACAGAGTACTGCTCAGCAGTCAACAGGGTCCCAAGTGTCCGGAGTGTCAGATACACAGGATACGGTTTCCACAGGCACAGGAGCAGGGACTGGCACAGGATCTAAGGTTGGTGATCAACTGAGATCAGGATCCCAGATTACAGGTTCTCGAGCTACAGGATCAACAGCCACTGGCACCTCTACTAGAGGTACTCACTCACATACAGGATATTGGGACAAGGATGAGGAGTTCTCATCTCGAGATGTCACTTCAAGAAAGAGGAAGCCTGAGTGGATTCAAGACACCTTGAAGGATGCTCAGGTAGTAGGAAGTCCCAAGAAAGATGTGAGAGAGAAAGGCTCCACAGAGATTCTGCAGTTACTTAGCACTAGTAAGCAGCATCAGTGAGTCAGAGCCTTCCTCATACGAACAAGCAGCAGGAAAGCAAGCTTGGAGAGATGCCATGTTGGAAGAGTATGCTTCCATCATGAAGAATGATGTCTGGGAAATGGTACCCAGACCAGAAGGAAAATCAGTAGTCACCTCCAGATGGCTCTATAAGATTAAGTATGCAGCAAATGGCAGCATTGAGAAATACAAAGCCAGGTTTGTGGCTAGAGGGTTCTCACAGATAGAGGGAGTTGACTACGTTGGCCAGGTATTCTTCCCTCGGGACTGTTATTTCTGTTGCAGCAGAGATGGGATGGAAGATTCATCAGATGGATGTCAAGACAGCTTTCCTAAATGGACTCATCGAGGAAGAAGTTTACATTGAGTATCCTGAGGGCTTTGAGGTACTTGAGAGAGAGTCTCATGTGTGTAGATTGAAGAAAGCTCAATATGGCTTGAAGCAGGCACCCAGAGCTTGGTATTCTAGGATAGATACCTATGTGCAGCAGCTAGGGTTTCAGAAGAGTGAAGCAGATCCAAATCTATACTTCATTGTGGTGAAAGGGGATCCTTATTCTTGTGCTTTATGTAGATGACCTGTTTATTATAGGAGCAAAGAAACTCATCAGAGATTGCAAGAAGGATCTTGCATCTGAGTTTGAGATGAAAGATATTGGGCTTATGCATTACTTCCTAGGGATGGAAGTCTGGCAGGAGGATGGGCATATCTTTCTTAGTCAGGGCAAGTATGCAATGGACATTCTGAAGAGATTTCAGATGCAGGATTGCAAGCCTATGACTACCCCTATGACGACCAACTAGAAGAAGCAAGTGGCTTCTAAGAGTGAGTTGGTCGATTCCACTAAGTATAGACAGCTGATCGGTTCCTTGATGTACTTGGTCAACACCAGACCATATTTGAGCTTTGCAGTCAACACCTTGAGTCAGTACATGGTTGAACCCAGAGATGTGCACTGGGTAGCAGCAAAGCATGTGTTGAGATACATCAGTGGAACTGCAGAGTATGGACTGAATTATGTGAGGTAGGGAGAAGTCCAACTTGTGGGGTTCACAGATTCAGACTTGGCAGGGAATGCAAGTGACAGGAAAAGCACCTCCGGGTGTTGCTTCAACTCAGGTTCGGCAGTTGTGTCATGGTTCAGCAGGAAGCAGAAGTCCGTTGCATTGAGCTCTGCTGAGGCAGAATATATGGCGGCTAGCTTAGCCAGTTGTGAATCCATATGGCTTCGCAAGATGTTGGTGAGTATTTTTTATCAGCAGTTGGAGCCTACGGTGATTCACTGTGACAATCAGAGTTGTATCAAGCTCTCTGAGAATCCAGTATTTCATGATCGATCCAAACACATTGAGATCAGATATCACTTTATTCGTGATCATGTTCAGAAGGGAGCAGTTGAGCTCCAGTACATTTCTACAGACGAGCAGGTTGCAGATATTCTGACGAAGTCTTTGATGAAGACCAAGTTTGAATACTTCAGGGAGAAGATGGGAGTGGTACAGAATCCTTTCCTGGTTAAGAGGGAGTGTTAAAAATATTAACCAGGAAAATGATTGGAGAGAAATGCATGCAAAAGTGAGTTTTGCATGCAGCCATTTTAGGTTTTTGGTAAACCTAACTTGATGATGAGATGTTATAAGGAAGACAGGAGGTGATTGTCTTCATCAGTGAGATCATTGATCTGAGATAGATCAAGAGAGAGGAGGACGACTTCACATGTGAAGGAGGGCGCATTCTTCAAGGAGGGAGAAGCTCGTACCACATCCGGTAGAGCATTTGAGTGTCTGTAACTTACAGAGTATCTTCGTCTCAGAGATTGAGGAAGATCAGTGACGATCAGAGCTCAGATCTACTAAGATCTGATTCAGTACGAGTCTTTCATTGTTGGAGGGAGGGCGCACTTGTGCATGCAAGAAGAGGATGTTTTCAGTCACCGGGCAGTCTTCAGAGCGAGCAGAGCAAAGCTGAGGACAGAGACAGATAGATCAGGCAGAGGCGGATACAAGGACATTCAGATCCAATTTTCCATTTAGGGCTTATCTCTTCCGTGCATGCATCAGGTGGATGCATGCAAATCTTGAGTTGGCCAGAAAAGATTACTGAGGTAACCTTGTATTGTACTTGTCTCTTTTCCTATATGCTCTGGGCTCGAGAATGAAGATAGCCCCATAGTTTGTTGGTTTCTCCCGAAAGGGTTCCAGGGTACATTTGGTGTTTATGTATGATTGCATTTATATTGTTCAGTTGGTAAATGCAGATCTAGTTGTTTGAGTTCATGTTAATGTTGTATTGATATCGAGACTCATACCGCTTGAGATCTCAGGGCGATCCAGAGGGAGTAGTGATCTCTGGATCAAATATTTATATTGAAGAAAAAGCCTTCAAAAATATGTTTTCTACACTAGTCATATTTCAATCCTTGTTGGAATACTGGAAGAAAAAACCTTCAAAAATATGTTCTCTATCAAAACTGCTTTCAGTTAAATGCTATGCAATTTTTATAAAAGTTTAAATTGATTTTTTAATTAAATATTTGATAATTATCTCTTTTTTTCCTTTCGTGTAATTCTAAACCCATCTAAACATTTTTGTTCATAAAAAGAAGTTTCTTCTCTCCTATGTATAACTGCTAAGCTCCTATTTTAACACTTTTTTCCCTTAAAACACAATTTAAAGCCTAAACCAATCTAAACATTTTTGTTCATAAAAATAAAAATTTTCTCTCATTTGTATAACTGCTAAGCTTCTATTTTACCACTTTTTTTCCATAAAACAAAATTTAAAGCCTACTGCTCTAAAATATTGTTTGAATATAAACCCAAACCCTAGAATAATTCTAATAGATAATGCAACAACTGAACTAAGTTCTTTTGACATTTATTATCAGGTTTCAAGTTTATTCTCACTAGGCATTCCAAGTTTATTCTCACTAGGCATTCCTACAGTGTAATAGGTTGTTGTCCAACAAATAATGTGGGTACATCCAATACCCAATTTTGTCTTTTGGTTGGTCTTCTTGGAAATAGCACAAACTTCGTTCCCATATGCACACGCTCTCTCCAATTAAAGCAGGATTGAAAACTCCTGCACGCTGATTGGAAACTCATACTAAAGTAAAAAAAGCCATAAATAACACTGACGCTGATTAAAATAAACCAAAAGAAACATATACACCACACACAGTGGAAATAGAAGAGCCAGATCAAAAGGGTAAAGACATAAGAAAAAGTTTAGCAATGTACCATAACTTGCAATATTTCTCTCCAAGGCTAATTGTTACCTATCTCTCACTAGCTACGTATAAACTAGGAATATCTTCAATTTACAAGTATTATTATCCCTTCCCACTTCAAGAAAATATGGCTTTAATTTGCACACCACCTAGAAACCTTTAAAAGAGGAATTAAGTGCAGCCATGTGTTTCCTACAATTACAAGTAGACCTAGTCAAAGGAACAACGAACTGCAATTTGTTATGCTATTCTAATCTATATGCTCCCTTCACATACACTATCTACAGTTTCGAAAATTTACATATCTCTAAAAGTACAAATCTCATGGCACTTCGATATAAATTGATGAAGAAGCTAGAAAGCAAATTAAGTTCCACCTTCTAAACTTTCAAGGCCATCAATTTCAAAACTAAAATCATTTGATTTATACGTTTAAAAAGAGGGTTCTAAAAAATGTAATAGATGCTAGAGCTAGTATGATACACATAAATCTGCAAAGCAAATTAGAATGTAAAATATAAAAAAGCTGAATGGCCATTTTTATGTTTATGCTGCAGTAAACATTGTGATATTCATATAACTAGCTAGCACTTTTATGTATGTGCTGAACATTGTTCCAGAGTTACTACATTTGTATTCATCTATACGCCACTCTGTCAAAATAATGAATCAGTATGAAAGATTACTTACAGTTTTTTTAACTGCATTAAATGTAAATCCTCTGGAACTACGTCTCTGAGCTTCAATCAAAACTAATCCTCTGCAGCATCCAGAAACTACACATGTATATTTTATCAAATTATTGTTCTAGAGATATATTTTATCAAAAATCCAGTCTATGTTAGAGAATTAAATTTATTCTTTTAAAACAAATTTCTATCCCTTCAAATTTAGAAACCCTATATTTTTTATGTCTGTGCTGAACATTGCTCTATAACTACTACAGTTTTATTAAACTATGCATAAAGTTCTTTGTCAAAACAATGAACCAATAAAAGATTACTTACAGATTTCTCAACTGGATGCTCTGGTCCTTCGTTTGAAGTGAGCTTCAATCATAACAAATCTATGCAGAAACTACACATTTATATTTGATCAGATTATAGCTCGATGAATATAAGAACATAAGCTTCAAAAATCCATTGCATATTGTGATTTAAAATTTATCTTTACAAACACATTTGAAGTCCTAGGATTTTAAAAACCCTCACCGTGATTGCTAATAAAAGAATTGCCATCAACTGAACCGTAGCTTTACCATGAGGAACATTGTCCAGGAACGGTTTCTTTACTTGGTCTCCTCAGGAATCGATCAAACTCCTCAGGAATCGCTCAAACTCCATGCCGGATTGTAAATAATTAATCAGCCACGTCAGAACCGCAACTACTGAAGAAATTCATTGATACAGAGGTTTGACTATCTCGCATTGCAAAACCAGACAAAATACAGAACAATAATGAAATATACAGCAATAAAAGAAACCAAAGAATCAAGTCCGAAAACATGAAGAAATTCATTGATACAGAGGTTTGACTCTCTCGCATTGCAAAACCAGACAAAATACAGAACAATAATGAAATATACAGCAATAAAAGAAACCAAAGAATCAAGTCCGAAAACACAAAAACAGAAATCCAAAAAAAATACAACAATGCACCATAGAAACACAAACGATACCAAAACTAAAAAGAAACCAGAAAGAAGCACCACCCATAACCAGTTAACAAAAGGCATGGGGAAAGCAGACTAAAACTCCCAAAAAAATTGCAATTCACAACCTCACCATGACAGAGCACTGTTGGAACGCCATTCCCCAAATGTGTGCCGCACTGTTCGAATGCCTTTAAATAAATAGCCAACCTCCCAACGGCTAGATGCATGGAGGTTTCGAGTCGTTGAAAAGGTGCAGCGCATACGGACAAAAAGCTCAGACAAAAGCTCAAAAAAGCCTTGGATGGGTGGAGACAAAGATCCAGACACAAGGTTCCTTTTTGCGTTATACTTATCCAAACGCCAACTTAAGTCAGCGTTAAATTTTTACATTATAAGCCAAGTTGATTGTCGCTACACCTGTACATCAACAAACAGAATCCGTTACATTTGTCTTGCGATAATTTAGCAGAATCTATTCCTATCTATTTTCGTCTAAATTCTACTTTGAGCTTTAGCCACCTCAACTGACCTGAGATTCTAAATTCTACGCTTAGATTTAGCAGGCTCAATTCAGGTAATGTTCTACATTTCCTAACTCTTGTTGTAAGAAAATATATTATTATAATATCAAATAGTGCATATAGTACTACAATTTGAGGATATAAATAGGTTGAATAAGTATGTTTCTTAAATTTGCATATTCGTTAAATAGAATAGAAGAAGGAAGCGCAAAAATAAATATATACACACAAACAACAATGAAACTCAAAATGTTAAAGATTAAGAATGAAAGAAGCACTTTTTTTTTTTTTAAATAAAAATAAGACTATACTTGTATTAAGAAGTATGGAAGTAATTCAAACCAAGAGATGTCCACAATACAGTCTCCCAATATAGTCGAGACATAATCGTCTCCCAGTCATAGTAAAGAAGGTAAAATGTTAACCAGGATATACCAAATCCCTCTCAGGTAGAACACAGATAGTCCGAGATAAATATAATAGCCGGATAAAGGCATACTGTCAATCCAAAAAATATATCAGAATGCAAAAAAAAACTAAAAAGATAATGAAATTACACAGTAAAAATGGTCCAGTAGCCATGTAAGGTAGCCCGTGAGCCCTCCATAATCTCATAAAATACCTTACCGGCCTCCACGTCAAGTCCACGACGAGACAGCAAGTCTGCAATGGAGTTATGCTCCCAGAAAATATGTATTATAGAGGTTCTAGGACAACGATCACGTAAAATCATAGTCTGATCCATCCAAATAGTTAGTGCCAGTGCATTAATAGCCGAAACAGAGTTGGCCCAATTCACAATGGATAAGGAGTCTCCCGCAATCTAGTCAAGTTGTATGTGGGCCTTATCAGCAAAAAACAATACAAGCCACAATGCAAGGAGTTCCCCTTTGGTATTGGTACCGAAACCACCATGTAGCCAGGGTCTGATCTGATCACCATTTAACAATTCTATAAAAGCACCCGCTCCACAATGACCGAGAAGGGGATGAGCAGCACCGTCAAAGCAGGCACAGTTCCCCGATCGAAGGAGACCAGAAGGTCGAGTGGCACGTGCTTCAGTTACAGTGTCACCAAGTAATGTGATGCCAATCTCGTTTGCAGCAGACTGTACCCGGCATGCAATACAACTAGCCTCCAAGACTGAATTCTCAAATATCCTACTATTTCAGGATTTCCAAATCTCTCATGAGACCAGGCATGCCAACACCCCCAGCTGTTTGTTATGAACAAAGAAATATTTAAACCAGTGCTCTAATGTATAATCCCGACCAGTATTTAATAAGGGTAATGGATTACCCAGAAAAATCTAGACTTTTGCCGCGAAGGGACATAAAACAAAGAGATGGACAAACGATTCTTCATCCTGCAAATAGTGAACACATATATTGGGTCCTCAAAAATCTCTTTTCTGAAGGTTACACCAGAGCAGAATCTTCTCCTCCAGTAGAAGCCAGATGAAGATCTTAACTTTATGAGAGATACACCACTTCCAGCAAGTAGTATGCCACCACTTCTCAGATAAAGGAAAGCTAGATACAATTGTCGAATAAGCTTGTTTGGTTGATATAGTACCGTCATAAGTGTTCTAGGGCCACATTAGTCGAGCACTTCACATGGAGCATCTTCTTTATTAGTAGAACCATAACTTAGCTATGTATGTGTGTTTTATAGACATTATTGTCCTTTAGTTGTTGTTAATGTTTGTATGTTTTTATGCAACCTAATGTTGTATTCTTATGTTTTTAATGTTTGTTTCATGTCTTTCGTCTAAAGTGAGCAATACAAATCCAAGTTAATTTCATTATCTTAATTCAATATGTCCTAAGTTATTGTTTAAATAATTTGTTTCAACTGCAACTGATTGAATATATCTTAATTTATTTTATAAACAAATTATTTATGTTTCAATTGTAGTGTTTATTTGATGAAGTCGTGGGCACTGGAAGACTTAGCAGCTTCAATCAACTCTATTTGTAGAGACTAATGTCTTGAATGCTCCAACCTACCAGAGCTATGTGTTTTCACAAAGTCCTCATATTGAACATCTTGATGTTACTACCATTGATTCTCGTCGACCCTTTTTGTGGCTTGTAGAATGTCATACATCCTCTATGTCTATGTAGTTATCTCTATCTAGGATGACAAAAATATGTTTGATTGCATCATAGACTTTAGCAATTTTGTCTATCATACTTCATGTGTCTCTTATCACTTTGCAAGTTGAAAACACATCAATGTCATCATTGTGTAGATGGTGGCGGCCTCCACCATGAACATTCTGTGTATTTTGTGCTTGTGGCCATTGTCGTCCCCTTCTTGCTCACCTACAAGTACATAAATGAAAGGGCCACATTTAGAGATACAAATCACATAAAGTAAACCCCTTACATCGATATTAGACCAGCATAGATCCATCTCAAAACCGGATCTATCAAGCACTGAGAGGGATCCAATTTCTTGAGGTGTAATTGCTTGATAGATCCATGTTTAAGATTGATCTATGCTTTTTAATTTTTATTTATTTTATAAACCAACATGAATTTTTTTAATAACTTTTTATTTGGTTTTAATTTTTTATTTTATGAGCCTACTTTTTATTTTTATTTTTTATAAGCCGACATGAATTTTTTTAATTATTTTTTATTTTGTTAGGAACGTGACAACATCTCTACCATACTGGGCTATAGAGCACCTCGCTACTCTCGGTGCATAAACCAATTGAATTTATTTTCACTCGCTTTCCTCGTGTGGCACCGGAACCACATGGACGATGATTAATTAGTTTAATTAGTTAATGACCCTCTCATGACACATGTCAAGGAGAAATTGGTTTGAACACATCAAATTTTTAATAGCAATGGAATCCATAAGTAAGAAACACAGTGAAAACTAAGTGGTAGTCACTGCCATGTGTGGAAAAGTGATGGGCTTAGTGGTGCATAGATTTATGGGAAATTAGATGAATCTATAAGACGTTTGGAGGTGCAGAAGAATAAGAATGTGGAAGGGTACCACAAATCCATTGCTTTGCAACATTTTCTTCAAATTTGGACACAAAATGTGAAGTTTTCATGGTCATGGATAATGCAATTGCGATGCTAAGGTTATCTTGAGGAAATCAATAATCATGACAATATTCTATGTTGTGTAACATATTTGTATGGCAGAGAGTGATCAAATAGTCACAATTAGATATCTACTTTAGAGGAGGGAAATGCTTTCTAACATAAATATACACCTTTTGACATAAATATCCACGCACACCACTCAATGAGTCCCTAAATACTAAATTTGGAACATTGTTAAGCAAGTTTCAATCAATGTATCTAGTTTACAGTGTTAACCCTAATAGAATATAAATGAAGCGTTAAGCAAGTTTCAATCAATGTACCTATTTTACAATGTTAACCCTAATAGAATATAAATGAAGCATCCAAAGGGAAATAATGGCATTCCACTGGTGAATTAATTGTACCAAATGCTTGTCCATTATGATCCAAAATAGTTATAGCAAACCATTTCACTTAGTTTTTTTTAATTAACACATTTGATTATTTTCTTTGAAATTTGACAACTTCAAGATTTTTGAAATTACACATCTGTGTTGACCAAATCTTGATTTTGACCATATAGATTGATAATACTCTAAAATTGCAATTTATGGTGGATGAGATTGTGATTTGTGGTTGCACCAGTTTTGATGGAAAAAAAACTTCTTGGGGTTGCATCAACTTTTCTCGTTGATTTCTACCAAAAATGTGCAAAAGGGGAGTCCCTAAATTAAATTCCCACAATGGTCATGCCACCATGTATCGCCTTAAAGTTTGACAAGCCCCATAGGAAAAAAGTATATTGGCAGTGACAAAGTGCTTTATAGCCTTCCCATAACCAACATATCTATAGCACCTTCTCCATATTTACCATTACATCTGCCTATGTTCATTGGTGATATGATAACTTTGCTAGATCTAGAGAAATTATGTATATGAAATAGTTTGTGTTGCTTCATCAACAGAAAGGAACTACAATTGGAACTATAAGAGATACTTACATGGATGTTTCCTTTGCTTCTTGCTATATTGGTTCAACAAAGTCACCTGCTTCATCAACTGGATCTGCTACAATTGTCGATGTAAGCTTTGACTATAACTGATTATTGTGCTCGATGATTAACTAAGATGCACCAACTACAAGTTAAATGGTCTTGAAATCAAATTTTTAAAGGTACCTTATGCAGAGGGAGATAGGGCATGCAACCACAATTGAATACTTATCGAAGTGGCCTGCACAAAATAGTTATTACGTATAATATGGATTAGAGACTCAATTTACAATTTGCTAATATCACCTTGTGATATGTCAACTATTTATATTCTATTATATTGCATTCACGCGTTTATCTACCAATAATTCCACTCAAATATTTTGTATATTTAGATGCTTACCCAAGATTCAAAGGAAATGGTCACATGCACTTGAGGAGTATAAAAAGGAGAATCGATAGACCCCACTACTTTCACCAAGGAGACCAAGGTTCGAGTCAGAGAAGATTGTTAAGCCCTGGGTTACATGTTACAACCCACAAGCACATCAAATGGGTTAACCAAGTTTTGAACTTGGTCGGGGCCCAATATTGATCGACTAAACACCTTATGTTATAGGACGTCCACTCTTTAGCTCTAACCCAATGGGTGCATGTTGAGAAACTTAAACCTTGTTTTATGCATTATTAAGAGGTGATGATGTTCGATTTTACATTGTCCTTGACCTTCTTGTGAAAATTTTGTACTTTAGAAACTAAAGAATCTATGGGTAACTTAATTTCTTTGTACGTCAACATGAAATATGATAATAATAATAATAATAATCTATTTTTAAGGTCACTGCCAAGCGAGACACCAAATTTGGTGTATGAGACCACCTTGTTTGTGGGACAAGGGGCCCGCCTCTGCACAACCATTTAACTGATAAAGTCTACACAGAGGTGTACATACCCTACCCCCCTCTGGATTTGAACCTGTGACCTCCTAGGAGGAAACACATGCTCTTAACTATTAGGCCCACTCAGGCTATATTATTAAGTACAAGTCGATATGATAGTACACTTGGGAACTATGCTCAATGCTAAACTTTAAACCTTTTTGAAAGAAACCCAATTTCTTGCATTTTTTAATGTTAACCCCTATGCAAAGAACATTAATGGGAGTTCGTTATAAATTAGTTTACACAAGCCGATTCAAAATATATGTAGATATTTGATGGTAGTAAGGATATGTGTTCCAACATTTCTAGATGACTATGCTTGGAACATACATCCATGTTACCACTTGAAGTTGTTAAGCATCTCATGTAAATCATTTTCTCATGAATTCTAATCGGTAGTTTTTGGTGAAAAAATAATTCCAATCGATAGGGATACCATATTTTACCTACATATGGGATACTTTACAAGGGTTTTCTAGCCTTGACTCCTTCAATTATGGGGATATAAGCAACATTAAAAGCTCGATTGTCACATAAAATATGCCACACAATAAAGCTACAAGATTCCATGAACATATTGATAGGACAAACAATTGGGAACTCGTATAGGTTTGAACTCTTTGAAGGACTTGTGCCATCACTACCATCTAAAGCAATCAATACCGTGCAAGAAGTTTATTAGAGATCACAATGTTTTATGATACACTAAACATATACAATTATAATAATGATTATTTATTTCTTATAATAATAATAATCTATTTTTAAGCTTGCGGCCAAACTAGACATTAATTTGGTGTATGAGACCCCCTTATTTGTGGGACGAGGGATCCCTTCTACACAACGATTTAACTGCTAAAGTCAACATATGTGTGCATACCCTACCCCCTTCAGATTTGAACTAATGACCTCTTAGGAGGAAACACATGTTCTTAACTGTTAGACCCACTCATACTGTACTTATACTTTTTGTCTAAGGCTCTTCTTAAAATCAGAAAGGAAAAACAACCCCAAAAGAACTCTTTGGACCTCATGCGAGAAGCCATTCATTATTTAAAAATTAATATATGCATCAAGTTTTATTATTTGCATGTCCATGACATCATTTGTGTGATAGTAGACATGTGTTAGAACTCTTACAATTGTCAAAAGCTATGTTTTATTTTTTATAGTTTGTGCTCATGCTTCATGATGCCCAAATGGAATTGAGAGTGAACATGCAACTCATAATTTTCTTCCAGGCTTATAGATTAGAATGTTATGACATATGCAAATATCAAATGTTGTTTCTTAAAAAAAATGCATGTTGCACAAATCCTAGGGTTTCATTGTTGCTCTTTGTTCCATTCTAAACTACTCACAAGGAAGAAACTAATACCTAAGGTTGGTGAAATAAAAGTGTAGATATTTCTAAGCCAACTCAACCCAAGCATTTCCAGGAAAAACATTATGTGCCCAACAACTTAGCAACGACAATGTTGTTAAAATTTACAAAGTGCTTTATACATAAGCATAGATCCATCTTAAACCCGGATCTATCAAGCACCGAGAGGCATCTAATTTCTTAAGGTGTTTTTATTAATCTTAAACTCAATAAATTTGATAATTTTTTTTCATAAATTATTTTTTTGTGAGCCAACATTAATTTTCTTAATTACTTTTTATTTTTGGTAATGTAATGTTACATTACGTTATGTTACATTATGTTACCTTATGTGACAACATCTCCCCCATACTGGGATATAGAGCACCTCGCTTCTCTCGGTGCAATAAACTAGTAATTTATTGCATCGAGAGTAGCGAGGTGCTCTAGAGCCCAGTATTGGAGAGATGTTGTAATGCGTAACATTGTGTAACATTAAATAACATGCCATTTCCATAAAAAAAAAAGATAAAAATGCAAATAATGTCGGCTTTAACAAGCCCATGGGGGCAGCTCAAGTGATAAAGATGAGAAGTTGTAATCGGTTGTAAATGGAAGGTCACATGTTCAAATCCCCCCAAACTTACATGTGCGCCATGGTTCGGTCCCTGTGGATGCACCTAGGGGTATAGTAGTAGCAAGATTGAATCACTAGACCCCGTGTCACGCGAGTACCAGCCCAACCCCAGTTGTTGATTCCCCTAGTACAAAAAAAAGTCAGCTTAAACAAAAACAAATATATTGATCATAAACTAAAATTAGTATATCAAGCACGGGATCAAATATCTTGAGGTGTAAATTTTTTGCTAATGTGTAAAAAATTTGAGATAAAAAAAATTTACACCTCAAAAAATTGGATCATTCCTAGTGCTTGATAAATCCGAGTTTAAGGTGGATCTATATTCGTTAACTTTTATAAGTAAAAGACTTCACTACCTTGTGACTATGTAACCTTATTAGTAATAATAATATATCAACGATATTACATTACTCCAATAAGAACCCCACAATCACAAGTCTAGGAAAAAAATTACTCACACTTGTTGATCACTTCTCGAACAAGGTAACCATTGCTTCTACGCTCCCTTGATACACTACCACGGATGCTAAAATGGAGTTTGTGAATATGAATGAATGAAAATGTAATTAAGGGAGAGTACAAATGAGAGACATAGAATTGCCTTGTACCTCTGTTGTCGTGGGTTCATTCATGTCGTTACTGCATGCACCATTCCTTGTTAATGTCACGCAGACTTGTTACTGCACTTGGAGAGAGAACTTTAGGTGAGAGGATAATAAATTGAGGAGAAATTATATCAATGACATTTTTCTATTAATATATGTAATATGATTGAAATGAAAGACTCGTTCCATGTTTACAATAATGTCTTGGACTCTTAATTATGTGGATAGGTTGATTGTTGTGTATCGAGAACTTAAAGGGTGTGAGTGTTGTGCCAAATATAATTATAGAATGTTAAGAGTTTATTTGCAGCCCACAGTTGTGTTGCTTCTATCACGCTTCTATTAATCATAGAATGATATGTTTGTAGTACAAGTGCATGGCTTGAGGGATTTATGACAATGACGGAAATTGTAGGTAAAACGTATGTTTTGCCTAAGTTAAGTGGGTCTTATCAAAGCTGAGATTTTGAAGAAAGAAGAATCATTAAAGGAAGATCGTTAAATGGAATTAAATTATTTGTAATATAGAATATTGATAATTGAGAACTTAAGAGTCTTAAGCAATTAAAAGTTATTGCATCGAGTCATAAGGGAAATTTAAGATTCTTTGCATTTCAAGAATCCATTAGAGAATCTCTCAGAATTGGTGCATCTAATAACTTTTGGTTAATTGTGTACAATCTCACTCATAAGCATAAAATGAACATGTGTATAGCTAAGCCTGTAGTTTACACAGAAAGTGCAAGATGAATTTACCATAATTGATAATTGAACCCCTTTTTTCACCTTTATTATCATCCATAATTTTAGAGATTATTGACAGTTAATCTACTATCGATGGATCCTCTCTTCTACTAGAAAATAATAGTTCTCTTATTTTAGTTCTTGAAACTTATGTTTCCCTATTGCCCCAACAACATTGTTTGGTTGCCTTCTCTAACAAGAGACATGTTTAGGACTCAAGCAGATTGCAGTTGATGTTGGGAATGTGCAAAATATGTCAATTCCCTTCATTGTGTGGAATGTTCATTAAGACATACAAGGGTGGTGTTTGGGCCCTAGAAAAATCCCACAGGGTCTTTACTTAGTGAAACTATGCCATAGCATGTCTATTCGCGAGATATTAAATTAGAATACCCCTAATTTCACTAGATATTGATAAATACCTTACCAAAATTCTTTTGTTGGGCCCTGTTACCTCAAAATCTAGCACTCTTACATGATCAAAGGTAAATGGACTCAAATGAAATATTTGGACCCAAATAAGATAAGTGTACCTCTTGTTATGATCGACAACTCTTCAACGATGTACACCCAATGTCACCTAAATGTAACCCCCTTCCTCTTTTGACCCTGCTCCTTGGGACACGTGAGGCTCCCCAAAATGAGGTAGGGATAGACCTGCAAGAACCACAATAGAAAACACTTATATCCCTACAAGACCTTCCCACCGTCAATAGACCAGTGCTTTATGGAGTTAACAAAAGATAGACATAATAAACCCCTTTAATTGGAAGGCTAGGAGAAATGATGAATATATAAATTGATTTTGTTATTTTCGGTAGTAAAAACCAGCAAGATAAAACATGAGAGATCTTTCAAACCAATCGTTAGAATCAAGCAATTCTTACCTCCTGGGAACCAACTAGGCGGGGCACATCAATCCCCCTAGTGCTCCCCTCTTTTGGTGGATGAAAGGTGTGTTCCAAATCTGATTTATGCTTCATACCTGTAATTTTCTGCGGTCGAGGTGAACCAAAAATATTTAGGGTCTCAAATCCCCCTGAGGTCACCTCAGGTGACCTTGGATTTGAACCAATCTTCCTCAAACACCTAGGGTTTGGATTTTCCTTTGAAATGGACATATAATAACACAATAAACAGATATACAACAAGACTTAAGGGAAGAAATCACCTAACCATAGAATGATGTCACCTCCTTCAAGACACTTTTAGGGCTAAAATTTTACTTTTTGCAAGATTTTCTAGGTTTTTTGGATTTTCTCAATATTTAATCAAGATCTGAACTTTATTGTTGCACTTATCAACTTGAGAAAATAAATAGATAATATAAATAGGGCACAAAATAAATATTTTTGGATCTTCGCAAAAATATAATTATTTGAGGGTTTTTTCACAATATTTGTTTTTTTTTGTATTTTTGGAATATATAGTACAAGAAATTGAATAAAAGAGATTTCAAATGAAGATAAGGGAATAAGACCTAAATCTTGTCCCTTCAAGGCCACTGAGGAATTGTGGTTAGTGTTCCTCTCAAGAATTTCCAATCCAATTTTGTATGAATTAGGGCAAACCAAGAAACCCTAGGGTTGTGTTGCTTTGACCTAATTAGGGCAAAAAGAGGTGCCAAAGGCCCAACAAGAGAGGCCCTCCAAGAAGGGATGTCTTATTTTACAAGGAAATTTTGTTATGCATAAAAAACATAATTAGCTCTTACCTTGGATGTCTCTGACAGTGCAAGACAAGAGAACCAAAGATCTTACCACAAAAGAAAAGCAAAGAAGAAGAGAGTAACTCTCTCAAGAATTATTTCTCTTAGACAAGCCTTGCAAGATTTAGCAAAAGCCTCCAATCACCAAGAAATTACCACATTAAGCTTCCAATATGCCAAGAAGAGAAGTGCACACCACTTAACCAAAGTAGACAAGAAGAAAAAGAGAAATTATTTTATTTGATCCCATGATATTGTGTTACAAATGAGGAGGTTATCCTTATTTATATGCTTTAGTAGGTTAACTTAACCTCCTTTTTAGGTCGACCTACCTAAAATGTCTAAAACTAACTTAAAATGATTTTTTTAGGGTTTGTCACCCACAAGTCAGGGACTAAACCTCATAAGACATAAAATAATAATAAAAATGATGAATTACTGCAACGTGATGAAATGTTGAGCTTGGGAGGAGGGTGTCAAGCCCCAACTAACCCTAACGATTTTTTTTCCCTCAACACACTCCTTCTTTAGGTGGTACGACCTCTTCAAAAGGATGATGTCATCATCAATTTGGCATGCTTGAGCCAAGAGGAGGGTTGATACATGAAAAAATAGTTCCAAGTGGTTATGAATGAGGTGTGATAAGATGGGTATGACAACCCTTACACACACAATCACCTTTACAAAGCATAAACACAAATGTGGTTGGGAGCCCCTAAGCTATGTGTCCCAATAGAATTATCCCAAGAAAAACTAGACACCGATGCAAGGCATAAATGTACAACATGATGGGGTACTTCCACCACATCAAGGGGCTGTCAACAGAGACACTAGGCCAATACTCCTTGAAATAAAAACCAAGATGACATGCCATGACCAAACCATGGATCTTGAGCCCCGCCAGACCAACACTTTTACATAAATAAGAACCAACTTGGCCTTTACAATGAAAAAAGACCCCTCCTCTTTGGCACATCTAATATTGCACATTGTAGAGGACTAGATGGTAACAATCCCCACTCCTTATACATATTTCCAATTAAAAAAAACTATTTTTACTAGATACCCCTTTTTATATCCCCCGGGACCTATAAACCCCCTATACCCTACATCCCCCCCAATACCTACAATATATTGACCTTATTTTTCACAATTTAAAACCCCCTCTATGAATGAACATGATAAGATATTGGTCAACAGCATGAATCCCCCGTGGGGTATATGAGCAAAATTAAATCCATACGACATTATATAAGACTTTGCCTCCTAAGTACGAGAGAGGGCCCATATGTTACACCATGGGAAAGAAGAGGCAAGTTAATTACATTGTCACCAAAAATTATAAATATATCTTCTATAGAGAATGGGGTCACAATGACCAAAATTGGAAAAAGTTTTGGAGTACATAACTTTAATAAAAAAATTGCAACTTTTCTTTGGTGGGTAGTTGGAAGTTGCATTATGACATGGGAAAATATCCAAAGATAGGATAGAATGGCCTTTCATAGAGTGTCCTATGGGAAAGTGCCTTAGAGGATGCTTAACATATCTTCATACGTTGTAGGTTGGCCTAGGAGCACTTGGATCATAGGCTAGAGAAAATGGCAAGATCATATTTGAAGCAGGATGGTGCCTATGACCCTGTAAGAGTTGAATCCTCACCAATTTGAGAATTATAACAATAATCAACTATGGTCCCTTCTCCTGGGTTATTTTGGTGTGCAACCTTAGCAAGAAGAAAAACTATTAAATTGTTCAAATCTAAGAAAGGTCCACGACATCAATTAGGAAAATAATTATTATAAAATAATAAAAATAAAACACATTAAGAAAGATAAGAAAATTGTCAAAATTATTGGATAAGGTGATAAGAAAATTGTGAATTCAAAAAGGAAAAAGTCCAAGAGTTAAGAGATTAACTTATATAAAAAAATGTTTTGTTTTTTAACCACAAGGGAACCAAATTCTCCATAGAGTGGCACCTTAACGTGATAACATATGATAATTTTTGATAGGGCATCATAATGGAACCCATGAAAGGATATCATTTGAGGCATTATTATGAATGATAAATGATTGTAAGTATTCCTCTTTATGGCTTCAATGGGAAGGTGTATGAATAACTTAGTGGATCTTCAAGTATAAGAAAGAGGAACCCTTCATGTTTTCGACTTGTGTTGGAATTGATTTAATACTGAGAGGGGGGGTGAATCAATATTAGCGCAATTATCAATAGTTTTTACCTTCTTTAACATATTGGCCTTTAATTAATATTTATGTTATGTTATGCATCAGTAAATAAACATCCACACATATATGCACCACTGTTGACACAGATATGTCGATAGGGATTCACTTTGAACGGTGTCAACAAAGCTCGACAGAAACACCCATAAATACCGGCCCGGAAAAGGGTTTAGTCTCTCCAGAAACACTCGCAAAGAGAATGAGGTCTCACCCAAGGCACTTAAGGGGGCCACAGGAACCAAGCTTCCGCAAATATAAGAGGGCATGCATCATTCACAATTAATCACAACATAAATCATAGATCAACATAGTTAGCAATCGCATCATAACACCATCATCACATATAGAGACATATTAATCATATCTACGCAGTACCATATCATAGAATCATATTTAACATATCTGCGATACATATCATAACTGCAGCATAACAAATCTAATCGTAACTACGACATAACACAAGTAATCATAACTGCAACATAACAGATCTAAACGTAACTGCGACATAACACAAGTAATCATAACTACTGCATAATACATCTAATCGTAACTTCAACATAACACAAGTAATCATAACTGCGACATAACACAAGTAATAATAATTGCGACATAACATGAGAGAGACAAAGTAATGGCTGAAACATTCCTTCTCATTAAAATTAGACTTCATACATCAAATCCATCTTACAAATCGCAGAAATACAGATCCACAGAACCAATCCTCAATAAATTAGATCAAAGTCGATACAAAGATGCTTAGAAGATACAAGATTAGATCAGAGATGCCCCAAAGGATTACAATGCGAATCATATTTATAGGCTCAGTGGTCGTTACAAAATTGGTCCAATTCACAAAGTGGACATATCTTAACCACTAAGTCTAACTAACTCCTACTCTTCTTTAATCGCTTTGCTCCGCTTTAACCACTTTGCTCCGCTTTGCTTCACTCTACGATCACTCTTTACCTTTGTCGTTGTCCACTTTTTCGTTGTTTGTACCAAAACTTCTATGGACTAGTCTTGTTCCAACAGCCCCCCAACACAAACTTGTGGCTCGCCCTCGAGCCACTTCAACCGGATGGTTCCGGTGTGTTCACTTGTGCCTTAAACTCTCTATACATTATTTTAATTCGGTCGATGTCTTCCCTAACTGCTGCTTTGAGTGTTGTGCATTCCTCGACCTCTTGCTCCATTGGATGCTAAGTTTCCTTATGCTGCACTTTCTCTAAATTTTCCTTGATTTGTGTTAATACTGGCATTGCTTCGATTGTCAGCTGCTCCGCCTTAGATTGCAACTCATCCAACTACGCTGTACTCCTCTCATGTATTTGTCGCGCCTTGTTGACCTATTGTTGTAATTCGTTCAATTATGTCACTTTAGTCATTTGCAAAAGTAGGAGTGTTGAGATATTGTAACTTCAAAGAATATTATATTTGTACTTTATTATTCCGGAGATAATTCATTCCTCCGTGAAGATCTTATTGTATATCCGGAGATGTTTATTCCTCCGTCGGAATGTGGTAACTCGGGTTATTAGACTTCCCTAGTGGGGGTCGGCCCTAAATGTGTTATGTGGGTCAAAGGGTTATTAGACCACCCTAGAGGGGTCGGCCCAGTCAGTTATAATGGGGTATTTAACCTAATGGTTAAATACGAGCCTACATGTACTTGTGTAAAATACATATCAGAGAAGTGTATAAATAGAGGAGGTGTGTTCCTCATTACACACTCACTCACTCACTTGAGAAAGGCGCACTTGTGGAGGAGAGGTCTGCTATGGAGAAGAAGGAGCTTATGCTCAGGGTTTGCATCTTTGTATATTGCTGGTCATCTATATTGAGGAAGCTTTGCTGGGTTTTCTACCCCATGAGGGTTTCCCAGGATAAATCTCTGTCTCTTGTGTTTATGCTATGCTTGTTGTTTCTTCAGTGATCCTGTATATGCTATTATTGTGAAATGGAATGTAATGATGCTATTTTCTGTCTTAGCATATTGAATTTTAACATGGTATCAGAGCTAACCTGAAGGAAGACAAGGTATGGCACTAACGACACTTGCTTTACTTACGACAATTTGAAGACTAGGGTTTTATATAGCAAAAACCAGTCATCGTAGCACTTTCGCTATAAATCCGTTTTGGCGACGTTTTCGGATCTGAAATTGTTACAGGACGAAGATTAAATCTCCAGGTACCTTGTGTCCAAAGTACAACCTCTAATTCGTTGTACTTTGTGATTTATGGTCTGTACAATATAGGGTTTCTGCCTCTTCCAGATCTGAGTCAAAATCAGGTGACCTTGGGAAAAAGGTCATATCTTGGGCTAGGAAGCTCCAAATGAAATTTCGTAAAAAGTGACAGGTAGTACACAGTCTGTACTATCTCAGAAAACTTTTTCAGAGGCCGAAGTTGAACCAGTGACACGTGGCACTCCATACAAGTGCGCTCTCGTGTATTATCCCATAAACAGGTCACGTTGCGACATTTGGCATAAATCTCTCTCAGAGAGTCCAATTGAGGTCAGACCTATCAGGATGGAAAGGTAACAGGCCGAGCTATATTAGGAAACTTTTTCAGAGGCCGAAGTTAAAATAGTGACACATGGCACGCCGTACAAGTTCGCTCTCCTGTTTTATCCCAAAACAGGTCACGTTGCGACATTTGGCATAACTCTCTCTCAGAGAATCCAATTGAGGTCAGACCTGTCAGGATGGAAATATAACAGGTCAGGCTATCTCAGGAAACTTTTTCAGACCCTGTGGATCAAAAATTTCGGAGTTACACCAGAAACATTCAGGTACATATTTCTGTCAAAACAGAATTATTTTTTGGTACCTTCATTCATGGCTTCCGAAATTTAGGGCTTTGGAGAAAGTTGGAATTTTTGTAATCGGAGACCACGGCTGGATGCTACTCATCAAAATAGAAATTTAGAGACCAATATCAGAATTTTTGGTTGGGCAGAAGGCCGGGTTTGATTAGACCCTAGTTCGGGACTTTGATCAGAAAAGTGGAAAATTAGGGCTTCTGTAAAAATGGGAATTTTTGAAATCTGTGACCATGGCTGGAAGCTCCTCGGAAAAATAGAAGCTTAGAACTTTGGATCAAACATTTTGATTGGGAAGAAGAGTGGGATTCATCAAACCCCAGTTCAGGTTCACGTCCAGGAAATTCGGAAGTTTCAAAGGCAAAATTGAGGAGTGAAACTTTGCAGTTTTCAAATTCTAAATATATCAGTTTGATCAGCTCATCAAGGCACATATTTCTATCCTTTCGAAAGTTTGAAATTCAAAGTTTGAATTTTTGGGGTTTCTCTAACAAACCCATATCCAGCTCCAGGTCCAGTTCTTGCAAATCAAGTGGATAGGGTTAATCCTAGAAGAAGATGGATTGGTCACCTGCATAAGTGAAGGAGTTCCTATTTCAGAGGGAGATGAGGCTAAGGCTTTACATAAGGAGATTACAAGCGATCTCGACAGGTATGACTCATCGAGGTATGTTTTGATATTTGTTCATGATTAAGTTTATGGTATGTTTGTCTTCATGTTATTACGGTTAGTACAATCTTGATTTTAGATTTGTTGTATCACCTTAACAAAATTATGAATGCATGATAGAAGATATTCATTGGTTAGGGTGTTGACACTTATGATTGTACTAATGCATTATGATGTTGTGTGAGGTTGATGTTGTCCGCTAACAAGATACAGGTACATCACAAAAGACAAATCAGGTTCCATGAAAACATGAAGACAAAGACTCATCCACAATCTACTTATGAGGTATGTATGACTTTGTTATATTATGCTTAACCTATGAGACATGCAGGTTCTAGCTCAGGATCTCTAAATCATTGAAGAGATTGTTTAGGTATACTAATCCAGGTATGTTTCCCATGAATCTTACCTTGTGTTAGGATCCCTTATATAAGTATACTTGGAATGATTGGTTATGCTTATTCATAAAGTTAGTAATCAAGGGATTATGCATATTATATCTTGATTGATGATATGCATGAGTAAAAGAAGACTTCCCTGAAATCTTGAATACTAATGTTTATTAACTATAATCATGACTATACATTTTCAAGATTATTTAGTACTATAATGTTTTGATAGCATTTAGAATATACTAATGAGTGTATGTTTGTGCATGAGATCATGAGGATGACTCTTGAGCATGCACAGTGGTACAGAATGAATAGAAGTTCAAAAGTCATACAGAAGATCAAGCGGGAGGCAACCACACAAACATAAAAGATAAGTATTTGAGTTGTTATTTGAAATAGTAATGATATTTCCTGTAATAGGTTGTATGCATATTTGTATTCCTAGAATATATAATGCTGAGTATAAACATTCATAGAGCATTGAACAGTATACTACTAATGTGCATATGATTGGTAAGTTGGACAAACAGTCCATTGTTGCTTGTCTAGAATGAAACCTCTTTGCTGACATGCCGAGAGCTGTGCACACTCTCGATAGTATGTTCTGGTAGAGATGGAAGGCATCTAGATAGCCACTGTATGCATACAAGATATGGGAAAGTGTTGTGCCAAAGTATTGGTCAAATTAGTTGCATAACTATGTAAATGATATCTGTATGCATAATAGGTTATTATGTCAATATGATTTGATGATTATGAAGTATTACTAATCCTGTACTTAATTTTGATTTGTAGGAAAAATCATGATGAATGATGAACAAGCGATGGATGTTCAACAAAAGGATTTACAAATCAAACACACTATAGAAAGCTTGTGGTTAAGAGATTATCTTAGAAAGAGGAAGAGAATCATGATGAGATGTTTTGCTCCAAGGGACTAGATAAGACCATTCTCTTAATGTTGTAATTAAAGAAGAAGTGTGAATCAGGTTCTATATGGGTACCCAGGATCGGTAGTCATTTGATGAGCTTAATGATCATCATGGGTGATGTGGATCTCAACCTTTGCTACAAGGTTGAATATGGCTTCTATACACATATGACATGGATGCAAGAAGGAACTCACCACAGAGTTCAATTGATTTTGAGGCTCATATTAGTAGACCCATCTGACGAGAGATGGCACAGATAGATATGCAGAAGATCACTCAATGCAGAGTGCGAATAATGGTAAATTGATAGCTTCATGACAAAGCTTGGGCCTTACCAAAAGTAAAGCTATTCCTAAACCTTGAGGTTGTGGATGATGAACCTATCATACCATTATTGCATGACGATGATCTCTTTCTGATAAGGAATGAGAAACAGGTCATGAAAATGGCTGCAGAAATGAAAATGAAAGATCTCGGATTAATGCACTACTTCTTAGAAGTATGGCAAGATCCAAAAAAGGAATATTTTAATTCAAGGTAAGTATGCTGTGAAGTTTCTAAAAAGATTTGATATGTTGGAGTATAAAGCCATGACCACTCCCATGGACTCCAACTTGAAGTTATTAGTTAATGACTCATCGTATTTAGTGGACCCAACTCTATATAGACAATTCATTGGGTCATACTAGGCCAGATATATGCTTTTGTGTAAATACCCTAAGTCAGTATCTAGTAGAACCTAGAAAGGTTCACTTAATAGCTACAAAGCATGTAGTGAGGTACCTAAAAGGTACTTTAGATTTTTGGTCTATATTATCTTAGAGATCATGAACTCCGTTTACTTGGTTACTCAGATTCTGATTGGGCAGGAAGTGTCTCAGATAGAAAGAGTACATCAGGTGGATGTTATAGTCTTGAATCTACCATGATCTCATGGTTCAGCAAGAAACAATCTAGTGTGGCTGTCAGTACTGCTGAAGCAGAATATATGGCTGTCTACTTGCCAGCTGTGAAGCAGTATGGCTTCAGAAGATTTTATGTGGAGTGTTTGACTTAGAAATGGATCCCACTGTGATTATGTGTGACAATCACAGCTGCATTAAGATGACTGAAAATCCTGTGTTCCACGATAAGTCAAAACACATAGAGATCCGGTACTTCTATATACAAGATATGGTGCAAAGAGGAGCTATCAAGCTAGAGTATATAAGCACTGAGGATCAAATTGCTGATATCCTGACCAAGCCTCTGTCTCGAGTAAAGTTTGAACACTTCCGAGACAAGCTTGGTGTAGTTCAGAAGAACCCTCCCCGAAAGGGGGAGTAACACAGTATGAGACAGACAAGCCTATCTCATCAATGATGAGGTTACTTATTTTTCTTTGCACTTACTCACCTAGAATTGTTTAGATTTAGGACTCTTATATTCTTTATTTTGATGGTTAGATGTATACATGCTCTTGATGATAGATGTATACATGCTAGATACTTTTGATGATAGATGCATACATGTTTTGATGATGATTATACATGTTGTGGTTATACATGCTTTGATGATGATGATACATGTTGTGGTTATACATGTTTTTGATGTTGATGATACATGTTGTGGTTATACATGTTTTGATGTTGATGATACATGCTTTGATAATGATGATACATGTTGTGGTTATACATGTTTTTGATGTTGATGATACATGTTATGGTTATACATGTTTTGATGATGATGATACATGTTGTGGTTATACATGTTTTTAATATTGATGATACATGTTGTGATGATACATGTTATGATGATGAGGATACATGTTCTTGATGAACATGTGAGGGGATTGGATCATCCCTGGACTTTCAGTCCTAAAGAGAACCGTAGACGTGAGGTCTCCGAGAATGAAGTCCTTAGTGGACAGTTGAGGGGATTGGATCATCCCTGGACTTTCAGTCCTAAAGAGAGCCGTAGACGTGAGGTCTCCGAGAATGAAGTCCTTAGTGGACAGTTGAGGGGATTGAGATCATCCCTGGACTTTCAGTCCTAAAGAGAGTCGTAGACGTGAGGTCTCCGAGAATGAAGTCCTTAGTGGACAGTTGAGGGGATTGGATCATCCCTGGACTTTCAGTCCTAAAGAGAGCCGTAGACGTGAGGTCTCCGAGAATGAAGTCCTTAGTGGACAGTTGAGGGGATTGAGATCATCCCTGGACTTTCAGTCCTAAAGAGAGCCGTAGACATGAGGTCTCCGAGAATGAAGTCCTTAGTGGACAGTTGAGGGGATTGGGATCATCCCTGGACTTTCAGTCCTAAAGAGAGCCGTAGACGTGAGGTCTCCGAGAATGAAGTCCTTAGTGGACAGTTGAGGGGATTGGGATCATCCCTGGACTTTCAGTCCTAAAGAGAGCCGTAGACGTGAAGTCTCCGATAATGAAGGGATTGGGATCATTCTTGGACTTCAGTCCGAAAGAAGAGCCGTAGACGTATGTCTTCGATAATGAAGGGATTGGGATCATTCCTGGACTTCAGTCCGAAAGAAGAGCCGTAGACGTATGTCTCCGATAATGAAGGGATTGGGATCATTCCTGGACTTCAGTCCGAAAGAAGAGCCGTAGACGTATGTCTCCGATAATGAAGGGATTGGGATCATTCCTGGACTTCAGTCCGAAAGAAGAGTCGTAGACGTATGTCTCCGATAATGAAGGGATTGGGATCATTCCTGGACTTTAGTCCGAAAGAAGAGCCGTAGATGTATGTCTCCGATAATGAAGGGATTGGATCATTCCTGGACTTCAGTCCGAAAGAAGAGCCGTAGACGTATGTCTTCGAGAAAGAAGGGATTGGATCATTCCTGGACCTCAGTCCGAAAGAAGAGCTGTAGACGTATGTCTTCGATAATGATAGGACTGGATCGTCCCTGGACTTCGGTTCAAAAGGTACATGACTGGTTTACATCATTCCTTGATGATGCTGATGATCGTATGATGATGATGCTGATGATCGTGTGATGACGATGCCGATGATCGTGTGATGACGATGCTAATGATCGTGTGATGACGATGCTGATGATCGTGTGATGACGATGCTGATGATCATGTGATGACGATGTCGATGATCGTGTGATGACGATGCTGATGATCGTATGATGACGATGTTGATGATCGTGAGATGACGATGCTGATGATCGTATGATGACGATGCTGATGATCGTGTGATGACGATGCTGATGATCGTGTGATGACGATGCTGATGATAGTGAGATGACGATGCTGATGATCGTGTGATGACGATGCTGATGATCGTGTGATGATGATGCTGATGATCATGAGATGATGATGCTGATGATCGTGTATCGTGAGGATCCAGATGATGATATTGTTGTAGCTGTTCAAGTGCTACAGAAGATAAAGACTCAATACTGAAGATGTTGATGTTCCAGTATTGAAGATGTTCTAGTAACTGCTTGAGTTACTAATGATGTTTAGAAAGCTTCCAATGATTTATAGATGTATCATGTATGATGTTGATGACTCCTTGCTCGGGCAGATGCTGTTATAATATCCTTCTCGTTAAGGGGGAGTGTTGAGATATTGTAACTTCAAAGAATATTATATTTGTACTTTATTATTCCGGAGATGATTCATTCCTCCGTGAAGATCTTATTGTATATCCGGAGATGTTTATTCCTCCGTCGGAATGTGGTAACTCGGGTTATTAGACTTCCCTAGTGGGGGTCGGCCCTAAATGTGTTATGTGGGTCAAAGGGTTATTAGACCACCCTAGAGGGGTCGGCCCAGTCAGTTATAATGGGGTATTTAACCTAATGGTTAAATACGAGCCTACATGTACTTGTGTAAAATACATATCAAAGAAGTGTATAAATAGAGGAGGTGTGTTCCTCATTACACACTCACTCACTCACTTGAGAAAGGCGCACTTGTGGAGGAGAGGTCTGCTATGGAGAAGAAGGAGCTTATGCTCAGGGTTTGCATCTTTGTATATTGCTGGTCATCTATATTGAGGAAGCTTTGCTGGGTTTTCTACCCCATGAGGGTTTCCCAGGATAAATCTCTGTCTCTTGTGTTTATGCTATGCTTGTTGTTTCTTCAGTGATCCTGTATATGCTATTATTGTGAAATGGAATGTAATGCTGCTATTTTCTGTCTTAGCATATTGAATTTTAATAAGGAGCATTGCCTTTAGCGATCCCCTCAATGTCTCCAGCTATGCTTCTGCCTCCCCAAGTTGCACATTAAACTAGTGCAACTGCTCATCTTAGATTAGGCTTCCCCAAAAGTGTGATACTTCCTATTCTATGTGTTGCACCGATTTTTCCAACTCTGTGATCTCAGTCGCAACATTCTCAATGTTGTTCTTCCGTGCTTAAACTTGTTCTGGTGGTGTGCTTGACACCACCCTTGTTTGCAATTCCTCATTAAATTTTATAAGATCCGCAATGACTGCGCACAACTTCAATGCCTTGGCCTCCACAACCATATCCTTAGATATTTCTGGCTCATCTTCGCATGCCATAGAGATGGCATGCTCTAGCCGCTTCCTGTCATCCATTGATCTCTCTGTTTCCTTCATTGCTACCTCTTTTTCTTCGCGGAGTTGTCCAATCTCTGCCTCAACACTTCTTACCTTCCTCTTATAATTTATCATTTGGTCATGTGTCGATGCTTCTCGCTCATGGATTTCTTCACTAATCCCAATGTGGGTGCGATGAAGCATGAACATAGGTAACATGTTCAGGTTGATACTTACAGTGTCAAGCCCGCGTAGGGCGAGGTCTAAATCTTCATTACCTGTTGTGATCGTGCCAGGTAGCACTTACACAATTCACTGTTGAGTGCTGATATCAACCTCTTCCCGTCGTTCCTTTAACTGACTTGCCTCTTCAAGCCCTGGCTTCACCTTGGTCTCCATAACAACATTACTCAGTGTTTGCAACAACTGCGACATTTGGTGGAAATATTATGTCGAAAGTAGTGTCACTTTTGCTCAGTTTTCTTCTGTCATCATTGTCATCCTATTGAGCAACATGTTCATTTGCTCATCACGGGGACCAACATGGGTGATCCCTTCTCCTTTGTCTCTATTCCTCTTTGTTCTTTCTTCTTGTCGCTACGCTTCCAAATCTGAATTTGTTGGAGTGTTGGCCGACCCATCATGACTTTGCCCTGACTGGTCGTCCTCTCCTTCATCCTCGTCCTCCGATTCCTTTGTCTCATTTTGGGTCTTTGGCACATCTGTCTGATTTCCATCCTCCGGATTCAATAATTGGTCTTCACCGACCGGGTTCTTCCATTCATTTAGCCATTCCTCTACGATGGCATCCAACTCTTCTTCAGTCAGCTTGTACTACATGGTTAACCATTGTTTCGTTGGGTCTGGGTGTGCTTGGATGAAAATCGCTTGAGGCCCCACATCGATCCTCACAATCCACCTATATCTTCTTGTCGTGACCTATTCCAACCACGGGACCTTCACTGCTTATGCGTACGTCTCTTCCAAGTAGATGTAAAATTGTATGTTTTTGTCGTGCTCCCAGTCCTTTTCATTCAGTGCCCATGAATTTTGATATCATTCCCCTCGTCACACTTTGACACTCTCCGTCTCTATTCCTTGGTACTGTGGTGGATCCATCCATGCGACCAAAGCAATTAACAGCAGGAGCCAAGAATAAGTAAAGAGATTACCCTTTACCTATGCTGCGACCACATCCTCCATCAGCTCGTTTAATAAAAATAGTGACCAATTCATCTGAAATCTGGCCACAAATTGTTCTACTGATGCAATCACCCCTGATGTGTATTGGTTGGGGCGGTTTTTGTGAACTATCTTAGTGGCCAACAGCTTTGCTGCGATCCTGACCGCTCGGTCGTTAATTGTGTCAACCAGGTATCCGTAGTTTATTTTTACTACTTCGTATTTATCTTTCATCTTCACAGCCAACTTCTTGTCATTTTCCTTTCCTTGGAAGTACTACAACGGGTCTACCCCCATATTGGGTAACCACGTAATCCACGAAATAAGATCCACATCAATTGGGATCTTTCTATCGAGCCACAAGTATCCATCGTGAAAACATACGAGAAATTGTTTGATGCATGCATTGACCTCCGTCGAGCGCCCAAAATGTGGCATGTGAATGATCGACAACAATCCCGATTGTTGTAGTTCCATTACCCATGGCATTGGTTCCCTTGTAATTGGGCCTCCTTCCTCCTAAAATTTCTCCATGAACGTCTGTTGGGTGCACTCGGGATATGCTAAAATGTCATGGTCATTGTATTGCAGCCACTATAACACTCCACCAGTAATGTGGACACCTTCTGGTGTCAATGGTATACTTGGCATGCTTCGCAAGTCTTATCAACGGAGCCCCTTCCTTCCTCGACGACACGTATCCTGGAATGTTTGCCACGGTTGGACCTTGTTGCTACTTGGCCCTTCCTCTAACCATTGTCACCTCTTCTTCTGCGATGCCTAAAGTGACCACTTCTCCTCCTGTAGTTGCATCACGCATCGTGCTGCGGGTGGTTTTTGTTCTTTTGTCCGTATCCACTAGTCGGTTGGCGCTTCTCTTCTTTCAAAATATATGGGTCGATGCAGATGCAATCTTTGATTTCTCTTCAACAATGTGTGCCTTCCCAATGGGTGGCTCCTGCGTACTGGTAATGGATATCACATGAACCATCACAACTCTCTGACTTCAATTCGCTTAGCTTTGCTCTCTGGTTTCTTCAATTTTATCTCCTTCATCACTCTCACAATGCGCAATGGGTCAGAATGTTTCCCCACGCGTCCATTTATAACTTTGGTTTCACCCATCGAATCGATCTGGACAATGATTACCCAAATCCGCCATCGATTTACCCAATCTGGCGCAATGATGCGGCATTAAATGCATCTCCATCCACTTGCGTCATCCACCGCATCTTAATTGCTTCATTTATTTCCCAATATAACCAGTTCACACTTCGCCGGTTTGGATGTCAATAGGGCCCAATCTCGTCGTTGTTCCATCACTAGGTATATGAACTCGTGCCTTGTCGCGGTTCCATCAATGGATGTATGAACTCAAACCTCGTCGTCGTTTCATCAACATACTCCTGAACTGTGCAGTGTACCTGTTTCATTGCACTTTTTGTTTTTGTTTTTTCTTTCTTTCATCATTTTTTTTCAACCTTCTATCATCGTCAGTGGAGGTGCACCGGGATATCCGGATAGGGCTTTAGTCGAGTCCCATTCACTAAGCTCTTCAAAAGTGTTCCATCGAAATTTTGCAATTGAACCGTGCCCCCATTATTAATAAAATATATGACATATGGACTAAGCCAATGCATTTGGAGCTTACTTGGGTGTTTTGCGAACTTACTGTCGTATAGGAGTACCATGTCTCCGCGCTGAAAGTGCTTCTACTTTACATGGAAATCATGCCATGCCTTCTGTCGATATTTTTCTACTTTCTGTTGAAATCCCATGATGAAGCGATCTTCTTCTATTTGTAGTAATTGGACCAATCTTTCTTCAATAGCCTTGTTGTCGCTCATGCCTATCGCCGCTACTATGCGCAGACTAGGGACAATGTACTCCATAGGAATTACTTCTTCTTGTCCATATACCAGCTTGAAGGGGGTTTGGCATGTCAATATTTTGCATGTTGTTCTATAGGCCCATAATACCACAGAAATCTTCAAGTCCCATTCATCATGGTTCGTATTGCATACCTTAGTGAGAGCGTTCTCCAAAATTTTGTTCAACGCTTCAACTGCTATATTCTCCTGTGGGTGGTATGGAGTACTTCTTCTATGTTGAATTTGAAACTCCTTGGTCATTGCTTTGATAGTCTGATTTAAAAAATGCGTACCTTGGTCGCTCATCAAGATCTTTGGACACCCAAACCTGGTGACCACATTGTCGAAAATAAATCTTTATGTTGCGCAGTTGTTCAATATTTCACTGGTGCTGCTTCGACCCATCTTGTTAGGTAGTATGTCGCAGTAATAATGTACCTCGCACCCATCCTCTTTCCTGGTGGTTTAATAGGTCCCACAAATTCTACTGCCCATTTGTCAAAAGGTTGTAATGTCAAATGGGGAACCAATGGAATCTCATGCTGTCACGATGGTTTCCCCATCCTCTGACATACATCACGGCTCTTGGAGTAATCTGCTACATCACTATGTAGTGTTGGCCACCATAATGAAACTCTAAGTATCTTTCTAGCAGTTGCACGCCCTCCATAATGCCCTCCTGCGATCCCACCCTAAACCTCAACCAACACTCTTTCTTGCTCATGTGGAAGGACATATCGATGAAGAATTTCATCTGGCCCCATCTTGTATAATTGTCCCATGATAAATTGGAAATCAACGGCTCTAATGACTAAATGCTTCTTCTGATTAGTGGTGAACCCTTCAGGTGCTCTTCTCGTGGCCAAAAACTGAACAATCTGTTCATAATGGTCATCGACCATTTCAATGCGAAATAACTGCACGTTGGGAATACCTTCGTCGATGCTACTTGGTTCCTCTCCCGATTCGATCCTCGACAGATGGCCAGGTCCTGCATTCAATCATCAAGGATTCACGATTATTTCAAAGTCAAATTCCTGAAACAACAACAACCACTTACAGAACTCCCCCCCCCAACACAGGCTTGTTAACCAGGTACTTCAGTGCTGAGTGGTAAGTAAACATCTTGAAGTGTCCTCCTAGCAAATAGTGTCATAAATTTTTCAATGCATATACCATCGCGAGGCCTTCTCTTTCCGCCATTGTATAATTTTTCTCTGCTGTTGTCAAATTCCGACTAGCAAATGCGATAGTATGGTCGATCGACCCTTCTTCAAGATGGGACAATATCACCCCCAACGTGACTGACAAAGCATCTACGTGTACATGGAATTATTTATTCAAGTTGGGGAAGGCTAATATTGGTGTTGCAACCATCTTTTCCTTCAATATGTCGAGGCTCTTCTGATGCTCATCATTCCATTCAAACTTTGCATCTTTCTTCAATAGCTTCTCCATGGGCACAGTAATCACTACATATCCTTTTATGAACTTTTTATAGTATCATGTATGGCCCAACATGGCCCTCAGCTACTTTACTGCTGTAAGTGCTAGTAAGTCAACAATGATCGCAATCTTGGATGGGTCGACCAACATACCTTCCTTGTAGAGAATATGTCCCAACAAGATACCAAATGGTGCACAAAAGATACAGTTCTTTAAATTCAAAGAGATCGGATGTTGTTGAAATCTTTCAAGCATCATCCTGAGGCTCTCAACATGGTCTTTAACCAATCCATACATAGTCCAGTCATCCATATAAACCGCCAAGAACTTGCGAATAAAATATTTTAAAGCATAAATAACTAACCTTGATAAAATTGCAGGGGCATTCTTGAGACGAAATGGCATTATTGTGTACTGGTAGGAGCCCCTCTCTATTACAAAGGTGGTTTTGTGTCGATCTTCCTTTGCAATATTGATCTGGTGATATCCTAAGAACCCATATGTGAATGAATATACTTCCTATCCTCCGACACCTTCAAGTACTTCATCGGTAAAGGGTGTGGGGAATGGATCATGAAGGCATGCATCATTCAACTTCCTTAAGTTGACACAAATACAGACTTCACCAGTATTTTTGTCCTGGACAACCATCGGGCTAATCCATTATGACTCTTTGACATGATCAATGATCCCTGCATCCAACATCCGCTCTATCTTAGCCTTCACTCGCTCTTTGTATATGGGATTCAATCTATATGGTCGTTGCTTTACTCGCTTAGCATCGGGTTTAAGGGGGATCTTCATCTCTCCCAAGTCCTCAGAAATGTCCTTCATATCAGAAAACTTATTCGGGAACAAATCTTGAAATTCGTGCAATAGTTCGGTGACCTTCCCTATTTTTTTGTTGTCCCAATAGTCTCCAATAATGGCATACTTTGGATTCTACAATGACCCAATATTTATTTTCTTAATTTTTAATGGTTGCTTGAATCTATCTAATGGCATGCCTGGTGCTTCAATGTCACGGTTTTTTTTCTGAATCTGGGACATATATAGCTCTAGGATCTTCGTCATCATCAGGTCCTCCTGAAACATTGTAACATTCCATCATCATTTTTGCTGCCATCGTCCATTGTGGTCCCATTGGTATTTCGATCGGAACTGTCTCAAATATATTTTCGCGGATTACCTGCAATGCGCTATCAATTGGAGGATTCTCATTGGAAAAACTAAATGTTCGACTGAAACTAGTGGTTAGATCCTCCCATGCGGTTGTTCCTCGTCTCATCTCTACTGAGATGTACCAGCTCCACGACACTTCATCTAACATGTGGATGAATGCATGAACCCATTCTTGCTTTGGCCTCACCCCCCATATAGCCTGACATTTTCACAGATGATCCCTTGGTTCCATCCTTCCATCATAATTCTTTCCTTGGTAGGAGTCATTCTCCCCAAATCTTACTTCCATTAATCATCGACATTGTTTCCATTTTTTTATTAACGACTTGTGCGCACCCCACCACCTCGTTGGAGTGGCCTTCAATGCTTCATCTAATGCTAGCAGGCGTCGTGGTTCTGATACTTTGTCTTCAAAATAATTGATGAATATTTCTAGGTCAGGTATTCCTTCATATGTCGGTATATCACATACTTCTGTCATGACCCATCTCAATGATTGAGTGATCTGCGCGCACTTCCTGATTGACACCTCATGCAACCGCTTTTTCCATTTCTCTAGAGCCTCGTTAAAGTCCGATGACGCCGAACTGATACTTCGCCACCCCAATTCTCCATCAGAAGTGGGACTGATGTAATCTTCTAATATATTATAGATGTTTTCCCATCCTCCAGTGAGCTCATCTCTCATTGGTTCAACATATCTCTGTCCTTCAAGTGGATCAAGTGGAGCAATGACCCTCATGTCGCAGTTTTCAAAAGACAGCGTTCGTTTCTTGAAATTGATAACTACCTGATTTTCCATCGCCCAATCTATCCCTAACAGCGCAATATATGGACTGGTGTTGTCAATTATCTCTATGACATCAAAATATGATATGTCTTCAATCCTTCTACCTCGACTGGTAGATGAGGCAAATGACCTATTAGTGTAACCTTGATCTGGTTTGCTAAACAGAGTTGCATAGGGGACCATACCAACTATGGCTTCCCCATCGCTTCCCATGTTTGCTTGGTTAGGATATTCACATTGGATCCTAGATCTAAAATGATGGAATCCATATCATATGCACTGATCTGGGCATTCATCCTCATCTACCTTCCTATTTTCTTCTTATACAGACGGTTGACTACACGATCCTGTTGCCCCTCTTCCTGTCGATACAAGAAGTGAGCTATCTCTGCTAATGCTTCCTGATCCTTTGCTAATGTTAGACAAATTTCTAGAAAACTTTTCAAAGTACTGATCTTTCCTGGTGACTTTTGTGATATTGTCGGGTCAAAAATTTGCGGCATCCCATAGACAGGTTCTTTATGGAATATATGTGTCGATTGAGCACTATTCTTTATTACTGCATCTCGTGCTTCCAAAAAAGTTTCTTTCTCTGCTTCAACATCAAATCGTACATGTTTCTAGATCACGGGCTGGACATTTGGTGGTAGCCTATCTTCTCCTGTCGCAACTCCTCCTCTGGTTACTACTGCGACATTTACTGGTTGACTTCTTAGCTCAGCTGAGATATTCTGCACGTTCTGACCTAGATTCAGGTTCAGGTTCAGGTTCAGGTTCGGTTGCGGTTGTGGTGCTATCTTAGTCTGCAACTTTGCCATCAGCTGGGGACAATCTTCAACGATGTGATCAGCTGCGCTACAATAGGTACATAGCGGGGTCGGATTTGGGAAATACCTTTGATAGTGTCCTGGCTGTGCACATTTATAACATGTGATCATTCCTCGACCTTGACCAAAGGTTCCTCCTCAACCAAAACCTCTATCGCGACCACCTGATATCCTCCTCTCACTCCTCCTCGATGTGGGTCGAACTGTGACTGGTTGTATAGCGACGGATTGTACCACGGCTGATTATACTGCGGTTGATTATACTGCGGCTACACTGGATGTCTGTATGCCTGTTGTTACTCATATCCCTTCATGAATTAAGTATAAACAGTCCTTTCTTGAAGCAAGTCATATGCTTGACAATATTTCTCATCATGACTGACAGATCGACAAAAGTTACAATACAGATTAGCTGGCTTTGACACAATCTTCTGTAAATACATGCATTCCTACAAGCGATGTCCTCTTGTCTGGAAAACTCGGCATGAAGGCATTCCTCCTTGAATGAGCGTATTGGGCGCACCAGACTGTAGATACTCACGGAATTCAAGACACTGATCTTTATGATGCCCTTCGGACTTGCATCGATTACACCATACCTCTTCGCGAAATTCCTTCCCTTTTTTAATCTCTTACTTCTGAATAGTCAAGTTTGCTTGCCGCGACTAGATCTAGCTCATGCCAATCCATATTTCTCCAATCGGCGAAGCTTTGAGCTTCATCGCGAGTTCCAAATCCTTCGCCCGAGATAAGATCTTTTACTGCATCAACGACATCCGGATGTGCGGTATCAAACCTGTAATAAACCATTCCTTGTGCTGCACATCGCTCATCCCAAAACTAACTTTAGCCATCAGAGTTTTGAACCTCTGATCAAACTCCCATACCGACTCATAATGGAATTGCTTTATCTCCTTCAATTTCGTGATGTACTGCGATTCTGATTTAGGCTTCTTAAACTCGTCAATCAACCCAGCTTTGATTTTCGCTAGAGTCTTCTGTGGAATCCTTGCAGGTACTTTTATAAACTTTATGTACCAATCCAACGCACGACCTTTGAGGGTCATTGCCAACTGTCCCTTCTTGATAGCTTCATTCTGTACTTGCTTTACTGTCCACACCGCTTTGCAAAAGAACCAATATTGCTCTGGATCCTCTGTCCCATTACCCTGAAAGAGACGCAACTTCACTGCGCCGCCCACCATCCTTGGTTTTCTACCTATGTTTATAGATGCTCTACTATTACTGCTATTGTGACACGCAGGACAACCCCGTGAAGAGCTTGTGTTTCTTCCTCCAAATTTTGGCAAAGTGCACGGGGTTGTGGGTACGTTGTAGCTTTGGGTCTGTACTACCTCAGGTTCGATGGTAGCCTAGTCATCCTCTTCATCCTTGTAGGGTTTCTTAGTCCCTTGTGGCCCCACTTCATAGTCCTCCGTTCTGGTCGCACTAGGACTCTCTCTCTCTATCTCAGTCCTCCTCTTTTTCTTCGGCTAGAACCTTGCCCCACTTCTCAGGCATCCACAATATTCCACAACTTCCCTTACAATTTCGCCGTAGCTCATTTCCATCAACCCCGCATCATTCTATCAGACCTGCATCTGTGCAGTACCCACAGTCTCCGCGCACCCAAGCTTTACTCGTCGGAGTTCATCTTCAATATTACCTTTTCACAAATGATCATTTTGATCCACAATGGCAATGCCAATAGGTACCTTCTTTTGGGTCCTTTAAAGAACTTCCTTTCCACGTCACTATACGATCTACCTGTATCGACAACAAACTTAGTAATGTACCCTTAAAAAATGCTATCCACCCAGACGTCGACAACTCTCGAAGCTTTAATGTTAAAATGACTCAATTGTTAGATCAGTTCCGGGGTCCAATGCTCTAGCTCACCCCCTTGGAAATTCCTCTTCTGATAAGTTAGGTTAGCCAACCATTCTTACAATAGTATAGGAAAATCACAGATAAATACCTTGTGGATATCCGTATAGATGTACTTGTGCAACCACTATTCTGTCGACCATCCAGGGTTCTGATTTTCTTCCTCAGCAAACTCTCGCATATTTTTGTTGAACCATTCCTCGATCTCTGACTTTGTCAGATGCCACAATATGTCCTCTCTTTCTCGCACTGGGGTCCCGACAACGAAACCATTTGTTGACACAGACATGTCAACAGGGGTTCACTTCGCACAGTGTCAACAAAGCTCGACACAAACACCCATAGATACTGGCCCGAAAAGGGTTTATCCATTCCAACAACACTCGTAAAGCGAGTGAGATCTCACCCAAGGAACCTAAGGGGGCTGCAGGAACCAAGCTTCCACAGGTATAAGAGGACATGCATCATTCACAGTTAATCACAACATAACTCAAAAATCGACATAGTTAGCAATTGCATCATAACACCATCATCGCATACATATACATATTAATCGGATCTACGTAGTACCATATCATAGAACCATATTTAACAGATCTGCGATACATATCATAACTGTAGAATAACATATCGAATCATAACTACGACATAACACAAGTAATCATAATTGCGAGATAACACAAGTAATCATAATTGCGACATAACATGAGAGAGACAAAGTCATGGCCAAAACATTCATTCTCATTAAATGTAGACTTCATACATGAAATCCATATTACAAATCGTAGAAATCCAAATCCGTAGAACCAATCCTTAATAACTCAGATCAAAGTCGATACAAAGATGCGAAGAAGATACAAGATTAGATCAAAGTTTCCCCAAAGGCTTACAATGCGACTCATATTTATAGGCTCAGTGGCCATTACAAAATTGGTCCACTTCGCAAAGTGGACATATCTTAACCACTAAGTCTAACTAACTCCTACTAATCTTTAACCGCTTTAACCGCTTTGCTCTGCTCCGCGATCACTCTTTACCTTTGTTGTTGTTTGTACCAAAAATTCTATGAACTAGTCCTATTCCAACAACCACATTAACAACACACAACACACGGTATTTTTACCTGGAAACCCAAACGAGAGAAAACCACATAATACTTCTTTATAATGAGAAATAATACATTCAAGCAAGCACCATCTTCCTTTGTTTACCAACACCAACTGGAAGGAAGAACCAATCCCTTGGTTTTACAGGCACCAACTTGAAGGAAGATTCCACTCCCTATTTTTTCTACAGTACGAACTAGAAGGAGGTGCTAACCCCCTGTCTGCTTTGTTTTACAGGCACCAACCTGAATGAAGCTTCAACTCCCTGTCTCCTTGCCCCATATGACCACCCTGATGTCCCATATATCTTACTGCCTTACTAAACTTCAAATATGCGCACTTCTTCAGATATTCTGATGATAATTTTGTTGTGCGCCGCTTCGTATGTAGACTGTACTCTGTCACTATGCTGCATACATCACTTGACTTCTCAAACTTCGCAACTCACACTTCTACTGATGACTTACTTCTTATATTGTTTGCTCTATTGATTCTGCGTCTATGTTTATGGTTTAACGATCTATTTTGCGTGACTGCATTGATCAACTGATACTGTGCTTTCAATTGATAGTTTGTTTTCCAGAAATGAAGCACTATTAATAGAAGGAACTGCGCACTTTCTGATGTGTCTGTTCTAAATAAGTGATGCAATCTCTCAGATAATTTGTGATGTCCTGTGCATCAAATAATTAATCCATTCATCTTAACGCACTTGTCTCAGATCATCTGCATCATGATGCACCTATCGGATTCTACTATTGTTTTGTTATTGCGCATCAGATGGAGTTCTCAACTTCGCACACTTTCAATTATGTTCATATGCATAACCTAGACATCTACGCAATTTTTGTTAAAATTTGGTTCTGTCTCTACAACATTTGTGACTATCGGCATGTTGATTGTAGTATTGTCCTTCGAAACATCAAGCACTTGCACATTCTTCATATTTCTCCCTTTCAATATTTGTGCATCCATCACAGATCTAAAGCATCATTCTGCACACCATCAAAACTTCGTTCTGCAACATGTGCACATTCGGCTCTTCACTATATCATCTGTTCTATCCACGAGCCCCTTGATGCCCCTAAAAATAAACATAAACTTGCACTTGAAGCTCTTATGATTTCACCATAAAGCTTACATTAACTCTCCAAATTGCATCTTTATTTATACATGTCCTGCACAGATTGTATGTTCACAAGTTGGTCATGCCATCCCTTCTTCCATACTTAACAGATTGTGTATATGCCACGTGTCATCATTTCCACTATTGATGTATCATCTCCGATGTATCAAGTGCCCTCAAGGTCCACAACTTAGTGGGACTTCACACCTTGGTGGTATACCATTGCGTTATTGATGTACCATTTCCTTACGGTATGTGCGCAATCTTCTACTTCATCTTGAGGTTCCTTTGACTTGTGTTGTACCAACCCTTGTGGGTAATTCACCCTTGATGTTAATACTTTGTGGGATCTGCGCATACTCCAACATCTTCTAAGTGGATCTTTGACCTTTTCCGCTTCATCACTTATGGGTAATACATACTTGGTATATTGATACTTAGTCGATTCCGTGCATATACCAACTTCTACTTGGTGGGACTTTGTATTCTATCTTGTCATCACTTTTGGAACTTGCACACCTGCTACACCATCGGCTGTGGAATTTGCACATATATGTCTTCAACCTCTGTATCCTTCTAGGAACTTGTTCACGTTCCACTTACTGGAAACATCTTTTGTTTGGTTGTGCTTGCGTGCTTTTAGGAATGTTCAACCAATGAAAACTTGTGCACTTTAAACTGCTAACCAAGCAGTGCTTAGACTTGCTTGCACACTTGCACCAACTTTTCAACCAACTCCTTTGTTGTTTGAACACGTGTACCATTGTCCAACCAATTCCATGGTTGTTTGAGCACATGTACCATTGTCCAACCAACTCCTTCAATTTGCTAGCATGAGAGAGTATGACTTGGTGGAATTGACTTCTGCGCAATGACCACATGATATAGGATAAATTACTTGTGTTCCTCCTTGAACTAGATCTTCATGATATATATCCTTATGTATTTCTTCAAACTCGACATGCATGATTTATCCTTGACACACATCTTCAGACATATTCAGAATGGATGCGGTATCTAGATATACTCCAAAGTTGCATACATATCTGCCACCTTCACTACTTGTGTATATGCTTCTGATGTTAATGCTCTTCTTCATCTTGTGCATATACTACTTCAAAGTGGCTTCCATATACTTCTTCATACTTCTACGAGAATGTTGTATCCACTTTGACTTCAACTGATATCAATGAATTAGACTGAATCAGTTGACATCTTCTTTGACATTAGTTGACAATCGACCACTTGACATCATCTTTAGTTAACATCAATGATAGCCAAACAATTGACATCATCTCTAGTTGACATCAATGGCAATCAATGCTCAACAACATGAACCTTGGTCATGTTATAGGGAAGGGAGACTCTCACATGATCATGAGTTTAGGGAAGTTCATTTCTCCAAGTTCCACTACAATAAAGTTGGCTAGAGTTATCCCTTCCTTAAACATTGCTAAAAATTGGCATTTCTTCCTAAACTCGATGAATATTCAAATTTGTATTAGATAACTCCACAACATATCATATGCTTATGTAACAAGTTTGCAGATGGGTTGGTGAATGAGGGATTATGAGATGGCACATAATTGGTAGTTTTCTACCATATCATATGCTCATGTTACAAGTTTGTAGATAGGGTGGTGAATGAGGGATTATGAACTTTTTTTGAGATAACACACAAAGGAGAGGATCTAAGAATATTGAAACAAGATTTCCAAGCTTTACTTAAAAATATATGAAAATGCATGAGGATGCCAATCAAGGGATTCAAAGAACTATGAAAAATGTATCTAAAGTTGTCGAATGCATTTAGATGTGGATTATGGGGACGTGGGTAGAAAGCCCAATAAGAAAGTGGAGAGGATCTAGAGTTTGGGATGATTCCTAGGAATCATCAATATGAGAATCATGAAACTCGATGACTTACAACAATCCTCTAAGGATCTAGTAACTGAAGCATATATATGCATCCATCACCTTCTCTCACATATTCTTAATCAAAACATATAATAAAAGTGTTTTTTAAGTTGGAAGCATGGCTAAGAAAGGTGAGTTACCATGGCATGGGAAACTCATCAAGAATAACATGCACAAGGATGTAAAATTTTCCTTTTAGTAGGTATGAAGGATATTTGGTGTCATTTATGAGGGAAATAGGTGGAACCATGGATGTACTTCATACTTCTCTACCCTAGAAATCTATAATATAGAAAAACATAACTTCATTCTGAACAAAGCTATAGTGGAGTGAGATGGAACTACTTTGTGCCAAGTAATCGAAGGTGTTTGTTTTTGGAGGTAGGGAGAGATAGGATGAGGAAGTTTCTCATCATATGATGACATAAGACCTAATTTCAAGGTCATTCCTAATTTTACATTTTCCTTTATTGTTCATCATAGTGAATATGGCCTTGATTGAAAGCCTAGAGAGGAAAGAATTATAAATTTAATAGTAAGTCCTATTTTGTGGTGGTTATATAACCAAATTAGAAGCAATTCTACGACAAACTAAAAATAGAAAAAGAGCAAGAAACAACGGGCAAATCACGCCCAAAGGGCAATCACATGTGCAAATCTTATACAATGGAGGAAATTGTTTGTAATAAACATCAAGATACAAACAATGAGGTACATTAAAGAGGTGGAAAACACCTATTTATAGAAAAAGAGAGAAAATGACCTTGACTTAATGCTCATATCACTAGTATGAGTCATTAGACCTACACCACATAAAGAGTTCTTCTTACAAATGCGACATTATAACAAAATCATGAGTGAGAACAAAAAATAACTCAATGTACATAGACTCTAATACCCACTAAATATATTGTGGTTAGGTACACCACATGCTTAAAAAAAAAAAATTCCCTCAAAGCTAAACTTCAAGAAATAAGGATTAATGTTGAAAATTTGAAAAGATGCGTTCTCACTCTAAGAAAGGTCATGTGGTATAATTGCTCCAAAAACGAGGAAAATCAACATCATATTTGCCATAGATTGTGGAAAAAACCATCTTTTGGCCTCCAAAGTGATATTTTATGGATTTGTATGAATAAAATAGGGCACACTTTATAGCCTAAGCCTATCTAAGAACAAAGAATAAATTTTGAATCTCAAATACATATTTCAAAAGGTGTTATTTCAAACAAATGAACTAAAACACAATTTTATTTAAACCATAAAATGAGAAAGGGAAATATCTTATTTATGTCCTTCTTAATAGATTGTTACCTTGGATATTGATGCATTACAACATCTACGAACTTGGTTGATCTCCCAAAAAACTATAGACTCCTACGTCGCATCCCCTTCTAGCAGTATCTTCTAGTTGATATTATACCTATAAATTTGCCTTCTATAGAGTTTTCTCACCCTTACCTCTAGAATACCTTAGGATCAAAAATGAGTTTATGTTCCCTATCTATTAGTGGAATCTTTATTTATGTTACTACTTCATTACTGGCATTTTTCTTTAAACATGAGACATGAAAAACATCATGCCTCAATCGCCCCTTTTTGGGAATGTGTAGAGCATAGACAACCTCCCTAACTTTTGCTCACACCCTGTATGGCCTATAGAACTTAGGCTAATGCTTATTCTTACCTTATTGTTGTAAATTGGTATAATTATATGGATGTAAAAAAACAAAGAACATTTGTCCAAATATGTATTGTCATTTTGAGTAATGTCAACTTGCTTCATGTGGTAACTGTTTGGTTTTCATTAACACGTTGTCCTTGAGGATTCTAAGGATGTTTTGCATCTCGTGTAGAGTATCAACAATTGAAAGGACTCTAATAGTATAATTGAACAAGTCCTTAGGTGATGGGGGCTTGTAATACTTCTATATTTGGGGTCAAATTCTGATATTTTGACCAATGTATGGAGAAAACAAGTTAATTCTAACATCGATTTTTAGTTAAATTTCATGAAATCATCTTCTTCTTCTTTTCTATATTTTTGCCTCTAATAAATGTCAATTAATCAATGTCATTACAGACACATTGACTAATTAATTTCATTGGAGTCAATTAATCGACGTGTATCTGATGAAATCAATTGATTAATGTCACTAGAGTCAATTAATTGAAATTCCTTATTCCTAATCAATTTTGAGAGAGTAAAAAATTATTGTAGCTGCCTTACACTAATTAAACAACACTTATGGTAAAAAAATCTTGGGATGAATACCAACAAGTATTTCATACTTTTTGTAACATACATATTTTTGTTGTTTTTTAAAAGGAAACCATATTTTTTGTCTAACGAGTTGGGATTAGGAAACATATTATAAGTTTAATTGTTTTGTTACTTTTACATTGTTCAACTTATTATGCTCCCCATAATCTAATTTTTTTATTTATTTTGTAAATACCAATTAAATTCTCTATATATGAAATTCTTTGAATGTATGGTTGTTGCACTAATGCTTAAGTTGAATTACTTGAAATATATAGAAATGTTAATTAACACTAACAAGGCCACTGATGCATGCGGTCAGATAGTGGATGCCAAATAACTAATTAAAAAATCCTTGGCTCTCACCATGGATATTAGTCTTCTTGAATGCCATTATTATATGCATACCAACAATCATAAAAAACCATCTCTAGGCAATCCTAAAATTCCTTCAATTGGTGATGGGAAATGTTATTGCCCTTGCAAGAAATCCAAGTACCTACAAAGAAGAAGAATTAGTAGGTCAACAACTAAGAAATATTGCTTATATTTTGGGAACCCAGAAAGTGAAACAAAATTTGTCCCTTGGTAAGATAGACGTGACATGTTTTTCTTGTTTTTTAAAAAGTTCAAAATGTTTTAATATTTAGATACTAATTATACTTCTTTATCTGTAATTATAAAGAAAGATATACTTATTTGGCTTTAAATTAACAAGGTTGCTGTTGGTTAGACTACTTGTCCTCAGTCGACTTTCAATACATAATGGAAATCATGCATCCTTGATAATGAGTCTATTTAACGTCTTTAGTGGAAGAAAATTGGGACAATACTATTGAATTAATGTAACTTCGAAGAATATTCTACTTGTATTATTCCTCCTTCGGGAGATGTCTTTAATGTAAAAGGTCATGTAAAAGTCATGAGGTAAAACCTCCATTGTAAGTTGGGTCATTAGTACCCAAAATAATGTAATATAAATATTATTTGAGTCTCCCTAGAGAGGTCGGACCAGTTAAGTTATTGAGTCCGACCTAGTTAGGTTAAAAGTCAAGTAAAAGGTAAAGTATAAATAGAGAGTATTACTCTCTCATTTGTACCATTCACTCACCCAAACATTGCACACTAGAGGAGAGAGAAAGATTGCTAAGGAGGAGGAGGATTGTACTTGGCTCTATAGTTTGAGTTTTGTCTCTCTTCTTTGTGAGACTTATTTTTGGGCATTGTACTTTGGTAATCTATATTGAGGAAGTTCTTGTTGGGTTTTCTTCCCCTTGAGGGTTTCCCAGGATAAATTGTTGTGTACCTTGTGATTGTGTGTCTTTCAGAGATCCTATTTATGCTGCTATTATTGTGAAAATGTATTAAATTCTAATGAAGTAGGAATCTAAGTTATTGCAACATATAATCTTAACATGGTATCAGAGCTAGACTGAAAAGAGCATCTATCACTAGGTAAATCTCTCTCTCCTTCTCTGTACAAGAAAAATTAGGTCTTTCTATTGAAGAAGAATTTTGGAGTGCAAGTGACATTGGGAAGTGAACCTCTCCAAGGTGCATCTTTTGGCACCAAGATCAAAATTTTTAAGTGCCTAAATCTTCCAGAAAGTCAAACCCTAGTTTTACTATGGACTAGAAAAACCAGAAAACCAAAAACTAGTCCAATATTTCGCAAGTCTAGTCTCAGGGGTGAAATTTTGGATTCTTAAGAAACATATTGTACCAGCACACTCGACTCATTCAAGCACATGTTTTGGTGAGTTCGGTTTTCAATTTTGAGAAATTTTAATTTTTGGTCATTTTCTGCTCTCTGGGATAAGATGGCCCCAAGCACTAAGCTTGATGACAAGTTGGAAGGCATAGAAAATTTCCGTGATTGGAAATACAAAATTGGACTCATTCTAGAAGAGAATGATCTTGCAAATTTTGTTAAGGAAGTTGTGCCAGAACCCATAGAAGTTGAAGCAAAGGAAAACCATAAGAAGGATCATAGAAGATTCCATCAAGGATCACTTGATTCCTCAAGTGTCCTCCAAGAAAACACCTAAGGAATTGTTTGATGCCCTATCAAGGATGTATGAAGGAAAGAACATTAATTAGAATATGAATTTGAGAACCCAACTCAAAAGTACAAAGATGAATTAGGGTGAATCTATCCAAGAATGCTTTACAAGGGTTTCTCAATTCAAAGAAAAACTGGAAGCAATTGGAGAAAACCTCGATGAAGTTGAATTAGTGATGAACGCTCTTAATGGTATTACTAGACCTTGGGATTCATTTATCTAGACAATTTGTGCAAGAAATGAAAGTCTGCAATTTGAAGTTGTATGGGAATAATGTGTTAAAGAGGAAGCTAGAGTGGCAAATCGACAAGCACTACTCAGAGATGATGATCAAGCTCTAGCTACCCATACTAACATATGAAAAGGTAAATCCCACTACCAAGAGGAAACTCATAAGGAGTTTCATCCTCCTAGGAAGTTTCATAAGTACAAGAAAGGAAACTACAAGCATAAATACTTCTCTTCTTATCAATGTTATTATTGTGATAAAATGGGGCATATTGATAAAGATTGTCCAGTAAGAAAAGAAGGACTAAATATTTGGGATGATTATGCTCAACAATCTTTCGACAACCTCAAACATGTTATCACTCATGCACCCGTGTTACAACCGCCGAATTACACCAAGGATTATATCCTTTATCTTGTTGCTACCACTTCCACTATCGCTATGGTTTTGGTACAGGATGATAGTCACACCTAGGAGCATGTGATATACTACCTTAGTAATGGTCTCATTGACTTTGAAACCCGATATTCGCATGTCGAGAAGCTAGCTCTCGCAGCAGCCATTGATGTACAAAAGTCCAGTCACTACATCCTCCTCCGCACTACCACCATCATCGCCGACTCTAACCCCATGTACCACATTCTTACGCGTTAGGTACTAGGGGGGGGGAATATTCACGTTGTATTGTGATTCTTCAAGAATTCAACCTCTAGTTTTAGAAGGCCAAATCAAAGAAGTCTTTGGTTTTTGCGGAACTTATCTGCGATATTCCCTGTACTGATCCCATGGACTCTCTCCCCGATGAGTCTCTGTTTCTTATCAGTACTTCTAACCTGTGGTATGGAGACATCACATTGTATCTCCAAACCCAACGCTTCGGTCCTTAGCTATCTCATGATGAACGTCGTCATGTCCATCACCATGCAAAGTATTAACTCATCATTGGTGACACATTATATAGTCATGGTGTTGATTCTATCCTCTGACGCTGCTTAACTTATGAGGAGGTTGAGCATGTATTAAATGATTGTCACTCGGGTGCATGTGGCGGTCATCTTTCTGGGATGGCTACAGCTTATAAAATCCTACACGTTGGATACTATTGGAATTCCATCTTTAAAGATTGTATTGAAGTCGTAAAGAAGTGTCCTCCTTGCCATCTTTTTCACTATAAAAAGCGCTCACATCCCACCCCATTACATCCAGTTATCGTCGTCGGTCCCTTTTCCAAATGGGGCATCGACTTCATGCAATGTAAGCCTACCTCAGTCGGTTGGCATGGTTATGTTATTGACGCAGTCGGCTACTTCACCAAGTGGGTCGAGGCTATTCCGACGTACAAAGAAGACGATGAAACTACCACACTCTTTAAGTTCAATCATATCATTACATGATTCAAATTCCCTCAAGCCATCGTCACTGACCATGGATCACATTTCCAAAACAAGATGGTGGATGAACTAAGCACCAGACTAGGTTTTCGACATGAGAACTCAACTCCCTACTACCCTCAGTCAAATGGACAAGTAGAGGCAATTAACAAGGTCTTGAAAACCATGATTCATTGTATGGTGGGAACACATAAGTACAACTAGCATACCATGCTTTTTTCAGCCCTATGGGCCTATAGGACCTCCATCAAAACTTCCACTGGTTCTACACCCTTTCAATTGGTCTACGGACTAGAGGCAGTAGTACCTATCAAGTGCAAGATTCTATCACTAAAACTCGCTGTCAAACTTTTACCAAACACCACTGCCGAGGAAGAACGATTTCTATACTTGGAAAAACTCGATGAAACCCGTCGTGATGCAGATTTGGCTAATGAAGCGCACAAGAAATGCATCAAGGCCTAGTACGATAAATCAGTGAAACCTCGTATCTTCAACGAGGGAGATTTGGTCCTTACTTATGACGAAAAACATGATAAGCTAGGGGCAGGAAAACTTGAGTCTATGTGGCACGGACCATATGTGGTTAAACTTGTTTTGAAAAAAGGAACATATGAACTTGAGGATTACGACAAGATATCTTTGGGGGATCCTCGTAATGGGCTCTACCTAAAGCGATACTATGCATAAATAATTTACGCATTAGTACTTTGTATATACTGTACATGACGTGTTTTTTTTTTGGTGTGACACTTTATTTCTAGTGTGCTAGGATCTTATCATTACGCTTATACCATGTTCTTCCTGGATGTGCGTATGGAAACGTGTTTTGGATTCGCAGATGGTGCTATCCTGCACACCCGTAACCTCGGTTCAGCAGCTTGGGTACTCTATACTGGTGAACTGATTAGTTCAGGAGGAACTTGCTTTTGTTTTGCGACCAACAATGTCGCCAAGTATCATGTGGTAATTGGATTATTGAACGATGCTTGTTCCTTAGGTGTGGACCATCTTGTTATCTATATCGATTCAAAACTAGTGGTCTCCCATCTCAACCGAGTCTATGCTATATGCGACCCCATATTACTCTGTCTATTCCAGCGAGTACGTCTCTTGGAGAGGTCTTTTGAGTCAATTCAATACCTACACGCTCCGAGAAACATAAACATTGTTGCTGATTCCCTAGATAATTTTATATTAGATTGGTACATTACACATTCATAATCATTTTCATCAAAGATGCATAAAATGACACAACATGTAAACTACTCATAGTGTGTAAGCTAACATCCATAATATCCCCAATCATCATAGAACACATAATGTATAAAACTGCAAAATAGTGTTTTGTATATATATATATATATATATCATGTACAAAAATGTGGTACTGATACAAAATATGAAGCATGTAAGCTTTCAGTAGGTCCTAGATACAAAAATCTGAAGCCTATGAATTTTAGTACATGTATCACACAATGAGATATCCCCATGGACGCTCGTGATGACATATAATGGTCCTAGCTACTAGACGAAGCAGCAGACCAAAGCGTCCTGAGACTCCAGTTGTCTGGCGCTGGTATCAGCGAGGTAAGTCATCTATAGATACGTCGGGAATATCCAACTTCAATCTCTGGAGGTTGTCCTCCATATCACTAAGCTCCTCTACTACATCCTGATGAGCAACCGCTATATCTCGTACCACCCCTCTTATATCAATAGGAGAAGCACCTATCAGGCGAGGCGGGCCAACATCTGCATCAAACATGTGTGAACCATCAGTACTACCCAAAAACATTAAAACATTATAAAATTCATAAACACAATTTGTTCTTACATAGGTATCCCCACTGCTCACCCTTGGGAAGATCCATGTCTGGGTCTCCTCTGAAATTAGTACCCGCGTACACATAATCCTCGACCATGGGGATCTTCCCGCAAAGCCACCTGAAGAAGGTGGGACCAAAACTGATAATGGGACCTTGGCCTCCATGGCGGGCCATGAACTCCAACCACCTAATGATATGAGGATCTCATGGATCGATATCATCTAACTCTACCCGTGGTCTCAACAATGGGACTCACTCCAGGAAGAACGATACCACGATGAATCTGTATCTGAACTGCTTCATCTCACCCTTGTGGCATTTGGTGAGTTGTTCCTTGAGATTGGTGAGGATTCCATCACACCAGTTGAATGCAGTAGGTGCCATACACTCGATGGAATAAATCATATGGGCCTTGGTGGCTTGATGAGCAGCTCTATTGCCTACCACCTGCTCTATGGTAAAGAGAAAAATACGTAGGGGTCAATCTCGAATGTTCTTGATGGGAATTTTCCTAGCAAGCATGTGCGTCCCTGGTGTGAAAAATTGAGCCACCAAGATCTCCGTCGACTAGTCACTACCCCGTGGACTGGATAGTGAAACTTGGGCACCCGCCTGGACAAACCTATCAGAAAGTAGATATCCTCCACATCCAAAGTAAGAATGTGGGAACCAACACGGAAATGCTGCTAATCCAGATCCCATAATCTGATTAGATAATCTAGTAGCTGTACTTGGGCCCTCGTGCCCAGTACGTGAAACAATTTCAACAATCTGCATCTTTGAAATGCATTCATTGAATGTGGATCATTTGTCGCTTGGGAATATTCCATTTCGTGCTCTCGTTCTTTCCATTGGACCATGGTGCAAGCCAAGACCTGTATAAACATCCAATAGATGAATATTATAACCTTTCTATAGCTTTGTTTTGGGCTTCTTTGACCCCATTTTTTATTTTTCTTTGTGGATCTGAGTCGACGCACCCCACTTTTGTGGACAGTGTGTCAGTGATTCACTTTATCCATAGGAGAAGCGCGTTAGAGATCCCTCGATTCACTTCACGCAAGGGGAAAATGCATCTTCCAGGGCGCGCACAATCCCCTCCTTAGAAAGTAAAAAAACCTAAAAAATTGACCATTAAACATAAAATCAATCCACTAGAAAGGTAACAAGCAAGGTTAAGGCCTACCTATTCCCGACGAAGCGAGAAACAACTGACCGTAGCTTCCGCAATCGACATTTGAAAATCGGGCTCCAAAGTGGTGTTTTTACTATTCCAACTTGGTAAAAAAATGGTAAATATTTCTTACTATTTGACTTTTATATAAAAGAAAATGGAATATTCCCTTTTTAATATTTCTTTTATGGGTCTTCTTGCTATAGTTGGTAATATTTTTACGTCTTAACACCTTATTGTCGATTCTGAATTAGTTTTTGGAGTTTGCAGATGAAGTAAAGCAATGTTCTGACTTTATTGGCTACCATCGTTGAAATTTCATACTTTTTCGTCAAGTGTGAATAAGTCGTCGAGCATTTTTTATGCTATCACACCGTTCGTTAAAATCAAATATTAATAGCGTCGAGCTTACTTTTGTCCTTTCTCATGCTCGTAAAACTATGAGAATAAGTCACCAAGTTATATTTTATCACTTTTTCGGGATCGTAAAACTCCCATGAAAAAGGAACCCCTCGGAGTTCTTCTTTAATCTCTTTTCAGACTCCCTAAATTTGAAAAGATTGCCAAGCGGACTTGATTCTTTCACACTTGTAAAAGTATTTGAAAGGTCGTCTTTCTGGTGATAATTTACCCCTTTTTCGGACTAGGAGTGCTATTTACGAAAAAGGAGCACTTTGGTTAATCATAACTGGAAGAGTTCTCTCTCATGTTGTTTTATTCTTTTTCGAATGAGGAGACTAACTTTTACGAAAAAGAACCAATTGGAGTACTCTTCTTTAGTTCTTTTCAGACTCTCTAAACATGAAATGATGCCAAGTTTTCCTTCTCCAGACTCGTTAAAATCTGACATTGAAGGGCCCTTTTTGGGACAAACCCCTCCCATCTCAGGTTTGTAAAATGTATGAGATCGGACTTGTCCGAAGGATGAGCTATACCGAGCATATGTTACCCTCCTCAAGATCATTAAAAAAAAGAGGTACTCATCAATCATTATGGGGATAAGGAAAGAGTTCGTGTTTCATTGTAATTACAGCAGTACTTAGTCACTCTTGAACATGGCACTCATTTGCATATGCATTCAAACACTTGGATAATCTGCTTGACTTCGAGTCCCACTGATTCCATGAGTCTTTTCATCCTTTGAGTCATTCAAAGAATGCTTCCATCATCAGTTTATTTAGGGGTCGGTGTCATTCTCGTCATGTCAATGCTGCCAAGTCATGCCATTCCCATGTTCAAGAGAGGTTTGTTCATCAAGTCAATATTTGTAGTCATTCTACCTTATATTATGTCGGTCATTCATGAGTCAGTCTCAAGTGTCACTCTATGGTCTGATCTACTCCAAACATTTTCGATCGTCTTTCGTGTCGATGATGGGGGAAAAACCATGGCCCTCCTTTGACCAGTTTATCCTTGTCGACTTCAATACATCATCCGAGGATTAAACCTAGAAACCAATCAAGTACCTTGGGCCCGAATGCCTTAATGGCAGGTTACCTCGCTTTCAACAGTAAGTTCACATCATTGAATTCTAATTGAAATATTTTTTTGAGTGTTCTACCTCAGATCAATGATTCACATTCAGTGGTATGTACGATGATACCTTAGGGATCATTGGCATTAATGGTTATTTCCATCGCACCTGTTAATGGTATACATAATTGAACGATAAGCAAGTGGTTTCTACCATGTTTGAGTTCAAGACATTGTAATCACGTGATTAGATTCGTATCATTGCGGGTTTGGCTTGAAGACCCTGTGTTAAGTCATGTATCTCACCCAGGTTGCGATGGATATTGTTTTAGTCATATTACATAGATCCACTTGTGTATTGGTTGTGGTTGTGTTATCATCTCATCATGGATCTATGATTGTGTATAATATCCATAATTTTGTTCAGACGGTCTTTATTATCATGGATCTGCAATGTATTGGTCGACAGCCATGTTATGAGTCAGTTTGAGACATGTATCTCAGAGTTGATTGTATTGCAGAAGATCTTTGTTCCTCACTCCAACCAAAAATCCTTACTTCAATTTTTTCCCTATTACAAACCATTTCCCCTACCTTATTTTTTTAGCTTCATGCTTTGGGGGGAATTCTGTTACACCAAAATCTCGTCAGCATGATCTATGTGTCCTCTGTATTCCCTGATCCCTAAATTCCTTGAGAAAAAACATTGAAAGAGAAGTTGTTGTCATTCCATTTTAACCTTTTGTTGTCACTCTGATGCGCCCTGCTTTCCAACAAGGTGTGTGAGGTTCAAGGTGACCTGCTTTGCACCTCAGCAGAGTGTGTCGATGACACAATGTGCTCTTGTACAAGGTGCGTTGATCCCTCTTTGGTGCATGTTTCCCTTGTGCAAGGTACGTCGCAGTTGGTTAAAATGGATAAAGAGAAGCTTCGAGCTACTTCTTTAAGCTTGGATGGTGTGGAGACTTATCAGTACTTACCTGGAAAGGTGGCATTTGATCCCCTTGTCTAGTGGGATGATCCCTTAATCCTCTCCCCTAAATCCTCAACCTCTCTTATCCCTTTATATCTATATATATGAACCTCCTCTCCATTGTCAAGGGAGGAAGGATATAGTACCTATATGTTGGTGAAATTTCTCTAGGTGATCCTCTTCATCCATTAGGAGGCTAAGGATTTGATCTTGGAGGCTAGGATTGTTGGAAGGAGGTTATGACGTCAAAGAATCGGTCGTAACATGTCTCCCTTTGTACTTCTTACTATCACATTTAATACAAGTTCTTTCCATAAACTTTGTTTTGTTAATGATGTTTAGGATTAACTTCTTTGACTGTTGATCTAGATCAATTCACATCCATGTGCTTTTATTACTTGTTTGTTTCCACATGTTTTGTCTGGTTTTGCAGCTAAAGATATGAAGATTGGGACTTGGAGCAGCAAGGAGAGAGGAACTGCTCACTTGAGGTGAGCCATATCTTTCATTTTTCTTGCATTTCATTTGATCTAGGAAAGGTGTTTGTGTTATGTATTCATTTGTTCTAGATCTAAACCATTCAAACTAGGGAGATCTATTTGAGTCCACTCATACAAATTGTCCACTTATTCCCAGAATCTATTACCTTCCCAAAATTCATAAGACTAATATTCCCCTCAAACCCATTGTCAATACTATTGGGTCCCCAACCTATCTTCTGGCCAAATCTTGGAAAATAAGTTGAAATCCCTGGTAGGTAACACAAACTCTTTTGTCAAAGAATCTACCTCTTTAATAAAATTAAGGATCTCAACGTGAAGTAAAAAGACATCCTCCTTAGTCTTGATGTTATATCTCTTTTCACCATGATTCCTAATGACAAAGATATAAAAATAATAGAATAAGTTACTGACCCTTAAACTATTATGTTTGTTGAAATTTGTCTTAGATCCACTTTCTTTAGTTTCCAAGGTGTTCTATATGAACAAACATGTTGTGTTGCTATGGGTTCACCCCTATCCCGGATAGTTTCCAACTTTTACATGGAACATTGCGAAACCAAATCCCTCAATTACTATCCCTTAAAACCTGATTTATAGGTCATATATGTTGATGACACCGTGAAATGGCCTTATGGAAAGGACAATCTCAACAAATTTACCGATCACTTAAATAGCCAATCCAAGCATATCCAATTCACCATGGAATTACAGGAAAATAATTCCATCCCTTTCTTGGATGTTTTCATCTCTTAGAAAGAGGATAGTTCCCTTGCCCATAAAGTTTTCCGTAAAAAGACTCATATTGAGATTTACCTTCATGTTGAATCTCACCATCATCCTTCCCAAAAACTTGGTGTCATCAACACCTTGTCTTCTGGAGATCTGCGAATATCTTACATTGAATACCTTGTCCTCTAGAGATCTACGAATATCTGACATTAAACACCTTGATAAAGAGAAACATCACCTTATTAGGAGTCTTGAAGAGAGATATTATAAGAGATGGAAGGTTGAAAAGGCATTTCATAGAGTTGGTCAGAACCCTAGGCCTGGTGAACAAAAGGATTCCTCGAAAGATCATAAGGTTTTACTCCCTTATGTTAAAGGAACCTATGAAAATATTGTGAGAATCCTTCGTAAATTCCATATAAATACTATATTTCAACTCCCTAATACCATCAAAATCCTTTTCAAATATGTCAAAGACTCAGTGAACCCTCAACTTTGAAAAGGTGTATATCATATTCCTTGCTCATGTGGCCTGTCTTCACCCTGTCTTACATTGGGGAATCAGGTAGAGATTTCCAGGTCGGAATCAAAGAACATAAGTATGCCATTATGCACAATCGTGTCAAGACCTCATCCTTAGCAGATCATTCAAATAAAACCAAGCATCATATTTGTATTGAGGATGTTAGTATCCTAGTCCAAGAATACCACTTATCCAGAAGACATGTAAGGGAGGCTATGGAGATTATTAAGGATAATAATTGTCTCAATAAAGGTTATGGTTTGAAACTTAGCAAATCATGGCTCCCAATTATTCATTCCTTATCAAGTAAGAACTTTCCTTTAAGTTAGCTCCCTTGTTGCATTTTCTCCCCTCCCTCCCCTTCTTTGCTCTTCTTTCTTTCTCCCTTGCTCTTCTCTTTTTATATTTGTTTCTTTTCTTGCTCTCATTGTTTCTTTTCTTCCATTTATTTCCTATTGTTTCTCTTCATTTGTTTTTCTTCTTTAATTTTTTTCTTTAGTCGTTGATATTTCTTTACTTGGTTTGATGTCTTTGTTTCTTTTCTTCCCCTTATTTACTTCTCTGGTTTTTAACTTCTTTTATTAAAATTTGTTGTGAAATCTTAGTAACTTATGTATTAATTATGCTTATAAATATTTTTGTTTCTTGCTTTGGTCTCTTGCATCTCCCTGGCCCTTAATTACTTTGTTTTTTCTCCCCTTTATTCTTATTTAATTCTCACTTTTTTTTCTTTTTAAATTAACTTATTAATTTATTATTCCTTTATTAATGTCTTATATTTTAATTTGTTTGTTCCTTATCTTATTAATTTATCTTTAATCTTTCTCATCAATTTGACTTTTATATTTTTAAATCAATTTTGTGCAAGTCGACTTGTTCCCTTAGTTTGATTTCTACGGTTTATGATGAATTTTTAAAGATGTTTTTTTAGGGTTTATGTTCTTTTCACTATTTATATATTGGGTAATCATCTATCCTCTTTTCATTCTTCCTATTTCTTAGATATTGATTGCTATATCCTTCCTTGTCCCAATGTTGGATCGTGTATCGCAGATCCAAAAGGTCAACCTAAATAACTCTAACACGGTGGATCCAAAATCCTTTAGTAACGATTATATTATTGTTCCTGCTTTGTTGATTGCTGGGATTTTCTTTGTGAACCTAACAACCATTGTGGGATTCTTGAACAAGAGGAAAGCTTATCTACAATTATATATCAATGGAAAACAAAAAACACAAGAAGATGCTAGAGTAGAAAGAACTACCTATTGGACCAATAAATGGTTGTTGCATCTCCAGCTAAACTATACATAGTTTCAGTGTCATAAACTTCCATGGAAGCCCAAAAATGCAATATATTTTGCTTACAAGGTTAGTTTACATCTTTGTTTTGAGGACTGTGACAGACCCTCGCAAATAGATCCCAACAAAAGAATGAGATTCTAAGTGATAACATAGATAAATCAAGATCTCTATTATGTATTTCCTTTGGATTGATATGAAGTTGCAAACAATTGATGAAATAAAACACAATTAATGAGTAAAATTGTTCTTTATCATGAACAAAATAGAGAAAAATAGAGACCCCCAAGGATTATTCTGAAGAAATATTAAACATAGAAAAATACAAACCCCCAAGTGTTAATATGAAGCAAAGCTAAACATGTAGTCACCTATTAATGCACATCATGCTAAAGAAGAAATGAACAATTTCTCAATTTATGAGCATGAACAATTTATAAAGAATTCTATATTTAAAATATTAACAATAGCTTGAAAATTAAATATGTCACTAATGTGAGCATTGTTGTGATTATAAGGCAATGATATTGTAAGCACCGGTTGTGATTACGAGACAATAATGGGAAAGAATATGGGGTTTAATAGTTATGGCCAACAAAATTCCTATTGATTATCGTGTAGAGGGATTGCTAATTATGCCTATACATGTTCTATAAACACAACCATTTAGAGCATTTTAGCCATTATAATCCCCTTTCTACTGGCATCAACATCGATGATTATAAACCCCACCTATTAAATCACATAATGCTAATGCAAACTTAAACAATTTCTCGATTTCTCGTCATGAACAATTTACAAACAATTCTATATTTTGAAATACTAACAATAGATTGAAAAATAAATGTGTCACTAATGTGAGCATTGATTGCTATGATTAGAAGCCAATAATATTGTAAGCATTGTTGAGATTAGGAGACAAAAATGGGAGAGAAGACGGGGCTTAACAATTATGAACAACAAAAGTCCTATGAACTACCATGTAAAGGGAAATGCCAATTATGCCTATACGTGTTCTTAAGCACGTCCATTTAGTGCAATTTAGTTATGGATGCCAATAGAAGAACCTTCATGAGCCTCACGCATCGACACAAGAAGCCTTCTCTCCATTGCATACATCATATCTTCTCTGTGATGAAATTAACTCATAATTTCATCCTAGAAAGACAACAAACTAATAATAAAATTGTCGAGAGGGGGAAGAAATCAATGATTATAACCCCCACACTATTAGCATCAACATCATAAAACTACTAAATCACTAAACTCCCACTGAATATATTAAATGCACTTGCCCTGAAAAATTGATAATTTGAGCTATCGTAAAAAAACAAATTGGTCTTGTCCTTGGACCTTTGAAGGGAATTAGAAAGAGTATCCATCCTCAAATTCACCTCACCGATATGGAATTTAAGGTATCGAATTGTAAATTATCTACCATACTCCATAAACTATGTTATGCTAGGTCATATATGTAGGTCAATGGAGTATGCAAAGTTGCTAAACAATGGCACTATTTATTTGATAGCTTAAGCATTCATTCAACCAATTCTAATGGAGTACCATAACTGACTAAAAACAATTCACGGATCTACCATTTTCCTGGTATGTTCAACTGTCTATGGAAACTCTATTGGTTAATCTCAATATTACACTATAGGTCTCACAAAACTAGAGTTTCTATTCAACAATTGTATTTTTTGTTTTTTCTAAAGCAATTTTAAATGGATAAGTAATATTAGTGATTCCGATGATCATAATTTAGAAACCAAAGAGATTGACTTCATACTTCCTATATTTTTACAAGTATAAAGGGAACCAAATTTTAGTAATCAACGTGGTATAACTATGCATACCAAAGGCTATGCAAGCTTAGTTATTGAACATTTGCCAAACATAGGTGATTCCATATTCTCTAAGCCCTTTGTTTCACATGACTTCCAAAATATTATTCATCATAGTATCTACATCCCTTACATGTAAAGCATCCTTCGCATCTTTTGTTGGTTAGAATGTTGTATCTTTCAGTAGATTTTTTGCAGTAGACTATGAACAATCAACTCAGATCCTGTTATATATATATAACATAATTATAAAGCCCCAAGAGTTAGCTCGATCGGTTGAGTTCTCGGAAGTTAGGCCTCCCAGTATGCGAGGTCGGGGGATCCATCCTCATAGACCCTCTTGGGGTTAGGCACGCAGCGGCCGCAGGGCGGAAACCCCTTCGGGGCGGGTCCGTCGGAAATTATTTCGTGGATGTAGCGGTTGGCTAAGCCAATTAAAGTGAACCACATGGAAAAAATAAAAATATAACATAATTATAAAAAATGTAAATATATATATATATATTTCAATAATGAGATAAATATATATATAAATAAGAATATATAATAATACCTAATATAATAATTTAACTAATAATAATGAATAGTTGTGACTTAAAAAAAGTTCATCTTAGAAAGAATTTGACAAAGTCCTCATGGACAAAGAAGAAGAGATCCCCTGCTTGAGAGATCATAATCAGAAACTACTTCTTCAAATCAAGAAGGTGAAGGGTAAATCACAAGACAATCAAAATCTAGAAGAGAAGAATCAAATCTTCAGAAGAAACTAGTAGAAAATATCGAAGAGAATGGTCACCTTAGGATGCATAAACAAGATCTAATGGATCAGATTCAGAAGCTTAAAGATGATGATAAATCGCAAGGAGAAATGATGAGGAATCTTAAAAATTATAAATATTTGTTGGAAAACAAGTTGGGGCAAATTCATAAGAGGACATCCAAGCATTCGAATTCAAAAATCAAAATTGAAGAAAAGGAAGCAAATACAAATCCAGTCATCGTCACAGTTCAAAAAGAAGCCAATCTAGTAAAAAAACAAACAACAAGAACTCCTTATCAACACCCAAATTATAAAAGTCATTTTGACCAACGACATGGTCAAAATGAACACAAACAAAGGAGTTATGATTTTAGAAAAGAAAGAACACAAGATCAACAAACTAAGCAGAAAATGAGAAGTTCCATCCAACAAAACGATCAACAAACAGCTCCAATGAAGATAGATCTCTGATGGGAAACTTCACAAACAAAACGACATTTTTTCTTGGGAATTTGTAACTTGTATCATCTTGTTTCGTCAAGAGTCACAGTTACTAACACACACAAAAATGACATATGACATTACAAGCAAAAAAAGCAGACATAAGCCTTGTCTTCAATAAGCTTTGAGGAAAAAGTTTCCATTAAGGGGAAGGCAATGTAAGAAATAAAATATTAAAATAATATGAATAATATATATAATAATATGAATAATAAAATAAAACATAATGTTAATTATATTTAACTAAGGGACATAACCTTTGGTGAGTAGTCACCATATAATCCCTATATATGCGGCTACATCCTCGTTGTAAATCATCATTATTTATCTTCTTATATCTATCAAAATGTGGGTTTTTTTTCAGAAATTGTGGGTTTATTTAGAGTTAATTGAGAATGTCCGGATACAGATATTACAGAGGAAAATGTTATATATATAACATAATTATAAAAAATAAAAATAATTAAAAAAGTAAATATATATATATATAATACCTAATATAATTATTTGACTAATAATAATGAATAGTTGTGACTTATGAAAAGTCATCTTATAAATTGACGAAGGCACTAAACAATTGGGCCTTCCCATTGTAAATAACATGTATCCGAGTTTTTAATAAAAATATAAATTATTCCAAAATTCAGTGTCTATTGGCATTTTTTTGTTTCAGATCCTATGCCAAAAATATTTCCCACATACTTATGCCTTGAAGGGAGCACTAAAAGTTGTAGCTGCACCGGTAATATTTGCACATAGTGCCCCTTCCAATTTGCATGACTTCTTGTACATAGAGAATCCACAGTTTTGTTATTTGCATCAAAATTGTAGACTTTATATATGGAAATGAAGCTGAGAGAACAACTAACATCATGGTTGGAACAACACAATACTCCGCAAGTCCTCCCATGCTATACATGTAAAATGGATTTCCAATATTGTGAAGAAATAAATGAGTTTCACTATCATAGAGTGTTTTTTAGCTTAGTTATAAGTAAAAATGGATCAAAAAAGGTCTTTCTAGTGGCAATAATGGTATCGATAACAACATGGATTAAAAGTATGATGGCCCATCAAATATAGGTTTCACTGATCCATATGGTGTATAGCCCTTGACCCACCTGACCCATCCAGTAGAGTGGTGTGGAATGACTGACAACTTAAACAGTTTGTGTTAATCATAAGACACTTTTTTCTCCCTACCCTATGTAGTTATGGTTGGAGCCTTGGATTAGTTTTAGTGTTTGAATAAGGTGATTTGTGGAAATTTGGATTGCCAAAAACAATACAACCTTTCAAGAAAAGTTAAATGTCCCCGAATTGGTAGTAGAAAACAGTGTTAGCATACTATCCCACTTCCCTCAAGGAAAAGGGAAAGCACTAGTCCAAAGGATTAAAATGGAAGAAATAAATAAGACCATGCCTTGGGATTTCTTTGATGGTGCCTCTCAAAATACACGGTCTCAATGTGGAGGGAGGGAGCAATTCTCTATTTTTTAGACTCTCATTATTTTAAGATCTCTTTGGGTTTTGGAGAAGGAAAAAATAACTTTGCAGAACTTCTCTCTCTCAGATTACTCCTCCTCTTTATTATGGAAAAGGGGTGCCAAAACCTACAAGTATTTGGGGATTCACTGTTGGTCATAAACTAGATAAAAGGAACACAAAGATGCACACACACATGTCTATCTCCTTTACTTGATACAATTCATGATATTAAGTCAAATTTTAATTATTTTACAAGCACACATGTTTATAGGGAAAGGAATAGGATAGCAGACTCATTATCTAAAGAGGGTCTACAACAGGACAAAGGAAAATTTAAAATAAAAGAACATATTGGAGAATATACCTTTCAATACTATCATCGTCCCTTTAAAAAAACAGATCGTGATTCAGATGAAACTATCAGTTAGCATCCTTCTTCATACAACTCTCAATTTTTGTTTTCATGTATCTATGGGACTTATGTCGAAACTTATACAACTACAACATTGTCATTAAAAGTGGATCAAATCTGGATTTTTTTGCTAAGAACAATATGGGGTGATGATATCAAGTAGCACTTTTTTTATTTGTATTTGATGTAATGTAAGAGCATATAAAAGAACAACTCTATGTTTTGGTCTATACTCTCGGAATATATGCGAGGCAAATATCTGCAAAATGTAATTTTACACTCTTATGAGTAATAAAATTATGATTTTTTTTCCATGGAGAAAAAAAGGTGATTTGTGGAAAAAGAGAATTACAATATCTCAAGTATATTCAAGCTTCACTTGGAGAATGATATGTTTAGAGAGAAGGATCTACATAAGAATCATCCATAAGTTAAAGAATGACAATGTGGCTTTTGTAGGAAATTATTTATTTCATAGAATTTATTTGATCAACATTTTGATAATAGTCATCATAACTTGTTGAACATTGAAATCCACTAGAGTTTGTTCATAACTTCCACTTGATAATGGGAGTTTTTTCATGCAATAGATATCATTGTGAACAAGTTCCATTCCGTCACGTGCTCTCCATGCTTTCCTGGAATCAAAGGGTGTCCGATGATGATTTTTAAAACACACATCCTCTACAAACTCCATCAGGTGGAACAATATTTGGGAGACCAGTAATCATATTTTTTGTTACCATCATCTTCAAAATTTGAAAGTTCAGATGTCCAAGTCATTCATGCCAAATTTGACTTATGTCGTCTATCTAAGCAATGAGTGCAGTCGAACGAGTCAGTCGAAAATCATTCCTAGGTGATTCACAAAACTTGTGGAATATGTCTTTGGGATCTAAGTAGCATAAAGTAACAGTCACCCCCCATGCCTTAGATCCTTTACAATAAAGTGATAAAATAAACAGTGTTTCTAGTATGTGTAACTTAAGCAACCGACAACAACTTTGCACTCAAGTTAGGCACATGATAGAAATTGGAGATTTGACCATGTCAAAATTCAACATTTTTGCTTTCAACGACCATGGTAGCATAAGCATCAGCTACATATATATTTTGTTTTGTAGCTCCACTTAAGGAAGAGAATAGAGAATCATTATTAGCCATATGATGAGTGTAACCAAAATCAACTATCTACTCGGTATGAGTGGTGTGAGCATGCAATGCCTAGGAAGTGATAATAGAAAAGGTGAAGTTATCTACAGGTCAATTGATCGAAGAACCATTTGACATGCCTTCTTTGAGATGCTTGACCTTTTCTTTCAAATCCTTTGTCTTCTTCTAGTATGTTTTCTCCACATGTCCCACCTTTCCACAGTAGTGAAAGTTTTTATTCTTGGTTGATGTTGACTCATGAGTCTTTCCTTTAGTATGTTGGTCGATACACTCTAGTCATTTATCCGGTTGACCATGTTCTTTAAAATTTTGCTTAACCTTGCCTTTGAGAAAGTGAGCCTGGAGTCTGCTACCAAGATTCCCTTCATCAAGCATATTTTGTTGATCCTTGATCAATAAATTACAGAATGTATCAAAGAAAATTCCTTATTATCTTCTTTGCATGGCATCCAATTGGCACTAAATGAGGAGCAAAATACATCATAAGGTGTCCTCAAATTCATCAAGACCAATTCAATGAGATGGCCATCCTTATTTGGAAAAATTTTTCCACATTCTCCAAATTTCAATTGTAGCTCTTTGATACAAGCCAAATAGTCCTCAATCCTTTCAAAGGAATGGGAATATAGAGAGATCAATTCTTTTTCTATTTGCATCACTTGACTTTCATTAGCCTTGTCGAACAACGAATTCAAATTATTCCAAATGGAATTAGGGTAGTCGATCCCACTTGTATGAAAGCGAATCTCCCTTGAAATACAGGTCGTGATGAAACCAATAGCCGCATCCTTCTTTTCATCAATGACAAACTTATCTTGGTCATTAATCACGATCTTAGTATATTGCCATAGTCCTTTTCTCTTCAACAATGTTTCCATATCCGATGCCCATATTGCATAATTGTGGTCATTCATAATGACAGGTTCTATCTTGGAATCCATCCTTCTGATATCAAACATATATGATCCAAGTTTAAAGTTCTCGTGGAAAAATATTCATCCTAGAGTCAATCAACCCTATATCCAATTCAACACAACTCACAAACAACATTCTAGGTCAAAAACCAATTGCTCTGATACCATGTTGGGAAACCCCTTTGAACTATTGGACATAAAAGAAAATGGCAGAAGGGATAAGTAATCCAAGAAGAGGAGTGGTGTCTAAAAGAACCATTTACAACACTTAAGCACAACACATTATGATCGAAACATCACAATGAATTATTCAACTTCTATTGCAATGTTCTTTAATACAACCCATAGGGTCATTCATTTATAGTCTCCAGATCTAACAAACTCCCTTGAAGTGAGGATGATCTAGTCCACAAATAATGGTCATCGGTTATAACTATTTCTAGATAATCCATAACATCATGTTGATTAGTCAAATATTTTAGTCAAGACAACCACTGCCTCGTTGACCATTCAGTGGATTGATCAATCTACCACTCAGTTGACTGCGTTGCTAGTCAACTGGTGTCTTTCAAACGACTGTCTCCAGAAGATCCAAAGATACGATGACCTGCATAGCCTTTGGTTCCAACACATCTCTTGTGGGTAATTTTACTCTCCCTTCACCAATATGTTATATTAATGATATGCTGATATACATGATAACTTAAGTAGACATAGATTCCACAATCCTTCCATCAACATGACTTTTGGTTGAGGGATTAGTCTCTTCACACCCAATCCAATCTGAATGTCTCTTTGTGGAAAAAGATATGTGGGTTGTGTTCAATCCTTATAATATTGGATATGTGGAAGCGAATATGTCTTTGTCTCCAATTGAAATTTCTTACCAAGCCATTCATATGGCTTCTAAAATTCATGATTGGAATCTTCACCATCAAGAGGAATATGATCCGTCTACTTCACCCATTTGGGCAATCAACCCTCCTACATTTAATGACTTATTGGATACAATTTTTCCTTCTAATGAAGTTATTCTCGAAGAAATAACCAATTTTGAATGGCCTTGGGAAGACATGCATCATATATCATATTTTCTTCATGAAATAGAAAAAATGGATGTAGGCCCCAAAGGTTTTATTTCTCACAAAGATATCAAATGGTACTGTTGTCACATCCATAGTAGTTGGGACTACCATGATTGTAGACCGGTTTTGAGCATATTTTTGAGCCAACCCTTTGCTATGTTATGCATGAGATCAACAGTTGATGAGTTTTTTATTGATGAGCACTCTTATATTCAGTGGACCCAAAACATATATATTTTTAGTCTCATGTCAGGACTAAGCCTCATGACCCCAAGTTAATGACTGAGTTAACCATTCGTATCCATTCAGAGCAGATATGATGACAGTTCCCATGATGTATTCAGCAATAGTGTTCTAGTTCCATTCAGGTGTTTCAGGTATATGACCCAAAAATTATATGGTTTTCGCACTTGGATTGCTATTTATGTTCGTTTATTTATCTTGGTAGCTTGACTAGATGTATGGTGGTTATGCATTGGAGATATTATATGCTGCTCTTGTTTGTTGGTTTAAAGTAGAGGTGATTTATTTACTCTCAATAAGAGGCTCTTGTGTATACTCGTTGGTCATGCCCTTCTCATAGTATGGACTGTCATTCCCCCCCCACAGGGTCTTTGCTAGTCATGGCACCATTTGGCGCTTTCCCCATCCATATGTTATCATCCATTCTTGATTGTATCCCAACTTACACCTTAGCTAGTGATATTGAGGACTTCTCCCAACTTATGCCTCTATGTTGGATAGACTCCATGTTTTTTTCATGTCTAGACTCTGGAGTGTGTGATTCTAGTCATAGGGATTGTTCTCCTTTAGTACTCGAAACCAAGTATGCCTAACAAAAGTGTCTTTAGACACTAAATCATTAGAACTTAAATGTTTATGCAAATGGATGCCAAGTCAACAAAAACAATGTTGCTAAACACTATTTCAAATAAATTAAATGTCTCCCGTAGCTAGTCAGTTGCCAAGGGAAGAGCACTCACCCTTTGTATGATTTAAGGTTATTTGCCTCTACGGGGAAACGGGGTGGTCACTCCATCGCACCTATGTACGGTGGTGGGAAATGGAGGTCATACAGAGTCATTAAGGCGGAGGCCCGCAAGGCTATTTAGGGAACCTGCTCTTGGAGGATGATTAGTGAAAGTTGATATAAAGTAAAATTTAATGTTAAATATTAAAGTGTGCAAATTTGACAATGAGTTAAATGCAATTAAGGTTGCTTGTCTAGAGTCTACTAGAAGCAGTCTCATCACTCTACCCATTTGTGAGACAAGGCTATCCCCTTAGTGTTTCTCTATCCAGCGTATGTATAAGTGGCTTCCCTTTATCCCTCATACGAAATGTCACAATGTTGAGGTTTTCAAGTCAAACCCATTAGCCTAGCCTTGTTTATTCCACCTTCACCCATTTCTAGCAAAATTTCCAAGTTTATAAATGAGTATATACTTGAGGTTCTTGCTTATAGTGATTGGTTACTTGATCTAGACTTATTATTTAAGTTTTATATTCATGATCGCCAGTTAAATTCCACTTTATGCTTTAGTCTCGCTGCTAATATAAATAAGGGAACATATTTTATCCATTTTTACTTGCATCATTAATGATTTCTAGCCTGTGTCGTTATTTTGATCATTCTTGACCTGGTCAACCAAGTTTAACCAGGTCAACAACGGGATCCGGGATGAGTTTGGCCAACAGTATTCAATATTGATTATTCATGGTCCTTTGATTCCCATTATATGGTTCCATGTTTTAGAAAGTGGTTTCATATGATGGTTTGTGGTATTTTTATTATTATGAGCAGTTACGGGCCATTATTTTATTTATCTGGGCATGGATGGACTTACAGATGCATCTCTTGATAGGCACATGGTGTATGAGTACTCATTCCTAGTTGACTTGGACACTCTGAGTCCATTTCCACACTCAATTTTCAGTTCCGGGAACATACAGTGTATGTTATGGTGAGTTCATCATCTAGCAATAATTTTCCATATAAAAATGGCTTATACAGGATTCACTGAGATCATTTATTTTCTCCTAGGGCGCTACCTAGGAGATATGGGATGCAACCACTTGTTATTACCATATTCCCATGTCCCCAAATTATTGGTGCAGTCATATTGGTGCCCAGAGCACTTGGAAGTGAGTTACATGCATTTTTATCTTTTCGAGGTGATGTTCCAACAGTAAAATAATGGAAGAATGGCTAGAAAGGAAATCGATTTGGCTCACCGAGGAAAAGAAATCACATGAGATTGGTCCTCGACTTATTTTTGGTGATTCCTACATCATCCATCTTGGTATTCACCATCAGTGGGGTCCACACGTCCTCCTACTCATCATTTGGAGGTGTCATCTTGTGTTATTGGGGGCACACGTCCTAGTGACATTAGTCACTTTATGTTATATCTTATGTTTATTGTACATGGGGTTGGCTAGTGAAGATGTTATATACCTCCTATCCCCACAACATGATGTTATATTGATGTCCTAGTGTCATGTCATGTCATACGTCCCCCCTAGGGCGTCATTGAGGGAGTGTGTCCCCCTCTTTTAGAGTGATCTCATGTATATATCATCCGACACTTGTTGGTTGTTGATCTTGTTGTATCATATTTTAATCCTATCCCTTCATACTTTTGTGGTTTAGGGTTTTGGATTGTGAGAGCCTATTTATATTATCTATCACCATTTGTAAATGGACTTTTGGCTCTGTAATATTGGAATAAAAACACCATTTTTGCAGATCTATCTTGAATGTTTTGATTAATTTTTTTGTGCATGATTGGAATGCCTCTCTTTTTGACATCTTAGTGGATTTTGTATGATTTCATCACTGTTTTAGTGGAGGCCAAATTGATTGTCTGTAGGGGTGCGATTTTCTTAGGGGACTAATTGTGAGGGTTTCTCGATCAATTCGCTTGAGCAAATATCTTCATCTTCCAGGGAGTAAACAATTGTGAATTTTTCCATTGAGTTATTGTCTTTTAGATGTCTTGCATGGTTTCTTTTTATCTGTGAGAAAATCTAACATTTGTTGTTTGTCCTTGCAGGTATAGAGGCCGCACTTCCTCCTTCAACCCACATGTTTTAACTTGGAATCATATGGATCTTGCTTGGAATCATATGGATCTTGCTTGCAATTGTAACCAATTGTTAGGATCATCAATGTACTTGGAGACCGCAAGCAATTTGAGGTAATATCTACAAGGTATGTTGGATTTTCATGCTCCTACTCCAATTTTCATTCAATTTCCTAAAGTTTAAAACCCTATATTTTTAGATATGATAGATCCGGAGATCATTTGTGCATAAGGACTAACACCCAAGTTCAAAATCATAGAAAATACCTAGAGACCAAGTTTGGGCCAAATCCAAGTCCATTAACCCACAGATCTAGCGCTGGTCACTCTTAGGAAATTCGCCCTGTAATGTGCCCAATAAGAAATCAGGAATATTATCTCCAAGGTTCCAACTTAATTATGTTGATTTTCAACTTTTCCCCAAACAGTTGCTTGTGAAGTCTTATGAGATGTTGTCGTTCAACAAAAATGGAGTGTATGTGTATTTATGATGTATGTTAAAGGTGTGATGCTCTCTAATGTGTTTAGAGTCCACTGGTTTGTGTCCCAAATCATATTTGATATAAAATTGGAAGCTCGTAAAGAAACTTGGAACACTAGTTCAAGTTTAGCCACACTGAACACAGGGTTTCCAACTCTTCCCAAAAAATACCATCGCAACTGGAATTATCCCAATATAAATTTAATGGACTCAAACAGACTGAAATAAAAATATCTGACCCACTGATAGACTCCATAGAACTTCCAAAGAAGTATGAAAGGCACCCTATCAAGACTAGTGAGAAACTAGCTCGGTTTCCCAAACAGCTCCATTTAGACCATGAAACTCCCAAATAAACACAAATAACTTACTAACAGACTTCAGGGAGTTGTTATGAAAGTTTTATACACATTGTCTTAAGATTGCTTAACCATACTAGTGGATTTGCACATACATCACCCATAAACTTGAACATGGAACACCATATGATGAAAGGCTCTATAAATATTTATTATGAATGTATGGAAATAGTAAATATACTGAGTACAACAATATATGTCTCTTACATAAGCTCAAAATCCAAGAAATACAGAGATAGAAAAGTAGTGGTGCGCCCCTCCACAAGAAGAGATGTCGAATATAGTAGATTTAGTAAAATGATGATATATCGGGCATACATAAACCTTTTTGAGTGAAAAAAAAGTGTTTACCACTTGAAATGATGCTCTGAATGCAATGGAATAAGACTCACATCCCATAAATTATCATAAGTATCGAAATCGGAACCACCATTTCGTCCCAACAACACCGGTCCAAGCTCTAAATCAATAGAAAGAAACTCCAAATGATAGGAATTCGAACCCACTACTATAGATGAACATATAACCTGAAATAAACCTTTGTAGAGAAATATGGAAGTGATTTCTCTCCTCAATAATCAATTGCAATGAAGCACAATGAAGAGATTTGGATGATCTCCTCCTCTCTACTAGCTAGGGTGGAATCTTTCACCATTGAAACTAGTTCAAAAATGCAAGGGGCACATCTACCAAGTATGAGAATCTCAATGGATCTCCAATACCAAAATACAAATGACCAAAATATCTTTCACTTGTGTCTTCATCCCTTTTATAAATCTTCATGGATCATTTCCCCCTCATTCTAGAATTCTCTCACAAATATTCAATAAAATATTAATAAATGTTATTTTTATGAGATAATGACACATCGGGATTCATTAAATTCCTATCTAATGTTATTTGGCCAAATAATAACTCCATATACCTTGGAAATTAGAATTGAGCGGCTTAGCTTGATTTTGAGGAAGTTACATTAGCATGTCAGCCCACCCTTCTCCTCTACCACCCTCTTTGCCTAAATTTAGGACCTGCAACATTATTAGATTGTCATAAGTTGTTATAAGTTGTCATAGGACCTAAATCTTGTCATAAGTTGTCATAGATGTCTTAGGCTTTCATATATTTTCTATTTTTATCCCGGGGAGTTACAACCCATGAGATTCCTCCATGATAGGATTCCTTCCACCTTGGATGGGAGTTACACCACACATTTAGACTCATTCCACCACTAATGCGCCCTCCTTGTCCAAATTATCTCAAAATATTAATAAAATTGATTTTTAAGAGAGAATGATTCCTTGCTCCATAAATTTTTCCCTTTGACCTTGGTTTTCCATAGTGCCTCATGACCCCAATTCACTAATTTACTGTTCTTCTTTAATTTGTACAAGTGACTTTATACCATTGAATTCCCTAGTAATGGAGTGGTCCATAGTAAAAAAATTGGGGACATTACAGCCCTCTCCACCCAAGATTGCTTGTCCTCAAGCAATTTAAACTTGGGAATGGTAATGGGACAACACATCAATGTGAAGGATTCCAGGATCCCATGATCTAATGTGTATCATCCCATACATCGGAAATACATAGAGAGGTGTTTCATCATGAAACATAATACAATTATACAATGATATACCAAAGATATTCTACAACAAAGAATCCACCAAGTGTTTGTTCATTCAAGCAAAGAGATCATAATTTGCCCCATACACACAAGCATTAAGTATCATATCAAATTTGCTCCATTGACATAGGTGAGGATCCCATGTCCTATAATGCTGCTCCAACAGAATGTAAGATGTGTCAAAATAATCATCCATGTGTTCTTTCATCCAAGAAGTGAATGAAGAACCTCCACCAAAATCTGAACCAAGTAAGAAGCAAAGAAAACAAGGAGACGTCAAGTGGCTCAAATAAGTCTCATAAATACATCCATGAATGTCAGAGTCATCAAATGAGAGAAATGGATGTTGCTTCAAGGAGGTGTCAAATAATTCTTCCATGTGTCCTTTCACCCAAACAATGGATGAAGGAAATCTCTCATCAAGTAAGGAGCAAAGAGAACAATGAGTCTTCAAGGGGCTCAAAGGAGTACCATATGTGCATCCATGAAGATGTGTATCATCATAAGGTAACAAAGGATGCTGCTGAAAATGTAAATAAGAAGGTGCTTTAGTCATGTCATCATCAAAAGGAGAGATAGGAGTTTCATACTACTCATGTGGTACCATCAAAAAGAAAAATTTCACCCATACTTCATTAGGATGAATGCTGCAAAACGTGGAAGTGTAGGATGTAGGAGAATGAACTAACTAACCCAAATGATCAGAAAGTGAAAAAGTTTCATCATGTGAAAGATCCATAATGGTAGGATCATGCACCTCCTCAAAAGTGCAAAACTTTCCTCATAGGTTGGTTCCAAGGTAGTAGAATCATGCACTTCTTCAAAAAGTGCGTAACCATCATCAAGAGGCAACTCAAGTTCCTTTTCCACCACAAGTGCTTGGCTCTCATCAAGATCATATTCAAACACATTAAACTCATGCAAATCACCATGTTTCTCATGATCCATCATGTCATGAGAATACTCCAAGCAATCTACCATATGAAAATTTGAAACATAGGAGGAAGAACAAGTATTTTGCAACCTCTCAAGAAGTTGCCCATTTTGAATTTTAAGCTTACGAATATCCTCATTATTCTTCAAGTATGTCTCATGTAACCATTCATTAAGATCAACCAAATTGTTTCTATCAAAAAGGGAAGACATGAAATTACCTTCGATGTTGCACATTGCTTTTTGAATTTGGCATGCGGTATGGATTCCCATCTGGTCAAAGCTATAGGAATAATTGAAAACTTTCCAATAATAATTAGATGCATGCTCAAGTGTTGAGTTCAATATGAATGTCTTGGTTCTAGATGTCCCAGATGTCTGGGGAATGTTATTATCTAGGGAATGGTCCACTAGGCTTGGGGGTAGTGCACAAATGGATCTCACATACGCCACTATTCCAATTGGAAATGGTTAGACCGTCACCTTGTTAAATGAACCACCCATGAAAGAGCATGTAGAAACACCTGAGCAATTATTTAATGAGGTTGTATATTCAAGTGATGAAATTGGAAATTTTATGGTTTTGGCAAATTAATGGGAGGATATAAAACAACATCCTTCAATATATAACAACACATCAATGTGAAGGATTCCATGATCCCATGATCTAATGTGTATCATCCCATACATCGGAAATACATAGAGAGGTGTTTCATCATGAAACATAATACAATTATACAATGATATACCAAAGATATTCTACAACAAAGAATCCACCAAGTGTTTGTTCATCCAAGCAAAGAGATCATAATTTGCCCCATACACACAAGCATTAAGTATCATATCAAATTTGCTCCATTGACATAGGTGAGGATCCCATGTCCTATAATGCTGCTCCAACAGAATGTAAGATGTGTCAAAATAATCATCCATGTGTTCTTTCATCCAAGAAGTGAATGAAGAACCTCCACCAAAATCTGAACCAAGTAAGAAGCAAAGAAAACAAGGAGACGTCAAGTGGCTCAAATAAGTCTCATAAATACATCCATGAATGTCAGAGTCATCAAATGAGAGAAATGGATGTTGCTTCAAGGAGGTGTCAAATAATTCTTCCATGTGTCCTTTCACCCAAACAATGGATGAAGGAAATCTCTCATCAAGTAAGGAGCAAAGAGAACACTGAGTCTTCAAGGGGCTCAAAGGAGTACCATATGTGCATCCATGAAGATGTGTATCATCATAAGGTAACAAAGGATGCTGCTGAAAATGTAAATAAGAAGGTGCTTTAGTCATGTCATCATCAAAAGGAGAGATAGGAGTTTCATACTACTCATGTGGTACCATCAAAAAGAAAAATTTCACCCATACTTCATTAGGATGAATGCTGCAAAACGTGGAAGTGTAGGATGTAGGAGAATGAACTAACTAACCCAAATGATCAGAAAGTGAAAAAGTTTCATCATGTGAAAGATCCATAATGGTAGGATCATGCACCTCCTCAAAAGTGCAAAACTTTCCTCATAGGTTGGTTCCAAGGTAGTAGAATCATGCACTTCTTCAAAAAGTGTGTAACCATCATCAAGAGGCAACTCAAGTTCCTTTTCCACCACAAGTGCTTGGCTCTCATCAAGATCATATTCAAACACATTAAACTCATGCAAATCACCATGTTTCTCATGATCCATCATGTCATGAGAATACTCCAAGCAATCTACCATATGAAAATTTGAAACATAGGAGGAAGAACAAGTATTTTGCAACCTCTCAAGAAGTTGCCCATTTTGAATTTTAAGCTTACGAATATCCTCATTATTCTTCAAGTATGTCTCATGTAACCATTCATTAAGATCAACCAAATTGTTTCTATCAAAAAGGGAAGACATGAAATTACCTTCGATGTTGCACATTGCTTTTTGAATTTGGCATGCGGTATGGATTCCCATCTGGTCAAAGCTATAGGAATAATTGAAAACTTTCCAGTAATAATTAGATGCATGCTCAAGTGTTGAGTTCAATATGAATGTCTTGGTTCTAGATGTCCCAGATGTCTGGGGAATGTTATTATCTAGGGAATGGTCCACTAGGCTTGGGGGTAGTGCACAAATGGATCTCACATACGCCACTATTCCAATTGGAAATGGTTAGACCATCACCTTGTTAAATGAACCACCCATGAAAGAGCATGTAGAAACACCTGAGCAATTATTTAATGAGGTTGTATATTCAAGTGATGAAATTGGAAATTTTATGGTTTTGGCAAATTAATGGGAGGATATAAAACAACATCCTTTCCCACCAATCCAACTCTGGAAAATGCACTTTGATGGGGCTAGATCTCAACATGGTGCGGGTGCTAGTATTTTCCTAACCTCACCTACTGGGGAAGAAAGCTCATACTCTTTTCATTTAGAATTTGATTGCACAAACAATGTGGCAAAGTATGAGGCTTTGCTTTTAGGCCTAGAAATTGTTTGGGAAAAGAATATCATGGCTATAGCAGTGATAGGATATTATGACCTCATTGTATCCTAGGTCAAGAACCAATTTGTTGCTAAGAACAATATACTTAGGGATTATAGAAATGCAATGTGGGACAAAATCGAATGCTTTGATGCTTTTGGAATTAGATCCATCTCGCAAGACCAAAATACAGTAGTTGATGATTTATCTGTCACTGCCAGTACATTCCAAGTCTAGGAATCCTTGTCCCAAAGAAACTGTAAGGTTGAAGTCCTCTTTAGACCTTCTATCCCTGATAACCAAGCGCATTGGAATGTCTTTGACGATGATGCTCAGATCATCCAATTTCTGACTGCTTCTCATACGTCCCCTATGATTAACTTTGAATACCAATTGAAGGGTAAAACTGTTGAAGACATGGACATAATGGATGTTGTTTTTCCTCTGGAGAAGAAATTTAACTGACATGATGAATAAAAAGGAAGGTGATTTGAGCCAGTTAATGAAATAATTGAAATTAATGTTGTCTTGTTCGTCTCTCCAAAGATGATCAAAATTGGGGAAAATGCTTCCAAGGTAGAGAGAAGGAATATTGAGGACTTGATTAGAGAATATAAGGATGTTTTTGCATGGACATACGATGATTTGAAGACGTATGATCAATCTGTTATCAAGCATACCATTCCTCTTAAAGAAGGAGCTAAGCCTTACCATTAGAAACTTCGTAACATTAACCCAAAATTGGCCCCATTGGTCAAGAAGGAATTGGAAAAGATGTTATCAGCAGGGATCATAAGGCCTGTCATACATACAACATGGGTTTCAAATCCCGTGATTGTAAGAAAGAAGAGTGGGGAAATTAGAATTTGCATAGACTTCAGAAATTTGAATCAAGCTTCATTAAAGGATAATTACCCGTTGCCTAACATGGAGAACCTTTTTCAAAGCGTGACTAGTGCTGGGATGTTGTCAACGCTGGATGGATTTTCAAGTTATAACCAAGTTCAAATTAAGAAAGAAGATCGGGTAAAAACAACGTTTACAACACCTTGGGGAACATATGAATACATCTGCATGCCATTTGGTTTGTTAAATGTCGGTTCAACTTTTCAAAGAGAAATGGACCAAGAATTTAGTGAATTGATTGGCAAAATCATTGTTATTTATTAGGATGATTTAACAATCTTTTCCAAAGAGAGATGTGATCACGTTACTCACCACAGGAAATTTTTTGATAGATGTCGTAAATTTGGTATCTCTCTCAATCCGAAGAAATCCACTTTTGGTGTGACGAGGGAAAACGTTTAGGTCATATAGTCTCCAAAGAAGGTATCCGAATAGATACTGAGTGAGTGCAATCCATTCAAGCCATTCCTACACCGTGTGATGTCAAATCACTTTGATCCTTTTTAGTTGGGAAAATAAAGTTTGTAAGAAGTTTTATCCCTAACTTAGGTGAGTTAACAAAACCATTGAATGCTTTACTGAATAAAGGCGTAAAATATCTTTGGGATAAGAGTTGTGCCACTTTATTTGAATCATTACAGAAATCCATTTCCATTGCTCCTGTGTTTGTGTGTCCTAATTACCACAAGGAATTCCTGATCTACTCATATGCATCTGAAGATACTATAGCGGATGTCTTATTGCAAAAGAATGAGGAGAACCATGAACAACATGTTGCCTTTATGAGTAACAATCTGAGAGATGCCAAACTAAACTATACAACCACCGAAAATAAATCTTATGCCTTGGTTAAGTCCTTGAAGCATTTCAGGATATATGTTGGGTATTCTAAGATATTGGCCTACATCCCTTATCAAGCAGTTAAGGATGTTCTATCTCAACATGATGGTATCAGATTCAGAGGAAATTGGATATCTAGAATTCAAGAGTATGGCATCGAAATTAAACCAATTAAGATAGTGAAGGGGCACAGATTATCCCAACTTCTGACTAAAACCAAAGTGCAAATTGATGCTAATCATGAAGCAATGGAGATTGGAAATACAATGATATTTTATGTGGATGAGGAAATGGTACAAAGATATTATTTACTATCTCAAAAAATTGACTTTCCTGACCACTTGTTAGACCACCAAAGAAGAGCCCTGAGATTAAAAGCATCCAAGTATGTGTTAACATATGATGGATTGGGGTGGAGAAATCCAGACAGGATTATCCTAAAATGTGTAAATCCTAATGAATCCCAAAAGATCATGACAAAAATGTATGCAGGTTTGTGTGGTGGCCACTATGCCCCAAGGGCCACGACAATAAAGATTATGCGAGCAAGGTATTATTGGCCCACTTTATTCAAGGATGTGCATGCTTTTGTTAGAGTTTTTCAAGAGTGCCAGTTTTTCTCCAGGAGGCCAAGATTACCAGCACTCCCTTTGTCTCTGGTTATTATAGAGGCCCCCTTTCAACAACGAGGAATGGATTTTGTTGGACGTTTCGATTCGAGTTCCTCCAATGGGTATAAATACATCTTAACTTGTACTGATTATTTCACTCATTGATTCGAAGCAATCCCTACAAAGAAGGACCCCGCGGAGGCGTTGGTTAAATTTTTAGAAGAAAATATAGTGTCTAGATATGGTTGCCCTTTAAAAATCACCACGAATAATGCAAAGGCGTTTAGCAAGATTGAGATGTCCACCTTTTGTTTGAATCATGGAATTACTTTGTCTCATTCTTCAAATTACTATCCCCAGGGAAATGGTTTGGCCGAATCAAGCAATAAGAATCTAATTCGACTCTTGAAACGAATGGTAGGAGAAAATAAGAGAAGTTGGGATAATAAACTAAAATATGCTCTTTGGGAAGACATGACAACAATTAAAAGGATAACTAGTAAATCCCCTATTGAATTATTTTATGGCCAGAACTGTAGATTTCCTATCAATCTCCAAATTCCCGTTTATGAATTGTTGCACCAATGTTCTTCGGATCAGGAGGCCATGCATGAAAGAATTGACAAGTTGGTGGAATTGGATGAATTTAGAAGGGAAGCATGGAATAGAACGATCATAGAGAAAGAAAGAATTAAGGGCACCTTTGACCAAAGGAATATAGATGTTAAGTTTGGAGTATGTTAGTTTTTCTTTGGGACAAAAATAAAGAAAAACCAGGAAATCGTGGAAAGCTAGAAAAGTTATGGATGGGCCCCTATTGAATAAGCAAGATAGCAGGAAAAGGTTCGGTTTGGTTAGAAACTTGGGATGGTGATGAATTGGAGTTTCTAGTGAACATGTTGTTTTTAAAAGACTACTACCCATTTATCTCTTCAGGGTAGATGAATCTCTTTCCTGGTATCTTAGGGTAGCTACGAAACTAGATAATCTCACTTGTGCAGTAGTTAGTTGTCTTTTCCATTGAGTCTGGCACCTTTCCGTCTTGTCTGTTTACTTTTGTTTCTTACAATTCAATAAAAAAAAATCTATTATTAGATTAGCATTTTATTTATGCATTATTTTATATATATGCGGGTTAGTGACAACCAGTCTATCAAATTGGTATAGTGTTTATATTTTGCATATCATAGGTTCAAATCTGAAGATGATGCAGATTCCCGAGTGCATGTTCGAGGATGGATGCATTAAGTGTTGTGGACCAGAGATTTTTGAGGTTCCGAAGCACTCTCTCCCTTAGAACACTTGTACCAACTAGATCCAGATGTTGTCACATCCATAGTAGACGGGGCTACCGTGATTGAAGACCAATTTTGAGCATATTTCTAAGCTAGTCCTTTGCCATGATATGCACGAGATCAACAGTTGATGAGCATTTTATTGATGATCACTCTTACATTCAGTGGAACCAAAGCATATATATTTTCAGTCTCATGTCAGGACTAAGCCTCATGACCCTAGGTCGATGACTAAGTTATCCATTCTTATCCATTCATAGAAGATATGATGACAATGCCCATGATGTGTTCGGCAATAGTGTTCCAATGCCATTAAGGTGTTTCAGTTATATGACCCAATAGGTATATGGTTTTTGCACTTGGATTTTTATTTTTGCTCATTTATTTATCTTGGTAGCTTGATTGGGTGTATGGTGGTTATGCATTGGTGATATTATATGTTTCTCTTGTTTGTTGGTTTAGAGTAGAGGTGATTCAGTTACTTTGAGTAAGAGGTTCTTGTGTCTACTCGTTGGTCATTCCCTTCTCATAGTATGGACTTGGTCACCCCCCCCATAGGGTCTTTGATAGACATGGCACCATTTGGTGCTTTCCCTATCCATCCGTTATCATCCATTCTTGATTGTATCCGACTTACACCTTAACTAGTGATATCGAGGACTTCCTCCCACTTATGCGTCTGTGTTGGATAGACTCCAAGTTTTCTTTGTGTCTCGGCTCTGGAGTGTGTGATTCTAGTCACAGGGATTGTTCTCCTTTAGTCCTCGAAACCAAGTATGCCTAACAAAAGTGTCTTTAGACACTAAAGCATCATAACTTAATTTTTTTTATTATCTAAATGGATGCTAAGTCAACAAAAACAGTGTTGCTAAACACTATTGCAAATACATTAAATGTCTACCGTAGCTAGTCAGTTTCCAAGGGACGAGCACTCATCCTTTGTATGATGTAAGGCCATTTGAATCTACAAGGAAACAGGGTGGTCACTCCATCACACCTATGGACGGTGGCGGGTAATGGAGGTCATGCTGAGTCATTATTTGAGGCCCGCAAGGCTATTCGGGGCACTTGCTCTTGGAGGATGATTAATGAAAGCTGATCTAAAGTAAAATTTAATGTTAAATATTAAAGTGTGCAAAGATGACAATGAGTTAAATGCAATTAAGGTTGTTTTTCTAGATTCTACTGGAAGCAGTCTCATCACTCTACCCATTTGTGAGACACTGCCATCCCCTTAGTGTTTTTCCACCCAACATATGTATAGGTGGCTTCCCTTTATCCTTCATCCGAGATGTCAAAGTGTTGAGATTTTCAAGTCAAACCCCTTAGCCTAGCCTTGTTTCTTCCACCTTCACCCATTTCTAGCAAAATATCCAAGTCTATAGATGAGTATACACTTGAGGTTCTTGCTTATAGTGATTGATTACTTTGATCTAGACTTATTATTTATGTTTTATATTCATGATCGCCAGTTAAATGCCACTTTATGCTTTAGTATCGATGTCAATATAAATGAGGGAGCATATTTTATCCATTTGTACTTGCAACATCAGTGATTTCTAGCATGGGTCATTATTTTGATCATTCTTGACCTGGTCAACCTAGTTTGACCAAGTCAACAACAAGATCCGTGATAACAGCAATTAGTGTAGGGTTGTGTCTATTCTAAACATGCTATTTTACTAAGAAGTGGTGAGCCTCTATGTCAACATATTAAAATTATTATCACAAGTCATTAATCAGATCTACATTCATTCATCAATTAAGATAAGCAAAGCTAAGATCTAATGCCACTTTAAACATCTAAATCATGCAAGATAAGAAACATTCAAACATTCAAATGGAACAAACTTGAATCATTTCTTATTAAAACAATGAAGAGATACATTCCTACCATGGATCTTGGTGTGAATCCCTCCTCCATTGCCATAAACTTTCCTTTCTCCACCCTTGCTTTTGAAGAAATTGAGCTTCTCCTCCTTCATAATCTTTTCAGCAAGCCTTTGCTCTTTCTTTGTCTACTTTACATTGCCTCCCATGCCTTTCTTATATAGCATTGGGAAATGAGCCTTAAGCTTTTCTTCTAAATGTGGGATTACTCCTTTTCCTCATTTTAGATTATTTTAACCTGAAAACCTACTTTTTCATAGTTTTTAGGCTTTTTGCACAACTTAGCATATTTCAAGCACATTTAATGCACTTTAATGCATTTCTCTTCGCTTTTTTATTAGAGTAGCTTAGTTTCAGACCTTTGGTGAGCGATTCATTTACTGAACTTGGTCTCTTAAGTTCCGACTTTCTTCACCTAATCCTTCCATTTATGGAAGAAGTGATTAGATCAGAGAGGACTTGTCTCTGAATGTACTTGTGTTTCTGTCTTCATGTTGCGGGCGCATAGTAAAAATGTGTTTTTTCTGTCACATGACTAGGGGTGTTAATTTGATTGGTAACAGATGCCCCTAATGTGTGAGGTCCGAAGCAGAGCTAAGGGCCGAAATGCATTACTGAATTTTACACTCTGTATATTGATACTCTTTATACTGATACTCTTTATCATTCAAAGCAAGGATGAGGAAAGGAAAACTCACAGGCGCAGGATTGAGGATCACACCTGCAAAACATAGCAATTTCTCAAATATGTAATATCTTCCTGAGGTGGGCATACCCATGCTCAGCAGTAAACAAGCATGGCCACGAACAATACATAGTGGATCCATGTTTGTTAGAAAAACCGGATCGCAGAGCAATAACAATAAACAAAAATGCAAATATAATCACACACACATTACAAGAGAGACACAAATATATCGTGGTTCACCCCAAGATGGGCTACGTCCACACTAAAGTTTCCAGTCCTTATTATTATACCATCCAGCAAAGTGAAGGGATACAACCTGCAGCACAGCCGTTGCACTTCCTCTTCACTGTATCACAGTCTCTCTTCTTGATCTCAGAGATATTTACAATGCATAATACCTAATACATCAACCCTAGCCATGTTACAATGCCTTTCTTTTATAAGAGAAATACAATGGGAAAATACCACGAGTTACCCAAAACCATGGGCCCAAAAACTGTTGGCGAAAACAACCCCAAGGTAGGAGAATGAGTGTACAGTCCTCTGAGGTGCACGACTGAGACAATATCATCTATGAGAATGGAAGATTTGGCTCCACAACCAACAATCTCCCACTTGGAGACTGATCACAACAACTCCACCGCTGTTGCACTTCCTAGACCTTGGACTTGGAAACTTTCTCATCTTCACCTTCATGCTAGAAGGCCGACTGAAACCGAGCAGGAACTCAGTTTCTCTCTGGTCACTACCTTTGTGAACTTGTCTGCAGGATTCTGGCTAGTATGTATATTTTCCATCTTCAATAGTTCATCTTCCAAAACAGAGTGTATGAAATGGTACTTGAGTTGTATATGTTTAGTCCTGGAATGGAATGTCGAGTTCTTTGAAAGATGAATGGCATTCTGGCTGTCATTATACAACCTGCTATCCTTCTGCTTCTTAACCACTTACTCCATAAACCTCTGCAACCAAATCATCTCTTTACTAGCCTCTGTAACATCAACATACTCTGCTTCCGTTGTTGAAAGTGAAACAAGCTTCTGCAGTCTCGAAATCCAACTTACTGCTATTCCACCTACAGTAAACACATACCCTATGGTGCTCCTCCTGCTATTCTTATCACCTGCCATATTTGCATCAACATATCCCTGTAGAATAGTGTCTGAACCTCCAAAACATAATGCATGAGTGGTAGTACCTCTCAAATACCTGAGAATCCACTGTACTGCCTTCCAATGTTCTTTACCTGGATTGTTCATATATCTGCTCACAACTCCCACTGCATGTGCAATATCTGGTCTTGTGCACACCATGGCATACATCAAGCTGCCAACTACTGATTGATAGGGAATCTTGGACATGTAATATGTCTCTTCCTGTGTCTTGGGACACATTTTCTTACTTAGACTGAAATGGCTGGCCAAAGGTGTACTAACTGGTTTTGCATTCTGCATTTTGAACCTCTCCAACACCTTTTGTATGTACTCACCCTGAGACAATGTCAATTTGCGATTTTTCCTATCTCTTGTTATTCTCATACCAAGGATTTGCTTTGCAGCACCTAAATCCTTCATCGCAAATGAATTAGCTAGCTTCCTTTTGAGCACATTTATATCCTGCATGTTAGACCCTGCAACAAGCATGTCATCCACATACAATAACAAGATAATATATCTTTCATTGTCTAGCTTCTTGAAATAAACACAGTGGTCAAAATGACATCTACTATAACCTTGTTCTGTCATAAACCTGTCAAATTTTAAATACCACTACCTTGGAGCTTGCATCAATCCATACAAACTCTTTTTCAACCTGCATACCAAGTTCTCCTTACCTTTGACCTCATACCCTTGTGGCTGTTGCATATATATCTCTTCCTCCAAATCCCCATGGAGAAAGGTTGTTTTTACATCTAACTGTTCAAGATGCAAATATTCTACCGCCACTAGACTTAAGATAGTCCTAATTGAATTCATCTTAACAACAGGAGAAGATATTTCATCAAAATATATACCTTTCTTTTGTGCAAACCCTTTTACAACAAGTCTCACCTTGTTCCGCTTCTTACCTCCTTCTTCTTCCTTCAACCTGCAAATCCATTTGTTCTGCAATGCTCTTTTACCAACAAGAAAGTGAACCAAATCCCAAGTATGGTTTCCTACCAATGAGTCCATCTCCTCATTCATGCCTTGCTCCCACTTATTTCTAGTTTCCACCTGCATTGCTTCTTCATAACACTCTAGTTCACCAGCATCAGCCATCAATAAATAATACATTGAAGGAGAGTATCGTTCAGGGAGTCTACTTAACCTGGTAGATCTTCTTGCAGTTGCAGGAGTTTCAAGTACTTGCTGTTGTTCTTGATTTTCTGGCACCTTTGGAACTTCATTTTCTTCAATTTCATCAAGTACTGTGTACTCTGTGTTTTCCTTTTCCTGTTTCTTTCCCTGCATGATCTTTATACATGAACTTTTCATTGAATATCATATCTCTACTCCTAATGATTTTTTTATTTTCATAATCCCATAAGCGATAACCAAAATCATCAATCCCATATCCAATAAAGGTACATTTCTTGGATTTAGCTTCAAGCTTTGTTCTATTATCTTTATCAATATGGACAAATGCTTCACAACCAAATGTTCTCAGAAATGAGTAGTTTACCTTTTTATCTGTCCATGACTCCTCTGGAATACCACCATTCAAAGCACTTGAAGGTCCTTTGTTTATTAAATAAACAACAGTATTTACAGCATCCGCTCAAAACTGTAAGGGAAACCCTGCATGCAGTCTCATACACCTTGCATGCTCCATGATCGTTCTGTTCATCATTTCTGACACACCATTTTCTTGTGGTGTTCCTGGGACTGTCTTCTCTCTACGAATCCCATGGTATGAACAGTAACTATCAAACTCCTTGCTGTAGTACTCACCTCCATTATCAGATCTGAGACACTTCAACCTTTTTCCTGTCTCATTCTCAATCAAAGCTTTCCACTTCTTAAAAGTAGAAAACACATCAGATTTCTGTCTAATGCAATAAACCCAAGTTTTCCTAGTTGCATCATCAATAAATGTAACATAATAATGAGAGCCACCAAGAGATTGTACCTGAGCCGGTACCCATACATCAGTATGCACAAGCTCTAACTTTTCATTCTTCTTCTGTTTCCCAACCCTGAGAAATATGAATCTCTTCTGTTTTCCATAAACATAGTTCTCACAAAATTCCAAACTTACCTGCTTCAAATCTGGCAGCAACTTCCTTGAGTGGAGAATCTGCATCCCCTTCTCACTCATGTGGCCAAGCCTATGATGCCACAATGTTGTATATGTTCCTGTGGAAGCTAAAGATATAGAATGGTCAATATTATGAGGACATAAATACAATGTACCTACCCTATCTCATTTTGCTATCACCATTGATCCTTTAGTGATCTTCCACCACTTTTCTCCAAATGTAGATAGACAGCCGCCATCTCCCAACTACCCTGTTGAGATCAAATTTCTTTTCATAGCAGGAATATGCCTTACATATTTCAACAGCCAATCAGTTCCATTCTTAACTTTTATCCACACCTTACCCATTCCAACAATTTTACATGGCTCATCATCACCCAATAAAACATGTCGAAAATCGCCCGGAACATAATCATGAAAATATTTCCTATGGGGTGTAGCATGACATGAAGCCCCTTAATCTACTACCCAATAATCACTAGTATTATCTAATGCAAGAATCAAAGCATCTTGTAACACATCACCTACTACATTTTCTTCCTGGGTAGTTTCCTGCTGTGCATCTCCTTTCTTCTTTAGAGATCTGCAGTCTTTCTTCAGATGTCCTTTCTTTCCACAGTTCTAGCACTCTATCTTTCCCAGTCTAGACTTGGATTTTCCTGTTTTAGACTTGCCACGATTACCTTGGCTCTTTCCTCTCTCCTTTTGTCTTCCCTGCTCTCCATGGTCAATGCATTACCTGATGTCTTACCTATGCTTTTTCTTCGCATTTCCTCGCTAAGAATAACACCAATAACATCATCAAATTTCAAGGTGTTTGAACTAGAGAGAGAGTTACTTACAACCATGACCAAGTTATTCCAACTTTCTGGCAATGAAGACAAGATTAGAAGAGAACTAATCTCATCATCAAAGTTCACACTTACAGAACTTAGTTGATTTGTAACCGTATTAAACTCATACAGAACTTAGTTGATTTGTAACCGTATTAAACTCATTTAAATGATCAGTAACATATCCACCTTCAGACATCTTCATATTAAATAAACGCTTCATTAGAAATACCTTGTTGGAGGCCGAGGGTTTTTCATATAGCTTACCCAGTGCACTCATCAAACCCTCCGTTGTCGTTTCTTTTGAAATATTGAAAGCCACCAACGAAGCCAGACTCAGTCGTATTGTTCCTAGAGCCTTTATGTCAAGAACCTCCCATTCTTCGTCCTTCATGGCTGCCGGCTACTTTACTCTTCCTCCCAATGGTAGGAATAGATCCTTCTGGTACAGATAGTCCTCCATTTGCATTTTCCATAACTGGAAGTGTTGTCCATTAAACTTCTCAACCTTAAACTTTCCTTCTTCTACCATTTCTCCCACTCAAACCAGAAACCCTAGCTTCCTGCGGGTTTATCTGCCAAATAGACATTTGGCTCTGATACCAATTGTTAGAAAAACGAGATCGAAGAGAAATAACAATAAACAAAAATGCAAATATAATCACACACACATTAGAAGAGAGACACAGATATATCATGGTTCACCCCAAGATGGGCTACGTCCACACTGAAGTTGCCAGTCCTTATTATATACCATCCAGCAAAGTGAAGGGATACAACCTGCAGCACATCCGCTGCACTTCCTCTTCACTGTCTCACAGTCTCTCTTCTTGATCTCAGAGATCTTTACAATGCATAATACCTAATACATAAACCCTAGCCGTGTTACAATGTCTTTCTTTTATAAGGTAAATACAATGGGAAAATACCATGGGTTACCCAAAACCATGGGCCCGAAAAATGTTGACGAAAACAGCCCCAATTTGTTTTCTTGGGAATGAGTGTACAGTCCTCTGAGGTGCACGACTGAGACAATATCATCTATGAGACTGGAAGATCTGGCTCCACAATCAACAATGTCAAAAGTAAAAAGTTTTAGAAGTGCAAACATGCACTTTGCTGAGTGCGAGAACAAAGTATATATTGAACTTCTGACATGGCAATCTAATCTTGCGCAGCTCGGGCAGTGCATCAATGAGTGATATAACTGTTTTTCCCAAGGTCTTCAATACAAACTGATGATAGTATGAGTTTATATCATGCGAATAAGTGATCTGATGTCGAGCATAATAGAACACCATCTGATTACCGATCATTGATGTATACCGTTAAAAGATGCGAAGAGACCCACCGATAATGATGATGGACTCTAAGGTGTTGAGTACAAACTAGCAAGTGTGAATAGATGTTCTGAAGTCGAACACTTGTAGAATCAAACAATCAAGGGTCATTGATGTATACCCACTGTCATTTGCGAGGAAACCTGCCACTAATGACTCCAAGATCCAAGGTACTCTTGGGTTTCTAGATCCATGTCCTAGATGATGATTTGATGTCAATAGGAATAGATCCATCGGAAGTAGGGCATTAATGCATCCCACATCAACTGATACGAAACGAAGATCAATAGTTTGATATAATTTGGTAGAATTTCAAGATCCAACACTGTATACTGACACAAGGAAGGCTGACATGATTGGTCATGAATATTTGAGGAATGGCCGACTCGGTTTGAACATCCCTTGAACACACAACACGACGCAGAATGGACACTTGGCAACATAGGACTTTGAGTAACCGACCTTAATGAAATACGCTAATGCCAGATGCATTTACGAAAGCTCCATTGGTGACGGGAAGGATAACCCATCGATGGAGATCTGTTCAAAATACTGGTACAGTTTCCTAAGGCAAATGCAAATGGTGTATTGACAACAGATACAATATTATGTGTTGTGTTCAAGGGCGACAAGGACTGACTATTGCCGTTTTCTTTGAAGTTTATAATATGAAGTGATTCAAGTCTCTCCCTTTTTGGATTTTTGTGTTTTTTTAATTTTTATGCTTTTTCATTTTTTTAAAAAGAATAAAGAATGTTATGATACATAGGAGGGAACGAGTGTTGCATGGGCGTACGCCTATTTTTCAAGGGCACGGGTTAGGCCAAGGCAAATATCCATATTGCAAACAAGGGCTAAGCTAGTCGTGCACACTCTTACAGCTGTTCCCTCCCAGGGTAGGCTATCTGAAGTAGGATTATGTGTCAATGGACGGTGAAGTAATACCATATGACTGAAGTTATCCAATTTGAGGAAATGGCCAAGTAGGAAAGGTTCATTGAAGTTTACTTCAGCTTGAGTCTTGTGAAAAATGCCAAAATCATAGATCATCATGAATCATGGTCTATCTCAACTACCTGATTCAAATAGTTCGAACTATCAAAGTCTTCAAGTCCTGAAATCAAAACCATTTCACTACCCAACAGTTCAGTTAGAAACTGGTTCTAATGTGCATTTAATATCTAAAAAGATAGCTAAAATTGAGGAATTATGCATCTTTCTATCATTCAAAAGGATACGGTATGTATGAATAAAAGATAAGTAAGAAATACTCATGATTTACCATATGCGTTTGTAGTGTAGCTGATGTATGAGAGGAGGCATCCCCTTTCAGCTTGAATTTCTAGAAGCTGTGAACCTTTAGTCTTTGATCTGCCAGTTGTGTGTTAGTTTTGATGTCGAACTAGAAAATTTTGAAACACTATCCCATGTTTTTGAATTTTTCCAATTTTTTTCATTTTTTTATGAAATGTTTTTGGGTGTTATTTGTAAGAAAAAGAATAAAAAGGAGAAATAGTATTTACACTATTCTTTTTGGTGTGTGCAAAATTTACACACTTTTTGGGTTATGATGTAAGCTAGGTTATTTTGGTTTTACTTATGTCCTTAAATGATGTGTTCAATTAAATTGGCCATGAAATAATGTACATGCTTGCTTTTTGGTATGATGTTAATGACTTAGATGCCAATCAAGTACATAGTTGGCCAAAGAATCAGCCAAACTATTCAGACTTCTAGGAACGTGTATATATTCAATAAACTCTAACTAACACTCTAAAAGACGTACTCGTAGAAACTTTCTAAACAGTGTAGGATGTCGAACCTGATACTGACCATTTAACTGGGATACAAATAATTCTAAGTCCAATTTGACGATTATTCGTCGGATGCCAAGGGTGATAGCCTCGACAAGAAGCTCAATGACCATGCTATATTCTGCAACATTGTTGGTTGCAGATCCGAGAAAAAATCCTCCTAAACTAAGAACTTCGTTATTAGGTGTGGAAATGACCCATGCGGCGGAAACAATGTTCTGAGAACTACGACTGGCGTCGTCCGCATATCCCAAATATGTGAAAGATTCTTGTGCCATCTGCCAAAATGACAATGCCAAGCAAGATAAGTGTGTGCCCAAAATAACTAATGTACAAAATTGTATACAAAGAATACAACATAATACAACAAATGGTGTGGTGCATCAGTGCCTACGTGAAGTATTTCTTCAGATAGAGACCATTTCTAATCTCCAACATGGGTTCCCCATCAAAATTGAGCAATTAGTAAGCTCCCTTTTTTAACACAGTTTTGACAACAAGTGGGCCAAACCATTTAGCTACAAATTTCCCTTCTCCTATTTTATCTTGGTTTTGGTCATAAACTAAAACCATATCGCCTTCAGAGAAGACTCAGGGACAGGTAGACTTGTCATATTGTGTTTTAACCCTCTTCTTGTGCGCTTCTACATTTAGAGAGGCTTCTCTTCTAGTTTCATCAAGAGAATGGAAATGGAGGAGCCTTTCCTCTTCTGCAGAAGTGTTAGGTAGGAGTTTGACAGCTATCTTTAATGATGGGATTTCACATTCAATCGGCAACACAGCTTCCTCTCCATATGTTAGGAACCCATGTCAACCCTTCTATTTACTTTGTTAGTATATTGTTGTTGAACGCATATGCTTTGTAAGCCGTCTCGTAGTATTTGTTGTTCCATAGTTTGTATTATTGTTGTTGGATGCATATGCTTTGTAAGTCGTCCCGTAGTAATTGTTGATCCATATTTTGTATTGGCCCATGGTTGGTATTGACACGTGGTATTGACCCATGGTATTGGCGCCTAGACTTAGTATATAAGTTTGTGTTGAGACCAATGAAGGTACCGTGAAGTTATTTGTATTGAGCTTGCTCAAAGGAGGTTGCCCCCTCGAAGTGGCCTGCGATCAATATAAAAGTGATTCCGAGTTTTGTTATTTCTGCTATCTCGTGTGTTTTCATTAATTAATTATTTTAGGTTATTCACATCTGGTATCAGAGCACTTTCTTGGGCTCGCTGGGTGAAATTTTTGCCAATTTTTTTTTTGCATCTGTTGCAACTTCGGATCTAGGAATAATCCCTATCCACTGAACTGTGGGAAGTACTTGGGCATAAGCCCTAAAATTCATTATGAGGAATACCACATGAACCCCAAAGTAGTTGGCCCATTGAGAGGACCTGCCAGCGAAAAGGGTAACGAACCCTACCTGATTGACTGGTTCCCACCCGTGAGGTAAACCAAGAGTTGTCGTTTGTGGCAAAGTGGTTATCAATTTTACCTGAGCCGTGGAGTGAGGGGTACTTCCCCAATACATAAGCCGTTAGACAACATTGGTGGCCGAGTGAAACTCCTGAACTGTTAGGAAGCCGCACATACCTGGGGTCCATATCTATTTTCAGCTAAATTGTTGTCAATCACTACCGCACCGTTTCAGATCCATTCTAAAATTCGTTTCAGATCTATTTTAGATCCAGCTTTTTTCGATCCAGTCGGCGTCGCTTCAGATCCCTCTGTTTCCCATCACTTCCGCACCGTTGCAGATCTCCCTTGTTTTCACTCTGTTTCTCTTGAAACTTCCCTGACACCCCGATAATCCCATTCTGCATATTTCATTCCTGAGGACCCTATCCCAAATTCCACTTCCCAAAACCCGAAATCTCACATTTGTCTATTTTTAGGGTTTGCCATAACTTCTTCGGATTTCACCCAATCGCCTTCAAATTTTACCACTGAGTTCCTTTCCTAATTCTACTTCTTTGTCCCTCTCTACCAATTTTTCTCATTCTTTCACCCCGCTTCTGAAATCCCCATTTTTTGCTTCCCTGTCCGTTAGAAAGTGTCCAAAGCCTACTCAAACCCCAATTATCCCTCCGAGTTTTTCCCAAATCCAAATTTCCCTTTACTAAATCAGCTTTTGTTTGTGTTTTTCTATCCATTCCCCAAAAAAAAAAACTCTTGGTTATGGTTGTCACCCGCGCAGGAGCAACAACCATGGAGGAAGCACTTGCAGACATCCAAACCAAACTCCAAGATCTGGATGAAAAATTTCTCATCCTCCATCTTCAGCATTCAGCCATGAACAATAACCGACAGCACGAATCTTCAGCAGCCAATGGATTCTCTTCTTCAAACAATTTTCGTGGCCCTACGCTTGAATTTCCTTGCTTTAATGGTACTGATCCAACTTGATGGATCTATCATGCAGAACAATATTTCAATCTGCATAATACTTTTGATGTCCAAAAAGTTCCACATGCATCCTTTCATTTGGAACAGGAAGCCCTTCAATGGTACCGTTGGTACATCAAGGCTCATGTCGAGCCAAAATGGAAAATTTTTTGCTAACTCCTTTTGCAACGATTTGGTCCTAGTGCTTTTGATGACTTCACTGGAGCACTCACTAAACTTCGTCAAAGTGGCATTGTGAGAAAGTATCAAAAAAAATTTGAGAAACTAGCCAATCACACAAAAGGATTGTCTGATGAATTCTACAGGAGTTGTTTTATTAGTGGTCTTAAGGATGAAATCCGGTCAGAGGTTAAAATGTTCTGTCCCAACACAATGATGGAAGTATTAGGGTTGGCTAAGGTGGCAGAAGACAAGATTGCAGCCCAACAGCGCTCCAAACCCACTTTTGTTCCCTTTCAAAATATGGGTTCTCAACGACCTCCCATCCCTCCAGCTCCTCGACCAACTCCTATCAAGCATTTGTCTGAAACAGAGATGCAGGCACGCAGAGAAAAAGGGCTTTGTTATAATTGTAATGAGAAATTCACTCGGGGACATAGATGTGTTCAACAAAAGCTCGATCTCTTGGATATGGATTCTCTACCTGCCTCTACAATTGGTCAAGAAACTCCAGATACAATGGATGATCAGGTCGACATTCAGGAGCCGCCTATTGACCCCCCATCTCAGGATGAACAACCAGAGATATCTCTCCATGCTTTATCCGGCATCACCACCCCCCAAACAATGCGGGCCAGGGGTTACTTCAAGAAGCTTCCTCTTACAATACTCATTGATTCTGGTAGCACTCATAACTTCATTGACCCTCGGATCGCTAAACATGTTGATTGTTTTGTCCATCCTTGCTCCAACTTTGAAGTCATGGTTGCCAATGGGGGCACCTTACCTTGCAAGGGGAAGTGTCACAATGTGCATATCTCTCTGGAAGATTATAACCTGCGCTCTGACATGTTTTTCTTGTCCCTAGGCAGATGTGATGTGGTTTTGGGCGTTCAATGGTTACGCACACTTGGCCCCATCTTATGGGATTTTGCTGAACTTTGGATGCAGTTTTCAGTTAATGGGAAACAACACAAATTTAAGGGCTTACAAGAAGGGTCTCTCTGCATCATTAGTTCACATCGCCTGGAAAAGATTCTTAAGAATAATTCACATGGTATCATTGCTCAACTCCATTCCATTCAGATACACCCATCAACGGTCTCCCCTACTTCCTTGGATAGATATGCAGGTGTCCTTGCTAAACCAGTGGGCTTGTCGCCTTTAGGAGACCTTTTCGGTACGAATTTAGCCGCATCTACATCTCAGCAGGAAATGATGGCTATTTTTCATGCAGTACAGAAGTGACAGCCATACCTATTAGGGAATTATGTCTGCATCAAGACTGATCTCCAAAATCTGGACAATTTCCTGGAACAATGGGTCTCCTCCCCAACACACCTGAAATGGGTTATCCAAATCATGGGTTATGCCTATGCGATCACTTACAAGAAGGGTAAGGACAATATGGTGATAAATGCTCATTCTCGCACATTTGATGACCCAGCTTCTCTTACAGTTATTTCTCTGCTTGTTCCAAATCGGTTGCAATCTGTTCAACAGGGCTTTCTCTTCTATGAACTCCATGCTTCTTCATCAGCAGGGCACTCTGGGTTCCTCAAAATGCATGAATGGGAACAATGTAACTTCTTTTGATAGGGACTGAAAACGATAATTCAACAGATGGTGGTTGACTGTGATACTTACCAGGTCAACAAGGGTGAAACGACAATCCTTTCGGGACTGCTCGAACCCTTTCCCATCTCTACACAGATGTGGACAGCTATTTCTATGGATTTCCTAGAAGCGCTCCAGTGGTACAATACCACATCTAAAAGGACACCATATCAAGCAGTTTATGGATAGGCACCGCCAGTTCTTCTTCCATTCACGCTCAACAGCTCCCCAGTTTAGGCAATTGACTCGGTTCTTCGAAACCGCGATCAGATTCTTCTCATTCTGCAGGACAATCTTCACATGGAAAGAATTCGACTGAAACAACAAACCGATTAGAACCGTTTTGAGCGCACTTTTCACGTAGCTGATATGGTCCTTCTTCGTCTACAGCCTTCCAAGAAATCCTCCCTGAAACTCAAAAGACGTCAGTGGGTCGGAATGCAACCCAAGGATGCTACAGGGGAGCCACTCCTTCAGATTCTGCATCAATTTCCACATCTAAAGCTTTGAGGACAAAGCTTTTTCTAAGGGAGAGGGGATGTTAGGAACCCATGTCAACCCTTCTATTAAATTTGTTAGTATATTGTTGTTGGACGCATATGATTTGTAAGCCGTCCCGTAGTATTTGTTGTTCCATAGTTTGTATTATTGTTGTTGGACGCACATGCTTTGTAAGTCATCCTATAGTAGTTGTTGATCCATATTTTGTATTGGCCCATGGTTTGTATTGACACATGGTATTGACCCATGGTATTGGCGCCTAGACTTAGTATATAAGTTTGTGTTGAGACCAATGAAGGTACCGTGAAGTTATTTGTATTGAGCTTGCTCAAAGGAGGTTGCCCCCTCGAAGTGGCTTGTGATCAATATAAAAGTGATTCTGAGTTTTTTTATTTCTGCTATCTCGTGTGTTTTCATTAATTAATTATTGCAGTTTATTCACACCATAAACTAGTTGGAAGGGAGTGAATCCGGTTGCGGTTTTAGAGGTCGTTTGGTAAGCCCAAAGAGCAGTAAACAACATCAAGTGCCAGTTATTCTTGTTTTTATTAATCGTCCTCTGTAACATAGTTTTCAAAACCTTGTTGATGGCTTCTACTTGTCCGTTAGCTTGAGGGTAATATGGTGAGGAGAATTCCTGCTACAATCCTAACCGGTCTGTAAGTTCATCCATACAGGAATTCCTAAAATGACTTCCGTTGTCGGTAGTGATCTCTTTGGGTACACCAAACCTTGCTATTACATGATTGAATAGAAAGTATGCTACAGTTTTACCCGTGCAATTGAATGTAGGCATCGCCTCAGCCCACTTGGTGAAGTAGTCCACTGCTACAATGATGTAGTGGTGGCCATCGGCTGAAGGTGGGTTGACCGTCATAAAATCAATGGCCCATTTTGAAAATGGACCCACGGTTACTACAGGGTGTAAAGGAGAAGGGTGTGCGCACATTTTTCTTGTGTAAATTTGGCAAGGGTGACACTTTTTGACAGCATTAATGCAATCTTTGAAAATTGTAGGCCAAAAGTATCCTACACACAAGATTTTATGGGTAGTTGCCAACCCAGAAAGATGACCGCCACATGCCCCAGCATGGCAATCATTCAAAACGTGTTCAGCTTCCTCGTGTACTAAACAATGTCTTAATATCATGTCTATTACTCGACGGTACAAAGTATCCCCGATGATAAGGTATCTTCGAGCTCGGTGTCAAATGCGACGTCGTTCAATACTAGAAAACTGAGGATCGATCCTTTGGGTTTGAAGATATATGATGAATGCTCCATACCAAGGATCAGAAGTTGCAATGAGGAATACATGTTCATCTGCCCAAGATTCAACAAATACAGTACCCTCCTTCTCCATGGGTAACTCAGACATTAATTCAACAAATGCTAACAATTTCTTAGCTTTAGCGTTTTTGAATTCGAGGTCAAATTCTTGTAAAATTACTATCCATTTTGAGTATTTGCCACCAATGATATGGAGGGACAAAATGTGTCTCATGGGGTTCATTTCAGCCACTATGGTTGTTTTCCTTGGAAGTATGTAATGTCTAAGTCATTGGACAGCATGGACTGTTGCCAAGGCCAACTTCTCAACCTAGGAATATCTCAATTCGGGACCTGCAAGGCCCTTACTACGATAGTAAATAACATGTTCTTGAGATGATTCTTCCTCTTGTGCTAAGACCATTCCAATGGTGGAAGGAGATGCTGCCAAATATATCAGAAAGTATCTATTATAGTTCAATGGACTAAGCACCGGAGCAGAGACCAAAGCTTTCTTTATTTCATCAAATGAACGTTGAGCTTGGTCATCCCATATGAATATTGCATCTTGTTTTAAGAGACGCATGAAACCTTGTTGGGATCAACCATGATCCCCTTTTGGAACACTATGAACCCAAGTAACCTCCCAGAGTCCACACAAAACATGCATTTATGTGGATTTAACCTAATGTTGTACTTGCGGCAGCGCTCAAAGATGGCTCATAAATGGGCACTATGCTCAACTCTCCTTTTAGATTTAGCTGCTAAGTCATCAAGATAAACCTCAACAATTTTCTTAATGTCATGAAATGCGTATGACATAGCTATTTGAAAAGTAGCTCCGACGTTTTTAAGGCCGAATGGTATTTTTCGATAAGCGAAGGTCCCCCAAGGGCATATGAAAGTTGTCTTATGTTGGTCTTCCTTTTTATCTGGATTTGGTTATAACCAGAGAAGCCGTCCATAAACGAAAATATTTCATTCCCGGCACATTCATCAATGATTTGATCAATGAAGGGTATGGGATAGTTATCCTTAGGATAAGCCAAGTTTAGATCTCTAAAATTGGTACAAACCCGGATAGTTCCTTGTTTTTTGTTAACGAGAACAGGATTGGATACCCAATCAGTCAGAGGAACATGATAGATGAATCCAGCTTTTAAAAGCTTTTCGACCTCGGCTTTAATGGCAGCAGACTTCTTAGGGTTCACTGGACATAGTTTTTGCCGCACAGGTTTGGAATTGGGATAGGTTTTGATCTCATGTTCTACGATACTGGGATTGATGCCTGGCATTTATTCATAACACCATGCGAACACATCACGAAACTCTTTAAATAAAGCAGTATAAAGTGCTATTTCCTCAGGAGAACAATACGCACCTATGTTGATGTTCTCAACGATGCCAGGTTTTACAGATATGTCAATTGGAATTGTTTTTGAAATGTTCGCCAAGTTTCCTTCCGAACTCACATTGTGTGTTTGGATAGGGCATTGGTACTTGGTCATATCATCATCAAAGTGAATATTTTCAGGCTTGACTTCTAATGAATCAATTTTGGGAAGAAATGAGGATTTGTGGTGCATATCCTCCCAGGTTCATTCCGACATGTTCATAACCTCTAAGATGGCTTCATCCAAAGAGAAATTCTGATCCAGGAGATCATGGGTACAATGAGAGTTCAAGGCCCAATCAAGTGAAGTATAGGGATCATATTCCTCCATCTTGGGAGGATTTTGATCCGGTTCTACCGAAGCCATTTGAATAGCTTGATAAGCGAGCTCTACAACAGAAAAGGGAACACTACTCTCCGTTTCATCTTGTTGTGCAGAAGTATGTGTATTTCCATCATCATTTTCTTCTAAGATGTTTTCTTTGGAGTTTCCAACTGATGAGGTAGAACCAACCTCCGATGTGGAGTTAGAAAAAAATCTTAATGGAAAATATACTTCCGATGTAATGGTGAAAATCGAGGCAGTGTTAGGGGTCAATATTGGTGGTGGAATTGGAAAAGTTCCCAAAAGGGATGAATCTTTAAACATTCCTACCCCAACATCCTAAATCACCGTCGTTGAATCCCCTACAAAAGGTACATTCGAGTGGAGACCAGTTTCAAGTGTGCAGTAATCTAGTTGATCGATTGTTACAATCTTCCCTTGGTGGGGGAACCGAATGACTCAGAATACGGAAGATACTACAGCCATCATCTTATGAATCCAACTGCGACCCAATACAAAATTGTAGTCTATGGGTGCATCCACTACCTCAACATCTACTTGAACCGTTTTGCCCCCTAGTTCAACTGGGCAAGCCATGATAAGTCCATGAGGTGGGAACAAATGACCATCAAATTCCTTGAGAATTGTGTGGGATGGTACTAAGGTGGGTGATCCCAAAGCTTTCCAACAAGCTAGTGACATGACACAAGTGGAGGCTCCTTCATCCACAACGGTTCGAAAAATATTCTTAACATGTGAAGTTACTTTAATTTGGAATGCAATTTGTGAGGGAAGCCTACATGTGGGTTGTTCTAAGTCAAATGTGATCAAATTACTGTCTGATGGATCAATAGCGCCAATGGCATACAATAGTGCTTTCCATTGAGCGGGACAACTTTGCAACACTTCCAAGGAAGACATTGCACAAGGAGCTTGAGCTAAATCTTCAACTACATTGTAGTTTTGAGCAGCTCGCGTATTGGGGTTGTGTGTTGTTTTGCGGAGGACCCCCTTTGGAGGTCGAGGCACCATGTCTATAGTTGGTTTCTAAATATTTAGAAAACCACTAAGCTGAGATCCAACTGTTTCAACATCTTTTGAAGGTATATCATAAGAACGAGCCCTTGTTTGGATATGGATGTCATGTTCACCAATTGTAAAGATATTAGTGTTGAGTGGATTGCCCCCTTGTGGGGGGTTTGGTTGGTTTCCTCCTGGTGGAGGTATTGGCGCCGCAGCAACCATCTGTTGTTGCTGGGGGAAGGGTTGAGTTAGGATGGCAGGTTGTGGTCGCCCTCCTCGTTGTGCCAACATGCGATGAATATCATCCATATGAGGACATTGATGAGTAGGATGGTCCCCTTGGAAAATTTTGCAAGGGTACTTATTCTTCCGGTTCTCATGATTTCCTCCATTAGGATTATTCACCTTAGGTGCCTCTCTTGTCCCAGGGTTAGCATTAGGCTTCTTCTTTTTTCCTTTTGGGTCCGCATTTTGAACCGTAAGGACTTCGGAAGTTTGGGCAGGAGTTGCAGATTGCTGAGTTTCCTGGCCGGTTGTGGGTTGCATATTTTGAACTGACATTTGTCCCACTTGTTGGGTAATCTGTTCAAGTTGGTTAATGGATCCAATCACACCATCGGTATGAGGTCCTTTTGGCGGCCTAGCCGGATCAGACGCATGTCTTACAGCATGAGGTATTAAGTCATAAAGTGTGCCCGATTGGGAATATACCAAATCCATTTGGTGAGCACTCTGAATGAGTTGTTCTTCCGTCATGGCTCCTGACATGGCTACATCTTTAGCTAGAGTAGGCAATAGGGATTTTATAAACCAATCTGCTAAGAATTGGTCAGGGATTTCAGCTTTTATAAGCCTTCGACGCCTCCTCCACTCATGGATGTGATCCGCGATGTGAGTAGCGATGGATTTCCTAAGTGAAGTTAAAAGTTCTTTTCCCGTCTCATAGTGGATAGGTAATTGAAAATGTGTCAAGAAGATCATAGCTAAAGATGAAAAATCTGTGAATGTATTGCGTGGTAATTCAATGTACCATTTCGTAGCAGTTCCCGTTAGGGTCTGCTGAAACAACCTTACCTAACACTATCATCAATTAGGGAATTGGATGAACACCACAGATGGAATGTCATCACATGATTAGATGGGTCTTCCCCTGATTTTCTGTCAAACTTGGGTATGTCTGAGGGTAGTTTAGTTGGTATGGTTGGCCACCCATTCAAATGTAGAACAGGGTCGTTGGTCAGCCGGGATAAATTCGGTAGATTCAATGTAGCTAGAAATGGTGACTTGGATGGTGCCGAAGCAAACGTTTGATATCTAGGTGAAGCTTGATGGCTCCATTGTTGGTTTCCTTGGGCTTGATATGCATTCCAATAAGGGTTACCTCCTTGTGGAGTTTGCATCCAAAAAGATGGGTTACTTCTTGAAGGTTGTCCATTCCATTGTGGAATAGGATGCATGTATGGATTGCCCCCTTGCGGAGGTTTGTTCCATTGAGATAGGTTACTTGGTGGAACATTACCACTCCATTGTGGGATAGGATTAATGGGTGGATTACCCCCTTGCGGGGGTATGTTCCATTGAGATTGGTTACTTAGTGGAACATTACCACTCCATTGTTGGTTAGGATTCATGGGTGGATTGCCCCCTTGCTTGGGTATGTTCCATTGAAATTGGTTACTTGGTGGAACATTACCAATCCATTGCTGGTTATGATTCATGGGTGGATTGCCCGATTGCAGGGGTGGGCCCCAATTAGATTGGTTACTAGTTGGAATTGGACCACTCCATTGAATGTTTCCTTGGTTTGGATAAGCATTCCAAGGTTGATTGCCCCCTTGTGGGGGTGGCGCCCCAAGAAGATTGGGTACTTCCTGGAACCTGCCCACTCCATGGTGGAATGGGGTTGGTGGATGGGTTACCTCTTGGTGTGCTACATGTTGGGGGTATGGGATTTCCCCCAGGATTTATGCTAGGAAATTTTAGATAATGGCTTCCCGAGGCACTTCCACTAACTTGTGGAGTATTACCCCAATTAGCATTATTGTTCCATGGTCAATTAATTCCACTAGGGATATTGAGATTCAAAAGTGAAGGATTCCCCCTGGGTGTAGAACTTGGAAGACTGTTTGGTATACCAATAGGATTTTGATTTACTCCTGGATTGTTTTGACCTTGAGTAGCCAAACCATATGGGAAACCCAATTTTGGTAAGGCAGACCCTCCAGTAGGGATTCCTGCAGGCAAAGTGGATGTACTTCCGAGATTGGGACCCAAAACTGTACCAACTGGCACTGAAGTGGTAGTTGAACTTATGGTAGCAGCAGATAAACTAACTGTTGGAGTTGTGGTAGAGGTCAAGTTGGAAGTGTTGCTACCTCCAGAAACCGTTTGAGGTTGTGATGATGTGGTCCCTTGTGATCTTGATGAAGCCATAGGGATGTTGGAAGTATTGCTACCTCCAACAACCGTTTGAGGTTGTGATGATGTGGTCCCTTGTGCTCCTGATGAAGCCATAGGGATGTTGGAAGTATTGCTACCCTCCAACAACCGTTTGAGGTTGTGATGATGGGGTCCCTTGTGCTCCTAATGAAGCCATGGGGTTAGATGTTGAATTTTGCATGTGTACCAAATGTGCCAAAAGAGGATTGATGGTGTGCAATGGTTCACTGATGTGAAGTACCACTGGGTCTGAAATATTTGTCAAAGGTGGATTTATGGGATTTGCAGTGTTTTCTTCTAATGTTTCAATTGTAATTGGAGCAAGAGGATCAACAATTTCTGTGTTTGCCTTGATAGGTAATGTTGCAGTATTTGTTTGATGTGTTTCTTCTCTATTGTTGTTAAAAGCTTTGTATTTTGTAGCCATCTCCGCAATGTAGCGGGGCCTTCAATTTCTGGTGACTCACCTCTATGCCACAGTGATTGGCAGGTTGGGAGAGAAGCCACTTTGAAGAAATTTAATAAAGGATGTGTTTAAAAAGTTTTTGAAAAAAAAATCAAACAATCCTATGGCTTTCTAGACTCAACAAAAATAAAAAGTGTCCACACAGTAAAAATTCCTAGATATTTCAAGCAAGCAAACTTACTCTTCCAAAGAACCGAAGCTCAATGAAAAGATGGATTGGAGGGCCTTCTGAAACTAGTAGCTGCTGAGGGATTTCATGTCCTCATACAATTGCTAGAAGAGAAGGTGTGAGAAACAATTACAATAAACTTTAATCGCCAGGGGTGCAAGCGTTGGTTCCTGACCAATCACCCTCCCAAGGAGTAAAATCTCCAAAGTCTGTCTCAAGTACTGCAAGATTTCCCCACTTACAGCAGCCTATGTGATATCCTAGGAAAAGCCACTAAAGTTACCACTTCACAATTCACGGTCGGGCGGAACAGTCGCAAGTTGAGGACAACCCTCATAACCAGGTACTCTAGAAAAGTGATGTCACCTCGAGGACTTGTCACTTACATAGAGTTCCGTGATGAGTAGATGTTCCACTAAACAAGCAAGAGGGGGGAACCATTGTTTACTTATTCAGATTGACCTCGTGCTTAACGCATGTTTCAGAAGCGCTTTCCCGACATGCATTTCATGCTACTAATGGATTTACTCTCTTTAATCAATGCTAGTTTCAAAGTTTTGCAGCCATGAGTGTTAACTCTCCAAACCTAATCCAGGGCACTAACCTAAACTTGTTGGTGATATGAAAATCAAAAGTTTGTCAATTTTAGATCAAGCGCCAATTTTAAGGGTAGTTTTCTTAGTTTCAGGAGTGGAAGTGAAACTGGTGGTGTTTTGACTCAAAAACAGGAAAATGAACCAAACAATGCAAAATGCTCACTACTCTACCTTTCAATTCGATGAATATTCTAAATTAAGGAAGAGTTAGAGGTTCATGAGTTTCTTTCAGACATGCACAATTCCTGGTAGATTTTGTATGTTCATGCACAGTTTTTTCTGAAATATGGATAATAATTGATGTTTAAAGACCAATGTAACCCAAACATATATCTCAAGTAAACATGAATCTAATTCTATTACACGAGGGATCCTTGTTTCTCATTCACAAGATCGCCATAAGGCCCAAGTGAAGAAGATACACAGATCCCTTTGGAATGCCGATGAATTAAATTCTATACTGTTACAAGTGAGATCCACTTTCTCATTCACAAGATCGCCATAAGGCTCAAGTGAAGAGGATACGGTGGCTCGGAAAACTATATGCAAAAATTAAATCTACTCTGTTACAAGTGAGATCCACTTTCTCATTCACAAGGTCACCATAAGGTGTGAGTGAAGAGGATATAGTGGCTCGATATAAGATGCTTTGAAAAAATCAACTCCTAAACTATTACAAGCGAGACACACTTTCTCATTCACACGATCGCCATAAGGTGCGAGTGAAGAGGATATGGTGCCTCATACACAATATATTTCAAGAAAACTGGACTCTAAAGGTGCAACTTTCTCTAAATGTGCATGCAAATTATGAAGAAAATTTCAACTACGAAACAAAATGTAACTAAATGAAAGTTTATTTCTATTTTTTGGGGAAGAAATTATCTTCAATTTATCTCACAATGTGATGTTCAAGGTTTGTTGTTCAATGCAAATGTTGTTAAATAGCCTTTTCAATATGGTTTTGATTGGTTTATGGTTTCCAATCAGCATGTGCTTAAGGTCTAAAATGTTAAATGTCTTTAAAGATGTTTTAATGAACAATTATTTTAATGTGCTTTGAGAGTCTATTCCAATAAAAAGATTTTAACCCCAAACAAGCAAAACTTTTGCAAAAGAAAAAAAAATAAACTCATTCCTTTTTTTAAACCAAAATACAAAGATTGTCACTCCAAATATGCAAAACCTTTTGAATCCAAATTATGCAAACTATGCAAACTTATGCAAACTTTGAATTCTTTTTTATTCCAAATTATGCAAACTTTGAATTTTTTTAGAGCTTTGTCAAAGGGATTAATACATGTTATGCAAACTTTGAATTCTTTTTTAATCCAAAAATAAAAATGTGAATCCAAACTATACAAAACTTTGGCAAAAGATTTTGAAAATGAGTTTGTTAACCAATTTCGAAAGGGTTAAGATATTATTTGGAATTAAATCAAGACCACTTCACCATACAGCAACCAAAACCACTTCACCATACAACAAAAACCACTTCACCATACAGCAGTAAATTCTGGGAATGATGAAAACGCAGAGAGCTCAATACAGAAAGCTTGGATTCAAAAGCTTTCACGCTGAGATTGAAGGTTAACTCTGAGATTTTACTTCAATCAATGTTGAGATTTATAATTCATGTGGATATGGAATGTTTCAATGATCAAAATGCAGGTATGGAGATTTAACGCTGAGATTGCAGGGTTTTCAGATCGTGGCTGAGTGCTAATGATTGATCGCTGAGATAAACGATTCAGGCCGAGGTGTAAGGTTCTTCATGCAAAGGTGTAAGGTAGGTTCTTCACGGTGTAAGGTTCTTCACGCAAAGGTGTAAGGTTGTAGCAGAGTTTAAAGATCTAAACGCAGGGAAATGGCCATACAGGGAAATCACTTCTTAGTAAAATAGCAGTGAATCCTTTAAATTGAACCTCATACATAGCACTCAATCTTGAAATGAAAACGCATTCAGCAATTACAGCAGTCAATCTTTAAATTGAACCTCATACAGAGCTCTAAAAGCTTTCTAGCAGGGGTTGTCCTTTAATGTTGGTCTTTGCAGGGTTTTCAAGTCGTGGCCGAGTGCTAAGGGTTTGGAACGCGGAGATATTTAATGTTGGGGTTAACCATTCACGCAGAGTTTTCAGATTGGTGTAGAGTGAAAGAGCCACAGAGAGTTTTAATGGCAGAGTTGCTATGAATCTTTAGCACTTCACACCGAGTTTCAAGGGCTCAGCAGAGTGACCAGCTCTCCAAAATCAAGAAACTCACCACTCAAAAACTCAAAAATCAAGAAACTTAGAGTTACTCAAACTTTAATATTGCAGAAAATCACGCATAGCCTAAGATCGTGGCAAAGATTTAAAATCTAAAACGCATCACTAGTTGAAATTTGGCTGCAAATTAAGATTTCAATTCTTAACCAGCGGTTCACGCAAAGAGTTTTCAAACATCTTCAACGCCTCCCAATCGTGGTAGGGTTTGCAAAAAAACTTCAACGCAGGGTTTAAAGATCTTAAAGAACATGCAGAGCTTCATACTTGCCCACAAATCTTAAAAACAAAACGCAGGGCTTGGAATACACACGCAGATTTTGAAACTTTATGGTCTTCAAAACGTGGCAGAGTTCTAAAGAAATCAGATAACAGAGTTCTAAAGAAACGAAATCACGCTGAGTGTGCAATTTTAAGAAGTAGAGTTCTAAGAGATTGCTTTAAACACACAAAGTTCTAAAGAAGTCACATTACCAGCTCTCAAAAAACCAAGAAACTCAAAATTCCATACACTAAACAAATCAAGAAACTCAAATCTGAATGCAAATTGAGATAGTTTGATGAATTAAAGGTGTAGTTAGGCTGATCTTGAGCTTCTTAAGCTAGATCTAAGGTTCTTTTAATGATCTTTAAGCCACAAAGGAGTAAATATGAAGAAATAACACCACAAAAATGAAGAAAAATCAAGAAACTTCAAGAAATTTCAACAAAATGTATGGTCGCCAATCTGATAACAACAATTAGATTAGGGTTGTGTCTACTCTAAACATGCTATTTTACTAAGAAGTGGTGAGCCTCTATGTCAGCATATTAAAATGATTATCACAAGTCATTAATCAGATCTACATTCATTCATCAATTAAGATAAGCAAAGCTAAGATCTAATGCCACTTTAAACATCTAAATCATGCAAGATAAGCAACATTCAAACATTCAAATGGAACAAACTTGGATCTTGGTGTGAATCCCTCCTCCATTGTCATAAGCTTTCCTTTCTCCACCCTTGCTTTTGAAGAAATTAAGCTTCTCCTCCTTCAGAATCTTTTTATCATGCCTTTGCTCTTCCTTTGTGTTCTTTACAATGCCTCCCATGCCTTTCTTATATACCATTGGGAAATGAGCCTTAAGCTTTTCTTCTAAATGTGGGATTACTCCTTTTCCTCATTTTAGATTATTTTAATCTGAAAACCCACTTTTCCATAGTTTTTAGGCTTTTTGCACAACTTAGCATATTTTAAGCACATTTAATGCACTTTAATGCATTTCTCTTTGCTTTTTGATTAGTGTAGCTTAGTTTCGGACCTTTGGTGAACGGTTGATTTACTGAACTTGGTCTCTTAAGTTCCGACTTTCTTCACCTAATCCTTCCATTTATGGAAGAAGTGATTAGATCAGAGAGGACTTGTCTTTGAATGTACTTGTGTTTCTATCTTCATGTTGCGGGCGCATAGTAAAAATGTGCTTCTTCTGTCACATAACTAGGGGTGTTAATTTGATTGTTAACAATCCGAGATGAGTTTAACCGACAATATTCAATATTGATTATTCATGGTCTTGGTGCCCATTAGATAGTTCCATGCTTCTGACAATGGTTTCATATTGGTTTGTGGTATTTTTATTATTATGAGCAGTTACAAGCCATTATTTTATTTATTCGGGCATGGATGGACTTACAGATGCATCTCTTGATAGGAACATGGTGTATGGGTACTCATTCCTATTTTATTTGGACACTCCGAGTCCATTGGCACACTCAATTTTCAGTCATGGGCACATACAGTGGATGTTATGGTAAGTTCATCATCTAGCAGCAGTTTGCCATATAAAAATGTTGTACATGATTCACTGAGATCATTTATTTCCTCCTAGGGCGCTACAGAGGAGATATGGGGCGCTACAGAGGAGATATGGGGCGCAACCACTTTTTATTATCATATTCACATGTCCCCGGACTTAGTGTTGTAGTCATATTGGTGCCTGGAGAACTTGGCAGTGAGTGACATGAATTTTTATATTTTCGAGGTGATTTTCTAGCAGTAAAATAATGGAAGAATGACTAGCAAGGAAATCGATTTGTCTCAATGAGGCAAAGAAATGACATGAGATTGGTCCTAGACTTATTTTTGGTGCTTCCTACATCATCTGGCTTGGTCTTCACCATTAGTGGGGTCCACACATCCTCCTACTCATCATTTGGGGGCATCATCTTGTGTTATTGACGGAAAACGTCTTAGTGACTTTAGTCACTTTATGTTGTATCTTATGTTTATTGTACATGGGGTTGGCTAGTGAAGATGTTATATACCTCCTAGCCCCCCAACATGATGTTATATTGATGTCCTAGTGTCATGCCATGTCATATGATCCCTCTAGGGCGTCTTTGAGGGAGTGCATCCCCCTCTTTTAGAGTGATCTCATGTATATTTCATCTGGCACTTGTTAGACGTTGATCTTGTTGTATCATCTTTTAATCCCATCCCTTCATACTTTTGGGGTTTAGGGTTTTGGATTGTGAGAGCCTATTTATACGATCTCTCACCATTTGTAAATGGACTTTTGGCTCTGGAATATTGGAATAAAACACCATTTTTGCTTATCTATCTTGAATGCTTTGATGAATGTTCTTGTACATGATTGGAATGCCTCTCTTTTGGACATATTAGTGGATCTTGTATGATTTCATCACTTTTTTAGTGGAGGCCGGATTGATTGTATGTAGGGGTGTGATTTGCTTAGGGGACTAATTGTGAGGGTTTCTCCATCAATTTGCTTGGGAAAATCTCTTAATCTTTCAGGGAGTAACCAATTGTGAATATTTCCATTGAGTTATTGTATTTTAGATGTCTTTCATGGTTTCTTTTTATATGTGAGCAAACCTAACATTTCTTGTTTGAATTTGCAGGTAGAGAGGGCACACTTCCTCCTGGAAACCACACGTTTTAGCTTGGAATCATCCAGATCTCGCTTAGAATTGTAACCAATTGTTAGGATCATCAATGTACTTAGCAGTCATAAGAAATTTGTGGTAAGATCTACAAGGTATGTTGGATTTTCATGCTTCTACTCCAATTGTCATTCAATCTCCTAAGGTTTAAAACCCTATATTTTTAGATCTGATAGATTTGACGATCATTTGGGCATAAGGACTAAAACCCAAGTCCAAAATCATATAAAATCCCTATAGACCAAGTTTGGGCTAAATCCAACTCCATTAACCCACAAATCTAGCACTTGTCACTCTTAGGCAATTCGCCCTCCTTGGGTTTTTAGTCATTTTACCAGATCTATCAGTTGGGTGTTGTTTGTTTTGCTTCAAATATCCAGATCTATCATCAAGACACAAACCTAGTTCCATTTCATCCCTTAAACTCCTCAACTGGGTCCACATCTTATTTATTTTCCTAAAGCCTAGGTTGATCTCATTTGGGTATCTTAGATCGGTACTTACATAATTTCATTTGTGGTACATTTTCTTTTGGTTGAGCATTTACCTCTTTCCTAAGCCTCCTCAACCGATCCTTAACTCCTACACACCACACATTCTTCCTAGATCTAGATCTATCTACTTGAGATTTCACTCTTGCTTTCATTTCAAACCTCTTAGAGTGCATTGAGTAGGCTCGCCAGCCCTCATAGGCTGGCTAGGGTCTCCCCCTTGATATTTCCTTTACTCTATCTAAAGTGACAAGAGCCTGTTCAGTGTGACAACCCTTGAATCTAGTGGTGAACGATGCCCTTGCAAGTGTCACCGGTTTAGCTTCCGATCTCTACCGTCCTGGATTGGATTCCTTTAGTGGCAACTATTAATTGTGTGATAACAGATACCAATGTCCCATCCTTACACACAATATTTATGCAGAGGGAAATATGGTAACATTTCAATGACTATACCCATTGACATATTTGTTAAACCTAGCATCGTGGAAAATATAATGATTGGAGTATATTGTTCTCTCGAAAAAATCAAACAATATACCACTTTATTCAAATAGTTATGTGATATTTTTGCTTGGTCTTATGAATAAATGATAGGAATTGATCGCCACATCATTGAACATAAAATTAAAACCTATAACAACATTAGACCCGTTCAACAATAAACACAACCTCTTAATCCTAAGAAAGTAGCTTCTATCAAGGAATAAGTAAAAAATTTGATTGAAGTTAGCTTTACCTACCCAGTACCCTTAACTGAGTGGGTGTCTAACCATTTTCCCGTTGATAAGAAATAGGAAATCGTTCGAGTCTGTATCAATTTTTGAGATCTCAATAAAGAATGTCCAAAGGACAATTATCCCACCCATTTTATAGATCAGATTATCGATGAATGTGTTGAAAACATAATTTTGTCTTTCATTGATGGATTCTCTAGCAATAATCAAATACATATTAAAATGGAAGACCAACACAAAATTGCCTTCATCTTCCCTTGGGGCACTTTTGCTTATTGCAAGATGTAGTTTGGTCTAAAAAATGTTGGAGCTATGTTTCAAGGAGCCATGTCATATGCTTTGCATGATATCAAGCACATTTTCAAATTTTATCTAGATGACTTAGTCACTCGTTCTAAGATGTGGTCTAATCATCTAGCACATCTTCATGCTATGCTTATTATATGGTGATAGTACAACATTCAATTGAGCCGACATAAGTGCATATTTTGTGTGGTAACTAGGCTATTGCTTGGTTTCATAGTATTAAAGTATGGGATCATGGTTGATCGTTTCAAAGTTGAGGCGATAGTTTAGTTTCCTCCCCCGACACCATCAAACAACTTCAGAGCTTAAAAGGAAAAACCAACATCTCATAAATTATGCAAAGATTGCAAAAGGTTTTATGAGTCTCTTGAAAAGGGAGTACCTTTTATATGGGCTAGTGAGTAAACATAGAGGCATATGGTAAGTTCTCTTTTGGTGCAAAACCCATGTATTCTCTACTATGAAATCATACTTGTTTCAAAATCAATCATTGTCCTCCCTCAGCTAGTTAGCGTTTACAATTTTGGTCTTTGCACAGTATATACCTGATTATGTGAGAGAGATTGTAGTATACCATGCAGAGTCAGAGGTAGAGGTGATTTCTCTTTTGGTTTATAATTTTTGGTCAAGTGAGTGCTTCAATTTATTATTCCATGTGTATAATCCTATAATCACTAATTCAATGAAAATGAAAATATTTTCTTTAATTCTAGAGTGCATTTGATTTTCCAAACTTAAAGTTGATTGCCCATTTCCTTATTCAACTAAAAGTTAGTTTTTACCATAAAAAGGTGAAATGAACCATGTGTGAGTTGATGCTTTGATATTAATTTGGTCAATGAGAGGGATTATCAAGAATATGTATGAAAACAAACTGGTAACAAATATCTAAAAAATCAAATTATAGTATTTACATGTCCACATTAACAATTGAATTCGTCCATATATAAATCACAAAATAACAACGTTGCATTGTTTTGACAATAATAGAACATAAATTCTGTTAGAAAATCAATTATACAATTTACATAGATATTAGAAATCAAAAGAAGTAAAACACTATACAATGAGATGAACACGATCAATACTTAGTCAAAGGAAAGTAAATCACTTTGCATGCCCACCTATAAACTTAACTTTTGTCTATTATTCTAATAATGTAGGAGAAATTGGAGGAAGAGACAAAGAATAAGAAGATGATTTGTTGATTGGACTACAACAACTTTCTCAATGGTTTCATCCTATTGTGCATGGTTGTTGTAATGTCCAATTATAACTCATTCTTAAAAATGCATATCATGGTGTGCATAATTATGTGGTTGAATGCTAGTGCAACTAGGTCATAGTGTAATGATTGTGTGATTGAGTTGTTAGTGTAACTATCTCATGACGTTTCTATCTATAAATCTATGAATATTAGTGTGAATGGGTTGTAGTGTAATGATTAGGCAACTAGACTATTGGCGCAACCACAATATCATGTTGTTTTTAATATCTTTGAAACTATACAATATATACTTTTTGTTATTGAGTCGTGCTATGAAATTTGTACAACATGTAGTTGTGGTTAGATTCTCCATCTTTGTAAAGTAGGCCATAGTTCTTAGTTGTTTGACCATTCTATGACCCCAAACACCATAAATCATTAGATCCTTATTAACCATTAAAAATTAATAGTGAATCTTTAAGGACTTTACCCTAATTTAGTAGCCTGTAAATTTCAAGATTGAAATAATTAGTTTGGGATAATAAATTTTAGATTTTTAGAATATAGTCTCCTAAATGTTAAATTCCAAGATTCATCATCGAAATGGTTCTCCAAAAATTGGTGTTAAAAGAATGGTTACTTTTTTTTTTACAGTTAAGCAATTGACTTGAAAATATCCAAATAACATTGTTATTGGTTTCATTTTTTGGGTCAAAAGTGGTAGTAGAAACTCTAGGATGTCAAAATATTTCATAGATGTTTCAATTACACAAACTCTATATATAACTCCCCAAAGAAGCAAAACATAATATCATTGTTATTATGGGGGGTGTCGTAAAAATCCATGTAGCATATGTCCTTCTAGTTGGTACAAATTTATTCAATGGTGCATTTATCAATAGAAACATGGCATTTATCCTCTAGGAAATGTTAACCAATTCTAGGGTTCCTAAACTCCACCAATCTATTTGATTTGGAGATCTTGAGTTATTTGATATGTTTATGAGAAATACCATGGGCTTATTACATATGGATATGTTTATGAGAAATACCTTGGGCTTATTACATATGATTACTCTCTCTTTGTATAGACACATCATACACTTGGTATTATGTTTGGCTAATTGATTAAATCATGGTCTCCATGGTATTAACAAAGGATGCTTAAATTTGTGCATTATTTAAATACGTGTATTGGGATTCTCAATCTCTTTCCTACTATGAAGTACCAACCATCACCTACTTCTTTTCTATGTCCATGTCAAAGTGCAGATGGCATGACGACATAGAATAGTGCACTTGACTCAGGGGGATGTGAACTGGGAAAATGTTTACATAAAACTAAGCAAATGTGGAACAACAATGGTAACAATCAATTGGAGCAAAGGGAACCAAAGTGATAATATGACCTTCCTTTAACATTTAATAGTTGGAATCTTGACTTCTCTTTATTACTCAACAACTTAGTCATGTGAGGGTGGATCATCCCCTCCCGCAAAAAAAAAAAGAATAAATAAATAAATTGCAAAAATCTCTTCTATGTGTTGATATTTTTCCATTGGAATTGCATACAAGTAGGTATACTGTCAATTGGATCTAGTTCAAGTGGTTGTGGAATGTAGTGTTATCCTCCCCACTCAAGTTCTATTCTTGCAAGGACATGTTGAGCTCACAGTGAGAATATTGTTGTAATGACTTCATGCCCTGTTGTTGACTTGGCTTTGTGTCCTAAAGAATCTAGGGTTTACATTGGGTACCATACTCAAAATGAGGGAAGTGCTGGGAGGTTTTCCCTGAGATAATTACTTGGAAAAAAAAGTAGCTATACCACTTTGGATTTTGAGTAGTTGGAACCTTGACTTCTCTATATTACTTAGCATCTTAGTCATATGCAAATTACTCTGTCTTTCATGCAATTGCAACCAAGCATTGAGAATGTACATGCTTGGGATACTTTTGATTAAGAGATTCTTAGAAACTATGGCTTATTTTCAACTGAATATGCACATATCAATGACTATGGAAGCAAGCACTAGCATGTCCTCTTATGGAGCAATGAAAAATATTTGATTTCTTATTTTTCAACAACTACTATCCATGCACTCATATAGTGATGAGGCACGGTACATAACTCACAACTCCATGTTTAAGTGTCAAAGTGATATCTTCAACTATACGTTGCCATATAAGTAACTACTCAAGAACATGTGGGTATGGATATTATGCTCAAATGGTGGCAAGGTTTTTGTTTTCTAATCTGCTCCCCATGATGCTTAACTCTAGTTTCTTCTTCTCGACATCAAACATAAGGTACGGTGGCAATAACCTCCTTTTTTAATTTGCACAAATGATGTCTTCATGCTCTCCATACATGAAGCATGCATAAGCTTAATGACTCAAATTTAGTTTCTGTTTCATTTAGTGAACACTTTGGTTAATTTAGCTCAAATTGTTATTTTTAATCCATCTCCCAATATAATTAATGACATATATACAAGCTTTTTAGAAAGCTTTATGCTCTAGACACACTTGTCGTAAATGCTTACTTTGAAATTTTGATGTAACATAAAAGTTCTGAGCCAAATTTTTATAATAAGTTTGTTTCATGCTTAAGACTTCTCTAAACATTTGGAAGATATTTAACAACATTTTTTTATTAAAATATCTTAAAATTTTCAAACATTACCAAAATTTTACCATGATAAAAAATATTTTCATTATAAAACAATGTTTTTAACAATGTTGTGCGATTCTAATCTATACAAATCTCTTAATCAACCCAAAGGTTTGATGAAATTATAGATAGAAAACTAAAGTTGAACTATGATTTCATTGTACCAAAATCCACGGTTAAAATAAATAGAGTTTTTAATCATTATCTTGTTCTAATAATTTGTTTTACAAATGCTTTGATAAGTGGAAGATGTGTTGTATCACGTCACAATTTGATAGATGCTCACGTTGCTTCTCAAACTTCGAAATTTGATAGATGCCCGCGTTGATTTCTCAAACTTCGAAATAATGCATCTTTTCTTACAAATGCTTTGATAAGTGGATCGTCGTCAAAATTTGATAAGAGGCTCCTCTCAATCTCTTTTCTACTACGAAGTACCAACCGTCATCTACATTTTTATGTCCATGTCAAAGTACAAATGGCATGACGACATAGAATAGTGCACGACCTTGGGGGATTTGAATTGGGCAAATGTTTACATAAAACTAGTCAAATGTGCAACAACATTGGTAACAACTAATTAGAGCAAATGGAACCAAAGTGACAATGTGATCTTCCTTTATGAATACTTTTTTGCAAGTTAATGCCTTTCCCTTTAAATTGTTGAGAACTAACTAAACCACTTTGGTTTTTGAGTAGTTGGAATTTTGACTTCTCTTTATTACTCAACCACTTAGTCATATGAAGATGGATCATCCCCAAAATGCTTCTCAAACTTCGAAATTTGATAGCCCGTGTTGCTTCTCAAACTTGGAAATCTGATAATAACTCCTTTCTTACCAATGCTTTGATAAATGGATCATTGTCAAAATTTGATAAAAGGCTCTTCTCAAAATTCGAAATGACATAAGGGAATATCCCCCATATTGGGTTGTAAGCACCTAGTTGCTCTTGGTGCAATAAGAGAGAAATACAAATTGCAATTTCATCATATTTAGCATAGGTATTGATTATAAAATCGTTAATTTCTTCCTTAATTATCGAAGAGGCTTTTATATTCATAGAAAAACCAATTATAATGCATAAAATATGAAGGTAGGCTATTGTATTTATTAAATAAAAAATTATAGAATATAAATACATGATGGAGAAAAAATAAAATTGATAAAACATATATATATATTTTAAATTTCCAAATTTCTACAAGATTTTGAAAAATAATCATATGCATTTTAAACTTATAAATTTCTAAAAAATAAATATGCTTCTGGTACATTCTTTTATATTGTATAAATAAATAAATAATTATATGATACTTTTTATTGATATATTTTCAAAGCACAATGTAGATACACAATCTCCAATTTTTTACGAAGTTACTTAACAGGGTGAGTTAATTTTAACTTTACTCACCATGATAAGCAACTTTCCCTTCATTTAAATAGTGAGAATAAATATTTGGGTATTCATATTTTCCTTCAGATTTCTCCGTCTCCGTCTCGACATTCGAAATTTGATACTTTATTGTATTGAATTGAATAAAGTAGAATGGAATTGTATTGAATTGAATAAAGTGGAATGGAATTTTCTGAATAAGGGATTCCTCGAAGATTTTGTTGAAAATCGGCGTGATATAGCAGCATTTTTTGGAATTCTATTTTTTTGGGGGTCCGCTCCTATGACCTAAGACGGCATATATATATATGTTTAAATTTGAATTTGCTTGTTTGTTTACTTCCTTTGTGATTTGCACGTTACGTCTGTTTGTCTGTGTGTGTGTCTGTGTCTGTGTATGTGTCTATGTCTGTTTGTCTCTGTGGTTTGTCTGTCTGTGTCTTTGTTGTGTCGATGTCTGTGTCTGTTGTTTGCTTGTGACAAATGAGGTTATCCTTAATTTGAATTTCGAAACAGCAATGAAGAAAGCAATTAAGGATGCTGTGGAGCTGTAACAGGGACAGGTTCATCACAGCCTTCAGGTATGTCTTATTTTTTTATATTTATTCAGGAATTGAATGATTGAGTGCTTCTTTCTTGATTGACTGAATGGTCGAATCCTTCTTTCTTGATTGACTGAATCCTAGTTGCAGAGAGAGCAGCCCTCCTTATATGACTGCCCTATTAATAATTATTTTAATAGCTAGCAGAGAGAGCAGCCCTTCTTTCGACTTTTTTATTACTGTTGTCATTCTTATTATCCCCTTCCTTGGCATTCACCTCGCTGAGAGGTCTGTGCGTGTTAGGATCTATGCCTCGTTGCCTCAGCTTCTTTTTAATGCACGAGTTCCAGAGGTTCTTGATCTCGTTATCAGTTCTTCCGGGCTGGTGCGTTGCTATCTGAGACCACCTGTATGGCAAGCAATTTGTTTGTCAATATAATTGCACGGAACATTGAACAACTATGAACTCCGCCATTATTTTGGTCTCGACCATGCAGTTCGATAATAAGACTTTCTTCCTGGGGAAAGAATGTGCCTCGCTTCAGATCTGGTCTCAAGTAGTTGATCCATCGAAGCCTGCAACTCTTCTCGCATCGCTGGAGGCCTGCGAATAACAGACAAAAAATGGAAATTATTTATCAGCTGACCAAACTGAAATCGATTTTAATTTTTATCCTATTGTTTCTTCCATCAAATCACTGAGCAAACTTTACCAGCTTGCTTGGGCACTGCGGTCCAGCATCCATGGCCGTATTTGGTAATATAGCGCACAAGCTTCTCATCCTCTTCCGGAGACCACAAACCCTTCCGCAGTTTCTGTTTGTAGCAGCACGAGTGGCGCCCCATGACTCTTTGTAACTTCCACTGATTCACAGATAGACAATTCCATGTCAGTTCAACTAACAGCCGCGGCTTCCTTGAACCTATTAAACATCGATTTCCAAATCATCTTCAGCGCGAGTTCCGACATTACAGAAAAATGGTTTAAATTCATCCAATCTCAAGAATTGGGTACATTAAGATCTGTTTCCAGAGCACTACTAGGGCATGAATATTTAATTTCTATGGCTTCCATAAGCCAATTTTGTGCTAATTCTCCTAGCTTCTTTATCTATGGGTTGATTGACATTGAATCAAAATGAAGCATTAATTCTTACCTCTTCGATGCTCGGCTTATTATATAGAGCCAACAATGCAGAGAATTATTAAATCCCCGTACTCTGATGAAAGCAATCGACTGGGTAGTTTAGATGGGCCATCAGCCAGCTAGGTTAGTGCGTAAGTGTCATGGGTTACAGACTTGATCCTGAGCATCGCAGAGCCTAGGATCGACTTATTTTCGAACTCTAATAGAATGGTTGATTATGGCTTGTTCCCATGCCTACATGGGTTCTGTGGTCTGCTACATGCCTACATACTTCCTCTGAGAGGGTTACTCAACCACTGAACAAGCACACACTTGAAGAAATCTTGCTGGGCAAAGCCTGGCACGTCAAGCTTTGGCGATCCAGAGGGTGGATTGTTGTCTTGACGCCAGATCCGATGCAAAGATTGCGTGAAACAGGGCCAAAGAGAACCAAAAGAAAGCAAATCTGATCACGTGCTCCACTTTCCTCCTGTGGCTGTGGCTCTGGTTTAACTTTACATTTACCGACTCTGCTCTTTTAATAGCTGTAACTGCGGATCCAGAAGAAGAAGATCGTTGTTGTGTAAATTCATTATCATTGTCTTCTGATGTTGATCCGCTGCCGCTATTTTGGCATGATTGATTGATTGAATGAATGCTTCTTTCTTAATTGTTTGAATGAATGTTTTTTTCTTGATTGAACGCAGTAGGTCTCCGAATCGGTCCCTGGGTCGATCTCCATCTCTAAGCAGCTACAGTTGCCTATATTGCGTATATATGTTCCTAGTATTCTAAGCTGGATAAGTTCCTAAGCAGAAATACAAAATCTGTTCTGTCTTCTGGGATAGGTTCAATTGACAAACCGTCATCAATACTAGATGGGTTTTACATAAAAAAAATTCTTAAGGTTAGATTATGTAGCATGAGTGCTCACCAGTAAATTTTTGAAGAGGTAGTTAGACCGTACAGAATATGGATGCTTCCACTATCAACTCGGTTGCATCCTTGATAAAGGGCTTCATCTGTTTACTCGACCTCATCCTACCTAGTTCTTTAATCTTTACGATAAGTTGGGTAAATCTAAATAATTCCTTCAACATAGACATGAATTGCTCCCTATTGGAAGTTCTTTAATCTTTACAATAAGTTTGGTAAATCTAAATAATTCCTTCAACACAGGAATTGCTCCCTATTGGAAGAGAGAGTTTCGAACCTCTCCAATATATCTGCGACTACAAACACTTGCAACCAACCCCACTTGAAGGGAGAGTGATACCAACAAAATGCTATGTAAAATCATTGTGAGGCTCTTATTTTAACTTTTGTACCTTCTTGATGTGACCCTCAGTGGCTGCTTTGTACTGGCTCTTAAAATCACATATTGATATTCAATTGAGACCTATGCATTTTCCTCTTAAATAGTTCGATAGCTTACTTACAGGATGTTGAAGCGGTGACTGTAATTTAATTTAGATTTTTTTTTATCGTAACTCACTTGGAGTTTGGGGATACAAGTATAGGCAAAGTTGATTACCGGATGAACAATAATTATTTTGTTTAGGGACACTCTGCATTGGTAGTTATGTTAGAGTTCAATGAACATGTTACCAACATCCTTGCACAACAATCTGTAAAGGAAATCTTCAAGCATGAGTTAAAATCTGTACTGTCAAGTGAAGTACAAAACTTGGTTTACACTTGTTGTGGACACGTGAAATCCACACCTGACTCTGCATTCAACTATATCCAAGTCAACATATTCCAAAGGCACTCTAGTAGCAATTTGGTTGCCCTGGCAAAAGAAGTCTGCAGTGCCTCTGTTGCTTGATCCATATAGAAACTTATAGAAAGGAATAGATCCCTCATCCTGCTGCACAGTTTCTGTTGAATTGATTGAGCTATGCTGAAGCAATCCCTGATACAGAAAACTTGATTTGGTACTTACGCCTCGAGTGATTTCCTGAATAAAAAGAAAAGAACACAGTTAATTTCATTTTGATGGGCAAAAATCAGAGGAAAAAGCTTTGAACGATTTAGCCTTTGATGACAAACATAATTTCCGATACCACAAAAATGTCATCATTTTCCTTGCAATGAAGAAAAACAGCATAAATAATGACTCTGGACTTGAATGAATTTCAATGTCACAGGTTAAGCCCACTACTTGATGGGCTTGCGACGGCCTGCCACCCCTATACACCATGTAGTCTCACTCCCTATACACTATGTAGTCCCACTTTAAACTGATACCTCTCTCATTGCAAAATGTACACATTAAAAACAAATGGATTTGTCTCAATCTCAATCCCAATCCTTCCATTTGTTGACTCAGTAGCTCATGTCTAGATTATGTAGCATGAGTGCTCACCTGTAAATTTTTGAAGAGGTAGTTAGACCGTAGCACAATATGGATGCTTCCACTACCAACTCGGTTGCTTCCTTGATAAAGGGTTCCATCTGTTTACTCGACCTCATCCTACCTAGTTCTTTAATCTTTACAATAAGTTGGGTTAAATCTAAATAATTCCTTCAACAGAGACAGGAATTGCTTCCTATTGGAAGTTCTTTAATCTTTACAATAAGTTGGGTAAATCTAAATAATTCATTCAACAGAGACAGGAATTGCTCCCTATTTGAAGAGAGAGTTTCGAATCTCTCCAATATATCCGCGACAACCAACCCCCTTGAAGAGAGAGTGATACCAACAAACTGCTATGTGAAATCATTGTGAGGATCTTATTTTAACTTTTGTACCTTCTTGATGTGACCCTCAGGGGCTGCTTTGGACTGGTTCCTGCCCAACATTGTGTTTTAAGATTAAAGTCACGTATTGATATTCAACTGGGACCTATGCAATTTCCTCTTAAATAGTTCAATAGCTTACTTACAGGATGTTGAAGCAGTGACTGTAATTTAATCTAGAATTTTTTTTGATCGTAACTCACGTGGAGTTTGGAGATATAAGTATAGGCAAAGTTGATTACCGGATGAACAGTAATTATTTTGTTTAGGGACAGTCGGTAATTATCTTGGAGTTCAATGAACATGTTACCAACATCCTTGCACAACAATCTGTAAAGAAAATCTTCAAGCATGAGTTAAAATGAAATTGACTAGATTGGGTTCGATGCACCATAGTCCTAAAATAACGAGGTTCTTGCAGGGCTCTTAATCCATTGACTGTGTAAACAATAAATAATAAGTTTCAGACCGGTGGGCTAGCTTGATTGATTGAAGGGCAGCACCAACATCTAAACAGACATGTAGTACACGCCCTCCTGATTCCCTTGGGACGCCATTCTTTCCTTCACAAACAGATTTCAGCTGCTTCAACTACAAGAAAGAATCATCATGTCTTTGTCTTGGGATTCCATTGGGTTCTGGCGAAGAAACAACGATAACCTCGTGTTCCCAGTACAATAGCCCTACTTAGTAGTGTAGGGACTGGGATAAGCAGTCCGCATAATGCGTTTCTAGCAAATTTGATATCTGAGAAATTATCAAGGCATTGAATGTCGAATGTCAAGCTCTGCCAATCCCAACTGTATATAAAGGCCTGAAAGCTGCAGGTACAGGAAGTTCGAAGGTAAGTAGTAACTCCCTTGAGTAGCCTGTGAGTGTTTTTTCATAATGGGTGCTATATAACAGTGTATATTCATATTCACGATTTATCATGAGCTTATAGGGATCAAAAATCTTTGGAGGTGCAAACTTTTATAGAGTAAAAAGATTTGAGGAAAAGTTTGCAGCTTCTAGTTAAGATGAATATATTATGTTATTCTGCATATCACAAATACCATATAGCTTATAACCTTCAGCAGATCTTTAACATAGATCAATATATATTTACAGTTGGTAATTACATCTTCCCTATGCTGTAGAAAATGAGCCATTTTGTTCACTGTGTTCAACATCCTGGTAGGCAAAATTAACAAATTAAAGTTCCTTTGAAGTTTGAGCAAGTGGTTACCTGTTTATTCCCATGTCTGAGACATTAACATTCCTGAATCATTACTTATATAGAATGTACACAGCTGCCCATTTACTCCCATTGGTTGAACGCTTCTTTCTTGATTGACTGAATGCTTTGAGCTTCACTGGGTCGATCACGCTCTCTATCTCTAAGCAGCTGCGGCTGCGTATGTTGCCAGATACATTTTGTTTTTCTGCCAAGGGATATGTGAGCCCAAAACCTGCAAATTTATGTGTAGTGGGGAACATCTTTTGTTAACGTTGCATAAGTGAAATAATAAAATTAATGATTACTGGGATTACTTCCATAAGGTCGGGTAGGTCGAATTGATATTTTATTATGTATCTAACTCTAAACTACATTGCATTAACAAATTCTGTTGAGGATGACATAATTGAAGTTACACTGCACTCAGTTGGTTCTGGTCATCCTTTTAAACGCTTGCTGACGTGCTTTAGAAATATTATTATTTAGCATTTTGATTTCTTGTAGCAGAAATTTAAATTAAATCGAATTTGAGGCCACTTTGCCCTCGGCGAATAGAATCTGGGAAGTATCAGGTAAGGTTAGCCATAAAACAACACCCTACAAGAAATCAATTAAATCGAATTTGAGGCCACTTTGCCCTCAGCGAATAGAATCTGGGAAGTATCCTTATCAGATAGCATATATTTCATGAAAATTGCAATCTGGGAAGTATCAGGGGTTTCTGCAGAAAAAAAGAAGAAGCAATAACAAGTATGTAATTCCTTCTTAGGTTTTCAATTGCTGAATTTGGGTTTGTGTATTGCAGTCCCGTTTCTTCTTCCAATTGCAAGATGGGGAAAGGCTTCTCTCTATGGCTGGTACCTGAGGAAGACGTAGATAGTCAGGGCAGGTAAAGACAGGGCAGGCTTTACCTACCTTTACCCAGAAGCTATAGAATATATGATTATGACAGTTTTTAAAAATTGGTTGATGCACAGGATTTGTAATATGAGGATTGCATTGCTGTATACTTTTTTTGAAGCCTCTTAATAAAGGCAATAATCAGTTTGTGTATTGCAGTCTCGTTTCTTCTTCCAATTGCAAGGTGGGGAAAGGCTTCTCTCTATGACTGGTACTTGAGGAAGGCGTAGATAGACAGGGCAGGTAAAGACAGAGCAGGCTTTACCTACCTTTACCCAGAAGCTATAGAAGATATGATTATGATAGTTTTTAAAAATTGGTTGATGCACAGGTTTTGTAACATTCGGATTGCATTGCTGTATAATTTTTTTTTGAGGCTTGTTAATAAAGATAGAATATATGATTGTGACAGTTTTTAAAAATTGGTTGATGCAGTAATATTCGGATTGCATTGTGGGAAAAGGTAATGGTCATTATCTTATCAAATCAAGGATCTTTTAAACATTTATTCTATATTTAGTAAAATATTTTGTATTTTTAAAATTTTATTATTTAAGTTTAGAACATTTTTTATTAATATATTATAAATTTTTTGACACAGGTTTATGACAATTTTCAAAAGTGAGTTTATGTACCGGATTTGCAATAACAGATTGCATTACTAATTTTTGGAGAAGGTTAATGAGTAGAAAGAGGTAATGATTATTATCTTTTTCATATTTTTAATATTTAAAGTAATATTTAGATAAGAGAATGTTTTATATGTGTTTTGTTTTGTTGTTTTTTAGTATAATTATTTTTAAATATTGATTTATTATATAATGATTTTTATTTTTTTATTTTTTAAAATAATATATAAATAGGGATGTATTTCATATTTGTTTTGGTTTGTTATTTTTTCAGGTATAAAGTATTTTTGAACATTGATTCAATGTTATTTACAACAATTTCAAGTGATTTACACTGTACTTGCAGAGTTTATAATTTTTGAGAATTTTGTAAAGACAAAGACTTACAAACATATTATTCTTAATTTATATAATTATATTTTTGGGGATGGGATTGAACCCATCCAAATGCTCTAGATGATGGGGCGCCCCATCATTTTTAGAGTAGTCTCTTATAATGTTATGATGTAGTATGTTTTTTTTCACATTCATTTTTCACTAATTGTCTTTCACATAAACCAATTTTATAATTTCTCCAACATAAATAAACTTCATTCACCTCTTAATATTTCAGAATTTATCTAACATATAAATAAACTTCATAATTTCTCCAACATAAATAAACTTCATTTTCCTCTTCACATTTCAGAATTTATCTAACATATAAATAATCTTCATTACATATATTTGAAATTCTAATCATTTTTATATTTTTGGATTTGCTTTAATATAACTTTTTTCACATTTTTACTTTTACTTCTTTTTTTTTTAATATTTTTTTTTTCAACTTTATTTATATAATATTTATATCATTACATTGCTATTATTTATATTGTATTTATATTCTTACATTGCTATTATTTATATTGTATTTATATTCTTACATTGCTATTATTTATATTGTTGTATTTTAGTGTATTCTTTGAGTGTATTTTTTTTGTTAATTTTGGTGCAATTTTTGGAAATGTTTGTATTTTGTATGCCACTCTACTTGTTTGCTACATGAAATGATTTTATGTTTTTAATGTTTTTTTGTATAGAACTTTATGTGTTTGTTAGATGAATTGACTTTTATGTGTCTTTGATGAAAATAATGGTTTTTTTTATATGCAATTCTATGTGTTTGTGTTTGAAATCTTTGTACTTGTATTCTGTATGCACAACTCTGTGTTTGTGTTTGAAATATTTGTACATATATTCTGCATGCAATTCTATATTTTTGTATTTGAAATCATTGTACCTGTATTCTATATGCAACTCTACGTGTTTGTGTTTGAAATATTTGTACATGTATTATGTATGCAACTCTATGTATTAGTAGCTGAGATGATTTTTATGTTTGTTAGATGAATAATATTTTTTGTGTGCAACTCTTATGTTTTTGTTAGATGAAACTATTTTTATGTTTGTTAGATGAAATAATATTTTATGTTTGCAACTCTATGTGTTTGTGTTTGAAATCTTTATACATGTATGTGTTTGTTAGATGAAATGATTTCTATGTTAGATGAAATAATGTTTTAGGTATGTAAATATTTGTATGAAATAACAATTGCTTATGTAGATTTATATGTTTATATTTTTTTGTTGTTGTTTGCATGTGGTATATATATATTTGCATTGCAGTATAATAATAAATATATACTATATAATTTCACATTTTATTTTTTTTATTTTGTAATTGTTTTTTATTCTATTTGTTATTTATCTTTTATATCAAAATTTATGATGAATTAAAATATAACTCAATATTTTTTTAAACTTTCATTAAATTAAATAACATTATATCTATCAATTTAATAACTACATAAATAAAATATTTAAAAATTTTCAACAATCCACCAACTTACTAAATACATAAATAAAATATTTAAAAAATTTCAACCCACCAATTTAATAAATACATAAATAAAATATTTAAAAATTTTAAACAACCTGCTTTGTTGATATAACAACAACAAAGCACAGATTATCGCTTTGTTGTAACAACAACAACAAAGCACAGTTTTTGAGGCCATATGAGCTTTCACCTTCACGTGGTTGGTCTTGTTAGTAGAGATCCTAAAATCTCAAAGCCAAGAAAAGCTCTCAATTATATAAGCTCCTGGGAGTCCCAAGATATGCTTACTAGCATACCCTCACTTACAGACTTTGACAGAGGGAGTCCTCACCTTTCTGGTGCAATGTTATACCCAAATGGGCAACTTGCAGAGCATACGGGCTCGGCTCTTACAGACACAGACTTTTTACAGAACGAGTCTTTGCCTTTCTGGTGCAATGTTATACCCAAATGGGCAACTTGCAGAGCATACGGGCTCGGCTCTCACACACCTAGACACTGTCGAGCGGACTACTTGCTCAGACGACTCTCTAACTTGCAGAGCGGACTACTTGCTCATGCCGACTCGAATCCCCCTCAAATGAACTTCAAAGCCGCTTATTTATAATTCTAAAGCCGGTCATCCGGTCACTTAGAACTTACACCATTCAGTCAAAATAAGCGCACTAACTGGATTCCCGGGGCATCGTGGGACCACACGATGTTATCTCATCCCTTCATCAGGCAGCGCCATGTGGGGACCCGGTACTACCGACACAGAGAACTGACAGCCACTTACAAAAGAAGATGCTTATGGCCAACAAGATTAAAACTATGAATTATTACAAGTCACTCGGGGAACAGTAATCATCCCGAGGCAAACATGGCAGACAAACCAAAAGCGGAGAGGCCCACCAACGGCTTCCGTAAAGAACAGAATATTTACAAATTAAAGTAACAATTTCGGACCGACTGGCTTCATTCCCGGAAACAGTCAACGGGAAAACAATTCAGATCATCAGTCGGAGCCACAGACAGTGTGTCTCACCATCAGGACCTGGAACACCTCCACAGACGCAATCAAGGATGCCGTCATCATAGTTGCTTTCTTCTATTTCTCTGCGAACTAGCTCTTGTTCAATGTAATCAGGCTGAGTTTCGGGAAACTGCCAATATTCATTTTCAGGTTCATCATCGAACATATCTGGATAAAGCTTTTCTCCAAAACACTGGTTTACATCTGATCCTTTCAATGCTTCATTAGGACCAAAAATAAACTCAGAGGCAAAGTTAGACTCAACCCGATAGTTGAGCAGCAGAGTTCTTCGATGGACTTTTGCATCCAACCTTCTTCCTTGACTGTCTCTTTTAATAAATTTCTGTGTGACAGTTACATAATGTTCAAGTGGAGTGTATCTTCCTCCATGATGCCTTAGAAGGAATTTGAACCATTGGTTAGCCTGGTCAGCAGCTTGCATGTCTGCTTCAAGATGGAGAATAAAATTGGCTTTACGCTCAACCCATTCATGCCTTGGGCAGAATTTTTCTAAGAAAACCTGAGTCCATCCTGACCACTTTCTATTCCTCATATTTCCTGGATCAGCACAAATTATTACAGATTTCTGCTCTCTGCAGAATTGAAGAATTAAATTATAGGATCTCCAGGTTAGATCCCCTTGGCCAATATCAACATACCAAACCCAGCCATCTTTTTCTTCATTGCCGTCAAGCCAAAGTTCTCTGCATTGAACTCGCTGTTCCTGAGCTTCTGTTAACCCATAAAAAGCATCTTTTTCCCAACGCTCAAGAATAAGCAGTTTACAGGGGCTGGCCTGAATCTGTCTGATTAAAGTTAGACTGAGGTATTTTTCAGCGTCTTCTTTACTGGCATAGTCTAACAACTGCTGGCGTTCTTCTTCAGAAATGTATTTGTCCCATGGGGCCAGGAATAGGGACTTAGGAGGGGCTCTTTTCTCTAACTCCTCTTCATCCATAGGAGTTTTTCCTTTGTCACTAACAATCTTATCCTTCATTGGAATCCATCTAGGATTCTGTCCCGAACCAGAAGAACCAGAAGGACCAGCAGAAAACATTTTCAAACCTGGAACTTCTTTCTGCACAGTCTCAGAAAATCAAGCTTACTTAATTTACCTGATAAAGCAAGCTTACTTCAGAAAATCAATGGGTGTGCTATTTTTAGTAAGTTTGATTTAAAATCAGGGTTTTATCAGATTGGGATAGAACAGAAAGATAGATATAAAACTGCCTTTGTTGTTCCTCATGGGCAGTATCAGTGGAAAGTCCTTCCATTCGGTATCAATAATGCACCCTCAGAGTTTCAGAAGAGAATGGAAGATATTTTTAGGGATATTCCTTGGCTAGCGGTCTTCATTGATGATATTCTGATTTGCTCTAAAAATTTGCAAGATCATTTAAAGCATTTGCAGAAATTCTATGAGCTAGTCTTTAAGCATGGTTTGGTTTTGTCTAAAAGTAAAATGGAGATAGGCAAAACTGAAATTGAGTTTTTGGGTTTACATATCAAGAATGGTCAGGTAGTTTTGCAGAATCATGTCCTCCAGTCCTTTGAACATTTTCCTGATCAAATAACAGAGAAAACCCAATTGCAGAGATTCCTTGGGTGCTTAAATTACATCAGACCTTTTTATAAAGGTCAAGCAGCAGATATCCATTGTCTGCAGCAAAGGCTTAAGAAGAAGCCAATTCCTTGGTCAGAAAAGATGACTCTGGCTGTCCAGCAAATAAAAGCCAAAGTAAAACAACTTCCTGCTCTTAGTCTCCCACAGGGAACAGGTAAAATGATAATTGAAACTGATGCTTCTAGTACAACCTGGGGTGGTGTACTAATAGAAGAGATTGATGGGAGATCTAACATCTGTGGTTATGGCTCCGGATCGTTTAAAGGAGCTGAGCTCAATTACCCTTCCAGTCACAAAGAAATTCTTGCTGTTAAGAAAACAGTGCAGCATTTTATTTTATATCTGAAACCAGTGAGATTTGTAATAAGAACAGATCTCAAAATTATGCCTGGTATATTTAAGAATGAAAATTTGATGGCAGAAAATAGCAGCAGGATCTTAAAATGGTTTTTATGGTTAAGCAATTTTGATTATGACATTGTTTATAAACCTGGTTATTTGAATTGCTTAGCGTAAAGCCAATTTTATTCTCCATCTTGAAGCAGACATGCAAGCTGCTGACCAGGCTAACCAATGGTTCAAATTCCTTCTAAGGCATCATGGAGGAAGATACACTCCACTTGAACATTATGTAACTGTCACACAGAAATTTATTAAAAGAGACAGTCAAGGAAGAAGGTTGGATGCAAAAGTCCATCGAAGAACTCTGCCGCTCAACTATCGGGTTGAGTCTAACTTTGCCTCTGAGTTTATTTTTGGTCCTAATGAAGCATTGAAAGGATCAAATGTAGACCAGTGTTTTGGAGAAAAGCTTTATCCAGATATGTTCGATGATGAACCTGAAAATGAATATTGGCAGTTTCCCGAAACTCAGCCTGATTACATTGAACAAGAGCTAGTTCGCAGAGAAATAGAAGAAAGCAACTATGATGACGGCATCCTTGATTGCGTCTGTGGAGGTGTTCCAGGTCCTGATGGTGAGACACACTGTGTCAGTGGCTCCGACTGATGATCTGAATTGTTTTCCCGTTGACTGTTTCCGGGAATGAAGCCAGTCGGTCCGAAATTGTTACTTTAATTTGTAAATATTTTGTTCTTTACAGAAGCCGTTGTTGGGCCTCTCCGCTTTTGGTTTGTCTGCCATGTTTGCCTCGGGATGATTACTGTTCCCCGAGTGACTTGTAATAATTCATAGTTTTATTCTTGTCGGCCATAAGCATCTTCTTTTGTAAGTGGCTGTCAGTTCTCTGTGTCGGTAGTACCGGGTCCCCACATGGCGCTGCCTGATGAAGGGATGAGATAACATCGTGTGGTCCCACGATGCCCCGGGAATCCAGTTAGTGCGCTTATTTTGACTGAATGGTGTAAGTTCTAAGTGACCGGATGACCGGCTTTAGAATTATAAATAAGCGGCCTTGAAGTTCATTTGAGGGAGATTCGAGTCGGCATGAGCAAGTAGTCCGCTCTGCAAGTTAGAGAGTCGTCTGAGCAAGTAGTCCGCTCGACAGTGTCTAGGTGTGTGAGAGCCGAGCCCGTATGCTCTGCAAGTTGCCCATTTGGGTATAACATTGCACCAGAAAGGCAAAGACTCGTTCTGTAAAAAGTCTGTGTCTGTAAGAGCCGAGCCCGTATGCTCTGCAAGTTGCCCATTTGGGTATAACATTGCACCAGAAAGGTGAGGACTCCCTCTGTCAAAGTCTGTAAGTGAGGGTATGCTAGTAAGCATATCTTGGGACTCCCAGGAGCTTGAAAGTAGCTATATGCCTTCGGGAAATAGTGAAATCTAAATGGACCCAAGACATTGTGCTTAGGCATAAGTCCAGAGTGAATATTGTGGTGACGAACTTCGCAATCCGAGGTCGATCCACTGTGTCTGTAATGTTGTGGCATAAATAATAGCAGCAATTGCAATCTGCATCGTGTTGATGGCGTTTCTCTCAAAAGCTGTTATTACATTCCCAATGTGTTGAATATTTCGGCTCAAGCAATGTTTAATTACTGGAAACTTTTATTTGGGTGGCAGAGGTTAAATTCCACCATCTAAGTCTGTATACGTCTTTTGGCAATATCTGAGGTAATTCCCAATTTGCAGAGGAATCCTGGTCATCTATAGTTATATAAGAAGCATCTGCACTATCAGAAGTGGATGGATTAAAAGAACTTGATCTCCTATCTGCTAAAAAGACTTCCACGTCATTTGCTGATTGGCACTCCAGTGTTGTCAGCTGAACTGTATCCATAGTAGGATCCATGCTGAATAAGGTGAGGGCTGACTTCTACGTTGCGGGCAATAAGTAGACTTACTCCCTTTTCCACGGGCCTTACTGCTACGACTTCCGCACTACGCTTACACCTTAATGGTCACTACTATTTCCTCATCGGTCATTTCCACCGACTACAAGATACATTTGTTCCTTAGGAGTTGTTAAACCATTCAACAAAGCATTCATAAACATGTACAGTAAATTAAAGCTTCTTGGAAAATGAGATATAGATAATACCAGACAAATATGAGAATTCGCCGCAAACAAATATGGCTCTGATATCATAAAACATTAAAAATATTTTAGTATCTTAAGATTATAATATTTGAAAAATAAAAATTAAACAATAATCTTTGAAAAATAAATTTATTCTATAAAAATGTATTGTAACAATTAACTTTTAATAATATAATTGGGAGTAAAACTTTATAATTAATAATAAAAATATAATTTATATTTATAAAATAATTAAAATATAATTTATATTTATAAAATAATTAAAATATAATTTATATTTATAAAATAATTAAAATATTATAAAATAGTTCAAATATTATAAAATAGTTAAAATATCAAATTAAAATTATTGTGATATTTAATAGGTTTGTAATATTTAAAAAATAAAAATAAAATTTAATTTTTATTTCTAGTACAAATAAAATAGAAAAAACAATATAAAGTACTAAAAATAAAAATAATTATAATTTAAAATTTATTTTATTTATTTATTGTATAAATAGAAAATAAAAAATATTGAAAATTATTATAAATATATAATATAAGTAAATTTATTATGATAATATTTATATATTTATAATGATAATGATGATTATAATTTTATAAAAAAATAAATTTAAAAATTATAATTTTTATTAATAAATTTATGATAATAAAAGAAAGTAAATTTATAAACATAATATTAATTATAAATTAAAATTTCTTATTGAAATAAAACAATAAAATTTATGATAGCATCATCATTTTTATTTATAAATATAAATTAATACTAAAAAACTTTATACAATTGTTAAATTATAATATTTAAAATTAAAAAACTATATAAAATAACTTTTTTTTCAACTTTAATTATATAATATTTATATCATTACATTGCTATTATTTATATTGTTGTATTTTAGTGTATTCTTTAGTTATATTTTTTGTTAATTTTGGTGCAATTTTTGGATATGTTTGAGATTACATGTATTATGTATGCAACTCTACTTGTTTACCACATGAAATGATTTTATGTTTTAAAGTTTTTTTTTAAGAACTTTACGTGTTTGTTAGATAAATTGATTTTTATGTCTTTGATGAAAGTAATGTTTTTTGTATATGCAACTCTATGTGTTTGAAATCTTTGTACTTGTATTATGTATGCAATTCTATGTTTTTGTGTTTGAAATCTTTGTACATGTATTCTATATGCAACTCTATGTGTTTGTGTTTGAAATATTTGTACATGTATTATGTATGCAACTCTTATGTTTTTGTTAGATGAAACTATTTTTATGTTTGTTAGGTGAAATAATATTTTATGTATGCAACTCTAATGTGTTTGTGTTTGAAATCTTTATACATGTATTTTGTATGCAATTATGTGTTTGTTAAATGAGATTATTTTTATGTTTGTTAGATTAAATAGTGTTTTTTTGTATGTAATATTATGTGTTTGTTAAATGAGATGATTTCTATGTTAGATGAAATAATGTTTTAGGTATATAAATATTTGTATGAAATAACAATTGCTTATGTAGATTTATATGTTTATATTTTTTTTGTTTTTGTTTATATTTGCTTTTGTTTGTTTGCATGTGGTGTATATATATATATATATATTATAATAATAAATATATCCTATATAATTTCACATTTTTTTTTTATTTTTTATTTTTTATTTTTTAATTATTTTATTTTTTATTTTGTAATTGTTTTTTATTCCATTTGTTAGTTAATTTTTATGTCAAAATTTATGATTAATTAAAATATAACTTAATATTTTTTAAAACTTTCATTAAATTAAATAACATTATATCTATCAATTTAATAAATACATAAATAAAATATTTAAAAATTTTCAACAACCCACCAATTTAATAAATACATAAATAAAATATTTAAAAATTTTCAACAACCCACCAATTTAATAAATACATAAATAAAATATTTAAAAATTTTAAACAACCCACTTTGTTGATATAACAACAACAAAGCACAAATTATCGCTTTGTTGTAACAACAACAACAAAGCACAATTTTTGAAGCCATATGAGCTTTGTGGTTGGTCTTGTTAGTAGAGATCCTAAAATCTCAAAGCCAAGAAAAGCTCTCAATTATATAATTATACTTTTAATGCATTAATAATAATAATATTTATTATAAAATAAATTAATAAAGCCTCCCATAGCGGGTGCATAATGAGTCACACAACACTACCAGGGGCCTTCTAGACACTCGACACGCCAGCACCCAACTGCCTGTCCATGCTCCTCCCCACGTGCCTGCTGCCTGTCCTTGCTCCTTCCCTGGGGCTGATAAAGGGGCGTCTTCTACCACTCTCGCGTCCCATGCAAAGTGCTTATTGCCCCGACGCCATCTTTGTCCGGAGCTCGACCTCCCGACGTTGTCTTACCTGTTCAAGCGTGCGAAACATCCAGTACACTGCTCACAGTCAGCTCTGGGTAATGGCGATTTTAATGCCCATGATTCTTGATGATCTTCACTGTCCTTATGCTCTCATAAGCTCGATGGACAATACAAACATTGATACAGGGGCTCATTCTGGTTTCCCGGAACATCTTCTCAGGTCGGCAGATGCTAGGTTTAAAGCTCTGCTCGGAAAAGGTTCCACTGGTGATAGCTATTCGAGAGCTCGCAACATTAGCACCTGGCTTGGTTCTCATACCCACTGCTCTAGCTTCCATAGCTACGCTCGCTTTGTGCCTTTGTGCTCTGGTTCATTGAGCCTCGACCTTCGCCTCCCCTTGATTTTCTGGGTGCCTTTCCTCAGTTTTCGTGGGTTTTTGTCTGGCTCAGATTCCCGACTTCGCTGCATCTTCAGTTCACCTACACCACCTTGCTTGTGATTATGGCTCCTCCTCGGCGAGTTCGTACCCGTCAAGACACCTAGCAAAAGAATTCTCAGCTTCAAAGCGGCTCCTCCTCCACCCCGTCGGTTCGTTTGATGAGAGGGGTGGTGGATAAGGCTCAGAAATTTCACTCTGAAATCCTTGCTCAAGCCCAAGCTGAGATCCACGAAGTCGAAGAAGACGCCAAGGTTATTCGTGGTTACCTTACTGATGATTAAATCCGAGAGGAGTTTGAAGCACTCGTCCCAGACCCTGGTAACATAAGAGGCAGGAACATGCTTTACTAGAAGACTCTGGACTTGCACTCGTCCTTGGCAAGACTCTCACTGACCGCAATGAGGTGCAGGCAGAAATTCTTATGCAACTTGATGATTTATAGGACATGCTGAAGCTGGTCATTTACAATCAGCATCAATTCACCTGTCGCTTTGGCATCACTCTAGCCAAGGACCCGACTACTCATCCCGTTCAGAAAAAATATCTCAGCGATTAAGAAGTACCATCATTGCTCGTCCCTTTGCTCTCTTTTGGTTTATGATGTTCTTCTGTTTAAGCAGTTCTTTTTGTTGGCTCATCTATAGCACTGCTAGTTTTATTATGATGATATTTACTGTTTCGCAGTTACATTTCCATACTGTTTATGGGTTTGTTTTCTCCGTTGTGAGAGGACCTGGTATATTTCTAATACATTTCCATGCTATTTATGGGTTTGTTTTCTTTGTATATTTTGTTGTTGATAATATAAGGATCTACCTCTAACTTATAAAAAAAATAAAAATAATAAAGCATTAAAAAATATTTTAGTATCTTAAAATTATAATATTTGAAAAATAAAAATTAAACAATAATCTTTAAAAAATAAATTTACATTTTTATAAATTTACTATATAAAAATGTATGGTAACAATTAACTTTTAATAATATAATTATGAGAAAGTATTTTAGTATCTTAAGATTATAATATTTGAAAAATAAAAATTAAACAATAACTTTTAAAAAGTAAATTTATTATATAAAAATGTATCCTAACAATTAACTTTTAATAATACAATTATGAGTAAAATTTTGTAATTAATAATAAAATTATAATTTCTATTTATAAAAATATTATAAAATGGTTAAAATATCAAATTAGAATTATTGTGATATTTAATAGGTTTGTAATATTTAAAAAATAAAATCTAAAATTTAATTTTTATTTATAGTATAAATAAAATAAAATAAAAACAATATAAAATACTAAAAATAATTATAATTTAAAATTTAATTTTTTATTTATTGTATAAATAGAAAATAAAAAAATATATAAAATATTGAAAATAATTATAAATATATAATATAAGTAAATTTATTATGATAGTTATTATATATTTATAATGATAATGATGATTATAATTTTATAAAAAAGTAATTTTAAAAATTATAATTTTTATTAATAAATTTATGATAATAAAATAAAGTAAATTTATAATCACAATATTAATTATAAATTAAAATTTCTTATTGAAATGAAAAAATAAAATTTATGATACCATCATAACTTTTATTTATAAATATAAATTAATACTAAAAAAACTTTATAAAATTGTTCAATTATAATAATTAAAACTAAAAAACTATATAAAATTGTTCAATTATAATAATTAAAACTAAAAAACTTTTAATACATAATCTGGGAAAATTAAAAAAATAACATAACATTATTATAATAAAATAAGTTTTAATATATAGAATTATAAAAATTAAAACTAAAATACTATATAAAATTGTTGAATTTAAAACTATAAAAACTATATAAAATACTTTTTAATACATAATCCTGGAAAATTAAAAAATAACATAACATTATTATAATAAAATACGTTTTAATATACGGAATTATAATAATTAAAACTAAAAAACTATATAAAATACTTTTTAATACATAATATTGGAAAATTAAAAAATAACATAACATTATTATAGTAAAATACGATATACAGAATTATAATAATTAAAATAAAAAACTATATAAAATACTTTTTAATACATAATATTTGAAAATTAAAATATAACATAACATTATTATTATTGGATATTTGATATAGTTAAGTTAAAAATTTGCAATTTATTTCTTTAAAAATATGAAATTTCTTAATTTTAAGTTAAAGTTTTTGCAATCTATTTTTTTAAAAAGGTGAAATTTACAAAATATTCACAATAATGATATTTTAGCATTTATCTGTTAAACATATAAAATTATAAAAATGGTATTTTATGTAATAGAATAATTTAAAATAAATAAATGAATAATGTGCTTTTAATAAAATTATTAAAAATTATTTAATATTATAAGATAAATAAATTTATTAATAAGGATGAGGTAATGGTAAATATATTATAAATATGACATGAATATAAGAAAAAGTAAATGAAGAATTTTATTTTTTTAAAATATTTGTATAATAGAATAAATAATTATATTTTTAATGTATGGATGTCTCAAGATGTTTGCTTCATCCTCATCTCACTAATTTGCTCATGTATTGGAGTGCCATCAATAAATTGGTCATTTGTTGAAGGAGTGTTGGAAGGAATATCTTGTATAGAAGGCGGCATTTATGTGGGTTTGGATATGGGAAAGTCTCTAATAAGGCTCTCATTAGCCCTAGCTATCCACCCATTTAGTGTGGAAAGAATGTGAAATAAACACCCTTATAGGTAGAAAGAGGACGAACATCATAACGTAAAGGAGATAGATCGACTAAAACATGTTGGGACATATCTAAAGAAACGTGTGTAAGAAGTATAGTTAAAGATCCCATCAAACCATGGGTAGGAACTTCATTGAAGACAACATCTCTATGTTCAATCACCTAGTGATTGGAGGGATCATGGAGATGATATCCCTAGAAAGTTTCATTGTGGCCTACCAAAGTGTAGTAAGGTTTTGGTGGTTCCAAGATGTTTCTACCTATTTTAAGAGTATGGGTCCATGCACTTGATCAAAGAAATCAGAATTGTGAAACTGAAGGCTTGTTTCCATACCATTTCTCAAAGGGAGTCATACCTTGAACAACAGGAATACGTGTTCTACCTATTTTAAGAGTATGGGTCCATGCACTTGATCAAAAAAATCAGAATTGTGAAACTGAAGGCTTGTTTCCATACCATTTCTCAAAGGGAGTCATACCTTGAACAACAGGAATACATGTTCGATTGATAATGTTGGTTGCACAAACAATTGTTTCCCCACAAAATGTAAGCTTGGCTTCCTTGAATTAAAGCATGTATCGAGCCATCTCCATAATAGGCCTATTCTTCTATTCATCCACTCCATTCTACTATGCAATGTAACAATCCCCTACCAAGAAATACCATGAAAAATGAGAAATGATTCCAAAGTTTTGGCAGCATTCTCTACTCCTAGTCTTGATACACAATCTTTTTCTTCCTTTGATTTTTCCCTAAACATTTAAATTCTTTTAATTCCCCTAACACTTAAACCTTGCATTGAATGGCATATATCCAAAAGCAGTCAAAATCATCAATCAAGGTGAGAAAGTACTCAACTCCCCCAAGAGAACGAGCAATCATAGGCCCACAAATATCACTATGAATTGACTCAAGAAACTAAGAAGCTCCCCTCACTTTGTCCTTATGAAAAGATTCTGGAAGATGTTTCCTCAAAACACACCCTTCACAAACAACACTAGGTGGTTCAATCGGTGTGTGTGATGCAATGGATAATAAGAAGATCCAGTCAAACTCTTGAAGCTTTGAGAACATCTCCAAATTGGTGATGTCAATAATGACATCACCCCAACTTGAAATTGGTAAGGCTAAGTACACACCAATAACTACTTCCACACTATGTTATGGTCAATAATCAAATATAAGAGGTCATCATTTGGACATATGCATGATAGCTCCAAAATTAACAATCCATTCCTATATAGAAGAGGACCAATATGTGGAATGCAAAACGAAGTGTACATTGAGAGAAGATCCACTAGTATTTTCAAAATGTACTCTTTGCTAATTACATGTATTACAAATTTCTCAATTTTTTGAAGATATAAGGGCCAATACGCAGAACGTACAACGAAATGTGTATTGTGAGAAGATCCACTAGTATCTCAAAAAGATTATCATTGTTGATTATAGGCATTGAAATTTCCTTCAATTTTTTGAAGACAAATGGTGCAATATTTAAGGGCATGTCCCTCCTTATGACATCGGTTGCACATGAGTATTTTCTTCTAAGAGGATTTTAAGTTCCCTCCCTTAACCAGCCCATAGTCGTGCTTAAAAGAGGTTGAGGTAGCCTTTGGTTCGACTTGATATTGAGGGGTAATTCGCCCATGTTCCTCAATGTGACTTGATGTTGGATAAGAGTAGCTCAAGAGGAGTTGTGTATCCCTTCACAAATAGTGGGATACTATAGAATCTAAGTTGGCTCAAAACATTGATATGTGTACAAGCTTTCAATACCAGGAAATGGAAACATAACCCCCACCCAAAAAAACAGAGTATGTGAGGGAATGAAATATATTAAAAATATACAAATACCGATATAGTTTATTTTAAAATAACACATTATCTTGTAAGAAAATAAGAACAACACACAAATGGAATTTTAGAAGAAGAGCCATGTCTATATTAACTCTCATAAATGATTACAAGATGCAAAATCCCATAACTTGGTGGTTTTGACTAATGTCAATCCCATACTCTCATTCATGATATAGAATCTAGTGGGAATACTACAATCCATATGAAATGCGATGAGGTTGAAATGACTCTCAAACATCCTAAAACAATTAATGGTAATGTTATAAATTAAGTAAATGATTACAAGATGCAAAATCCCATAACTTGGTGGTCTTGACTAATGTCAATCCCATACTCTCATACATGATATAGAATCTAGTGGGAATACTACAATCCATATGAAGTAGTGGGAATACTACAATCCATATGAAATGTGATGAGGTTGAAATGACTCTCAAACATCCTAAAACAATTAATGGTAATGTTATAAATTAAGTAAAAGGATAGAAAAGATAAGGTAAAGTTGAATGTCAACTTTTATGTTAAGAATTTAATATTATAAATAATTACCAAGGTGAAAAACTATGCAAAGCTCAATCCCCTATCTCTATTTTGTCTTAAAGGGTAATTGGTGTGGACAAGGTGATATTTTCCTATGGGTTCCATGCCCCTTGTGAGTGCTTGGGTGGGCCTATAAACTTCTAAAAAATTGTTCAAAACGTCACTAGAAATCACCGAAACACCTTGGAAATGTTGTTGACCATACACCATACAGTACAAGTGACGACATTTCATACCCGTTTCACCATTTTCTGGGCATTTCAAGTACTGGAAAGCTATTTGGGTAGACACTTCCAGCAACATAGTTTAGAATATAATAGCAAAGAATTTGAATGTTGAAGAAAGATTACTCAAAACAATACATAAATATTTTGAATCTGTTTTTTCCTTTACTCCTATTGTACTAATGTTAGCCTTCCGTTTCTCAACACTTTCAAAGTTACGCATCTTGATATTGGAAACCTCAATTTTGTGTCCATTGTTCAGAGAATTGTTCACAATTCTACAGATAAAGAGATTCTTGAAGGTACCTGAAATTTCCATCACACTTTTATTGACAATGGCATGGTGCATCAACTCTGCCTTGATATTTAGGATGATTAGTCCTTGGGCTCCATCCCTTTTAGACATACGAAGCCATAGTTGTCATCCACTGGAGGAAGAGGTTTTGCCTAATGCATCAATAAACCCTTGCTTGGAAGAAGGGCAGTCATTTGGTCTGCCCAAACATGATAATTAGCCCCTTTCAATAGAAGAATAGGGAATTTTGAGTCCATAGGTTTCAAAAAGTAGCTGGAAAAAAAACAAGCCTCTCTAAAGTCTTCAAAAAATCGTCTTGATAGAACCAAGAAAGGAGAGGTACAACATCTTCCAGAAAACAAGTCTGCAAAAAGAGCCTCTCTAAAGTCTTCAAAAAATCACCTTGATAGAACCAAGAAGGGAGAGGTACAACAACTTCCAGAAAACAAATCTGCAACAAAAGATGAGAGTGCGCTGGCTATAATTTTGAACCCTAGGAAAACACAACAGATTCTGAAACACAAATCTGCAACAAATGGGGAGTGCATTGGTTGTAAAAGAGAGTTTTAAACCCTAGGAAAACCCAACAACTTTCAAAAAACAAATCAGTAGCAAAAGGGAAGAGTTCATTGGTTGTAAAAGAGGGTTTTGAACCCTAGATAATGCTTAAAAGCCCTAGAAAGAAGTGCATGGCTTCAAGAAGGGCCTTCTTGTTGTTAAAACTTTACCTAAGACTAGAGTAGAGATTGAACAAATACAAGTTCTTCATAAAAAATGCAAACATGCAAAGTAGCACATAAATGGCAAGAGGAACATTGTTGATAGGATTAGCATAGATTATCAAAATCAAATCACAAGCAAAACACCATTTCCAGATTTTGAATTATCGAAGTACATGTTATCACATATATAGTAGCTGGGCTACCATACATTATTTTTCTTATTTCAGTACACTATTCAGCCAGTTCCCTGCATTGAGATGCTGAGATGAGCATCTATTATGGATCACTATCAGATTATGGACAGCAGTTTTCTTTCCCATGCCATGACTAAGTTTCAAGACACTCAGAGAGATGACCGATGTAGCCATTTAGCCATTTATACAGAGCAGTCAGTATTGCCCAGAGTTACAGCAGCAGTTTCAGAGGATAGATGTTGGTTCAGATGATGAGCATTCAGGTATATGACTCAGCAGGTATATTTGGTGTTATGGTTATATTGCTTTTATATTCATTCTTGTAGCATGTCTTAGCATTTAGAATCATGATCTGGCGATATAGATATGTAGACCTGGTTGTACTTTTATATATATATATATATATATCATTGTCCTCACTCAGACTTAGAAGTTCACTATCCATACTCATTGGTTTTACCCTCTCTACAGAGAATAGAGGTGATCATTCCCACCATACTTTGGCTTGCTAGTGTTGGTCTCATTATTCATTGTCTTCATCCATCCATTACCTACCCAGTATGTTATTTACCCTGACTTACTACTTGACTAGTGGCATGGAGGACCTTTCCCCGCTGTAGCCTCTGTATTGGATAAGCTTCCTTGTTTATTGTGTCTTGGCTCTGAGTTGGTGACAAAACTTACCTTTGGTGAGTTGGATTGTAGGCCTAAATCATTCCAGTCGGTTGTCCCGATGTTTGGCACTGGCACGAAGTCCCCCTAGTCACTAAAGATGTTGTTGGCTAAACCTGAAACAAATAGTGCTACCATGAATACAAATTATGAAAAAGGGAAATGTTATATCTATTGTGAAAAGCCAAATGAAACTAGCAAAGAAATATCAAATGTTATATCTATTGTGAAATGTAAATGCTCAGGTAAACAAGATGTCTAAAAACACACCTGGAAGTGCTCAGGTAAACAAGTGCCTTAAAAAGACACCTGCAGCAAGAAGCCTAAACTCTAAATGTAAATATATGCAATGTGTTTGTAAACTATGGAAACTATAGGCCCAAAAAGCAATGGAACTTAAACTCTATATCAAAAAGATTGCTGGCCTCATTTGTATTATGGATTGTGAGCATCGACCAAGGTGAATAAACACTCTTTGAACAACTTACCCATTTGTGAGACACTGCCATTCCCTATGTTATTACTTGTCCGGTATATGCTATGGCGTGTATTCCCTTTTCCATATCCAAAATGTCATGGTGTTGAGCCAGTAAGTCATCCCTTGGCCTAGCCATGGTGGTTCTATGCAGTGGTTTCAGGCTTATGATGATGATTTGTGCTTTTCAGCACTTTTACAGATTATTATTATTTGGTCTGCCGGATATGATGAGTATTTATTTTTGACCATGCAGAGGTCTATATCGTGTATGAGTACACATCTTAGACGGATTTGGACATTCGGAGTCCAATTGGGCAATCTGTTTTCAGTTCCAGGCAGTTACAGTGATTATTAGCCTCAATTGGCTATCCTAGTGCAGTCTTGGCCTATCAGAGGCCCTGTCAGAGCAAAGCAGAGCGTTATTGAGTTCACCTAGGGCGCTGTGCATGGAGGGGGTGGTCCAGCCACTTGTTATTACCATATTACCCCCCTCCCAGAGAGCCTGGTGGCCTCACCTTGACAGCGCAGGCACTCCAGAAGGCAGTTTGGGCATGTTCACATTTCTCGAGGCAGTCCAAAAATGGTGAAAATGGCTACTGAAGGATTCGATTTGGGCTACTGAGGCAAAGTTATGGCATGGGATGACTTGTGATGATGAGTGGGATGTTTTACACACCTTCTCCAGCAGTTTCAGCTTTCAGTGGGACCCACACCCATCACATTTGGCATTTTATATTGATTTCTGGAGCCTCCTAAGGCTCACGACTTTCCCAGAGAGGCACGATTTGGTGTCTAGATTATTTATTTTTGGATATTGTGCCATGGAGATTGACCAAGGGTGTTAGAAATTACTCATCTTGGTGGGACCCCCTCTCCTAGGGTGATTTGGTCCATTGACGTATTATTTTATTAGTGATCCATGTAGTGTATTGTTGAGCAAATCTCGTCCATTGATTAGATCATTTGATCTTTTAATTTTAGCCACTCATTCAAAAAGTGGTTAGGATTATGGTTTCTCTCCATCCTATTTAAAGGAGAGAGCTTCTCATTGTAAGGAGAACTTTTGGCTCTGGATTATTAGAATAGAAAAATACTATTGCATCTATCTGTTGTGTTGTGGTGAATGCTTTTGGAGTTCGTTCGTTAATTCTTCCTTTGCACTAGTTTATTGGATATTATCTTGCTATACTTTTGTCCATGTATTTTTCATCTACAGGTGGAGGCCGAATTGGTAGGGGAACTCTCCCTGCTTCTTCTTTGGGTTTCTTCGACGGTAACAGGGAGTATTACTGTCTCAGGACCTTCTATTTCATGTTATCATTTGCTTCTCATTTGTATTTCCTCCATTGTTGCTCAACTGATTGAAATCGCTTTCCTTGGTTGACAGGAAGAGGAGGTCGCACATGTGGACTAGGGCATCATCTAAAGGCAAGAGAAATCGAAGATCTTCCATTTGATCTCTATGGGAATCTTTCTCAACAACAAGGCAACCTCATCCATCACTCAGGTATGATCTCAAGGTAAATTTCTCATTTCATGATCTATCCATTTGTCTAAGTAACTGAAAACCCTCATAAGTTAAAACCCTCATTTTACATTTTCTCAGATCTACTTAGATCTACTTGGCTTTTGGGTAAAACATTTAAAACTCCTCTATGGCATCCACGACAATTCGGATCTATAGTTTGGTGTGGATTGGCCTTCATCCAACACATTTCCCAAGGCAAATTAGCCTCTCCAAGTGAGGTTGCACTTCTTGGACAAGTGAGTTTGGCTAGATCTAGCACCTGGGTAGGTGAGATCCCACTTGATCCTTAATCTTCATTGTTGATAACCTACCCCTAGTGTGTCACTTTAGTGATTTTCACCTTGTGGGCCCCATTCCTCATTTTGAGGGTTGAGCCCCACTTGGGTCACTTAGTGATACATCTTAGATCTCAGATCTACTAAGATCTAGCCATTGGATGATCCTAATTTTCAAGATCCACCTAGCTTGACACCTCAACATCCCTGATCTATAGTTTGGTGGACATCCGACTCCATATGGCCCACTTTCCAAGGCACCGATCCTTCTCCAAGCCCTCACGACTTTTCTGGTTTGTTGAGTTTGCTTGTACTTTGGTCTTTGTCCTACTGCTTGAACACCTAGACATTGTCATATTCACTCATCAAGCCTATCTTTGGTATTGGTTAGCCCCAATTTGGTCTCTAACTACCCTGCATTGGACACGGTTCCCAAGGCAGTAGATTTTCTCATCTTTGACTGGTACCCTGATCCTAGACCTTGTTTTAAATCTCATAAGTCACTCACATAACCAAGTTGGACCAAATCTACATTGCCTAAACCCCTTGATCCAACCTATTACTCATCTTGTGACTTCATCCATAGATCTAGGGTTTACCATACACCTTACGTACTTCATCCATATTTGATTTGATCTGGTGTCTTGGTCTGATCTCCCCTATCGGGAGTAGATCCGTGTCTCCCCCTTTGTTGTCTTGGGCTAGATAACATAAAGTGAAGATTGCCTCGATTGGCATGACAACCATCCATTGGGAGTCGAGGCTATCTTGGTTGCACCTCTTTGGTTTCCCATCCCCTCTGCCATCCATCTTGGATCCATCTCTAGGGGCAACTACAAGTTTGGTGATAACAGTACATACCAATGAATTCATTGCACTGTCTTTCTTGTGGTGTTAAAAACAAGGACTCTTTACATTAAAACCATATACTAGATGAAGTAGTTCACTGCAATTAGTATCAAGCCCACCACTGTGACCTAAAAATAATTGTAATGAAAAAATACAAAGGGGCCTTGAATTTGGCAAGAATAATGGTGAACAAAGTTATGAAATAACTTCACTGTTGCCTCCAATTCTGACAATATTTCAACAAAACAAATAACATTCATAAATACTGTAGAAATTAATGAGAAACATAACAAAGTACTAGTTGAAGAGAATGACATACCTTCAACTTATATCATCCCAAGATGGTCTCAAATCTCCAATATTATTTCCAAGTCAGGGTGTTAAATATCTTGCACAATCTAGCCTTCTTCAAGAACAATTTGAGCTTTCACAAGAAGAGCATCAATTCAGACTTCGAACTCATTATATTCTCTATAGAAATGATAGCAGACTGCCATGCACACAGTTAGTATAATCCCCAAAATGTCAAAGAACCGACATACAATTAATTACGGCCAGGAATAGTAAATCTATTCTCTCTCATCTACTTTACTTTCTTGCTATATAAATTCTTTTGCAAAGGAAGGCTTGCTTGGAGAACTCTTAACTAGTCTCAGGTGCCAGGAAGTGGATCAACCCACTATCAATGCACTTGGTTCAGTGATTCGTAATGAAACAGATGATGCATTTCCCCCCAAAAAAACTACAAAAGGATAATATGGCAAGCATTAGTGTTTTAGCCTGACTAGAAAAGTGATTTGATCATAAAGGCTAAGCTATAATTAAGAAAAATAATGTGATATCCTTCTATTTTATAGAAGGATGTCACTTCAGAATCAACCATCAGTGCTTCATATGTGTCTCAGTTGCTTTCTTTTAATTTAAGTTCCTGAATAATCATCGTTGTTCACATATTGGTGACCAATTCATATCTAAGTCATATGTTTGAAAACTACAACTCTTTGCATATCTAACGGCTAACCCCTTGTAGTTGTAGCTCATATAAGTGTTTGAATGAAACGTGATTTGCATAGGTATTGACTTCTGCAACATTGAGCTTTGGGCATAGAAAAGCTTCATAGAAAGTGTTTGAAACAAGTTTTGATAAAGGATTCAATAAACAAAAACGTTTGGACAAAAGATTTTGCTCAGTGGGTTGAACAAAGGGAAAGTTTAGTTAAAATCAATTACTAAATGATAATGAGTCGTGGGGATGGATGCACCAACTATAACACCAGGGTTCTTTTTCCTTCAGTGAGTTATAAGAAATGAAGCGAAATTAGAAAAAAAAAGTTTTAAAAGAAATGACAGCAACAAATATCAAGTATGGTGAACTTTAAGAACCATTCACAGCAAAGACGGTGGAAAGTTCTTTCTAATCATAATATTGCAACATAATCATGACGGTGGACTGTCTTGACACTAAATCAGACAAAGCTCATGTATCCAATGGTGATAAAATAATATTAAATAAGCTTATAACCTATAGAATGAAATCTGCAATTGGTCAATAGTAGTAGCTACATGCATCATTAATTGCCTGCAACTTCTATTTATTTAAGCTTCTGCCATGATACCTGAATAATTTTGTGTTATTCTAGCAAAGAAATAATGTCAAAAATGAGGGCTAATATGAGTCCTAGGGGTCATTTGGGATGAGAGGTTAGTTGAATAAACTAACTTTATAAAATATTCTATAAGTTATAAAGTTACTATGTTAAGTTACATTGTGCCACATGAAAAAGGTGATGTGCCTTAATGTGGAAAAATAGCTTTAGATAGGTCTTCACCTAACTGTGTGGAAGCTTCCCCCACGTCACACTCCTGCTCTTGAAGCGTGCTTCTCCCAGAACGATTCCCCACACCTCCGAAATGATTTCTGTTGCTACTACACTACAGGAAAAGAAATTAGAAATTGTTTGTGGTTGAAGCCTTAAGAAAGCTTAGTATATAATATAATTATTTAGCTTTTTCAGTTTAGAATCTAGCTTTGAGAACTTAGAATTATTTGTCTTTTGTAAACATTATAAGACAGTTGAAGTTTGAACTATTGATTGTATGTTACAACTCCTTGGTCATGATGCCCTTTTTCATTTCATGGTTGATGTTATCTCTTACAGTTTGTCGATGGCAAATGTTATCTGTTGAAGCTTCAAAGTTGAAGGTTGATGTTTTGTTTGATCATTTGATGACAATGCTATAAGTTATAACTGCTATATTTTTTATGTTATTTGTGTACTAAATGGTTGATGATTTAATGATGATCATTAATCTACTACAAAGTTCTATGTTTTGATATTTTTTGCAGCTAATTCACCAATTTGCAAGCTTCTTTGAATATATACGCATCAATATGTATAAATGTATATTATACAAAAAACACTCCCAATTCTTCGTTCTCAATGTCTTTTGGAAATTGATGCTTCGCTCTCCCACTTCCTGATGTGTGCTCTCACTTCACTCTTGCTACCAACAGCTATGGACCATCTTGTAATATCCCAGACTAATTCTGATCCAACCTTTGTACTAGCTGCTTGTGTATTTTGGTTAAAGAGTTTTGACAAAAACTTTAAGCCACAAGCCTTGCTACCCCTATAATGATCATCAAACAATTCTAGACTGATCTTAACTTCACCTGTTGGTCTATTCTGGCTTATACATTTCATCAAACACTTTGCAACACTGTCCTAGGGTCACTGTGACCAAATTCTCTTACTGTTGTTGTGAAATCTTGACCTTCTGCTGATGTATTTGGGCTAGTGCTTTTGTCAAACAGTTTCCTTGAATGACCCTTCTCACTGCTGTTCTAGTTAATGTGTTTGCTGGTGATAATTCGGGGTTTGTGGATTTAGTTTAGAACTACCATCAAACAGTTACACCATGAAATACACAATTTGACATTCAAGATTTTATAGTACCAAACCAAGATGGACAAGATTTCATTTGAGAACAATGACCACACTTTAAATTCACTGTTATATCACAAAGTCACCAGCAATGCAATTTTGGGCAAAAATAAGCAAGCTCAACATTTAAATAAATGATAGCATTCTACATGCAGTTGTATCAGTCGTTTTATTTGATCAAATAATGGCTATAATAAACTCAGATCTAGCATTCTACAAGATTTCATTTGAGAACAATGACCACACTTTAAATTCACTGTTATATCACAAAGTCACCGGCAATGCAATTTTGGGCCAAAAATAAGCAAGCTTAACATTTAAATAAATGATAGCATTCTACATGCAGTTGTAACAGTCGTTTTATTTGATCAAATAATGGCTATAATAAACTCAGATCTAACCTCAATAGTTCTTTATATGAGCAGTTTACTTGTCGTTACACCAGCAATAAGAAAGAGACCTCTTCCAAGGGAGCCATGCGTACTCAACAGCTGTTTGGTCTCCACATAGGCTTCACAAGTTTACTGAGAGCTATCTCTTAGACAATGAATGAAGAGTAGTGAATGCACCCAGCCATAAATTTGTCCTCTCCTTCAGTTGTTGTAGCAGTATGAGACCAAGAAACACGAAGATTCTGTGCCACCCTACAGTGTCTACGTCGTCTGAAAGTTGACCATGATTTGGCAAAAGATTGTCTCTCGTACAATCTGACTGATTGGAGCTTGGAAATTTACCCTCTAAGAATGTGCTCAGCCACCGTATGAAGCTTCCCTTTGACAAAGTGATATGAAATCTCAGTCCCAAGCTCAGACTAGCGCCCAACAGTGAGTGTGGCTCAAGTCATGGGTGCGCCCTCCTCTATAAAGCCCACCATCTTCTCCAAGTGCAGGTAGCTCGTCCTCAAGCCCACCATAAAGCCCACCAATTTCCTCAAATCTGCTTGAAAATCTTTAAAATCTTTATTCTGACCGCGGCCATGAAGTGTAATGAAGAAATCTGAGTGATCTTTTCCTTTCAATAACTAGGGTGGATGGTCTCACCACCGAAACTATTCTCCTTCTCCTAGAGTTTTTGTCCCAAGAGTCACAAGCCACAAGAGCTCAAGTTTTCGAAAATGCAAATATTATGAATGACTTAGAGAGTGACTTCTTCCCCTTTTATCTTCATTTTGACCATTTTGGCCACTTTTACCTCTTTCTCATTTTAATTAATAAAGTGACTTTTTCAATAGTCACTTTACAAATTAACTACTCAATGTCATTTTATAAAGTCACTTTTTTCCTGTTGACAGTAAATAATTAGGTAATTCCCCTTTTTTATTAGGCCAATACAACTTCGAAAGCCATCTCCACTTGTAGAGCTAGAGAACATAAAAAATGGGGACATTACAATCTTCCCTTCCCAAAGATTGCTTGTCCTCAAGCAATGCCATCATGACTCCTCAATCAACAACTGAACCAACTGAGACTAAGAATGATTGCAAGGTCCCTGTTATCACACAACTTGTAGTTATCCCTAAAAGTATCCCATCCGGGATGGTAGAGGAGACGGACAACTAAAGAGGTGACGCAAGAAATGCAACGGTTCCCAATGCAAGCTGGGAGTTACGATAATCGAGGCACTCTTCACTTTAGATCAAGACGAATCAAGACCAAGGGGGAGACCCTAGCTAATCAATGAAGATCAGCTGACTCAAAGGTTCCTAGGGAAATGTGAAAGTCGGGTTACAGAAACCAATGCGTGAGTTAGATTAAGTGGACCCAAGAGTTTAAGTGTGGTTGAAGAGGCTTAGGATGTGACAAGTGTTTCTACCAATAAATGACTAAGGCCACTTATTGAAGCTCAAATGAATTACCATAAAAAGACACAAGTGGGGCCCACTCCTTAAAATAGGGAAAATGGTCCAAATGGGGCCCACAAGGTTGGATTAGGGGTGAGATGGCACTAAGTGGATGAGATGAGGTAGATCTATGGATCTAAAACAAGAACACCCACATACGAGATCTAGCCAAAAGACCACTAGCCCAAGAAATGCGATTTACCCAAGGGAGACTAGTGCCTTGAATTGAGGGGGCAAATGGAGTCCAAACTTCACCAAAATGTAGATCGGGGTAGTTAAAGCAATTATCAAGGTGGGTTTGAAAGGGCATTACCAAATATAGGTTAGATCTCCATAGATCTAAGGTTGAAAATGCATCACCCAATGACCCAAGTGGGGCTCAACCCTCAAAATGAGGAATGGGGCCCACAAGGCAAAAATCAAAGAGGTGAAGTACTAGGGGTAGGTTATCAAGGTATATCTATCCGAATCAAGTGGGATCTCACCTACCCACGTACTAGAACCTAGCAAATTCCCTCCCTTAAGGAATACGACTTCCCTTAGAGAGGCCATTGTGCCATGGGAAATGGGTCAAATGGAGGCCAATCCACACCAAACTATAGATCTGAATTGTCGTGGATGCTATTCTATAGAGGTGGGTTTTCAATATTATCCCCAAAAGCTTGCTAAATCCAAGTAGATCTAGAAAAATAGAAAAATGAGGGTTTTAATCAATGAGGGTTTTGAGATCTAAGAGAGTAGATGGATAGGATAGAAGAATATCATACCTCATGGACCATACCTGGAAGATGAAGATGGAAGAGGCTTGTGACAAGGATTACTTCCCACAAAGATCAAATGCCAAACTTGATGAAGCCCTTCTTGCCAACATTTTGCCTCCTTCAACCAAATCGGCCTCCCTATTCCTATCAATCAAGGACACAAAGATCAATCAATAAACAAGAATGGAAGTAGATGTAAACAAAGAGATGAACAACATGAAATTGTTGGTACAAAGACAAAACAACTCCCTGTCACCCAAAACGTCCTCTTGAAGCTTGAAGGGTAGGCCTCCCCACCAATTCACACTCCTCAAAATCGTCTTCTTTGTCTACAAAAAATGTTAGTTGAAACTAAAATCCAAGATGGCCACCAATATTTGTCAGTGCAAAGGAAAAAGCATTTACAATCACCACAAGCATTCCAACTCTAAGATCCAAGATGCCCAAGAAAGCATTTTTATTCCAATAGCCAAGAGCCAAAAATCTCTAGATGACTTTTACAATGAGGGGGTCTCCTCCTTATATAGGATAACCGATAATAAAGACCAAAACCCTAGACCTCAAAACCACTTTTTGAAATGAGTTGTTGAGATTAAAAGATCTCACAACATAATCAATGGCTAAGATGAGCCTAACATAAAATCACATGGATCACTCAAAAGGAGGATGTCGTCATCCCTAAGAGGGAGCTAACATACATGGGCCCACCTCATATGACATGGACATGACTCAAGAAGCTCATGGTGGCGCTAGGAGGCATCAATCCTTACTAGCTCATCCCCATGGCACAATAATATAAAATAATATGTCCAAATAATACAAATGATCAAATCCTGTCCTCAAAATCTGTGAGAGACGCAGTAAAAGGCCTCGTGTGGCCACTGTGGACCCCACTGACTGATTCTATCTGTCTGCAAGATGGGGGGGTTCACCCTGGAAGACGTCTATGAAGACCAAATGCCAAAACCTTGTCTCAATTGCCCAAATCGAATTCCTCAGTGACCCTTTTATTCCATTTTTAATCCTCCTCGAAAACCGTGAAATTGCCCAAACTGACACCCAGATTGTCTGTGTTTTCAAACTGAGCCCACCAGGCTATCTGGAAGGGGGGTATCGTGGTAAAAACAAGTGGCTGGGCCACCCCCTTCCGATACAGCGCCCTAGGTGAAACTGGCCTCCAATGCCTATGCTGAACAGGATGGGGAATCATGCCCAAAACTGGTCAACAGGTGGAAAAATGCATCTGTCACTGTCAGAAGTGCCCGAAACTAAAAGACAAGTGCTCAATGGATCCAGAAGACCCAAATATACTAAGAATGTGTACTCATACAACATGGGTTGACCTGAAGAGTCAACTATAGGGTCCACCATACTTGGACAGTGTGTAATCTGATGATCTGGAAATAATAATAACACTGTTTTTTGAACTGCATCAATCATCATCTGAATCATATGTCCACCATATGGAGTCATCAATAAGAGTATGTGGGACGATCAATCATCATCCATAAGCATACATGGTCCACATCATCACTGATCCCAAGAATGACCATGGTCAAACTATGTTTGACTAGGTCAAAATATAACCAAGGACAAGATTATGACAAAGACTAAGACATGTTCCTTTAGATCATATTCACAACTCAACTTAAAGTATAAACATCATTCAGTGGCATTTATCATGTATATATTTTCAGTGTTATTTATGTCTTACTTGCACAACAGCTTTAATGACAGGCTCACCATTGGACATGGCCTAATTGCTAGCTAAGGATGAAGGCTAAGAACAAGGCTATGCTAAAAGGGGTGACTTGACCAAACTCAACTAAATGACACTTTGGACGGGGGGAAGGGGAGCTACACTTTGTGCTGGACAAAATAACAAAGGGAAGGGTTGTGCCTCACAAATGAATAAGTTGTTTAGAGAGTGTTTATTCAACTTGGGCATCATGTCTACATAAAGTTGATCCAAGTTCATTAGGATCATTCATTTCATTTCATGGCCTTTTTGGCCTACATAACCCCTCAGATTTCACATGTGCTAAGAGGCACAACTAATTGCAACTTGCATTTGGGGCATGTTTATACATATAAGGTCAACAATAATTTGAGTAACATTTGCTTTTTGGACCTTTTCTATACTCTTCGAGGAGTATTTAGCAATTCATTGCTCTTTCCCTTTTACTCACGTGTGTTTAAAAACACATTCTAGAGTTTACAGTTTCCATGGGTGTATTTATAAAGATTTCCAATATAGGTAGTACATGAGCTTTCAGTTTTAGCCAACAATATCTCAAGTGACTAGAGGGAGTTCTGCACAGTGCCAAACATTAGGACAACCGACCAGAATGATTTAGGCATACAATCCAACTCACCAAAGGCAAGTTTTGTCACCAACTCAGAGCCGAGACACAAAACAAACATGGATGCGGTCCAACACAGAGGTAGAAATGGGGAAGTCCTCAGTATCAAGAAGTCAAGAAGGAAAGTCAAAGGTGAAAGTCAAATAAGGAAGGTCATGGATGAATGGAGTCAAGTGAAAATGGTGCCTAAGCTAGTAGACAAGGATTTCAATAAAGGCCATATCTATGCTCATATAAGGGCAATGAAACCAATGAGTTTTGTCAGAAAACCTAAGTGTGAAAGTAATAGGTCCATTTTATAATTTATAACATCATCAAGATAGTTCATTTTATTTTAAATAGTTTTGCCACATCATGAATCATATACCAAGTCAAAGCTATGAAAATGACTAAAACAACAAGATAATAATCCAAAGCCAGTAATCAGAAGTCCATAGGTCAAATCACATCAAAATAATCATCTTAAACATTGTTGCAATATAATCACTGGCACTGAACTGAAACTGTATGGAACAAAGGGTCACATCGGTCATCAAATCTAAGCTCTCAAGGCTCATCCTTGGCACAAGGTCTAACAAAAATCTGATACAATATACTACTCTGATCCATGAGTGATCACAAATAACAAGCTCATCATAGCCAATCTCTTAAAAATCCAAGCTCTGAAAAGTGCAAATATCTGCTAAGAAAGAATAGTAGCCCAGCTACTATGGTGTGATAACAATCCCAAACCAGTCTAAAGGATGTGGAGCACCTACTGAATACAATACTGCCTTGCAAGGTACTAAAACGTGAGGCCAACTGAAGACCACAAATCAACAGAGCAAACAAATACTATAAATACTCAGTCTACCTCTCATAGAATCATCCTCCTAGGAATCCAATCTAATGCACTATAGGAGTGAGCTCCTGATAGTAAAATCTGACACTCCTATCTGTACTAGCTACCAAACAGTCCAACTATGAAGTCCCAAGGTCCCATGCTATGTCCTGAAAGGACCCACCATGTTGACACTGTGCCACTCCATTTATAAATATCTGGCCCTCATGCATAAACTGTATGCTCCACTTCTGGATCCCCAAGTTGTAATGCCTAGAACTACGTTGTTGGGGGCATATAGAGGAAGTAGGAAGCAGGAAGCGGGAGAGAAGCGAAAAGCAAAATTTTCAAAAGCTTCCAAGGTGGGAGCATTTTTGGGAGCGTTTTTTTATATAATATGTATTTTTATATATTTTGATACATATATGTCAACAAAACCATGTAGAATGTTGAATTAGTTACAAACATGGATTAAACTATATAAAATTGTCATCAAATTATCAATCATCAACCATAACATCAACCATGTTCAATATATCACACTTGTCATGACTCGTGACTCATCAAAGTTTAAAAATCATATCTCTTGTAACCAAAGTTACCAAACTATAACAGACAAGTCACAACATCAAATGATCAACTATGAAATGAAACAATTCACGAAGCACATATTCATTAGTAATTACTAATGAAGAAAGTTCAAACAATTATAATATGCTATTATGTAGTCAATAGTGCAAAGTTACAAGCAATGAACTTCAAAGATAGGTTCACTGTTCAAGTTTCAACATCAAACATCAAACTTAAATTGTCATATAATGTTTTCAAAAAATTTCATCTATCCATCTCATCCTATCCATCCTCCTCATCTATTTGTGCATCATCCTTTGGATCCACATCCCATCGTGTAGTTGGTCCCATCTAATGCTATGGTTTCTTCTAGTGTTCAAGGCGTAGGGCACTGTGCATTGCAACTAGCTTCTTTGCTCTCCTAGAGGTAAGTTTATTCCACTTGATAGAGTGGATGAAGCTATAAGTGGACCAATTCCTCTCAGCTGCAAAGGAACTAGCAATCTGAGACAACAGTCGAATAACAAGATGTTTGATCTCTAGAGCATCATCCTCATGCATGTCCCACCAACCAATGGGGTCATCCTAGCCTAAGTCATTACAATCTACCTTGGCATCAAGCTTGTTGAAGGGACCTCAAAACCTGCAAACTAAATCCATTGTCTCCGAAGTGTTTGCCCCTCCTCTACACTGTACATCTTTGTAATGGCTACTCGAAATCCCTTTTTGACCTCTGGATCTTCAATGGGAGGAATTATGCTAGGCCTAGAAATGTACCATTTTGGGTTCACTGCATACACTGCCATGTGCAAAGGTGTGTTCATTAGATCCCACAAACGCTAAATAATAGGTCTAATATGGCTTGTATAGAACTCTAAGGAGGGATCTTTCTCACAAATGGTTGCTTTTACTTGACCCAACATGCCATCAAAGGTCTCATAGATTTCTCCAAGACTAGGATAATCAGTGTCAGTATAGCGAATGACCTCGACTATAGGGCGCAAAATGAACACCAAATAACTGCAATTCATCATCCAATACTTGATGCATGATCTTCTTCCCCTCTTCTGTCTTGGACTCTGTCCACTTGTTCCAATCTAGAGTCACGACCATGGTCTTTAATGATGGTTACAACTCCAACATCCTCTCCAACAAGAGAAAATAACTGGCATATCTAGTGTCTACGAACTTGAGGAATTCCTTCCTTGAGTGATCCCTATACAAGGCTAAGGAGGTGTAGTGGTTGCAGATAAACATCTGGACATTCCTCGCAGTTGATACCAAGGTGGATACCCAATGAATTTTCCCAATATCTGTTAGTGCATTGTTGAGTGCATGCACACAACAAGGGGTCCAAAAAATGCCTATAACCTACTCTGAACTAGCGACCCAGTTGATCTGCACACTGTTGCTGCATCTGTCACAACTTGCACAACATTGTCTGGCCCAACCTCCTCTATAGCATCCCGAAGAAGCTCAAATTGGATAGCTGCATCTTTGTGCTTTCCAGAATAATCAACAACTCTAAGAAAGAATGACCCATCTATGCATGTAACTATGATGTTGATAAGTGGACGTTTGGTAATGTTTGCCCACCCATCCATAACAATAGAGCAACCTGACTTCACCCATGTCGCTCCCATCTCCTCTTTTTGCACAATAATCTTGGACACTTGCCTCTCTAAAATCACCGTCCTCAACTAACGTTCACTTGGGAGCAATATGAGGGTCCCTATGTTGCAATTGTACTGACCATCTCCTTATCATAACGAGAGCAAGTAACATGGAAAGGAATGCCATTAGGAATTTGCCAATGACATCATCTGTATCATCACGGCTCAGCTTACCATACATCCTTGTAATTGTTGGTCGAATAACACAAGAACGAGAATCCTTCCTTTTTGATGAAGATGTCTTGTCATGAGTTGGTGGAGGCATACAAGTGGATGGGGTACACTTAGATTTTTTTTGGAACTTGCACTCGCATTGTGACATTCTTGTGAAGTGACATTTTGGCTAGAGAATCTTCCCTTTGCATCTGCTGCCATTTGCAACCTCAACAACTCACTTTTTTGCACTAAGGTTGGCTTCACACATGTACTAACCCCTTTGCCACCAATGCCCAAAAGGTATTGTTTTACCCGACTATAACTTCCACTAAAAGTATGGCTATACAAATTGCATGTCCAACGACATGTTCCACAACTTGTCTTTCCCAGTTGTTTGGGGGCAACGACGGATACTTTGGTTGCATATAACAAAAGTGATTTGTTGGGATCAAATGTGCCCTTTGCATAGTAAGCCAATGGCTTTGATGGGATGAGATTGGCACTGCCTTCAATGTCACTTTGATTTCCATTTAACCTTAATGATGTGGGAGTTGCACTCCCACTTCCACTTCCAATCCATGTCCCAACATTAGTATTACTATTACACTGAGCCAGGGAATCATAATTTTAATCACTCCCATCACTGCCACTGTTGTTGCTATCACTAGAGTTGCTCATATTGGCTAATGGCTATTGCTGGTTTGAATTTTGAAACTGTTATGTCACTATGTTGTTTTATAATTTTTGACAACCTGCAACAATATTTTTAATTTTTTTTATGTTTTTAAATGTATAATGGTAGATAAATAAACATTCCCTAGGGCTAAATTCACTGATGTAAATGATTAAAAACCACAAGAAAAACTCAAAAATTAAAAAACGGTCAACCCAAAACACACAAAAAAAACAAAAAAAAAAACACTAACAGTCAGCCATTAGACTTCAGTATTCAGTATCCACAGTATTAAAAATGTTAAAAGAAGTCAACTTACCTTAAAAAACAACAAACTTTCAATGTGACTTCTCCTTGGCAGCGTCACCTCACGTCCTCTTCCTCTACAATAGTGGCGGCTACAACTTCAATTCGTGTGCCATTCCACTCTCACACGGCGGCTCCACTTACGACAGCTTCAAATCATGGGCAGCTCCACTCTCACACGGCGGCTCCACTCACTGGCAGCTCACTCTCACACAGGATTCCACTCTCCCTCAACCACGGGCCATTGCAGCTGTGGATACACTCTCCCTCGCACACGGGCTTCCTCTCACTCTCGGTCTCACAGTGGCTGCACAGTGGAAATGTGGAATACCTCTCCTTCTCCCACTACCTCACTTCCTCAATCTCAGTATCGTCTCACGGTGGCTGCACAGTCTAAATGTTGAATTCCAAATGAGAAAAAAGGACTCTGACTTAGGTTACGATTTATCCTTTTAGGTTTTAATTTTTATCTTTTATTTTTTATGTTTCATTTTTTAATTTTCGTTTTATAATTTTTTTAATTAATATTTGTTTCATTTTCATTTTTATTTTTAATTTATGTTAAGAAATTGAAAAAAATTGTGGGGAGTCGCCCAGAAGGTTCATCGGAGTTTCGTGCAGGACGCCAAGAAGTACCCCCAAGTTTCGCTACAAACCGAAACGTTTTGCCATGCGTTTCGTCGAGTTTCACCCAAAGCAAAATGTCCAGAAACCTTTTGCATTGAGTTTAGCCGTCCCCGGGACGCAAGAAATGCAGAAACGTGTCCCCGACCCTGCAAGACGCGTCCCAGTGGAACATTGCAATTAAGGCAATTTAAGCGCAAAACACCACTAAGTTCAAACAATTTAAAAGCAAGACAATTCAAACCAAATATGCTTTGAGAAATGCAAGTGACTTTGGCTCAAAGCAAGCAAAAGATATGTGCCTATGCTCAAAGAGTCCTAACAAAAAAATTCAATTCGAAGTCCATTTCCCCCCCCCCCTTAAAGCAGACCTAGGGAGGACATCGCTTCAATTGAGAAAGAACGGCAAATAACAACAACGATTTTTTGGTGCTTTGAGACAGAGCTAGAAAGGATGGAACATGATACATTCAAACTTGCCTCCCTGCCCAATCTAAGAATTCATGATGCATTCCAGGTTTCTTTACTTGGAAAATATGTTTATGATCCTAATCATGTGGTTGGCTAGTTAAATAAAACTGAAGCCCTTTCGAGAACTGGCAATCAAGTTGGTCTAGTGGCAGCACTATTAACCTAAAGAAGGTAATTAGGAACTCGTAAAAGAAAAGATAAGGCAAAACTTCATCCATCTTTTTGCATAAATCCTCAGGATAATAATCTCACAACAAGGCACAAAATGTAGGGCCAATTTTTGCTTATTTAGTTTTCACTCTATGAGTAAATATCCTCTATATCATAAGTGTAAAAGCAAAGGCCAACATTTCCATAAACATTAGAATACACCATATTCACATTCAAGCATTAACAATAGTTACACGTATAACCAGTGATTGGCATGAAACTGCATAAAAGCAAGGATGTAACCAAACCTAAAGACGAAGGATTATTGGTGGAAACTATAAGTAGGGCACTCATAACTTGTGAATTACCTTCTCCAAGATAAGAGACTATTATTTTAGGAAATCACTACATGGGAGATATATAATGCACATGGTAATTTAAGGATAAGTTTAATTTTGTGATGGATCATGGGGAGAGATACTACTAATGAAATCCTAGATCTATTTTGTAAAGCTGCAGGTATGATAGTCAATGTTCAAAAAACCTCTATATGCTTTAATGGGCTGGAAGAGAACCAAATCAAATTATTTTTTCAGCTTTTTTCTTACAACAATTTTGAATCCCGTGATGTTTTTAAATATCTAGGGTTCTTCATAAAACCAAATAATTATGATATAAATAACCAGAGATCGTTGTTAGCAAAGGTAGAAAAGGGAATAAATAGTTGGTGTAATAGTGGTTATTAAATCTGTGCTGGAAGCTATCCCTGTTTACTGGCATACCCTAGCCTATATCCCAAAGGGAGTTAACGAGAAAATTTGGAAAATAAGCTTCAGATTTTTATGGTCTGGGAACAAGGAGAAATAAGGAATTCCATTTTGGGAAAGCTTCAATGGAATGCCGCAAAAACCAAAATTCAAAGAACTCAAAGGCCTCCCCATTGGCTAGCCAAGAATGCTAGAATTTTCAAATATAGGCATATTCCACCCTCTCAATGTGCAATACAAGAAAATCAATCTTTTCAAATTTTAAATGTGTACCCTCGGACCCCTTCTCAAAGAGAGTTGATCCATGCTCCGTAGACAAATCTGGAGCATGGGTATACTTTAATAGAGCTATTCAAGGTATCCCCAAAAAGTGGTGCCCGAAGTTGTTGTCTTTTTAAATGATTCTCATTGCATCAGATTTAAAGCCGGGTTGGGGAAAGATCAAACAACTATGCAGAACTTCTCACCTTGAAACTACTCCTAAATCTGGCAGTCCACAATGGCACCTCAAAAATACAAGTGTTTGGTGAGTCACTATCAACAGGATGAAATCGTAAGAGCATGATGACAACAGAGAATTGTTTTTAACTCAGCATGATTTGAACATGTCAACAGAGAATTTAATGGAGAAGCAGATTCCTTGTTGAAGGAAGGACTACAGCTGGTTAATGGTACAGGGATATGGAGATTAGACAAGGACGACCCTCTCCTACAGGAACACCCATTCAACATCCTCAACGGAGGACTCCCTTGACAACCAAATTTCTGAATATTAACAAGCCAATTCCAACGAATATTTCTGATATAGAGATGATACAAGCCACTACAACACAGTTCTCTGGTTTTAGAGTCTTAATAAAAGAATGTGTATTTTCTTTTTCTCTTTAAATTTCTAAACAGTTTATGAGCATATCCCTTGTGGAGCAATTTTTGTTAAAGCATAATGCTGTTGATAGTATATGAAAGCCAAACAGGCCTATGTTTGATTTTAATTTTTAGTTTTGGAAGAGAAAAATCTGATGATCACTCTTTTATAATGTTGTAAGCATCTACAGAATGTATTTTTTTTAACTCAAATGAAATATAATACTTTTTTCCAAGGGAAAACACAGGATGATTTTGATCAAAATTAAAAAAGATTATTTTTGTGGCATGAATGTTATTCTAGGAAAATAAGAAGGATAATGACTAATCGCCTAAAGATAGACACTAAAGAAAATTGTGAAGGGGATAATTGTTATTAGCTTGATGCTTAATTGGCAAAAGTCTAAAAGAATCCTATCAAAATAAAAAGATACACACATACATGGATGCCTTACAAGAGGAGCCATGGGGGACCAAGAAGGTAACACTGGAAGAATGGGTGGATGGTGCAACAAAGGTTTTGGTAATGAAAACTTTTATAATAACTATTATTTGCAATACCAACTGAGTCCATGATTTGGACTTAACAATCTCCATTAATTGCATATCAGGCTTTGCTTGTCGGGTGGAATTCATTTGTTGCAAGTTGTGGATATATTGCTAGTTGTTGTTTCTTTATGTGAATCCAACATGTTAAAACTATGAGACAATTTCATGAAGTTTAGGTTGACAGTCACTGGATACAATTTCAGTTCAGGAAATACATGACGAATTCCATAAATGGTGGCCTTTCTCTCATAATTTGCAAGATTTTATAGTTTGTCTCAGATCAAAGGTGGGCTAAGTCGAAAAACTGTAGTTGTTGTAGAGTTTAAAAAGTGTCAATTGAATCTAATTACTGCATGGTAGATGGGATGTGAGGCAACTAAACTAAAGAGCACCACATATGAGCCATCAAGAATTTTACATGTGAGAAGAGTGTTGCATGTTAGCTGAGAAGCATTGCTTGTTAACTAAGGAAAAAAGTTCAAGGTAGAAAACATGGGATCAATAATGATATGTTCAAGAGACATAAAATCGCAACTTCCTCATGTCTTGGTCAAGATGCCATTGTAATTGATTGGACTAGTTATTCCGAGGAAAGAGATAGCCATACAATTCCTACGGTTGAATGAACACCCAAAAAGTAAACAATCCAAATTGAATACTTGGTGGATGATCATAAGCCCAAGACGACAGCTGGAATGGATGCTCAATTTCAACCAGCAATAAGAGGTGGAAATATCCTAGATCTATTATCTCTGTACATCTCTCTCCTAGATTTGCTCTCCATCTTTGGAGTTTGATATCTAGGTTTTAGCCATACTTTTCTTTCTGCATTCAATTTTATAGAAGCCGCCTCTGAGTGTGATTCAGAAGGATCTATAAAGGACAAAAATTTGAAGTCCTCAAATGTCAGCAAAAATGGCACCAACTTGAAGAGTTGGTCGAGAGGATTCCAATGCCACTTGAATCGCATCAAACGGACTCCGGATGAAGAAGATATTAAGTTCTAAAGTTTCGGTAAAATAGTAATTTAAGTGTGTAGAATGGAAAAAGGGGGTGCCACGTGGCATCGGTGCAAGTGTATGGTACTGACATGGCAGCCTCCCAAGGTGCCATGTGGTAGGTTGGAATGATGTGGCATCTTGTGTGGCGGATGACATTTTAGGTGACTGGATAGGATCATACGCTTAGTTGGCGCGACTTGGCCCAATCAAGGTGTGACATGTGGCTCCTTTAAATTTGTCCAAAATTGGTGGGGTTCTATAACATTTGGTTCATGGTCAATTGCCAACGAAATGGCCGGCGGTTTGAACCCGTGACCCCTGCCAACGGGGCCAATAGTGTTTACCAATTGACCAACAAATGCAGCTTGTTGTGAAAATGGGAAATATTGTATTTATTTTTGTTTGGGGGCGGAGGTAACCAAAAAGCAGGAGCCCATGGGTTCGACCCCTAGTCTCCCACCCAATGTTGCACGACTCAGACTCGGCAAAGACTCGGCTGGTATATGACTCGTGGACTCGGGAAAGACTCGGGACAGACTCGGCAAATAGGAAAAAAAATAAAAATATTGTACATTTTGGGCAAAAAAGGAGGTTAAAAGCATTTCAAATCCATATAAGCTATAGAACTACAATTTATGCAATAATTCAAAACATTCTCATAAATTATGATTATGCAACATAACAATCAATTTTTGTATGAAAAAATGTAAATAGCGATCATAAAATATAGTGTTCATAAACCATAAATCGTAGCCATAAACATAAATATATACGATACAAAATATGACAAAAATTAAATAATACAAAAATTGAAAATATATAACACAATATAAATTAAAATAAAATAAAATTAAAAAATGTATATATATAAAATCTATAACAGAAATAAACTAAAATATAAAATAAAAAAAAACAAAATAAAAAATATATAACAAATAATTAATAAATTTAAATTTAAAAGTTAAAAAATATAACATGAATAAAAAATATAACATAAAATAGCATATAAGTTTATAACATAAAGAAAAAATAACAAAAATAAAAATAAAAATATATATAATAAAAAAAATTTATAACAAAAAATATAAATAAAAAAATATCTAACAAAAACTCTATAATAAAAAATATAAATAATAAAACTACATATGTCATATATTATATAAAAAATATATTAAAAAAATAATAATAAATAAATAAACTATATAATAAAATAAATAACAAAAACTATAAATAAATAACTATATAATAAAATATTAAAAACTATATAACATACCAATATTAAAAAAATTACGTAACATAAAAAAAGTTAAAAAAAAACTATTGCACAACACAGCGCTTACCCGACCTGAACTCGAAGACGCCAGCACTGAACCCGACAAGCAATGAAGACCACTTTGTCCCTCGAAAAGGATTAATTTAATTAACCAAGAATGACGAATTAGATTGTTTTATTGATCTGGTAGTCGAACTAAGTAGCCCAAATGAGCCGGCGAGTTAAACCCAGGATCAAATTCCAACTATAACCGTAAAATGATGTACTATCGGCATCCAGCCTGTTCAATGTTCCTCTCTGTGTGGTTTTAGTCGGCTCGACAAGCAACTGAAGTCGAAGCCACCCGGCCTGAAGTCGACCTTCAGCTGCATCCGTCCATCCCTTTTTCACTACTGCTGAGTTCCACGAGTCAACAGTTCGTCGAGTTCCATGAGTCAACAGCAAGTTCGTCGAGTTCTGCGAGTGGGGCAAGTCCGCGAGTCCGTTGCCGAGTCTCTGCCGGTTACGTGGTGTGGGAGGCCGCTCGGGGAGACTCGCGAGTCCCCGGCGAGTGGATGGTGCTTCACTGCTCCCACCAAACAACCAACAATATATATATATATATATATATATAATGCCCAAAATGGGGGAGTCGGGTTTGACCCCAGGTCTCCCTCCAACAAACATCCCAATTCTACTAACGCGTTAAAGGGGGCAGACTTGGTAAGTCCACCACCCCCCAACTATTGAATCCCAGTTTGTAGACCACTAAAAGGAGAGGATCCACATGTCATGGGCATGAACTGCTATGCAAAGACCTGCATCAGTTGCATAGAGGGACTATTGTGACTCGATTTTTTGAGGCGAGTTCACTAGTGCAGTCAGGATTTGAATCCGAGTAGAGGATTTTTGGCATCGACAGAATTGAGGTATTGCTATGTATTTTCAATGATTTTTGTTGAGATAATATAAAGGCCTCTCCACTAAGAAGTGGTCCGTAGACGTAGTTCATCACTGGGACAAACTCTATTATCAAGTTGGTGTGCCATTGTGTTATCTTGTCTTCATGTGTATGCCTTTCTTTTATGCTTCTTCATTTATGTTGCACATAAGCTTTGTTCATGCTCTTTAATGCAATTCATGTGATAGTCATCGAATAAAAGATCTTGGATCATAGTGCTACCACTTTGTATTGACATCATGGTATCAAACATAGACCTACTTTTTTGGTCATTCGTTGGACATTAATAAAATTATCTTATCGTATCTTATCCTTCTTTATGGAAAAAACACATAGGAGAGTTAGAAAAGCATGGAAACAACAAAAAATCATGGTACACTAGAATACCTTTTGCTTCTTGTTGCCGCCTAATACACACTTGGGGGGAACGCGGCAAGAAACCTTCATCTGATTACTCGACTCCTCCATCTAGGCTACTCCTAGTGAAGCCAAGGGGGGAGGTCCCTATGAAAAATAATCAAAGGCTTTTAAACTATGAAAACAAGAAAAAACTATTCTAGGAGTTAATGATGGATATGAAAAAATATTACAACCAAGAACAATTTGCAATTTAGTTTAATTACAACAACACATGATATAGAAAATATTCACGACATTTTATGATTTAAGTTAAAAGATTATAACATATGATGGATGACCAGTGCCGAAAATGTGAATGCAATGTTGCTGTGTTGTGTTGTGAAAGTATTGCAAAGGCTTGTTGTAAATTTTAAATTTATTAGTGGATATTAAAGGAGTGGGTTGATTGTTGGTTTGGCCCAACTTAGAATTGCTCCTTTGAACTGGGCGTTGTGAGAGCTATACCAAGTGTCCACCCAGGCGAGGATGAACCTTCTTACGGCAGCCTGCTGACTCTGTAGTTAGCCTCACTGGACCTCCCGAATTCTTAGGATTGAAAATTTGTAGGATTTCCCTATTAAAACTAGCCACTCTACACCCTTTTCTGATTGAGCCAACTATTCAGACTAAGTTGCATTGGTCAAGAGCATACTTCGAGTTTCAAGTCTTGATTGATTTTATTTAATATTGTAGGGTGATTTATTAAACTAACTGTTATCACACCATAGTAGCAGGGCTACTATTCTTGCTTAGCAAATATCTGCACATTCCAGAGCTTGGCTATGATGACTTTATACTTTGAGATCACTCATGATCAGAGCAGTGTATTATTCAGACTTATATTAGACCTTGTGTCAAGGCTGAGCCTTGAGAGTTCAGATTTGATGACCGATGTGACCCTTTATTCCATACAGTTTCAGTTCAGTGCCTAGAGATGTATTGCAGCAGTGTTTCAGATGATATATGATGATTATTCTTATGATAATGTTGTATGACCTATGGATTTATGATCATTGACTGTGGATTATTATCTTATTGCTTTAGTCATGTTCACACCATTAGCTTGGTATATGATTCATGATGTGGCAAACTTTGTAAAACTTAAAATGGACTATCTTGTTAATAAATTATAAAATGGACATTTTACTTGCACATTTAGGTTGTTTGACAAAACTCACTGGTTTATTACCTTGCATAGATATGGTCTTTCTTGACACCAGTTGTCTGCTAACTTAGGCTCTACTTTCACTTGACTCCATCCATCCATGACTTTCCTTATTTGGCTTTAACCTTTGACTTGTCTTACTTGACTTTCTGATATTGAGGACATCCCTTTTTACTACCTCTGTGTTTGGATTGCATCCCTGTTTGTTTAGTGTCTCGGCTCTAAGTTGGTGACAAAACTTGCCTTTGGTAAGTTGGATTATAGGCCTAAATCATTCCGGTCGGTTGTCCTGATGTTTGGCACTGGCACGAACTCCCCCTAGTCACTTGAGATGTTGGCTAAAACTAAAAGCTCATGTACTACTTATGGAAACTTATGTAGATTCGCCCATGGAAACTAAAAAGGGCAAGAGCGATGAATTGCTAAAAATATTCCTCGAAGAGTATAAGAAAGGTCCAAAAAGCAATGGTTCTTAAATTCTATATCTAAACAATTGCTGACCTTATATATATAAACATGCCCTGGATGCAAGCTGCAATTAGTTGTGCTTATCAGCACACCTGAGATCCGAAGGGTTATGTAGGCCAAAAAGGCCATGAAATGAAATTGAATGATCCTAATGAACTTGGATCAACTTGATGTAGACATGATGCCTAAGTTGAATAATCACTCTCTAAACAACTTACTCATTTGTGAGGCACAGCCATTCCCCGTGTTTATTTTGTCCAGCACAGAGTTTGTAGCTTCCCCTTTCTCCCAGTCCAAAGTGTCTTTTAGTTGAGTTTAGACAAGTCACCCCCTTTGCCCAACCTTGTTCCTAGCCTTCATCCTTAGCTAGCAATTAGACCATGTCCAATGGGTGAGTTTTTCATTTAAGCTATTGTGCAAGTAAATATAAATAACAACCGAATGAACAAAGATGATTAATGCCATTAAATGATGTTATGCTTTAAGTTAAGCTGTGAGTATGATTAGAGGAACATGTCTTAGTCTATTGATATGATTTATCCTTGGTTATATATTGACCTAGTCAAACACAGTTTGACTATGGTCATTTCTTGGGATCCGTGATGATGTGGGCCATGTATGCTTATGGATGATGATTGATGGTCCCACATACTCTTGATGATGATGCTATATGATGGACATATGATTCATATGATGATTGATGTAGTTCAGCAGGTTTTATTATTGCTTCAGATTATGAGATTATGCATTGTCCATATATGGTGGACCCTACAGCTAGCCCATCAGGGAAACCCATGGTGTATGAGTACACATTATTAGTAGATTTGGGTCTTCTGGATCCAATGAGACACTTATCATTCAGTTCTGGGCGCTTCTAACAGTGATAGATGCAGTGTTCCACTTGTTGACCAAATTTGGGGCTGATTTTCCAGCCTGAGCAGTAGGGGCCATGAGAGGCGAGTTCAACGAGGGCGTTGTATGAGGAGGGGGTGGTCCAGCCACTTGATATTACCATTTACCCCCCCTTCTGGAGAGCCTGGTGGGCTCAGTTTGATAGCGCAGGTGCCCTAGGAGGCAGTTCCAGTACTTTCACAGTTACCAAGGCAGTCCAAAAATGGGATAAAACGGTCACTAAGGAATTCGATTTGGGCAATTGAGGCAAGGTTTTGGCACTTGGTTTTCACAGAGGTCTTCCAGGGTGAACCCGCTATCTTCCAGCCAGTTTTCATCATTTGGGGGGGTCCACAGAAGCTACAGGAGGCCATTTACTGCATGTCTCTCACAGATTTTGAGGATAGTTTTGATTACTTGTATTTCTTTTGGACATATTATATTATTTTATTGTGCCATGGGGATGAGCTAGCAAGGATTAATGCCTCCTAGCCCCACCATGAGCTCCATGTGTCATGTCCTAATCATATGAGGTGGGCCCATGTACTTTTGCCCCCTCTAGAGGATGACATCACCCTCCATGAGTACTTTTTAGCTATGACATCATCACTATTTTGAGTGATCCATGTGTTATGTTGTTATGATTCATCTTAGCCATTGATTATGTATTGAGATCTTTTAATCTCAACCACTCATTTCAAAAAGTGGTTTTGAGATCTAGGGTTTTGGTCTTTATTATCCTGTATAAGGAGGAGACCCCCTCATTGTAAAATCATCTAGAGAATTTGGCTCTTGGCTCTTGGAATAAAATTTCAATCTTTTGGAGTACATGCTTGGATCTTGGAGTGGATTTTGGTTTCTTTGATTGTAAATGCTTTTGTCCATTGCACTAGAGGATCTCTTGTAGCTATCTTGCATATTTTGCCATACTTTTTACAGGTTGAGAAGACATTTTTGGACAAGTGCAAATTGGTGGGGAGGCCTACCCTTCAAGCTTGGAGGATGACGTTTTGGTTAAACAGGGAGTGTGTTTGTCTTTGCACCCACTATTCTTTGCTTATCTCTTTCTTGCTTGTATCTACCTTCAACATGTTAAACTAATTGATGCTTTGCTCCTTGGTTTTGACAAGTTAGAGGGACACACATGTGGCTGGGAGAAAATCGATTTGGCAAGAGGGCTTCAAAATTCTTCATTTGATCTTTGGCAAAAGTAATCCTCATCTCAACTAGCATTCATCTCTTCATCCAGGTATTCTCCAAAGGTATGGTCTTCTCCTTCCTTGGCTTATCCATGAATTCTAGATCATAAAACCCTAATTGATTAAAACCCTCATTTTTCACTTTTTCTTAGATCTACTTGGATCTAGCTTGGCTTTGGGTAAGATACGGAAAACCCACCTCTATAGCATCCACGGCAATTCGGATCTATAGTTTGGTGTGGATTGGCCTTTATTTGACACACTTTCCAAAGCACTTTAGCCTCCTTGAGGGAAGCTATTGGGGCTATTTCCAAGAGATAGGTAGGTGAGATCCCACTTGATTCATGATCCTCATACTTGATAACCTACCCCCAGTGCTTCACTTCATTGATTTTTTCCTTGTGGGCCCCATTCCTCATTTTGAGGGTTGTACCCCACTTGGGTCAATTTGGTGATGCATGTTCAATCTCAGATCTATGGAGATCTAGCCATTGGATGCCCTTGATTTTCAAGATCTACATTAACAATTGCTTAAGCTACCCAGATCTAAACTTTGGTGGCTTTTGGACTTGATTTGACACACTTTTCCATGCATTTAGCCCTCCTTGGGCAAAGTTGCACTTCTTGGGGGTTTGAGTTGATCCACTTAGAGAAATTGGGTGTTTGGGATCCCACTTGTTTTGGAAAGAGCATACCTTGAAACCTACATCTAGTGTATCACTTTGTGTAGTTCTGCCTTGGGGGTATCATTCCTCATTTTGGGGATTGTTCTCCATTTGGGTCACTTAGTGAAACATTAGATCTAGTAAGATCTAACCATCACATCCACTTGATCTTGAAGAGCCTCCTTGGTTTGCAATTAGGGGTCCCGATCAAAATTTTGACACCCTTTTGACTCCATTTGCCCATCCATTTCAAGGCACTAGTCCACCTAAGGCAAATCACACTTCTAGATCCCATATGTGGGTATCTCTAATTTCATCTTAGATCCATAGATCTACCCTTTGTATACCCCTTGGTACCATTTGCATCCTTAACTTCACCTTGTGGGCCCCATTTGAACCGTTTCCATATCCCAAGGCAGTGGGCCCCACTTGTGTATTTCATGGTACTAGATCTTGTTACTTGATCTCATCTTGTGGCCTAAATCATTCATTGGTTGAAACATAAATCATCCCTTAAGCCTCTTTCAACCATACTTAAACTTCTAGGTCCACCTAACCTTGCATTGGTTTCCGTAACTCATCTTTCACACTTCCCTAGAAACCATTGTTTGGGTCCAATCTCCTTTGATTGGCTATAGGGTCTCCCCCTTGGTCTTGATTCATCTTGATCTAAAGTGAAGAGTGCCTCAGTTGACGTGACTCCCAACTTGCACTGGGAACCGTGGCATCTCTTGGGTCACCTCTTTAGTTGTCCATCTCCTCTACCATTTCGGATGGGATACCACTAGGGACAACTACAAGTTGTGTGATAACACTAACCTAAATCCCATTAATCTCTTTTCCACACACCAAAAAATGGTGCAGTACTTTGGAAAAGCAAGGGCACAATTTATTAAGGTTTGTTGGAACAATTGTAAAAAGCATGCAATAAGTAAATCTAATATAACGAATATTTTAGGGACGTTTGTGTTAAGTTTTAATCAAATTCACAACAATAACATAAACAGGATCATTGAAAGAAACACAATCACAAGATAGACACAAATTTATCATGGGAAACCCTCATGGGGTAGAAAACCCAACAAAACTTCCTCAATATAGATGACCAAAAGTACAAAGATAAAATCCCCAAACAATCCACAAGTGAGTGTGTGTCCAAATGAGGAGCATGACACTTCTATTTATACTTTATCTTTCACTTGACATTTTCTTTAACTAGGTCGGCCCCTAAGAAATTAACCTAATGTTGACTAGGCCGACTTCACTAGGGGACTTAAACACCCCATTACAATTGACTCAAAGGAGATATATTGCCCTGACTTACAAGGGAGGACTTACCTCAATGACTTTACATAATCAAATACAATAATGACATCCCAAAGGAGGAATAAAACATCTCCGAATAAATTACAACAATAAAATACAATAGAATATTCTTCGAAGTTACAATATTTCAACAGTTTGTGTACTTTGTGATGTGATTGAATTACTATTAACATGAAGAAACTAATCTAAGATAATAAAAAATAGAAAAATTGCAAAAAAAAAAAAAAAAAGTATGAATCTCACGTGTGCTTTGTGATGTGATTTAATTACTATTAACATGAAGAAACTAATCTAAGAAAATAAATAAAAAATGTGTGAATCCCCCCTGAGGTGATGGAGGCAGGCGCTAGAATAGCCCATTGTGCTCTTTTTATTTTTTTGTTACATCAACAGAATCTGAAGAAGTATCTGCTGGTCCTTTATCAGTAGGTACCAATACAGTTTACAAAATTTATAGAAAGCAAAGGGTGGTAGAACAAGTTCCCCGGATGACCACAAAAGCCTCCAAATCCCAAATTTTGGTCGCTTTAATGATCAAACTTGCTAAAATATCAGAAAAACCAGCGAGTGTTATTTGTTATAAAAGAGCCAAAAACACTTAGAAAGTGTATTTGGCCATACTAAAAAATTTTGCAAAAATATTCTAGCTTAAAAAATGCAAAAAGGAGATTGAAATGACTAAGGAAAGTGAGCTAAACAGCTAATTTCCTTAGGATCTTTGCTTTCTGTTGGAAAAGTCAAGCCAACCAAGGCACTTAGTTGCCAAATATTAAACAAGCTTTGAAGAGTAAGACTAATCAACCCAAATCTTTCGATAAGAAAAATTTATGACCTGTATTGAAAGCGTAAACTACTTAGATCTAGAACTTCAAAAATGGACTTGAAAACTTTATCTAGATTCTTGATATGATTTTAAAGCAAATAAACTACTTATGATCAATGTTTTAAAACTCAAAACTGGAAATCGAACCGGTCGAGGGTCAACTCGGACCGAAACCGGAACCGGTAATGAACCAGAGTGGTTTGATTTCAATGAACCGGAATATTAAAAAATACAAAAATAATTACAATTCTAATCATAAAAATTATATTTAACATTCCAAGCTATGATTTCAAACCATTAGAGACATAATATGCAAAGTCTACAATTATATATATACCATAAACCATGTATGGGTCACAAAATGGCACCATGTGCACTACATAGTAAAGTCTCATAGCACATATCTCTGATTCTGAAACACAATACAATATCAATGAGGCTCTATAGTCTCTACAATCCAAATTACACAGTCACACTCTCGCTGCTCCAGGCTCCAGGCTCCAGCCTCCAGCGTCCAACTCCAACCCAACGACCCTCCAACAGTCAAGTTGTCGATTGTCTCTCTCAATGACTCCAGTCTGCAAGCCTTGGTCCTTGGACAACGGCCTCCTCGACGTGAAAATTGAAAACGACTCAACCCAGCAAGTTGCAACGAGAGGAATGTCTGAGAGAATTGGGAAGGCGGGGGGTCATATGTATGGGTTTAGCAATGATTTAGGGTTAGGTTTTCTTAATAAAAAAAAACAATTTTTAATCCCCTCATTACCTGTTCAGGCCCGCAGAGAACTGGCATCTAACCGGCCAGTTATTGTTCCGGTTTGGTAATGAACCGGCTGGTTCAGGACTGGTTTATTACCAAACCGGACCCCGGTCCGAGTTTTGTCCCGGTTCAGTATGGAAGCTTGGTTGGCCGGTCAAACCGACCGGTTTTGGTTCCGGTTCGGTTGGGTTTAAAAACACTGCTTATGATAGATGTTTTTTATAAAAATGTAGATCTATTAATGCTTCAAATTAGAAAAGTAACCGGAACCAAAATAGCTTTAATAAATGAGGAGAAGGGGAAAAGGAAGCTCTTTCAAGCGAGACCACAAGACTTAGAGACGAATTCCTGGATTGTCGTGGGACTAGATCTGAAAAGGAAAGCAGTTAGATAAAGAAAAGAGAGACAAACAAGTTCTCTTCTCCTTCAACAAAAACGGTACTTGCAGCTTACATCAACTCATACACAAAGCATTAGATCTGGAAGCCAACTATAAAAGAAATCAATGCCAAAATACTCATAAACAAATGAAATATTTTAAAACTAGATCTCTTAGCATATGAAACAACAAGATTAGAAAAGTAAACAAACTTGACTAATCTAGCTTACCAAACAAGTAATTGTCCTTACAGTAAACCAAGATCGAAGCAGGAAGCAGATGAGAAGCTCACTACAAGTCACCTTCATTCAACACAATGATCATGCATCCACACATCGAAGCAACACAAGGATTCGACCTCCAAAGTCTCTTTATTCTCAAATAATCTCAATGAAATACAACAATGGCAGAGATTTGTCTCTCAACACCAACTAGTGAAAGAGAAGTCAAATGCTTGCTTTTATAGAAAATTACATGCATAGGAGGGGCACAATTCCCAAGGAGGGAGCACCATGTGAGAGGGAGTTAACTAAGTCTTGACTGGATCTTGGTTGGAAGCTGACTGAATGCCAATGAAAGGAGGTTGCGGCACCCTCTAGAGAAGGTAGGCAACCCAAACCTCGAGTTTATCACCCTCAATCACAAGCCTCCACCTCACAAAGTCGCCCATGCATGGAGAAGGGCGCACTTCTCAAGGGAGAGCTAACTAGATCTTCCAAAATTTGATTGGAATCAACTGAATCGGAGCTCATATCACCTTTAGTTGATTGTACAATGACTTTAGTTCATCCTCAGTTCAAATCCGGACACTTCCCACTGATTTAGGAATTTGTCTTTTTATTTAATATGTCTTTATTTGACATTTATTGTCTTTTTTGGGTTTTTCGAGCAAATATTTTTTTTGAGATAAATAATTGCTCAAAACTTAGGAAAAGTGGGTGTATGGGTTTAACGGGTGCTCTGGATTAGAAAAAGAGCACCTCATTGATTTCACCCACAAACCACTTAATTATTACATTTTGAAATTTTTTAATTAAACCATTTCTTAAGTTTTCTGAAACCATTATGACCCAGTTCACATTTCTTAAGTTTTCTCAAGCCTAATTGAGCACCTGAGTGGGCCTGATGGTTAAGAACATGTGTTATCTCCGTGGAGGTCACAGGTTCAAAACCGGCGGGGGGTGGGGTTGCTCATTGGCTTGTTGTGACAAGGCTTGAAGGGTAGGTGACCCCTGGGATAAAGGGTCCCAAGACATCTCGGCCCCTACTGAGTCACAAGTTTCTGGTATATCTGGCTTGCGGGCTGTTGAATATACCCTTGGGAGGTTGTTGTTCCCATGGTTAAAAAAAAAAAGTTTTCTCAAGCCTAATTATGAAATTAAAAGACAAGTAACTCTAGTTGCCTCTTATAACCTGATTTTGGATCCTGCATGTCCATGACCTTAGCTCACGCACACTAAATGATTTCTAACATGGATGATAGCCTATGCTATGTAGAGAATGGACCCCCTAGGGCGACTGTTATCACACCATAGTAGCAGGGCTACTATTCTTGTACAGCAGATATCTGCACATTCCAGCGCTTACATTATTCCAGAGCATGGCTATATATTTTGGATCACTCATGATCAGAGCAGTACATTATTCAGATTTGTATATGACCTTGTGTCAAGGCTGAGCCTTGAGAGTTCAGATTTGATGACTGATGTGACTACTTATCCCATACAGTTTCAGTTCAGTGCCTAGAGATGTATTACAGCAGTGTTTCAGATGATACTGGATGATTATTATTATGATGATGTTGTATGATCTATGGATATGTTCTCACTGACTATGGATTATTATCTTGTTGATTTAGTCATGATCATAGCATGTGCTTGGTATATTATTCCTGATGTGGCAAAATATTTAAAATGAACTGTAAATCTTAAAATGGACAATTGCTTGCACATTTAGGTCATTTAACAAAACTCACTGGTTTTTCACCTTACATAGATATGGTCTTTCCCGACACCAGTTGTCTGCTAGTGTAGGCTCCATATTCACTTGTCTCCATCCATACGTGACCTTCCTGTTTGACTTTAAACCCTGACTTGTCTCATTTGACTTTCTGATACCGAGGACTTCCCCATTTTTCTACCTCTGTGTTTGGACCGCATCCCTGTTTATTCAGTGTCTCGGCTCTGAGTTGGTGACAAAACTTGCCTTTGGTGAGTTGGATTGTAGGCCTAAATCATTCTGGTCGGTTGTCCCGATATTTGGCATTGGCTCGAACTCCCCCTAGTCACTTGAGATGTTGTTGGCTAAAACTGAAAGCTCATGTTCTACCTATGGAAACTTAATAAATTCGCCCATGGAAACAAAAAAAAGGGCAAGAGCGATGAAAAGCTAATAAAAAATACTCCTCGAAGAGTATAAGAAAGGTCCAAAAAGCAATGGTTCTTAAAAGTTATATCTAAACAATTGCTGACCTTATAAATATTTGAAAAACATGCCCTGGATGCAAGCTGCAACTAGTTGTGCTTCTCAGCACATCTGAAATCCGAAGGGTTATGTAGGCCAAAAAGGCCATGGAATAAAATTGAATGATCCTAATGAACCTGGATCAACTTGATGTAGACATGATGCCTAAGTTGAATAAGCACTCTCTAAACAACTTATCCATTTGTGAGGCACAGCCATTCCCCGTGTTCTTTTGTCCAGCACAGAGTTTGTAGCTTCCCCCTTTTCCCAGTCCAAAGTATTTTTGAGTTAAGTTAGACGAGTCAACCCCTTGGCCCAACCTTGCTCCTAGCCTTCATCCTTCGCTAGCAGTTTGACCATGTCCAATGGGTGAGTTTGTCATTTGAACTATTGTGCAAGTAATTTTATATAACAACGGAATATGCTAACTTAATTCATGCCACTGAATGGATGTTATACTTTGAGCTTAGCTGTGAGAATGATTAGAGAAGCAGTGTCTTAGTCTACCGATGTGATTTATCCTTGGTTGTACATTCTTGGGATCCGTGATGATGTGGACCATGTATGGATGATTATTGATGATGATTTATGGGCCCACATGTTTGATGATGATATGATATGATGGACATATGATGCAGATGATGTTTGATCCAGTTCAGCAGGTTTATTACTACTTCAGATCAGCAGATTATACATTGTCCATATATGGTGGACCCTACAGCTGGACCATTAGGGCAACCCAGGGTGTATGAGTACACATTCCTAGTGGATTTGGGTCTTCTGGATCCATTGAGACACTTATCTTTCAGTTCCGGGCACTTCTGACAGTGATTGATGCAGTTTTACACTTGATGACCAGATTTGGGGCTGATTTCCCAGCCTGGGCAGCAGGGGCCATGATTGGCCAGTTCACCTAGGGCGCTGATGATGGAGGGGGTGGTCCAGCCACTTGTGTTTACCATTTACCCCCCCTTCTGGAGAGCCTAGTGGGCTCAGATGGACAGCGCTAGCACCCTAGGAGGCGGTTTTGGCACTTTCACAGTTACCGAGGCAGTTAAAAAATGGGATAAAGTGGTCACTGAGGAAATCGATTTGGGCAATTGAGGCAAGGTTTTGGCATTTGGTCTTCACAGAGGTCTTCCAGGGTGGCATCACTACCTTCCAGTCAGTTTTCACAATGTGGGTATGCCCAGATTGATCACAGGAGGACATTTACTGCTTGACTGTCATGGATTCTGAGGACAATTTTGGTCATTTATATTATATTGGACATATTTTATTATTTTATTGTGCCTTGGGGATGAGCTAGTAAGGATTGATACCTCCTAGCCCCACCATGAGCTTATATTGTCGTGTCCTAGTCACCATAAGGTGGATTTTGGTGCTTATGTTTCTCTAGTGGATGACGTCACCCTCTTATTGTACCACTTAGTGGGGGCGCTATCATGATATTGGGTGATCCATGTGATGTATTGTTATGATTTATTGTTAGCCATTGATTAGATCTTGAGATCTTTTAATCTTAGCCACTCATGTAAAAAGTGGTTAGGATTGTACTCTCTCCCCATCCTATTTAAGGAGGGAGCCTCTCATTGTAAAATTCATCTAGAGATTTTTGGCTCTTGGCTCTTGGAATAAAATTTCTATCTTTTGGAGTACATGCTTGGATTGGAGTGGATGTTGGTTGTTTCGATTGTAAATGCTATTGTCCATTGCACTGGAGGATCTATTGTAGTCATCTTGCATATTTGCCATATTTCATTTACAGGTTAAAGAGGGCGATTTTGGACAAGGGCGAATTGGTGGGGAGGCTTGCCCTTCAATCTTGGAAGAAATCGTTTTGGTGTAACAGGGAGTGGTTTTGCCTTTGTGTCAACTATTCTATGTTTCTCTCTCTCTCTTGCTTGTATCTACCTTCAATTTGTTAAACTAATTGATGCTTTGCTCCTTGGTTTTGACAGGTTAGAAGGAATCACATGTGGCTTGGGAAAATCGATTTGGCAAGAGGGCTTCAACAATTCTCCATTTGATCTTTGGCAAAGTAATCCTCGTCTCAACTAGCATTCATCTCTTCATCCAGGTATGTTCCAAGAGGTATGATCTTCTACTTCCTTGAATCTTCCATGATTTCTAGATCATAAAAACCCTAATCAATTAAAACCCTTGTTTTTTGGTATTTTATTAGATCTACTTAGATCTAGCCTTGCTTTTGAAGAGATATTGAAAACCCACCTCTATAGCATCCACCCCTAGTTGGATCTACAGTTTGGTGGTGATTGGCTAAAAATTGATCCACTTTTCAAGGCAAAAAGCCCTCCTTGACCCAAATCGCACTTCCTAGTGAGAGGCTTGTTTGGTTAGATCTAGCACATGGGTAGGTGAGATCCCACTTGATTTACAATCTAGACACTTGATAACCTACCCCCAGATTCTTACTTTGGTGAAATCTACCTTGTGGACATCTCTCCATGTTTTAAGGGGTTAAAACCCCCTTTTGAATCTCTTGGCACCTCAAAACTCAGATCTAGCCCTTGGATTGACTTGATTTTTTGGACATGCATAGATCGGGGTACTAGCATCTTGGATCTACAGTTTGGTGGCCATTGGACTTGATTTGGTCCACCAAACCCACTTTTTAGCCTTCCTTGAGCAAGTCGCACTCCCTTGAAAAAGTGAGTTTGTCCACTTCCAGGAGGTGGGTGTTTGAGATTTTCGTGGATTTGGAATGCCCATACCTTGAAACCTAGGTCTAGACTGTCTTTTTGTCACGATCCGCCTTGGGGGTAGCATTCCTTGTTTCAAGGGATTGTGGTCCACTTAGGGTCATTACTTGAAAAACCTAGATCTAGTAAGATCCAACCATTAGATCTCATTTAACCCACTTGATTTGGCTTCTAGGTGTCCCGATCTACACTTTGACATACCTTTTGACCCCATTAGCCCATCCAACAAGGCACTAGTCCTTCTCTAAGCAAGTCGCACTCCTTGGGAATTGTGTCAAACCCTAGATCTAGTACATAGGTACTCCTAGAATCAACCTAGAGTCATAGATCTAGCCTTTATCCAACCTATAGTACCAACTTCACACATAACTTCACCTTGTGGGCCTACCTAGAACCATTTCACACTTCCCAAGAAAACAAGACCCACTTGTGTAAACACATGGTACTATACCTAGTCATCATACCCCATCATGTGGCCTAAACCATACATAGGTTGAAACACTAAAAATCTCTTACACCACCTTCAACCATTTCTTAACTCTTAGGTCCACTTAGCCTTGCAATGGTTTCCGTAACTCATCATTTACCTATCCTTAGAAACCTTTATTTGGATCCAATCAACTGTGATTGGTTATAGGGTCTCCCCCTTGGTCTATTTACACCTTGGCCTAAAGCGAAGAGTGCCTCGGTTGACGTGACTCCCACCTTTCATTGGGAACCGTGGCATCTCTTGGGTCACCTCTTTAGTTGCCTGTCTCCTCTACCGTCCCGGATGGGATACCACTAGGGGCAACTACAAGTTGTGTGATAACAGCGACCTAGCATGATAGGAAGATGCCAAGAAGTTGGTCATTTTATTTCTCTCATTTTTATTTGTACTATATGAATGGGTACAGTGAAGATTTGTTGTATATAAATGATTTTGATTTCTCTCTCCTTTTTATTTGCACTATATGAATGGCTACAATGAAGATTTGTTGTACATAAATGTTCTTGACCAGAGCAAATAACTAGAAACACCAAATGCATAATAAATTATAAGCTATCCTTGTTCAATAATAACTATATTAGGGATCATAATCCATGAGGGATGCCTATCCATTGAAAATTTCATGTTTAGAAGCATAATAAATTATAAGCTATCCTTGTTCAACAATAACTATATTAGGGATCATAATCCATGAGGGATGCCTATCCATTGAAAATTTCATGTTTAGAACATTTCAATTATGAGCTCTTATCGGAATTGGCTTACTCTTATCATAATGAGGCTAACATGCATAGATTTAGAATTATAGGGTAGCCATTAGCACCATTCAATTCGTCCACCTTGGACTAAACAGTCGCAAGTGCAAGTGTGGGGTTATTGATTCCACCAAAGAATTTGCTTGGCCATCATGGACACACATCCAAAAGTGCAAGCACAAGCACTAGAATATCATTTAATGAGACTTGAATGTTAATTTTTGATATTAATGCGGAATTATAGTAGTACTTGAAATCAAATGAATAACCAACAAGCATAAGCATTCACATGAGACACAGTATTCACCCTGGGGAAACCCTCTAGTACTTGAGGGAGAAAACCCCAGCAATATATTCCTTAGAATATTGATAGAAAGTAGAGAATGTCTTTACAATGAGCAGATTACATCAAGCACCCCTGGTGCATTATCAGAGAGAAATACCAAGCACGTGCATTATCAGAGAGAAATACCAAGCACCCCTGGTGCAATCACAGAGAAAGAGAGAAGATGGAAGAATAGAACTCAGAATAATATCCTGCACAAAATCAATTCGTTGATTTTGGTCACATGCACAATGAATGCGAATTTCCTTCAAGAGAGAAGAGAATTCACTCTCACACATTTAATTCATCAATCCTGCATAACATATATATATATCATGCTTCTCATGCTTGGGCTTCTATTTTTATCTTTTGACTTCACAATGAACTCGCCCTTCATCTAGATGCTAGGTCACTTAGTTAGGAGGCTAACTCAAGTGTGGTCATGCAAGTGTCGTAACTCAAGTGTTGCAACTCAAGTGTCGTAACTCAAGTCAACTTACGTGTTTACATGCAAAACACTTTAGTTAACTAGATCTTCTTTATTAACACTTAGTTAACTCTTTTAACTAAAGTGAACAATTCGAATTCTCCTTTAATTAACTGAAGTCTTTCTTGTTAACACCACTGAAGTTTAACAATTTGAGTTCTCTCTTATTTAACTGAAGTATTTATCATTACGGAGCAAATCGAGTTATCTCTTATCTTATCACATCGTATCTTTATCTCGTCTTATCTGCATGGTCCACAGGTGCCAACTTTAATTTATCTATCATATCAAATATACTAAGGAGATTTTTCCAATGATGTGATCATCTTGTTCTACTATTGTTCATGTTCACATCCATAGTAGTTGGAGCTACCATGTCTTCAAACCAGATTCCAGTACTTTTATGAGCCAGTCCTTTTGCCATGAGATGCAGATGATGAGCAACTATTCTATGATCACTCATATTTTCATCAGACCAAGAGCAGACATTATAGCATTATGTCATGACTGAGCATCATGACCTCAGATTTGATAACTAGGATGACTGGGGTGGCCATGTCCTTCCATACAGAGCAATGTGATAGTGCCTAGAATTATGCAGCAACAGTGTTCCAATGACAGTTGATGGTTCAGATGATAATGGATACAGGTATATGACCCAACAGGTATATGGTTGTGCATTGGACCTCAGATTTGATGACTGGGGTGGCCATGTCCTTCCATACAGAGCAGTGTGATAGTGCCCAAAATTATGCAGCAACAGTGTTCCAATGACAGTTGATGGTTCAGATGATGATGGATACAGGTATATGGTTGTGCATTGGATACATATATGGTGCTCTTTTACTTATCTTAGTAGCTTGACTAGGTATTTAGTGGTCATGGATATGGTTATTGGTTGATTGTTTAGAATTAAAGTGGTCTAATTGCTTGGAATCAGAATTTCTTGTGTATACTCGTTGGTCTTACCCTCTTAAGTAGTATGGACTTGGTCATTCCCTCCTTTTATGGCTTGCTAGTTATGGCATCACCTACCACCTTTCCCCATCCATCCGTTCTCTTTTGTATTTGGTTTATCCTGACTTACATTTCAGCCTGTGATATGGAGGACTTCCCCACTTATGCGTCTATGTTGGATAGACTCCTTGTTGTTTTGTGTCTCGGTTCTGAGTTGTGCAACAGAACTTACTGAAGCCTTGATCCTTCTAGGATAGGAGAACCCGCTGGTATTGGTTCCTGAGCTTAGGTGAGTTGGATTTGAAGCCTTGACCTCTCTGGTCGGTTGCCCATGATGTTTGGTCCTGATTGTGGATGATCCCCCTAGTTACCTGAGTTGTGTCAGCTAGACTTGAAGCAAATTGTACTACCATCATTACATGCATATCATTGTTATGTATTCTATGCAAGACCATGGTGATAAAGTAAAACTGTGCTTTTAAGCATAATGAAAGAGGGCTATGAAATGAAATGCAAAGCACCCTAGATGAAAGCTGCAATTAGTTGTGCTTCTAAGCACATGCAAAATCCTAAGGGTCTAAAGGCCTAAAGAGCAGTGGTTAAATGTATGCTAAATCTAAATACTGTTGGCCATGATTGAAATGTAATGATTAATTCCTCATGGAGCCTACGGGTTGGGATATGAGATGGGGTAAGGGACAACTAATTCTAAGTGTCCCCTAAAACCTCAAGTTACGGTTAGTTGTGCACCTAGTCACGGTGGTTCTAGAAAAAATCCTCACGGAGCCGGTTTCAAGCTTGGATGTGAGATGTAGACATTTGCTAAAGTTGAATAGGCACTCCTCAAATCAACTTATTCCATTTGTGAGACACCGCCATTCCTTGTGTGTTTTCTGTCCAACATATGCTTAGGTGGTTTCCCTTTATCCAAAGTGTCACAGTGTTAAAGTTGTATAGTCATTCCCTTGTCTTAGCCTTGCCTTTCTCACCTTCAGTTATTTCTAGCAAAAAGGTCACATCCATAAAATGAGTATACACTTAAGGGTTATTTTCTTAGTAATTGATTGCTTTTATCTAGACTTATATTTAATGCTTTATTTGCTCAATCGCCAGTAAATGCCACTTCATACTTTAGTTTTGCTATTGAAATAATTAGAGGAGCATGTCTTATCCATTTGTACTTGCACCATCAGTCAATTTGAGCCCGGGTCATCATTTTGACCTAGTCAACCCAGTTTTACCAAGTCAACCGCAAGATCCGGAATGAGTTGAACCAATGATGTTCGAGATTGATTATTCCTGGTCCTATGGTGCCCATTTGATGGTTCCATGCATCAGACACAGGTTTCATGTGATGGTTTGATGGATTTTTATTATTATTATTATTTACAATCCATTATTTTTAATGTCCGGGCATGGTTGAGCTTACAGATGATTATCCAGATGGTCACTGTAAATTTCCTTAAAATCCACTCTTGAGTTAAAGTATGCAAGTTTTATTTATTTTTATTAAACCCCAAATATTACTTTTAACCACAAATGGATTTCTTCACAATGCAGCGGAAAATAAATACTGAGAGAAATATAACATCAATCACATCAATAGAGATACCAATATTTTTGGGTATGAAAATCCCCGGAAAAACCCAAGATGGGAAAACCGGTGCAACAATCTGAGAAGTATTTTATTAGCAAGATACAGAACAATACAATCCTGAAAATCAATTTTGACCCAACTTGGAAAAATCGTACAACCGAACCTCACTGAGAAAACCTCGAAAAATCGTATGGCTCTCCTGCGTCACTATACGGCCCTCTACGTCATCGTACGACCTGATCCGTACGGCCCTGCATCAGCGTGTATGGCTTTGTGTCAGCATACAAACAGATCCGTACGGCCCTGCGCCACCCGTACAACCCTTTGCGTCAGTTGTACGACCAACTGCCTGCATCACTGAGTACGGCCTCTGCGAGCTTGTACGGCCTCCTCTGATTTGCCCAAGTCGCCCTGTCAACCTCTGGATAGAAGTTCCTCAATCTCACTCTCTGTAAATTCTTCTGCAAACTGTCTTTCTCACTCTCCGGTTGAAAGCTATGAGCAAGAAAACTCTTTGTGTGTATTTGTGTCCTCTCCACCAAATCAATCTTCCTTTTAACTCAATGGTCAAGCGAAAACCCTAACTTCTCACTATGGATCAATGGATGAGATCCTCTGGTGAGATCAATGGCCAAGATTAGATTAGCCATCACTTAAATTATTTTCACTTGAACTTTATAAAAAGTAACTCCATTCAGTCGATCAATAGTTAGATCACTTAATGCACTTTTCCTAAGTCTAAACTTTGGAAAAGACATTAGTAAATTTGGCTTCCTGTTTTATGTCTTCTAGCATGCAAGGATACATGCAATGATAGAAGATCTTCCTTGTTGACACTTTCTAACAGTCACATGTTGTATGAGTACTCATCCTTACTAGATTCGGACCTCCTGAGATCATTGGGACACTCAATTTTCAGTTTCAGGCACTTACAGATGATATTATGGTCAGATTATCATTTTGTTGCATATTTGCCATATAAAATGGCATGTTCAGCACTTTTGACATTATTTTGGTTCTCCTAGGGAGCTACAGAGGGAGTATGGGGTCCAGCCACTTGTTATTGCCATATTACCATGCTTCCAAACATTTTAGTACAGTCCAGTTTGTGCCCAAGGCACCAGGCAGAGAGATACAGGCATTTTATTATTTTACAAGTGATATTCTAGGAATAAAATATGGAAGAAATGGTCACTGAGGAAATCGATTTGGGCAAATGATGCAAGGAATTGGCATGAGGTTTGTTCAGAGGATTTTTTTGTGATGCATCCCACACCTTCCGGCACAGTTTGCAACATTCAGTGGGGTCCACATACACTCCAGGCTATTATTTTGGGCATTTTTATTATGTCATTGAGGGGCCATGATTTGGTCATATGGTCACATTATGATAATATCTTGAGTTATTATATGTTATTGTACCATGGGGTCATTCTAAAGAAGGACATGTTACATCTTCTAGCCCCACCATGTGCTTATGTCATGTGTTTTATTCAATTATCATGTGGTGCGTCCCCCTAGGGCATCTTAGTGAGTGCGCCCCCTCTATTTTTCAGTGATCCATGTATATTGTATTCGGTCTCATCTTAGCCATTGATTATCATTGATGTATCTTTTAATCTCAACCACTCATTCAAGAAGTGGTTAGGGTTTTGGTCTCTATCATTCCTATTTAAGGAAGAGACCCCCCTCATTGTAAAGGGACTTTGGCTCTTGGAATTTTCATAATAGAAAAAATATTTGCAGAGACTCTTGGTTTTTTCTTTGTGAGATATTCTTAGATGGTGATTGGAAAGTCTATTTCTCTTAGCATTTGACAATTCGTTGTGGACCCAAAATATTTTTGTGGAAACGGTGTTTAATTGCAGGAGGGCGACTTCACTTGGGCGTTTTTGCAGGGGGTTCCTCAACTCGTTCTTTTCAAGCAACTAAATATTAGGGGATTTTCAATAGTATCTTTGATCTTTGATTTCCATTTGATATGTCTCATGCTTTTACAATTCTTTTCTCTTGATACTTCGAATCTAACTTTGGTAGTTTGGTTGTGCAGGAGAGGAGGGCGCACTTGCTTCCTTGGGAAAATCGTTTTTACTTGGATACTCATCCAAATCACCTCAAATTGATCGGGAAGGGATAGATCATCACCCTCAAGGCATCTACAAGATTTTCCGTGTAAGATCTACACTTATTTTATTTATTTGAAGTTCTAAACCATTGGCTACTTTATTTTACAGTCCAAACCCTAAGCATAAAATTTATAAAAATTATCTAGGCTTTGTTATTTGGTTTTCCAACAAACAATTTATGGGTTTTCATCCTTAGTCCTAGCCCCAGGGGAGTCCTCAATGTTGATTTTTCTGAGCAGCATCGAGTGCCATTCTCTGGGAGAATGGAGGCACCTGGTCAGTTACCAGGATATTGATCCAGTCTTGGACTGGAAACTCAGCCTGGGGCTGAGAGCCATTCTCTGGGAGAATGGAGGCACCTGGTCAGTTACCAGGATTTCACTGTAAGCCCTAGACCGGGTCTAGGCAAGTGGTGTACTCCTCCCCTTGATCTATGGGCTATGGGACCTTCTCAAGGGACTGATCAACCCTTGTTGAAATACTTGGCACTTGGTCTTGGTGGCAACAGGAGGGTGAAGTAAAGCAATTGATTTATCTCCTTATGATGATGTACTTGGAGTGGACATGAAGACCTTGAAGAACACCTGGATGGCTTGTTAAAGATCCAAAAATAATAAAACATATGTTCATATGATTCATGGGTCGGCCTCATCTAAAGAGCCAAGAAAGAAAATAAAATATATATATATAAAGCCATAGGTCGGCTCATTATTGGAAGGAAAAATAAAATAAAATTATAGAAAGACTGGTCGGCCCCATTACATGATTTATTTTTCCATTCGACTTATATAAATAAGAAGGAAGATTCTTCTCATTTGACCCATCGATTTCGAGGTGTTTTTTCTCTGCTCCTGAGATTAGCTCGTAGGTATTTTTTCTGCTGGTGTTTAACTACTGGTTCTTACCTCTAGAAGAAGTCAACTCCAGTTTTGTTCACACTCTTTTCTGCTGGTTTTAAATACCCTATCTCGGCTAGGGTTTTGAATCTGCCATCCGAATTCTACTTGAAGTTTCTGTTGTGTACACCCAAGCCCTGCTAAGGCAGTTTTTCTGTGTACCCGAGCCCTGCTAGGGCATTTTTTTGTGCACCCGAATTTGTACAGGGTCTGTCCCAGGTTACAGCAGCCCCAGAAAGGGCTTCCACAAGTCACTACAGCCCAGTAGTAGATCACGGCACCCTCAACAGGGTATACTTCAGTGAACAGTGACATCTACAAGCATGTACAGGTCGACTATGCAAGATTGAAGCTGCTCCAGGCATCTAGCATCAGCTACAGTTATTCAGTGGCAGATTAAGGCCAACTGGCATTGTACAGGGTTCTTCTTGATCAGTGAAACAAATTCCTATTTGTTGTGAAGGCTTGTTTTAGCCTATTATTGTATATACTCAGTCATCACATTAAGGAGATCAAACTTTTATTAATTGCTTTGGGGTTTTTGTCCTTAAAAGGTTTCTCTGTGAAAATTATTGTGTTCAAATTTTTGTGGATGTGAAACTACTGCTAGCTATCTCTGCATTTTTTACTTATAGTCTGTTACTGCTATCAAATTTTAAAATTCTTAACATGGTATCAGAGCCCTACTGGTGAAGGACACAGCATTTGAGCAGATGACAGTGTCTTCCATAGACCTTGGGACAGTTCAGACTAAGATAACAAACCAAAGATGGCTTCTTTTGCCTCATTTAGGCCAAAGGACAGACTTGAGGGTTCAGCCAACTTCAATTCATGGAAAGCAAGGCTTATGGCCACCCTGGAAGAGAATGACCTTGATGAACTAGTCATTAACATTGTAGAGGAACCGACATCAAATACAGGAAGGACAACTTTCAAAAGGAAGCAAGCCAAGGCTAGGAGGATTATCTATGAATCAATCAAGGAAAATATAATGCCTACCATAAAACCACTGAAGACAGCCAAGGAATGTTTTAACACCTTGACAAATCTGTATGAGAAGAAAGCACCCAGTCAAAAGAGAGTCTTGAAAAAGAGACTTCGTACATTGAAGATGGAGAAAGATGAAGGAGTGGCCTCCTTCTTCACAAAAATTGCTCAGGTAAGAGATCAACTTTCTGCTATTGGAGTTACAGTGGATGATGATGACCTTGTACAAACTATTTTTGATGGTCTTCCAAGTTCTTGGGAAACCTTCTTGGCGTCTGTGAGTGGACGTGAAACTCAGCCAGATTTTGAGAGACTATGGCATGACTATTTGGAAGAAGAAGGCAGAGTTCAAAGCAGATCCAGGGGTCCTAGGGAAGGGAACCTTGCACTCACAGCCAAGACTAAGAAGAAGTTCAAGAAACACTTCCCTCTCGAGAAGAAAGAGAAGAAACCACAAGGTAAGCAACCTGATATGTCTCAAATTAAATGTTTTAACTGTTTCAAGATGGGACACTTTGCTAGGGACTATAGGCAGCCACAGAGAAGGTTCAAGAGAAGATTTCAAGCATCTACAGTTGAAGAAGAACAACCTAAGAAGAAGAAGAATGCCAAGTCTTCCAAAGAGGAAGAACCAAGAAGAGAATACTACTTAATTTCTGCCCTAGCAGGGTCCTTCACCAACAGCACAAATTCTTGGTTGGTGGACAATGGAGCCTCAAAACATATGACAGGTTCCCGTGAAGCTATTTCAAGTTACAGAAAGAAGAAGTTGTCCACCCAAGTAGAACTTGGAGATGACTCCACTTACAGAATTGAAGGAGTTGGCTCAGTTTCATTCCAACTTGATTCAGGGACCCTGCTACACATTGAAGACATACTGTATGTTCCAGGCTTGAAGAAAAATCTTCTTTCAGTTGCTGCCTTAGAAGATAAAGGCTACAGAGTTATATTTATGGACAAAAAGGTTCTGCTATGGTCAAAGAATGAAAGGCAGCGTGCAGCTAAAGTGATTGGGGTTTGAGAGGGAGGCCTTTACAAGGCATCTGGTCACTCCACTCAAGCATTGGTTCACAGTACTATCAGCCCTTGTGAATTATGGCACAAAAGGTTTGGACACCTTCATTATTCAGCTCTCCCTGGTCTTCAAAAGATGGTTACAGGTATGCCTGAATTTTCTAATGAACATAGTGGTATTTGAAAAGGTTGTTCCCTTAGTAAAAATACCAAGAAGTCCTTTTCCAAAAGTAACAGCAGATCAAAAGGGATTTTGGACTTGATTCATTCTGACATTTGTGGACCCATGTCTTCACCTTATTTAAGTGGTTGCTTATACTATGTACTGTTCATTGATGATTATTCTCGTAAATATTGGATTTACCTTCTAAAGGCTAAAAATGAAACTTTTGATAAGTTCAAGGAGTTCAAAGCACTGATTGAAAATCAGATAGGGAGACACATCCGTGTCTTAAGGTCAAATAATGGAGGTGAGTTTGAATCTAATGATTTTGATGACTTTTGCTAAGAAGCAGGAATCAAGAGGGAGTTAACTATACCTTATAACCCCCAACAGAATGGGGTTGCAGAAAGGAAGAACAGAAGAGTCTATGAGGCTGCTAAAGCCATGTTGTGTGATCTAGATCTTCCTTTGTCTCTGTGGGCTGAGGCTGCTGGTACTGCTATCTACATTCAAAACAGAAGTCCTCATGCCATTATGGGGGAAAAGACTCCAGAAGAAATCTTTACAGGTAAGAAACCTGCAGTTGACCACATGAGGATCTTTGGCACTCCAGTCTACATCCATGTGACAAAAGAAAAGAGATTAAAGCTAGAGCCTTCCGGAAAGAAAGGCACTTTTGTTGGGTACAGTGAAAATTCAAAAGCTTATCGCATCTATGTTCCTGGTCAAAGACACATTGAAATCAGCAGAGATGTGATATTTCCATGAGGAAGCTGTTTTCCGCCACTCTAAAGAGCTTCCAAGAGATACAAAAGAATCTCTTTCCAACATTCTAGACTCTCCTCATTCAGAGAATCGGAGGGAGGAAGAAGATGAGCCTCAAATTCCAAATGCTTCCTCAAGACCAGCTGAAGAACAACTTGAAGCTCCTCCTTCCAAGAGAAGACCTACTTGGGCTAGGGAGATATTGCAAGAAGCAGAAAAGAACAAAGCTCCTTCTGGGACATTCAGAGAAAGCAAGAAGCCCCAAAAGTACTCAGGGCTTATGAGTAAGCTCATTGATGCAAAACCTTCTACATTCAAAGAAGCAGCAGCTCATCAGGTATGGATTGATGCCATGATAGAAGAATATAATTCCATTATGAAAAATGATGTGTGGGAAATAGTTCCAAGACCAAAAGGGAAGTCTGTGGTGACTTCCAAATGGATCTACAAAATTAAGCATGTTGATGATGGTAGCATTGAGAAATATAAGGCAAGATTTGTGGCATGTGGTTTCTCAAAGAAGGAAGGCATAGACTATGATGAAACATTTGCCCCTATTGCCAGATATACCACCATCATGACCATTATCTCCCTTGCTGTTGTCTTTGGATGGAAACTCCATCAAATGGATGTAAAGACAGCTTTTCTTAATGGAGGAGTTGAAGAAGAGGTCTACATTGAGCAACCTGAAGGTTTTGTGACTCATGGAATGCAGTCTCATGTATGCAAGCTAAAGAAAGCTTTGTATGGACTCAAACAGGCCCCAAGGGTCTGGTATGCTAGGATTGATGGTTACCTTCACAGTTTGGGATTCTCTAAGAGCACTGCCGATTCCAACCTTTACTTTAAGGTTGTTCAGAACCATGTCTTGATCCTAGTTCTATATGTGGATGACTTGTTACTTACTGGAGAGGAGCAACTGATAGCTCAGTGCACGAGGGAGCTTACTTCAAAATTTGAGATGAAGGATTTGGGACTCATGCACTATTTTCTTGGTTTGGAGGTCTGGAAGAAGCCATAGGAGATCTTCCTGTCACAAGGGAAGTATACAGTTGATATCTTGCAGAGGTTTGGGATGCATGACTGCAAACCCACGAGTGTACTCATGACATCAAACCTGAAGAAGTTACGTGACTCAACTACTTCTTCACAGGCAGTGGATCCTACTCAGTATCGTCAACTTATTGGATCTTTGATGTATCTAGTGCATACGAGACCAGATATCTGTTATGCAGTGAATGCATTGAGTGAGTTCATGTGCGAGCCGAAGCACATACACTGGATAGCTGCCAAACATGTGCTCAGATATTTGCGAGGTACTATTACTTATGGGCTCAGATATACCTCCAACAATGGAGTAATGCTACTTGGATATGCCGACTCCGATTGGGCCGACAGTGCAGTGGACCGTAAAAGTACATTAGGGTACTGTTTCAATTTGGGATCAGCCATGATCTCTTGGTCCAACAGAAAACAGGGTTCCATAGCTCAGAGCACAACTGAAGCTAAGTATATTGCTGCCAATGATGCCTGCAGAGAAGCGGTTTGGCTTAGAAAGCTTCTCTCTGACCTGTTTGGTGCAAAGAGTGAACCAACTATTATCCATTGCGATAATCAGAGTTGCATTAAGCTTTCAGAGAACCCTGTATTTCACGACAAGTCAAAGCACATTGATATGAAGTATCACTTCATCAGAGATATGGTACAGCGAGGTGCCATGAAGCTCCAGTACATCCGTACAGATGAACAGGTTGCAGATATATTGACCAAGCCTCTGTCATTGACAAAGCTTGTGTACTTTCAAGACAAGCTTGGTATTGCAGAGAATGACCCTCTTGCTGAGAGGGAGTGTTGATTTTTCTGAGCAGCATCGAGTGCCATTCTCTGGGAGAATGGAGACACCTGGTCAGTTACCGGGATATTGATCCAGTCTTGGACTGGAAACTCAGCCTGGGGCGGAGAGCCATTCTCTGGGAGAATGGAGGCACCACCTGGTCAGTTACCAGGATTTCACTATAAGCCCTAGACCGGGTCTAGGCAAGTGGTGTACTCCTCCCCTTGATCTATGGGCTATGGGACCTTCTCAAGGGACTGATCAACCCTTGTCGAAATACCCGGCACTTGGTCTTGGTGGAAACAGGAGCGTGAAGTAAAGCAATTGATTTATCTCCTTATGATGATGTACTTGGAGTGGACATGAAGACCTTGAAGAACACCTGGATGACTTGTTAAAGATCCGAAAATAATAAAACATATGTTCATAAAGCCAAGAAAGAAAATAAAAAATATATATATAAAGCCATAGGTCGGCTCATTATTGGAAGGAAAAATTAAATTAAATTATATAAAGACTGGTCGGCCCCATTACATGATTTATTTTGCCATTCGACTTATATAAATAAGAAGGAAGATTCTTCTCATTTGACCCATCGATTTTGAGGTGTTTTTGCTCTGCTCCTAAGATCAGCTCGTAGGTATTTTTTTTGTTGGTTTTTAACTACTGGTTCTTACCTCTAGAAGAAGTCAACTCCAATTTTGTTCACACTCTTTTCTGCTGGTTTAAAATACCCTATCTCGGCTAGGGTTTTGCTGTTGCCATCCAAATTCTACTTGAATTTTCTGCTGTGTACACCCGAGCCCTGCTAGGGCAATTTTTCTGTGTACCCGAGCCCTGCTAGGGCATTTTTTTGTGCACCCGAATTTGTACAGGGTCTGTCCCAGGTTACAGCAGCCCCAGAAAGGGCTTCCACAAGTCACTACAACCCAGCAGTAGATCACGGCACCCTCAGCAAGGTATACTTCAGTGAACAGTGACATCTACAGGCATGTACAGGTCGACTGTGCAAGATTGAAGCTGCTCCAGGCATCTAGTATCAGCTATAGTTATTCAGTGGCAAATTAAGGCCAGCTGGCATTGTACAGGGTTCTTCTTGATCAGTGAAACAAATTCCTATTTGTTGTGAAGGCTTGTTTTAGCCTATTATTGTATATACTCCAGTCATCTCATTAAGGAGATCAAACTTTTATTAATTGCTTTGGGCTTTTTGTCCTTAAAAGGTTTCCCCATGAAAATTATGGTGTTCAAATTTTTGTGGATGTGAAACTACTGCTAGCTATCTCTGCATTTTTTACTTACAGTCTGTTACTGCTATCAAATTTTAAAATTCTTAACACTCAATGGCATCTTGCTATGTGGACTCCTTCTACCCATTTCCCTAGGCACTGATCTCTCCATGCTTGCACCCTCCTTGTTTGCTTGTCTTCCAAATGATCAAAACCTTGTCTTTTGAGCTTGTGGCCTGTGATACTATCAAATCTATTGTCAAACTCTGCTAGGAAGCCTCAAACTTGTCAGATCTACTCTTTGGGACCATTTACCCTATTCTAGTTACACGTTTCCCAAGGTGGTTGATTTTGACCATTTACCCTAGGATCCTAGATCCTTCTCTAACCTTTAAATCATTGTGTTTAATATATTTAAATTCAAATCTCATCCATCCTAAGCCTCCACAGTGATTGTATCCCTTAGATCTAGGGTTCTTCATCCATTACCTTACGTACCCTACTTTCATAGCTTGATCTGGTAATTGGGTTAGATCTCTCTTATCGGGAGTAGATCAAGGTCTCCCCCTTTGCTATATGGGGCTTGGATAGAAAAAAGTGCAGAGTTCCTCGGTTTTCATGAAAACCAATCCATCTTGGGGATCGAGGCCCTCTTGGGTCACCTCTTTAGTTGCTCGTCACCTCTACCGTCTTGTATAGGATCATCACTAGAGGCAACTACAAGTTGCGTGATAATAGTTCCAAGTGGTCATATGCTAAAGTAATTCACTTTAGCGGTGGCAAGTCTCTAGAGGAGACTTGATAGCTCAACCATGGTTAGTAGTACACCACACACCATTCATGCTTTGGCATGCAAAATAATTACCTCAACACATGAGGATCCGTCTTGACACACAAGACCTTAGTCTTGACAAACAAGACTGTACAACACCATCACTTTGACATAAAAAGCACTTACCTCAACACATGAGGCTTATTCATTCTTGAGTCCAACTCAAGATTCTTCTCCATGTTTCCTGAGTCCAACTCAGGCTCCTATAAGGCACTACCTCGACACACGAGGCTCAATCTTGACATACAAAATTGACTTGGAGAATGACTCATGATGTTGTAACTTTAACACTCCCTCTCAACGAGGGAGGCATTCTCTGCCATGCCAAGCTTGTCTCGAAAGTACCTATACTTCGTCAAGGACAGAGGCTTAGTCAACATATATGCTATCTTCTCACCATTAGCAATGTACTGAAGCCTTATGGCACCTCTCTGGACCATTTCTCTGATGTAGTGGTATTTCATCTCAATGTGTTTCGATCTTGCATGAAACACAAGGTTTTCTAAGAGCTTAATGCAACTCTGATTGTTAAAGCGAATGACAGTAGTCTCAAGCTTCTCACCGAACAACCCAGCAAATAGCTTCCTAAGCCACACAGCTTCTCAACAGGCGGTACTAGATGCAATATACTCTGCTTTTATAGTACTCTGGGCTACGGAGCTCTACTTCCTGCTGGACCAAGAGATCATAGCTAATCCCAAGCTAAAACAAAATCCAAATGTACTCTTTCGGTCCACACTACCACCCCAGTTAGAGTCGGCATAACCAAGTAACATCACTCCACCACTGAAAGCATATCTGAGTCCATAAGCAATAGTACCTCGAAGGTATCTAAAGCACATGCTTGGCAGCAACCAATGTCTATGTCTTGGCTCAGAAAGGAACTGACTCCAAATACTCACAACATAACATACGTCTAGTCTAGTATGTAACAAATACATCAAGGAACCAATGAGCTATCTATACATGGTAGGATCCACTAGATCCAATATGGAATCTGACTCATGTAGTTTCTTCAGATTAGAAACCATTGGTGTAGACATGAATTTACAATCCATCATACCAAACCTGCACAACACATCGACTGTGTACTTTCCTTGTGAAATAAAGATCTCATCTTTCCTTTGCCAAACTTCCAAACCAAGAAAGTAGTACATAAGACCTAAGTCTTTCATTTCAACTCAGAAGTGAGCTCCCTATTGCACTGAGCTATCTGTTGTTCCTCTCCAGTAAGGAACAAATCATCAAGATAGATAACCAAGATCAGTGGTTGGTTCTTCCCAACCTTGAAGTACAAGTTGTGGTAAGCTTCACTTTTGGAGAACCCAAGCTCTGAAGATAGATGTCAATCCTAGAATACCAAACCCTCAGGGCTTGCTTAAACTCATATAAGGCTTTCTTAAGTTTGCATACATGGGACTCCTTCCCATGAACTACAAACCCCTCAGGTTGTTGTATGTATACTTCTTCCTCAACTTCACCATTGAGAAAGGAAGTCTTCACATCCATTTGGTGAAGTTTCCAACCCAAAACTGAAGCAAGGGAAATTATAGCTTGAATAGTGGTGCACTTGGCCACAGGAGCGCATGTCTCATCATAATCTATCCCTTCTTTCTATGAGAAACCACGAGACACAAATCTTGCTTTATATTTCTCAATATTGCCATCAATTGCATGTTTGATTTTATAAAGCCACTTGGAAGTTACTACAGACTTCCCTTCTGATTTAGGAACCACTTCCCACACATCACGTTGCATTGATGGATTTGTACTCTTCCACCATGACATATTTCCATACTTGCTGCTTAGCAACTTCCTCATAGGTAGCGGGTTCTGAATCACTGGTGTGACTCATCTATTCCATATATCCTTAATATCTTTCAGGTCTCCTTTTCTCTCTAGATGTGCCCGATGGTGCTCCATGCTTTTCTACCTCTTGCACAATGTATCAACACCAGGCAGATCTCCTCCTAGCAGGAGGTTCATCAAGTGATATTTTTACCAGTTTTATTGGCTCTTCAGGATCAAGCAGATCTAAGGACTCTTCTGGCTTCTCCATCTCAACATCTAAAAGAGGAGAACCAGAACCTAGATCCTCCATCATGGGAGGCTCATGCTCCTCCATATCTGAATCTCACTGAAGTTCTTTAGAGCGCTTGAGGGAAACCTCTTCATGAAATGTTACATCTCTGTTGACTCCAATGTGCCTTTGTCCTAGAACATTGATTCTATAAGCTTTGGAGGATTCACTATATCCAACAAATATGCCTTTCTTTCCGGATGGCTCCATATTTTTGCTCTTCTCTTTTGGCACATGAATGTAGATAGGACAACAAAAAATATTCAAGTGTCATTTGGTTTTTCACCAGTGAAACTTCTTCAGGAGTCTTTTCTCCCAGGATATCATGAGGACTTATGTTCTGTATATAAACAGTAGTGCTACAGGCTTCTACCCATAAGGAAGTGGACAGATCTTGATCACACATCATAGCTTTTGCAGCCTCACAGATTGTTCTGTTCTTTATTTCAGCAACCCCATTCTGATGGGGGTTGTAAGGTACAATCAGTTATCTTCTTATCCCTGCATCTTGACAGAAGTCATTAAAGTCATGAGACTCGAACTCTCCTCCATTATCAGATCTCAAAGCACCTTTCCAGTTTGATTCTCAAACAGTGCTTTAAACTCTTGAAACTTGTTGAAAGTTTCACTCTTTGCCTTCAGAAAATAGATCCATGACTTGCGAGAGAAGACATCTATTAAAATCACATAGTACAGATAACCACTCAAGGATGGTGCAGACATGGGACCACAAAGATCTGAATGGCTCAAGTCCAGGATCCCTTTAGATCTTTTAGTATTGTTTGGAAAGCTTTTCTTGATGTTCTTACCAAGAGCACAACCTCTACAAATAACATCATGCTCAGATTGAAATATAGGCATACTTTTTACCATCTTCTGTAAGCCAGGTAGCGCTTTGAAATGAAGATGACCAAGCCTCCTATGCCATAGTTCACAAGGACTGACGGTGTCATGGATCATGGATTTAATGAACTTTCCAGGAACTTTGTAGAGATCTCCCTCTCTAACTCCAATCACAGCTATAGAATTCAAGTATGAATTCTTAGGCCGCAAGAGCGCTTTGTTGTCCATAAAGATTACCCTGAAACCTTTATCTTCTAGAACTGAAACAGACATGAGGTTTTTTTTCAAACCAGGAACATACAAAATATCATCAACATGGAGTACATCACCTGAATTGAACTGAAAGGAAGTGGATCCAACTTCTTGGATCGAATAGGTGGTATTATCTCCAAGCTCCACCTGATAGGAGAACTTCTTTTCCTTCGGATCTGCGATAGTGCTCCCATATCCAATCATCTGTGATAGTGCTCCCATATCCAGTCATGTGTTTTGATCCGCCACTATCCACTAGCCATGCCTCAGCGCTAGCAGCAATGGATCTAGATAGAGTTGAGACAAGATAGTACTCCTTCCTTGTCTATTGATCATTTGAAGAATTCTTTCTTGTAGGTTTATCTTCTATAGCAGTAGAAGCATGAAATATACCCTTGAACTTTCCTCTTTGCTTTGCACGACAGTCTCTTGCAAAGTGGCCCTTCTTATTGCAACATTTGACTTTAGACTTATCAAAGTTCTTGTTTTATTCTTTTTCCTTTTGATGAGGAAACTTCTTCTGAGAAAAGGATTTCTTTCCTCTCTTTGTCCTTGTCGTAAGAGCAAGGTTCTCTTCTTTGGAGGAAGTAGTTTTGCTTTGAATTTGTCCTTCTTCTTGAAGGAAATCATGCCATAATCTTTCAAAGTTTGGTTGCACTTCTCAACCATTAACAGCAGCAAAGAATGCCTCCCATGAGGATGGAAGACCATTAACAATAGTCTGAATAAGATCATCATCATCGACAATAACTCCAATGCTCATGAGTTGATCTCTTACTTGAGAGATATGTGTGAAGAAGGAAGCAACCGTTTCTTCCTTCTCAGTCTTCAAATTACGAAGCCTGTTCTTCAGGGCTCTCTTCTAACTGGGAGCCTTCTTCTCATAAAGATTTGCCAAGGTGCTGAAGCACACCTTTGGCTTGATTCTTCTTGAAAGCAATGCGCCCAGCATTAGATACATATCCATCTAGATCATGCTCTTCCGAGATATTCAGAGTCCTGACCTTCCAAATATTGAAGTTCAAAGTTCCTTCAAGTCTGTCTTCGGCTCTTACTGAGATTGAAGCCATTATTTCTTCAAGTATTGTGCTCAACTTTTGCCACTTAGGATCAATGTAGGCTCAAGCTTAACTACAAAACTTAGCTCATTGACGCCCTAAGCTCTGATACCATGTTAATTTTTTTTATCTTAATGCGGAATTATAGTAGTACTTGAAATCAAATGAATAATCAACAAGCATAAGCATTCACATGAGACACAATATTTACCCTGGGAAACCCTCTAGTACTTGAGGGAGAAAACCCCAGCAAAATCTTCCTTAGAATATTGATAGATGATAGATAGTAGAGAATATCTTTACCATGAGCAAATTATATCAAACACCCCTGGTGCATTATCAGAGAGAAATACCAAGCACCCTTGGTGCAATCATAGAGCAAGAGAGAAGATGGAAGAATAGAACTCAGAATAATATCCTACACAAAATCAATTCGTGATTTTGGTCACATAAACAATGAATGTGAATTGCCTTCAAGAGAGAAGAGAATTCGCTCTCACATTTTTAATTCATCAATCCTGCATAACATATATATATCATACTTCTCATGCTTCGGCTTCTATTTTTATCTTCTGACTTCAGGATGAACTCGCCCTTCATCTGGATGCTAGGTAGGTCACTTAGTTAGGAGGCTAACTCAAGTGTCATCATGCAAATGTCGTAACTTAAGTGTTGTAACTCAAGTGTCGCAACTCAAGCGTTGTAACTCAAGTGTTGTCTTTTAGTTCAACTTAAGTGTTTACATGCAAAACACTTTAACACTAGATCTTCTTTATTAACACTTAGTTAACTCTTTTAACTGAAGTCCTTCTTGATAACATCACTGAAGTTAACAATTCGAATTCTCCTTTAATTAACTGAAGTCTTTCTTATTAACATCACTGAAGTTTAACAATTCAAGTTCTCTATTATTTAACTGAAGTCGTTATCATTACGGAGCAAATCGAGTTCTCTCTTATCTTATCACATCTTATCTCTATTTCTTGTCTTATATGCATGGTCCACATGTGCCAACTTTAATTTATCTATCATATCAAATATACTAAGGAGATTTTTCCAATGATGTGATCATCTTGTTCTAATATCGTTCCAAGAGGTCATATGCTAAAGTAATTCACTCTAGAGGTGGCATCACACACCATTCATGCTTCGACATGCCAAGCATTACCTCAACACATAAGGCATCGCCTCAACACATGAGGACCCGTCTTGACACACAAGACCTTAGTCTTGACAAACAAGACTGTACAACACCATCACTTTGAAATACAAAGCACTTACCTCAACACATGAGGCTTACTCATTCTTGAATCCAACTCAAGATTCTTCTCCAAGTTTCCTGAGTCCAACTCAGGCTCCTATAAGGCACTACTTCAACACATGAGGCTCAATCTTGACACACAAGATTGACTTGGAAAATAACCCATGATGTTTTAACTTTAACATTGAACCCTGATAAAGGCTATATTAGCTAATGGCTTTCACCGACCCAACAAACCACCATTCACAATTATGAGTTCTTGAAAAACACCATTTCCATTAATATTATTTGGGATGTATGGCCTAACCAAAAAAATATGTTAATTTCATCATTAAAAGAAAAAGCCATAAAATTGAACTTATACCAAAGGGAATCTATTCACAAAAAAATCCTTAAGTCTGGACTCTATAAACTCCATAAATTGAAGGTCTACCTATATACCAAAGTGACACAATCCTACATGGAGTGAAGATACTCAAACACATTATAAAACAAAACAAACTCAAGCAGTATAAATGAAGAGGTCTTACTCATCACCACATAAAAGATTTTAGAAGGAAAAAAGTGGAAAAGATACATATAATAGTCTTATAAGTGGAAATGTCATAAGGTTGGATTCTCTTCTACATGTAAGTTCTCTCATCAACAAATCTCATCGGCTTACTTTTTTCCCACTTCTAGTGATAATGATTTAGACTTAGGTCTAGAATCTATAAACTGCACAATTTGAAGATCATACCTATATACCAAAGTGACACAATACTACATGGAGTGAAGATACTCAAACTCATTATAACACAAAAAAAAAACTTAACAATATAAATGAAGATGTTTACTCATCGCCACATAAAAGATGTTTAGAATGAAACAAGTGGAAAATATACATATAATAGTCTTACAAGTGGAAAAGGTCATAGGTTGGATTTCATAAGCTTACTTTCTTCCCACTTCTGGTGATTTAGACTTCAACTTATGATTCCTATTCTTTTTGCCTTCCCACTTCAATTGATTAAGGCTTCAATTAGCACACTACCTCAAAATTTTGAAAACAACACAAATTGGAGAGCTAAGTCCATGTGCCTCCCATAGTCAGTTGTGGGCATAAAAAGGAAAATAGAGAATAACATGGACTTTACACATCAAGTAATTATGAGTGGACTTAGAAATGAAAATGGAGAACTAAATGGATTCTATACATTCAAGTAAGATTGTTCATTCTATACCTATGTTATGGGTGTGTGCAAGCTAATGAGGGTCTCTTTTGACACGTTAGAAACTTAAATGCAATAGAAAACTGAAAAAACAATCATCCATCAACTTACATGGATATTTTGAGACACATACACAATGAATCTTGGGATGAGTAAAAAAAATGAATCGTAGGAAATTGAATGACGTTTCCGAATATATAAAAATTTTTTATTGAAAATGTTCTTAACTATCTAAAGTTTGATCTTTTTTAACACACTTTTTAATTTTTTGGCAAAATATAAGGTATATGTTTTTGTGGGTGGAGCCTTCCAGTGCCTAAATGATGGAATCAAGTTACAAAAACTCGTCGACATATAGAGAACATCTAGTACTACTGCACCGCTATTTTTCCCCAAAAAAATAATAATTTTTAATTTTTTTAATTACCTAAGTGATCGAACCTCAAAAACAATACACCAAGTGTGGGTGGAGCCTTTGAAGGTCTTAATGCAATTATTTTGAAACGGTTTTTTATAGCATGTAGAGGTCGGTGTCATTTAGTGCACCAAACTCGTCGACATATAGAGAACATCTAGTACTACTGCACCGCTATTTTTCCCCAAAAAAATAATAATTTTTAATTTTTTTAATAACCTAAGTGATCGAACCTCAAAAACAATACACCAAGTGTGGGTGGAGCCTTTGAAGGTCTTAATGCAATTATTTTGAAACGGTTTTTTATAGCATGTAGAGGTCGGTGTCATTTAGTGCACCATGCAATTTTTTTCAAAATGGTTAAGAAACATAAGAGTCATGGATGAAAACACTAACAGTGTGTATTTTAGTTAAGGAGTCATGACGCAAGAAAATATATATATATATATATTATTTTAAAAATTACATATTTGGAATCTGTAGAAAAAATGTTATCTATGTCTAAAATTTCATAAAAAATGATGGTCTGCAACATACTGTAACCAGCGGCTAAACACGGACATATTGAGAAAAATGGTGAGATGTCTAATTAGTTATGGTTTACCATATTCCATACCACAGGCTTGGTTAACCCGAAGCTAAGTCCGAAGTAGACACATAGGAAGGGTGATGACACCCAGACAGGTGACAAGGCTCCATCTTAGTACTAAGAAACGCGAGCGCGTTTATTTTAAATTCAAATTTTCCTTTCCCGCATATCTGGGTGCCATGAAAACCAAAACGAGCACGCGTTTTGTAGAGCTAAAACGCATGCGCGTTTTGGTAAAAAACAAATTTACCTTAGGGGTAAGGGGGAGGAGGGAGTTGGGGAGGTATGGGTTTAGGAAGGATTAGGGTAGTTAGAGGGAAGGTGTATGGGATTGGGGTAGAGAGAGAGAGATGGGAGGGCGATTAGGAGAGACAAAGAGTCAGAGGGGTAGGGGTAGGTGGAGTAGGAAAGATAGAGAGAGAGGGGTAGGGTTAGGGTAAGTAGGAGAGAGAAAGAGAGGGGCAGAGGGTGTGGTTATGAGTAGGGAGAGTAGGAGGGGGGTTAGAGAGAGAGAGGGAGGGTTAGGGGTAATGAGAGTGAGAGAGAGAGGCGAGGGTGTTAGGGTGTTGGGGGAGAGAGAGAGGGGTCGGGGTAAGGTGGAGCTGGAGGAGTAAGGGAGAGAAAGAGCGATAGATGGGGTTAGTAAGGGTTAAGGGGAAGAGGGGGGAGAAAGACAAAGATGAGGATGGGGTTTAAAGGTAAGGGGAGGAGGAGGGGGGTGAGAGAGTTAGAGAGGGAGTTAGTAAGGGTTATGGAGATGAGAGAGAGAGAGAGAGGGGGGTTAGTTGTACGAGAGAGAGAGAGAGGGTGGGGGAGGGTGTTAGGGGGTTGGGGGTGTGAGAGATGGGTAGGGGATACAAGTAGGTGGAGTAGAGAGAGAGAACCCAGGGGCGGAGGGTGTGGGTAATTAAGGGTTGGGGGATTGGGGAGAGAAAGAGATAGAGACCGTGGTGGGGGGAGGTGTAGAGGGAGGAGTGGGGTTGGGGGAGAGAAAGAGATAGAGATCAAGGTGGGGGGAAGGATAGGGGTATAGGGAGGATTAAGGAAGTTAAAGAGAAGCAAGGTATAACATGGGGGAAGAGAGAGAGAGAGAGAGAAATTAGGAAGCAGGGTGTGGTAAGTGGTATGGGGCGCAGGATTAGGAGAGAGAGAGAGAGAGGAGGGGGTGGTCATGGGTAGGGAGAGTAGGAGGGGGTGGTCATGGGTAGGGAGCGTAGGAGGGGGGTTAGGGGTTTTGAGAGTGTGAGAGATAGAGGTGGGAGTTAGGTGTAGGTGGAGGAGTAGTGGAGAGAGACAACGAGAGAGGGGATCAGTGAGGGTTAGGGGGAAGAGGAGAGAGAGAGAGAGAGAGAGAGAGAGAGAGGGAATTAGAGGTAAGAGGAATGGGGGCGAGAAAGAGTGAGAGAGGGGGTTAGTAAGGGTGTGTGTGTGTGTGTGAGAGAGAGAGAGAGAGAGGAGGGGTTTAGTCATAGGGGGAGTAGTGTGTGTGTTAGAGAGAGAGAGAGGGGTGGGGATTAGTAGTAGGTGGAGGGATAGGGAAAAGAGAGAGGGGTGGGGATTAGTAGTAGGTGGAGGGATAGGGAAAAGAGAGATCAAAAGAAGAGGTTAGTAAGGGTTAGGGGGGATATGGGGGAAGAGAGAGAGAGGAGGAGGAGGAGGAGGAGGAGGGGGTGATAGAGGTAGGGGGAGGAGTAGCGGGTGAGAGAGTGAGGGAGGGGGTTAGTAAGGATTAGGAAGAGGAGGGGAGAGGGGGGGGGAGGGGGGTTCGTAGTAGAGGTAGATGTGTGTGTGTGTGAGAGAGAGAGAGATGGGCGATGATAATTGATAGCGAGAGGGGGATTAGGGGAGAGAGAGAGAGAGAGAGAGAGAGAGATGGGGGGTGGTAAGTGGTAGGGGGATGGGGATTAGGGGAGAGAGAGAGGGGGGTGGGGTAGGGGGAGTAGGAGAGAGAGAAGTGGGGGCAGAGGGTGGCTATGGGTAGGGATAGTAGGAGGGAGGTTAGGGGGAGAGAGCGTGGTTTAGGGGTAGTGAGAATGTTGGAGAGGGAGGGCAGTTTTAGGGGGATGGGGGTTAAGTGTGGGTGGAGGAGTAGGGGAGAGAGAGAGGGAGAGAGGGGGTTAGTAAGGGTTGGGGGGATAGGTGAGAGAGAGAGGAGTGAGAGAGGGGGTTAAGTAAGAGTTAGGGGCAAGAGAGAGAGAGAGAGAGAGAGAGAGAGAGAGAGAGAGAGAGAGAGGAGGAGGAGGAGGAAGTGGGGGATAGAAGTAGCGAGAGGAGTAGGGGGTAAGAGTGGGATAGAGCAGGGTGGTGTTAGGGGATTGGAGGAGATCTAGAGAGGGTTAGGAGTTATGGGTAGGTAGAGGAGTATGAGAGAGAGAGAGAGTGAGCAAGGATGATAAGTGTGGGACTTGGCTTGATGATGATAACAAATGAGAACATTAAAAAGATTTTGATGGATAGGTATATAGAATGAACATCTTTCATAAAGAAAGCAAATATGACTTGGTGTGTTAGACTTGGCTTGGTGATGATTTAACATGAAAAAGATTTGGATGGCTAGGTATATAGAATGACACTAAAGATTAGTAAGGGTTAGGGGGGACGGGGGAAATAGAGAAAGAGATGAGTAAGGGAGAGAGGGAGAGAGGGAGAGAGAGGGGGGGTTAGGGGTTTGGGGAGAAGTTGGGAGATTAGAGAGAAAGGGGGGTATAGGTGAGGAGTGTGGGTGATTAGGGGTAGAGGGTGTTAGGGGTTGGGGGGGCATTTTACAAGGTTGGGTGGTGTTAGTGAGTTGGAGAGTGTCGTGTGGGTGATTAGGGGTAGGGGGTGTTAGGGATTTTAAGAGGGGGTGTTAAGGGGTTAGGGAGGGGATATTAGGTAGTTGGAGAGGGGATGTTAGGGGGTTGGGGAGGGGCCGAATTTATGGAATAAAATATTTTCTCCAAAACGGGTACATGTTTTGGTTCTCCTAGCCTCCGTGGCATCCCACTTGGTTGCCTCGGGATTTCCATTCCTATGTTTAATAAACGCGTACGCGTTGTTGAATTCTACAACAAGAACATGTTTTGCAAAACATCATTTGCATCTAAAAGGTCCCCCATCTTTGTGCGAGGACCCTTATTCTAATATGTCTACTTAGTTCATGTTTAGTGGACCTGAGACAATTGACCTTTAGTATAAATGAAAGAAGTTCACTGCCATGTAATACCATTTTTTGTTTTTACTTTTTCCTATGTCTAGTATTGTTCATAACTACTACTATTTTAATAAGATATACATCAAAATTATGATTAAGTTTGAAATATTGCTTACAATTTGAACGACCTCTCTAACTTTATAAAAAAAAAATAGTAAGTGGCTTGCCAAAAGAAATTTATGTTTGATGGCATGGAGAGAAGTGAGCTGTTCTTACCAACATGGGGTAGAAGAAAATTTTGAGTTCAGCATCTACTATAAAACAATAAGGTGTAAAATAAGGATTAAATGTGCTAGGCATATGGAAGACATGAAAAACAAAAACTTCAAAAATATATTATGTCTTTGACTTGGACATTATGCCTTCTGTTTACACATTTGAATTGATTTATCAACCAATGAAAGAAATTTATTTGATTGCACCGATGGAAGCAATGTTCTCTCACATCCCGGGGTGAGAGATATACATGGATAAGATATGTTGAACATGTAATGTCAACAAAACAAGGGGTAGATAAATTAGCATTGATCCCCAGATCTTCCAAGCACTTAGAGGTTTGCAAGTTTTTTTTATTTTATCAGTCTCAATGCTTAATATCCAGGGTTAAGATGACTCTAGTCATATTTCAATCCTAGCAGGAATACTTGAAGAAAAAGCCTTCAAAAATATGTTTTCTACACTAGTCATATTTCAATCCTTGCTGGAATACTGGAAGAAAAAACCTTCAAAAATATGTTCACTATCAAAACTGCTTTCAGTTAAATGCTATGCCATTTTTATAAAACTGCTTTCAGTTAAATGCTATGCCATTTTTATAAAAGTTTAAATTGATTTTTTAATAAAATATTTGATAATTATCTCTTTTTTTCCTTTCATATAATCCTAAACTCATCTAAACATTTTTGTTCATAAAAAGAAGTTTCTTCTCTCTTATGTATAACTGCTAAGCTCCTATTTTAACACTTTTTTTCCTTAAAACAAAATTTAAAGCCTAAACCCATCTAAACATTTTTGTTCATAAAAAGAATTTTTTTCTCTCATTTGTATAACTGCTAAGCTCCTATTTTAACACTTTTTTTTCCATAAAACAAAATTTAAAGCCTACTGCTCTAAAATATTGTTTGAATATAAACCCAAACCCTAGAATAATTCTAATAGATAATGTAACAACTGAACTAAGTTCTTTTAACATTTATTATCAGGTTTCAAGTTTATTCTCACTAGGCATTCCTACAGTGTAATAGGTTGTTGTCCAACAAATAATGTGGGTACATCCAATACCCCATTTTGTCTTTTAGTTGGTCTTCTTGGAAATAGCACAAACTTCGTTCCCATATGCACAAGCTCTCTCCAATTAAGGCAGGATTGAAAACCCCTGCACGCTGATTGGAAACTCATACTAAAATAAAAAAGCCATAAATAACACTGACGCTGATTAAAAGAAACCAAAAGAAACATATACACCACACACAGTGGAAATAGAAGAGCCAGATCAAAAGGCTAAAGACATAAGAAAAAGTTCAGCAATGTACCATAACTTGCAATATTTATTTTCAAGGCTAATCGTTACCTATCTCTCACTGGCTGCGTATAAATTAGGAATATCTTCAATTTACAAGTATTATTATCTCTTCCCACTTCAAGAAAATATGGGTTTAATTTGCACACCACCTAGAAACCTTTAGAAGAGGAATTAAATGCAGCCATGTGTTTCCCACAATTACAAGTAGACCTAGTCAAAGGAACAACGAACTGCAATTTGTTATGCTATTCTAATCTATATACTCCCTTCACATACACTATCTACAGTTTCGAAAATTTACATATATCTACAGTTTCAAAATTTTACATATCTCTAAAAGTACAAATCTCATGGCACTTCGATATAAATTGATGAAGAAGCTAGAAAGCAAATTAAGTTCCACCTTCTAAACTTTCAAGGCCATCAATTTCAAAACTAAAATCATTTGATTTGTATGTTTAAAAAGAGGGTTCTAAAAAATGTAATAGATACTAGAGCTAGTATGATACACATAAATCTGTAAAGCAAATTAGAAAGTAAAATATAAAAAAGCTGAATGGCCATTTTTATGTTTATGCTGCAGTAAACATTGTGATATTCGTATAACTAGCTAGCATTTTTATGTATGTGCTGAACATTGTTCCCGACTTACTACATTTTTATTCATCTATACGTCACTCTGTCAAAATAATGAATCAGTATGAAAGATTACTTACAGTTTTTTTAACTGCATTAAATGTATGATAGAAAGTAAAATATAAAAAAGCTGAATGGCCAGTTTTATGTTTATGCCGCAGTAAACATTGTGATATTCGTATAACTAGCTAGCATTTTTATGTATGTGCTGAACATTGTTCCCGACTTACTACATTTTTATTCATCTATACGTCACTCTGTCAAAATAATGAATCAGTATGAAAGATTACTTACAGTTTTTTTAACTGCATTAAATGTAAATCCTCTGGAACTACGTCTCTGAGCTTCAATCAAAACTAATCCTCTGCAGCGTCCAGAAACTACACATGTATATTTTATCAAATTATTGTTCTAGAGATATATTTTATCAAAAATCCAGTCTATGTTGAGAATTAAATTTATTCTTTCAAAACAAATTTCTGTCCCTTCAAATTTAGAAACCCTATATTTTTTATGTCTGTGCTGAACATTGCTCTATAACTACTACAGTTTTATTAAACTATGCATAACTTTGTCAAAACAGTGAATCAATAAAAGATTACTTACAGATTTCTCAACTGGATACTCTGGTGCTTCGTTTGAAGTGAGCTTCAATCATAACAAATCCTATGCAGAAACTACACATTTATATTTGATCAGATTATAGCTCGATGAATATAAGAACATAAGCTTCAAATATCCATTGCATATTGTGATTTAAAATTTATCTTTACAAACACGTTTGAAGTCCTAGGATTTTAAAAACCCTAACCGTGATTGCTAATAAAAGAATTGCCATCAACTGAACCGAAGCTTTACCATGAGGAACATTGATTGGAAACGGTTTCCTTACCTGGTCTCCTCAGGAATCGCTCAAACTCCATGCCGGATTGTAAATAATTAATCAGCCACGTCAGAACCGCAACTACTGAAGAAATTCATTGATACAGAGGTTTGACTCTCTCACATTGCAAAACCAGACAAAATACAGAACAATAATGAAATATACAGCAATAAAAGAAACCAAAGAATCAAGTCCGAAAACACAAAAACAGAAATCCAAAAAAAATACAACAATGCACCATAGAAACACAAACGAGACTAAAACTAAAAAGAAACCAGAAAGAAGCACCACACATAACCAGTTAACAAAAGGCATGGGGAAAGCAATTCACAACCTCACAAAAACTCACAAAAAAATTGCAATTCACAACCTCACCATGACAGAGCACTATTCGAACGCCATTCCCCAAATGTGTGCCGCACTGTTCGAACGCCATTCCCCAAATGTGTGCCGCACTGTTCGAATGCCTTTAAATAGATAGCCAACCTGCCAACGGCTAGATGCATGGAGGTTTCGAGTCGTTGAAAGGTGCAGCGCATACAGACAAAAAGCTCAGACAAAAGCTCCAAAAAGCCTTGGATGGGTGGAGACAGAGATCCAGACACAATGTTCCTTTTTTCGTTTTACTTATCCAAATGCCAACTTAATTAGCGTTAAATTTTTACTTTATAGGCTAAGTTGATTGTCGTCTCGCTACACCTGTACATCAACAAACAGAATCCGTTACATTTGTCATGCGATAATTTAGCAGAATTTGCTTCCTTTCTCTATTCCTATCTTACAAGCATCTATTTTCGTCTAAATTCTACTTTGAGCTTTAGCCACCTCAACTGACCTCAGATTCTAAATTCTACGCTTAGCTTTAGCAGGCTCAATTCAGGTAATGTTCTACATTTCCTAACTCTGGTTGTAAGAAAATATATTATTATAATATCAAATAGTGCATATAGTACTACAATGTGAGGAGGAAAAAAGAAACGTACGGAAATGGAGTTGGAGTTGTGAGGAGGAAAAAAGAAATGTACGGAAATGGAGTCGGAGTTGAAGGTTTTATTTTTGTGTACCTAGGGTTTTTGATATGCAGGTTCGATAGTTTGGGTAGGTTTTCTGTACTGTGAGGATGGTATTCTGAAGTATCTTGGAGTCGAGCTGCTTCACTAGCTCTAGTACCAACCAAGGCATCAAAAAGTGGGAATTTATCTATATGCTTCAGCTCTTTGTTTGCCCTTGCTATTGCAATTTATCTATATGCTTCAGCTCTTTGTTTGCCCTAGCTATTGCAGAACCTACCCTCACTTTTATGTTGGGACTAGGGTTTTTTTTTTTTTTTCTCCACTTTTGGTGGAAGTAGGCAGAGTTCGTGGTTGTCAGCTGGCTCCCACCTTTCTCTCTGCAATGACACTTTTGTCCTGATGTGATGGGGACCGGTGAGCACACTAATACACATGGCACTAAAGTGTTGTCGAATTTTTCAAAGGAAGAGGAGGTTGGTGACTCTGTTGTTAAGGGTTTCGAGACCACACAGGGAAAGAGTGCTTCAAGAGTTAAGGTTTCACATCAGTACACAGGTGCAGCAGCTCGGATTAGACGTAGACTCAAAACTTATAAGGTGCAGGAGGAAACTGCAATTTATACCCTCGACGATGGAGTAAATTTGGAAAGGGTGGAACTTCTAGCTCGGAGGGGAGTGGTGAGTCGAATTGAAGGGACAAAGATCTCACAATTGGAACTGGTGGAATGGGTCAACACACACTGGACACCAATTTTTGGTTTGTCTTCAAGAACCAGTTTATTACCGCGAGGCTGGGTTACCTTCATTTTTCCAAATGAAGAGCTTATTAAATCGATTCTTGATCAGACCTGGTTGATTAAGGAAGGTTCCATGAACCTGAAAAGATGGCATGTCAATTTCAATCCTAATATTGAACAGATGCAATTTCGACACTTATGGGTGTTACTCACTGGTTTCCCCTTTGAGCTTTGGACATCGAATGTGTTTGAAGGGCTGGGCAACTTATTGGGTCGGTTCATTAGAATGGAGAAAAACCTGATTTTTGGTATTAATAAGAACATGGCTTCTATGCTAGTGGAGTTTAATGTCACAAAAGGTTTACCCACTGCTGTGGACATCGTCTGGAGAGAAGGTTTTTCGACGGAAATTGGAATACAAAAATATGCCTTTCAGATGTTTTTACTGTCGTTGCACGGGCCACATGAGGGCAAAATGTCTACAATTAGTCAACAAGGAAGCGATTATGCTTGATGCTACTGATATCCCTACCAACTCGGTAAAAGATGTTGCTTCCTTGTCAGGTAAGTCATTAGATGAACCCTCTGGTATTTACGAAGGTGTTTCAAAAGCAGAGTTGGACTTTTATCTATCCATGGAGAAAGCCCTGGATTTACGTCTTTCAAATTCTAAGCCCTTAGCTAGGAGTCTAAAGTAACGACTTAAATTCGGCGGATGGTTGTCCGAATGTGGCTCCTCCTATTTTGTCCAATCCCTGAGGGCTCTGTTGAACCTGCTATTGATATGCCCATAGACCTCTGTCATGACCCCCCTGAGGATGTTCTGTTCACTAATGGATTCGGGACATTGGATCCACCCAATTCATGTGTGGTCGATGCCCAACCTTTTGAAAAGCCAAGCTCAAATTCCTTACTTTCCATGAAGGGTATCAATGGTTCCCCTTTAGACATTTTTGCAGTAAATCCCAAACCCTCTGATGCATTGGTCATCCCGTTGATTCGGTGCATGAATGTGACAATCCGAAGGAAAAAGAAAGTAAAAGAGAAGGTTTTGGGAGATACTTTCATCCCGTTGTCCAAACATTTAGAGAATGAAGATTCTGTGGCTTTTCATGTTGATCCTTCCACCCCTGGGACTCTTAGAGCAGATGTGTCTGCGTAGAGATTGACTTAATGTCAATTCTCTCATTTAACATCCATGGTATTGGTAGGGTTACTAAGGCTACGGCCCTTATCAATTTCCTAAAAGCTACTAGCCTAGATTGTTTTTTTAATTCAGGAGACTATGTGTTCGGCTGCTCAGACGATTGATTTTTTCTCTAAACATTGGTTGGGGTGGTATTTTAGTGATATGGATTCTTGTGGTCTCTCGAGTGGTTTATTGTCCGGTTGAAACCCGGCGACCACAACTTCCAGTACCTACAAAACTATGGGGGGCTTCTTATGAAGGGACATTTCCTTTCTAGTGACATTAACTTGGATATTCTTAATATGTATGCCCCTTATAGGGATAGGGAGCCATACTGGAGGGCTCTAGAAGCTTCTGGTCTATTAAATACTCTGAATCTGATTGTGGCAGGTGACCTCAATTTAACTTTATCTGCGACTGAAGTTTGGGGTCCTTCAGTGTTGGTTGATGAATTGGCTGATTTTTTCAAAGGTCTTTTTTAGAGAGCACATTTGGTTGATGTTTTACCTAGGAAGTTGGGTTCTACATGGAGCAATAAGCGCTCAGGATCTTGTTGTATCAGCAAAATATTAGATTGGTTTCTCATTGCAGAAATTGTGGCTACTAAACTCTTCAGGTACAGAACTTGGATTGAACATTCTAATATTTCAGATCATCGAGCTATTGTTTTACAGTTTGATGACTTACAGAACAGGTGATTAAACCCTTCAGGTTTAATAGCACCTGGTTAAATGACAATGGGTTATGTGTTTTGGTCAGAAATTATTAGACCCAGGTTGAGATCCCCTCAAATCTTAATCCGGTTGATTCTCTGATTTATAAATTCAGAGGATTAAAGGAGAAAACAAAAGTTTGGGAGAAGTTAAAAAAAAGCTAGGGACCAGGCCAATCTAAATATGATAAAAGACCAAATTAAGCTTCTTCATAAACTCAATCTGAATGACATTTTCTCTAACGAAGATAACTTGGAATTACAGTTGTTACAAAATTGACTAAATGATATTTTGAAGACGGAGGAGAGTACATGGAGACTTAAAATTCGTGCCATTTGGGTTGATTTGGGCGACAACAACACCCGTTTCTTTCATAATTTTTCCTCACACAAGAGGAATGTGAACTCAATTTGGTCTATCAATGATACGCTGGGCAATGAAGTTACTCATCAAAAGATGATTGAGGAAGTTGCCCTCAATCATTTTAAACTGCATCTTGATGATCCAAAGTCCTCCAACATTGAAGCTCAGCTGAATGTTTTGAAATTCTATCCATCCTTTACTGTGGAAGAAGGGAATCAGGTAGGCAGTCTGGTAACTATGGAGGAAATTGTGAATGTGTTAAAAGCCTTCAAGAAAGAGAAGAGCCCTGGAACTGATGGTTGGTCAGTTGACCTGTTCCTTACTTTCACTGACATTATGGGTCCAGATTTATTGAAGATGGTTGAATTTACTAGGGTGGAAGGATGGGTTGTTGGCGGCTTAAACTCAACATTTTTTACTCTTATTCCAAAAATAAATAAGCCAAGAACGTTTGATGACTTTAGGCCTATTGCCCTCTGTAACCTGGTGTATAAGCTGATTTCGAAGATAATAGCTAATAGGATAAAAACCCATCTCTCCAGGTGGATGACAAAATAGCAGTTTGGATTTCTAGAAGATAGACAGATTTTGGATGCGGTGGGTATTACCCAGGAAGTTATGCACACTGTCAAAACAAAAAAAACTTTAGTCCTTAATCTTGAAAATTGATCTTGTAAAAGCATATGATCAAGTAAATTGGGATTTTCTGAAGCTGGTTCTTCTGCAGATTGGGCTTCCGATTTTGGTTACAAATTGGATTTTGGTTTGTGTGAAGTCGACAAACTGCTCAGTACTAATCAATGGCAATCCCACTCCCTTCTTCAAAAGTTTCAGAGGACTCCGCCAAGGCTGTCCTCTCTCCTCACTATTATTCCTGTTGGTGATTGAAGGACTTAGCCTTTTGATTGGTGATGCAAGGAATAAAAAATCTGTCAATGGAGTTAAATTTGCAAAGAATTTTTCTATTACACACTTGCTATTTGTGGACGATGTCTTCATGTTCGGTTCTGACTCGGTGGAGGAATGGAAATTCATTTCGGACATTTTGTCTCTCTTTTGTACTGCTACGGGGATGCAAATTAGCCAGAGCAAGTCTGTTTTCATAAGTAATCTAAAGGACAATCTTGTCTTAAATGAGGTTTTAAATTTCCTCTCATATAATTCAACTGAACTGGATGATGGGGTTAAGTACTTGGGATTTTATATTAAACCAGACTGTTATGGTATACATAATTGGAGATGGTTAATTGGTAGATTTGAGAAGAGGATAAACCTTTGGGTGTTAAAACACCTTTCTTTGGGTGGTCGCCTCATTTTGCTCAAATCTGTGTTGAGTAGTCTTCCGGTGTATTGGGCATTGTTGGCACAAATTCCACTTTCAGTCCTGAAAAAATTAAACAGCCTAATGTTCACGTTTCTCTGGTCAGGTAATAGTGATGGGGGTCACTATCATTTGGCAAGCTGGAAATCATTAACTCTGCCATTGAAGGCTAGCGGGTGGAATATAAAAAATATGTTCTGGTTCAATATTGCATTATCTTTAAAGAGTCTATGGCGTGGTTTACTGGGTGATAATCTCTGGTCTAGAATTTTACAAGTAAAATATATTAAAGTGGATCTTTACAGTTGGATCAAGAAACCACCAGGAGCTGTGCATAACACCTCATATTTTTGGAAAGGTTTTATGAAAATATATCACTGGATTAGCTCATAATTGGCTTGGCAGGTGGGTTGTAGAAAAAATGTAATTGTTGATCCCATTCTGGTAGTCAACGGTGATTGCAAATTATCACTTGATCTTCGTAATTGCCTCACTAATTATGGACTTATCACTCTAAATCAATTTAAGAGATCGAACTATCTAGTTCCAGACCGCTCCTATTGGTGCACAGCCTCTGATCTTGGTCTTGTTGGACGCTGGAAGGAGGAATGGGATTATTATGTCCAAAATATTAATCTAGCATGAATCTGTCTTCCCGTGGATAAGGACAAACTGACTTGGGCAAAAAATCCTAGTAGTGGACAGGTTACAACTAGCTTGACATATCAGGCGATTGTTGATTATCACATGGAAGGTAATATGAAATGGTGGTATGTGGTGTTATGGAAGTGGAAAATCCCCATGAAAATCAAGTGTTTTCTTTGGCTACTTTTCATAAACAGAATTATCACCTGGGAGAATTTGATTCGCAGAGGCAAGCATGGACCAAGCCTATGTTTCTTATGCAGAAAAGGGGACGAGTTTATTAATCATCTATTTTTTCAATGTGAATTTCCTTTGGGTGTATGGAAGGCCGTATGTTCTAAACTCTTGATTGTTGATGAGTGGCCCAATCTGGAGTTTGTTTCTGCTTATCAGATTTGGTTGAAAAAGCATAGAAGATTTATAACTGGGCTTGGTATTTTTGTGTGGATTATATGGAAACTCAGAATTTGGCAATCTTTTAGGACATCATTCCTTCTATGAAGCAGACCCTATTTTATTTCTGGAATCTGTTTCATCTATATACTAAAGATGTGATAGTTACCCGGATTCATCGAAGACCGAGTAATTTTCATATTGCGGAAAAGGGTAAAGCTGTTGGCTTTTTCTGATCATAAGTGTGGAGTAGGTTTCACGATTAGCTGTGGAAAGGGATACACTCTCAAATTTCGTCTTGCATGTGGTCCCGATACAAATATGAAGGAAGAACTTTTGGGGCTTTGGGGCATCTTAAAAGCGGCTTCACTTTGTGGCATGGTTTCATTAAAGATTTATGGTGACTCTTTGGTAATTATTAAGTGGGCCAACAAGCATATTCATCTTGACAATGCCTTACTTCACCATTGGTGCCTCCGAATTTCCTGTATGTTGAACAATTTTCTTGATCTATCTATTGAACACACTTATAGAGAGAACAATGACGTAGCTGACTCTTTGTCCAAAGAATCTCTCGACGGTGATCCTGGGATCCTCCACTAGGAAGAATGGGTGGATGAACAATTGGTCCTTTCTGGTTCTTTAGGGTCTTTTACTGTTTCTAGGAAAGAGCAGTCATGTATTTGTATCAGTTGATACTCATGAGTCCGAGTTTAACCTTGGCATATGTTATGTACTTTTTGATGTCATGGAAATAACAAAAGTACAGTTTTTTTTCTCTGAAAAAAAAATAGGTTGAATAAGTATGTTTCTTAAATTTACATATTCGTTAAATAAAATAGAAAAAGGAAGCGCAAAAATAAATATACACACACAAACAACAATGAAACTCAAAATGTTAAAGATTAAGAATTAAAGAAGCACTTCATATGAAGCATCTTCTTGATTAGTAGTACCATAACTTAGCTATGCATGTGTGTTTTATAGGCATTATCTCCCTTTCGTTGTTGTTAATGTTTGCATGCTTTTATGGAACCTAATGTTGTATTCTTATGTTTTTAATCTTTGTTTCATGTCTTTCCTCTAAAGTGAGCTATACAAATCTAAGTTAATTTTATTATCTTAATTCAATATGTCCTAAGTTACTGTTTAAATAATTTGTTTCAACTGCAACTAATTGAATATATCTTAATTTATTTTATAAACAAATTATTTATGTTTCAATTGTAGTGTTTATTTGATGAAGTCGTGGGCACCGGAAGACATAGCAGCTTTGATATCTCCATTTGTAAAGAATAATGTCTTGAATGCTCCAACCTACCAGAGCTATGTGTTTTCACAAAGTCCTCATATTGAACATCTTGATGTTACTACCATTGATTCTCGTCGACCCTTTTTGTGGCTTGTAGAATGTCATACAACCTCTATGTCTATGTAGTTATCTTTATCTAGGATGACAAAAATATGTTTGATTGCATCATAGACTTTAGCAATTTTGTCTATCATACTCCATGTGTCTCTTATCACTTTCCAAGTTGAAAACACAACAATGTCATCATTGTGTAGATGGTGGCGGCCTCCACCATGAACATTTTGTGTATTTTGTGCTTGTGGCCATTGTCGTCCCCTTCTTGTTCACCTACAAGTACATAAATGAAAAGGTCACATTTAGAGATACAAATCGCATAAAGTAAACCCCTTACATTGTAATTAGACCAACATAGATCCATCTCAAAGCCGTATATATCAAGCACAGAGAGGGATCCAATTTCTTGAGGTGTAATTGCTTGATAGATCCATGTTTAAGATTGATCTATTCTTTTTAATTTTTATTTATTTTATAAACCAACATGAATTTATTAATAACTTTTTATTTGGTTTTAATTTTTTATTTTATGAGCCTACTTTTTATTTTTTATTTTTATAAGCCGACATGAATTTTTTTAATTATTTTTTATTTTGCTAGGAACCTGACAACATCTCTACCATACTGGGTTGTAGAGCACCTCCCTACTCTCGGTGCAAAAACGAATTGAATTTATTTTCACACGCTTTCCTCGTGTGGCACCGGAACCACATGGACGATGATTATTTAGTTTAATTAGTTAATGCCCCTCTCATGACACATGTCAAGGATAAATTGGTTTGAACACATCAAATTTTTAATAGCAATGGAATCCATAAGCAAGAAACATAGTGAAAACTAAGTGGTAGTCATTGCCATGTGTGGAAAAGTGATGGGTTTAGTGGTGCATAGATTATGGGATATTAGATGAATCTATAAGAGGTTTGGAGGTGCAGAAGAATAAGAATGTGGAAGGGTACCACAAATCCCTTGCTTTGCAACATTTTCTTCAAATTTGGACACAAAATGTGAAATTTTCATGGTCATGGATAATGCAATTGCGATGCCAAGGTTATCTTGAGCAAATCAATAATCATGACAATATTCTATGTTGTGTAACATATTTGTATGGCTGAGAGTGATCAAATAGTCACAATTAGATATCTACTTTAGAGGAGAGAAATGCTTTCTAACATAAATATACACCTTCTGACATAAATATCCACGCACACCACTCAATGAGTCCCTAAATACTAAATTCAAAACATTGTTAAGCAAGTTTCAATCAATGTATCTATTTTACAGTGTTAACCCTAATAGAATATAAATGAAACGTTAAGCAAGTTTCAATCAATGTATCTATTTTATAATGTTAACCCTAATATAATATAAATGAAGCATCCAAAGGGAAATAATGGCATTCCACTGGTGAATTAATTGTACCAAATGCTTGTCCATTATGATCCAAAATAATTATAGCAAACCATTTCACTTATCTTTTTTAATTAACACATTTGATTATTTTCTTTGAAATTCGACAACTTCAAGATTTTTGAAATTACACATCTGTGTTGACCAAATCTTGATTTTGACCATATAGATTGATAATACTCTAAAATTGCAATTTATGGTGGATGAGATTGTGATTTGTGGTTGCACCAGTTTTCATGGAAAAAAAACTTCTTGGGGTTGCGTCAACTTTTTTCGTTGATTTCTACCAAAAATGTGGCAAAAGGGGAGTCCCTAAATTAAATTCCCGCAATGGCCATGCCACCATGTATCACCTTAAAGTTTGACAAGCCCCTTACGGACAAAGTATATAGGCAGTGACAAAGTGTTTTTTATATCCTTCCCATAACCAACATACCTATAGCGCCTTCTTCATATTTACCATTACATCTGCCTATGTTTATTGGTGATCTGATAACTTTGCTAGTTCTAGAGAAATTATGTATATGAAATAGTTTGTGTTGCTTAATCAACATAAAGGAACTAGAATTGGAACTATAGGAGATGCTTCCATGGGTGTTACCTTTGCTTCTTTCTATATTGGTTCAACAGAGTCACCTGCTTCATCAACTGGATCTGCTACAGTTGTTGCTAAGCTTCGACTATAACTGATTATTGTGCTCGATGATTAACTAAGATGCACCAACTACAAGTTAAATGGTCTCAACTCTTTCAAGAGGTATGTAATCAAAATTTTAAAGGTACCTTATGCATAGGGAGATAGGCATGCAACCACAATTGAATACTTGTCGAAGTGGCCTGCACAAAATAGTTATTACGTATAGACTCAATTTACAATTTGCTAATATCACCTTTTGATATGTCAACTATTTATATTCTATTATATTGCATTCACGTGTTTATCTACCAATAATTCCACTCAAATATTTTGTATACTTAGATGCTTACCCAAGATTCAAAGGAAATGGTCACATGCACTTGAGGAGTATAAAAAGGAGAATCGATAGACCCCACGGCTTTCAACAAGGAGACCATGGTTCAAGTCAGAGAAGACTGTTAAGCCCTGGGTGCAATGTTACAACCCACAAGCACATCAAATGGGTTAGCCAAGTTTCGAACTTGGTCAGGGCCCAATATTGATCGACTAAACACCTTTTGTTATAGGACATCCACTCTTTATCTCTAACCCCATAGGTGCATGTTGAGAAACTTAAACCTCGTTTTATGCATTATTAAGAGGTGATGATGTTCGATTTTACATTGTCCAACCTTCTTGTGAAACTTTTGTACTTTCGAAACTAAAGAATCTATGGGTAACTTAATTTCTTTGTACGTCAACATGAAATATGATAATAATAATAATAATAATCTATTTTTAAGGTCATTGCCAAGCGAGACACCAAATTTGGTGTATGAGACCCCCTTGTTTGTGGGACAAGGGACCCGTCTCTACGTAACTATTTAACTGATAAAGTATACACAGAGGTGTACCTACCCTACCCCCCCTCCATATTTGAACCTATGACCTCCTAGGAGGAAACACATGCTCTTAACTGTTAGGTCCACTCAGGCTGTATTATTAAGTACAAGCCGATATGATAGTACACTTGGGAACTACGCCCAATGCTAAACTTTAAACCTTTTTGAAAGAAACCCACTTTCTTGCAATTTTTAATCTTAACCGCTATGCAAAGAACATTATGGGAGTTCGTTATAAAGTAGTTTACACAAGCCAATTCAAAATATATGTAGATATTTTATGGTAGTAAGGATATGTGTTCCAACATTTCTAGATGATTATGCTTGGAACATACATCCACGTTACCACTTGAAGTTGTTAAGCATCTCATGTAAATCATTTTCTCATGAATTCTAATCGGTAGTTTTTGTTGAAAAAAATAATTTCAATCGATAGGGATACCATATTTTAGCTACATATGGGATACTTTGCAAGCGTTTTCTAGCCTTGATTCCTTCAATTATAGGGATATAAGCAACATTAAAAGCTCGATTGTCACATAAAAGATGCCACACAATAAAGCTACAATATCCATGAACATTGTGATAGGACAAACAATTGGGAACTCGTATAGGTTTGAACTCTTTGAAGGACTTGTGCCATCACTGCCATCTAAAGAAATCAATACCGTGCAAGAAGTTTATTAGAGATCACAACATTTTATGATACACTAAACATATACAATTATAATAATGATAATTTATTTCTTATAATAATAATAATCTATTTTTAAGCTCATGGTCAAACTAGACACTAATTTGGTGTATGAAACCCCCTTATTTGTGGGACAAGGGATCCCTTCTACACAACGATTTAACTGCTAAAGTCAATAAATGTGTGCATACCCTACCCCCTTAAGATTTGAACTGATGACCTCTTAGGAGAAAAAACATGTTCTTAACTGTTAGACCCACTCATACTGTACTTATACTTTTTGTCTAAGGCTCTTCTTAAAATCAGAAAGGAAAAAAAACCCCAAAACAACTCTTTGGACCTCATGTGAGAAGCCATTCATTATTTAAAAATTAATATATGCATCAAGTTTTATTATTTGCACGTCCATGACATCATTTGTGTGATAGTAGACATGTGTTAGAACTCTTACAATTGTCAAAAGCTATGTTTTATTTTTTATAGTTTGTGCTTATGCTTCATGCTACCCAAATGGAATTGAAAGTGAACATGCAACTCATAATTTTATTCCAGGCTTATAGATCAAAATGTTACGACATATGCAAAGATCAAATGTTGTTTCTTAAAAAAAATGCATGTTGCACAAATCCTAGGGTTTCGTTGTTGCTCTTTGTTCCATTCTAAACTACTCACAAGCAAGACACTAATACCTGAGGTTGGTGAAATAAAAGTGTAGATATTTCTAAGCCAACTCAACCCAAGCATTTCCAGGAAAAAAGTTATGTGCCCAACAACTTAGCAACTACAGTGTTGTTAAAATTTACAAAGTGCTTTATACACAAGCATAAGATCCATCTTAAACCCAAATCTATCAAGCACCGAGAGGGATCCAATTTCTTGAGGTGTTTTTATTAATCTTAAACTCGAGAAATTTGATCCCTTTCTTGCTTAATAGGCTCTGGTTTAAGTTCTAATTTTTTATTTTATAGGTTGACATGGATTTATTTAATTTTTTTTCATAATTTGTTTTTTGAGCCAACATTAATTTTTTTAATTACTTTTTATTTTTGGTAATGTAACGTTACATTACGTTATGTTACATTATGTTACCTTACGTGACAACATCTCCCCCATACTAGGATATAGAGCACCTCGCTTCTCTCGGTGCAATAAACTAGTAATTTATTGCATCGAGAGTAGCGAGGTGCTCTAGAGCCCAGTATTGGAGAGATGTTGTAATGCGTAACATTGTGTAACGTTAAATAACATGCCATTTCCATAAGAAAAAAAGAATAAAAAATGCAAATAATGTCGGCTTAAACAAGCCCGTGGGGGCAGTGCAAGTGATGAAGATGAGAAATTGTAATCGTTTGTAAATGGAAGGTCACGTGTTCAAATCCCCCCAAACTTACCTGTGCGCCATGGTTCGGGCCCTATGGATGCACCTAGGGGTATAGTGGTAGCAAGATTGGATCCATGGACCCTGTGTCATGCGAGTACTGGCCCAACCCGAGTTTCTGATTCCCCTAATACAAAAAAAAAATTCAGCTTAAACAATATATATATATATATATATTGATCATAAATTAAAATCACTATATCAATATCTTGAGGTGTAAATTTTTTGTTAATGTGTAAAAAAATTGAGATAAAAAATATTTACACCTCAAAAAATTGGATCCCTCCTGGTGCTTGATAGATTTGAGTTTAAGGTGGATGTATACTTGTTAACTTTTATTAGTAAAAGTCTTCACTACCTTGTAACTTTGTAACCTTGTTAATAATAATAATATATATGTATATATCATCATGTGGAATATTTATTGACGTATATTCCTACAAATAGGGGGTTGAATTTTTTAATACGAAAGATTTAAAGCAATATTATATTACTCCAATAAGAACCCCACAATCACAAATAGGGGGTTACATTTTTTAATACGAAAGCTTTATTAACGATATTACACTAACATTTGCCCCTTGAGGGGCAAAAGTGAACGCCGGTAGGAAAAGAGTAAAGTTTGTAACAATCTTAGATTACAAAGACATAGGCACTCAACCCATAACAAAAAATAATGTTAAGTTCATCAACACAGTGAGCCAACTACAATTGCTTTTCTCACAATCTCTGTAGTAGTAAGCTCAACACTATAGATTACTACTATATCTGGAATATATAAGCAATTTAAGACTCAAATAATTTTTCATTTGCAAACTAGTTGTCTATTCATAGAATCATTTGTTGTTGGTTCCACATTTGTTAATGTTTAGAATGAGTATGCTATGTTGCAGATGAAGAAGGAAACTAATGAATGTATATGTACTTATACACTCTAGTGACACTTGGACTTCAAATGGTCTTTCCTTGTAAATTATAGTAGTTGGTTTGATCTTCAAACAAATTACTTGCTGCCACTCTATTTCATCTAGCAATGTGAATGGGTAATCCTCCTGGTTCCTTCCATGGGAGAATAGAAATCAAGGTTGAGTTTTATTCAACATTCAATAAATACCATTGGAGTTATCTATCCCAACTACCTACCCAAGATAGGTTGATTCAACACCTTATATAGTCTTAATGGGACTCTAGTATTGAATGGTTACATAAAAATATCAAGCCACCAATTGAGCCAGGGCATTAATTAATATGGGATTGGATGAATTTTTGCATCATATAAGGATAAACTTTCATATCCATAGCACTAATAATGAGGAAATCTCCAAGGAACAATTCCATATCCATATAAGTCACTGTGGTGAGTGCCTCAACGTATAAACATGAACTCGTCTTGGGGGGTTTGCTCCTTGGTTTTATCATTCACTGCATTGAGAGGGAATCCTTAGAACAAATTCCCATGCACATGGAACTTCCTACATCGAAAGTGTATATGTGCATAATCGATTGGTTGAATCCATTGTGAATCTTGGTGGCTTAAGCATATTGCTTCCAACAAGGATCGAGAGATGTGCATATATATGTAAAGATAAGCATATGTAGTGTATCTACCTAAGTTTGTGGCATCTGAGGCCTTGAAAAATATTCCCTGAGTAGTACCTATGCCTACCAGGGTGTCATTTTCCCAGTACTCTATAGGCAATGAGTCAAGCTTGACCAAGAACAACGCATAAGTAATGTCTTATTTTTCAGGGTAAATTTTTTCAACCTAGTTTTTTAATATAATCCAGTTGAGTTGAAGAAGTATGAGTCATTATCAAAAGTTGAATTTGTGTCTTCCATATTGTAAAAAATTATAGTGAGAATCCCTTAGATCTAAGGCGGAGGTTATAATGCCCTTTAGGTTTCCATCTGGTATTGTTCTATCCCACAAGGGATCATTCCGAAGGCCATAGGCCCAAATTTGTTTTTATTAGAGTATAATCCTTCATATATTGAATATTCTGGCTTAAACAAGTGGAAGTGATTTCGTACCTTGGTACTATCGATGTTTTTGGTATGCAGTTTCCTAGTCCTCTGGTGGCTTTCCTGTGATGAGAAGCTCTGAATTCCTTCATCATCGACTCTTTCCCATTGAGTATATTTCCTGCACCTACCACTCCTTCAATTAGTTGTGTTTGTTGGTTGTTTACCTCTTGTTGACGATTCAATTTTTCACTAGTTAAGGAGAGAGGCTATCTAGAAGCAACAACATCTCTAAAGGAGGGGGCAAATCCACCCCTTTCGTTGATTCCATGGCGATCACAACTATGGCTACCTAAAAGGCATCAAAATAGAAACCCTAATCGCAAATCAAAACCCTAGCAATGCATAACAATTTTTCACCTAACAAGAGCATTACTCGATTATGCTACGTAATTTTAATCCTTATGTTTAGTCTATATCCAATATTATATTTTCACTATAAAGCAATGCCAATGTTCATGTTTAAGATACAATGATTTTCATGGATACTAAACCATCAAGGGATGGGCATAATGAAATTTATATATCATTTCCAAGGCAAGGAAACACCCCATTTCAACAATACTTGAAGTATTGGAACTATCATAGAAGTTATAGCATTTGTTTCTAGTTTTGATGTGATCAACGATTAATGGGGAAGCCATAATATGTTGCAATAATTTTTCTTTCATGTTTAGTGACACCCATTGTTTTCCAACTCGTAATATTATATAAAATAATTTTCAAACTTTACCTTAGTTGGAAACCTTCAAATATATGTTTAATAAATTTCTAGCTAAATGTTTTGATGATTGTCACTTAGTTCATTTTTTAAATGATCCATTTTACTTATAATGAACTCTTGAAAGCAAATATTTAAATAAATATGCAATGGTGGTGAGTTCAAGTCCTTTTTCCACATGAAATCACTAAAGGGAATAATTTTTAATTGATCCGGGTGGATTTTTGAAATTAAGAAAATTCCATTGCCTTTGATGTTTACGGAAGTAGAACAATTGCGAAGATCTCATCTAGATGTTTCCGACGATGTTTGAATTTTCTCATTTGGACTCTGTATGCAAAAGTTATGCAGTTCTGAAGTTTTCTCTCAATAGGCAAAAATTTGGCAAGAATGCCACGTTGCACCACTAAAAGGGTGAGATGTGGTAGTCGTACAAGTCATGCGCTAATGTGGAAGTACCTCAAGATGACACATGGCATATAGTTTGTTGAGATGGAAAATATTACAGCTGAGTTTGCATATGACATCACTCACATGTTGATTAATCCAACGAGGCCACATGGCAATCCGATTGGCCTTTGATAGGTTCTCCTTATCAAGGAAAAATTGGAAGTCGCAAGAATTGAACCCACAACCTATTGTTCACAAGCCACAAACCCATTCTGGCCCGCCTATGGTTTGGTTCTTACCATGATATGGCACAACTTCTATTTGAAGTTTGTTGGATTTGCATTTGGTGGTTAAAAGGGGCCAAGGGCTTAGGCCTCGACCCTAAACCGTGCCATATGGTTTTGGAGCAGTTAGGATGATATATCCACTATATGACTTGGCAAGGAAATTGGTTATGGTGTTGAACATGTTTGGGGATCGGTCTTGGTGGAAGCACTCTCTTTGGCACTAGATTCAACAAATATTCGCCATTTGAATCAGGCACATTAAAATGACTTTGGTGGTTGGCCACATTTAGTGGACGTTGAAACAACACTTTCGATGGCCTTGATCCCATGGTTATAGACCATATGTTATATTTGATGGCGATTTTCATGGTTGGCCACACTTAGCACCACTTGGTTGTTTCTTACTGAGTATGCCAAAGTTTGATGGATGTTGGAACAATATACCATGGTGGTGGTTTTCAATGGACTTCTTTAGGCCATGGTTATGTTTGTTTCCATGAGAAGTGGGGCTGGTTAGGACCACCATGGTGCTATATAAGCACGCTTACCAAGAGACAACTCAATAAGGAAGACAAGTCACAATGTAAGACAGAGGTACAACGAGCAAAGTCATTCGAGGCGAAGTCACGGATAAGTCACTTGCAAAGCCAAAGCATTCGACACCAAATAAAATCCACGTGGATTGAATCATAAAGGTTGAGGATCAAGGGTCCAAGCGCACCATGGAGATGGGTCGACAACTTGGATAAAGTATTGATATGCTTTGAAATCATGTGTCCCTTTTTAATTCCTTTTAGATGGGTATTTTATAGTTCTAAACTATTGGTAACCCATTATATTATAGTGCTTTATTTAATGGGCTCTCCATTATAGTTTTCTTGATATATAAAACTATTGAAGCCTAGCACTTCTAAAGGATGCCACATATATATATTTTTTGTAATGGTTTCCATATAAGTATTAATGGTAACCAAGGGAAATAAGTATTTGCATTTATATGGTAGAGTGAGACCATAGATTCCACCACTTATGTATGGTTTATGGCATTGTAAGAAAGATACATTTTTGGGAATTTTCATGTGCACACATGTTGTAGTGGTTTTGAGACCATAGAGTCTACCACTCGTGCACATTTATTGTGACTTGAAGATGAATTTTTCCATGTTATAACGGCCTTTGTAGCCACTTATTTGTGAGAGGCATTGTTTTCTTAAAGCTGGTTTGGAAACTTTGTAAACTTGTCCAAGTTTCATAAGCTCTTTGGTACATGAGGAAGTCACTTATGCGTCATCATTGGGGACTCCATCTGCCCTATAGAGAAGGCACTGATCTTTAAGCAATTCGCCCTCCTAGGGTTTTGATCATTTTCCTGTTCTGGGGTTTTTTCTTTTTGCTTGTGGACTTAGACACTCTCATATCTCTCATCAAGCAAGTAATCTAAGGTGTTAGGAAATCTCTATCTTCATCTAAATCATTATCTTGGGTATATTTAAGTTTTCCCATTCAAATACACCCAGAGTAGTGACTTAGTCATTTTTCATCTAGCACCTTCATCCTACATCTTGTGCATCATTATGCAACCATCAAATAATATATTTGGGTTATCTTTTCATTCCTTAAAGCCTCACAATCCAAAATCGTTCATCGGTGGCTATCCCTCATTGGTCTAGGGTTTCATCAGTTATACACTTTACATATTCTATAGTTTTGTGTCTTACCTTTAGGTCTTTCCTTCTAGGTTAGATTTGGGTCTCCCCCTTTGTCACTTGATATTGGGTGCATTGTCTAGCCATAAGAATCCTTGTATATGTGCATATCCCCTGTGTTGCCATTCATACCTACATGGAAAATATAAATATCAGGAACGAACATTTTAGGTTATGAATACATCGAACTTTGATGGGAATATGATTTGTTACGAACCTACACCAATAGTCTTTTGTAGAAAGGCCTTTTTGAAGAACCTCTTCCAGGAATATTTTGAACATATTGTCCATGTATTGAGATGCAATGTGTGGATCGGCTATAAGGTTGTGAATTCTCCATTAGTGTTGTTGATTTGAAGTGGCTGGAGCTTGTCCAAGCATCAAAGAATGCAAATTTGGCCATTTCGTGTCAGCTGCATTGAGCATGAAGAAGAATGTTGGTGTCCCTCGTTGAATCTTGACTGGCGTGACAGTCGATCCATTCCGAGGAGAATCTTAGGTCACCTCTTTAGTTGCCTAGCTCCTCTACCATCCTGAATAGGATTCATCTCAAAGGGGCAGCTACAAGTTGCGTGATAATAGGATCCAACCATACTGGTCCTTTTTCTCTTGAGTTATGGAGTCTCGTGCGAAGACAGAGTCTGAAGGTGAAATGATGACAAACTTAGCAGGAGATTGCAAAAAATAATCCCTACTAATTAAACTCAATCAGACTTTATATCAATACTGGATGGAAGTAATTTAATCCAATGAAGTTTTCTACACAACCACAAACCTATCATGAACCATGTAATTAGACATAAGTTATAACCAACAATATTATTATTCAAAGCTTCATAACAGAATAGTCTTATGACAATGATCATAGATACATCATAGGAGGATCCACACTACTGAATTCCACCAAATAACACTCCTGGTTAACAACCAAAATCCACACAAAAGATAGAGTCAAGCCAGTACACAAAAGACCTCTGGTTGCAGCATTGATATAATAGCCCAATCTACATAGTAGAAAGTAGATGGAAGGCACTATGACATCAAATAATCCCCTAATCTCCCAGGATCGAAGCACTCTAAGCCTAGGCATCTCATCTACAAGAATACAAGCCCTTTCTCTTCTTCATCCTCTATTTAAATAGAATATAAATGGATTGATTATTCCTGACTATGTAAAAAATGATCAATACCATTACCATAAAGTTGGTATTACAAATATTTAATGTTGATCTTTGACAAACTCATGGACGATCATTCAACCATAATAAATCTACAGCCTTTGAAAATAGCTCCAACAGTAATTTGAGTCAACTGTGATCATCCCTTCAATGCATTTAACTCAAAAATATAGCCTCCACGCAAAGTTGGTATTACAAATATTTAATGTTGATCTTTGACAAAGTCATGGATAGTCATTCAATCATAATAAATATACAGCCTTTGAAAATAGCTCCAACATTAATTTGAGTCAACTGTGATCACCCCTTCAATGCATTTAACTCAAAATATAGCCTCCAAACCCTCTAAATTCAATCATGTTGATAGAGTCAAATTTGATCGCCATCTCTACAAGTTCTCTACACCCTAGGGTGAGGCTAAGTCATTCTAAAAGTGGGGAGCTTTAATAAGTGGAGGAGCATTAGCTAGACATGTCCTTATATCCACTTACTCGCTTGACGAATTAGGTAAGTGGAATACAAGGACATATCTGTCTAACACTGTAACTAACAAACTCATTTCCAGACATCCAATTACCTTTCCATAGCTAGGAAGATAATAAGAAGAAAACTACATATATTGTGTGTATTTTTATTGCCATAAAGCCAGGTGCAAAACCTCAAAAAGATTTGAAGTTTGCCCTTCAAGTTGTTGGATCTCAATCCCTAATAAATTAAAAATATATTATATTTAAATGGCCATAAACCTTGCAAGAATATTGATATGTTTATTTTTATTTTCTTATGATATCAAATAAAATATAAAATTATTATTTATATACTAAAAAACAAATCTTAAGATATCTTATGCTCAAATATCAACTTTGGATTCTCATACTTTGTGAAGCAATAGATAAAAAATAAATAAAATGAAAGTGATTTAAAAAAAACTTAAGTATACGAATTTGAAATAAATTAAAGATTAAAAATAAAAAATAAAAATGTAAATTTTAAATTGGTTATAATTTCAATGAGAAAAGATTGAAAAAGTAATTTCTTTTAATATTTAAGATGGAGAAAAAGTGAAAATTATAACATTGGATTGTAGAAGATATTTGAAGTGGAGTGCTTCTTTGAAAATGTCTATTTTTCAATTCCCAAATAATACTATATTAATGCAAGAGTCCTAGATGAAATTAGATTTATTTATAGTTTTCATACTGAATCCTCGATCTTAATGTTTAATGTATACCAATACCGAAGTAAGTAAAATGAGAGAAAATGAAGTGTTCTTTTGATTCAAGGTTGTTACTTATTACATAGTTTATATATAAATTGATCACAAGGTATATGATGATCAATGTCCAATCTTAATGGTGAGAATAGGCACTAAATTATGCAAGATGAAAATGAAGGTTACAAGATGGTTGATCAATGTCCAATCTTATATGGTGAGAATAGACACTAAATTATGCAAGATGAAAGTGAAGGTTACAAGATGGTTGATCCATAAAATAGCTCAAAGTATGTGACTTCCTTGACAAAAATCCAAGTATGTCTAAGGCATGCTTTGTAAACCTCCTCTATTGTTTTTCTATAGATATACCTTTTAGAAACTCTAAGGTCAAGAATATAGATATTGGTGAATATGGATATTGGATGGTAGAAGATTGTCAATTTATTTAGGACAAAAGTGTTCATAAGAGTCAAATTTTTACTTTTTTTTTAAATAGAAAGCCTTCATGTTTTTTTAGCTAAAGTCAATGACTTACTTTCCCCAAAATCCCCTTATCCCACTCCTGGAATCTATTCATATCTATCAAGATTGGGCTTCAAGGTTTGGAGTTAATGTGTTATCACTCTTGAGACATGTCACTATGAGGATTCCTAGTTTTAGATGCCAAAAGCACCCTCCCTTTGAGAAACAAACACATGACAATGATGGAAAAATCCCATCGATTTATTGCTTGACAACACCCCAATAGGTGATTCAAACCTTTACTTATCAAGATTGTTGGTTGTCATGCTTCACCAAATGCATGGAAGACTAAAACTCGAGGAAATGACATTTTTTTATGAGAAATTTTAGTCCCCATGTACTTAGCTTTGGTTTACCAAAATTTTACATGCAAAGGCTTACCACTCGTTGCACACTTTTATAAACACACCTAACTAATGTCAAATTTGGTACTACGGTTCACACAACCAATAAACACACATTGCATTTTCTCACAAAGGTCATTATTTTTACCATAATAATCACAAGGCCTCCTTATATAACTTCTAATGTCAAATTTGGTACTACCATGATTTAAGGTTCACACAACCAATAAACACACGTTGCATTTTCTCACAAAGGTCATTAATTTTACTATAATAATTGTAAGGCCTCCTTGTAGAGCTTCTTCACAGATATTGATTGCCAAGTTAACGCTATGTTAAATACTAATTAGTAACATAGGTTCAATACTAATAAGAATATAAGATATCTTACACATTTCTTCATATAAATTAATGACTGCACAGACATGAAACATATATTTTGAGAGATTTGTAGAAAAACTAACTTAGTTAACTGAAAAATTGTAAATATACAACAATAATACAAATTTGCCTTCAATAATATAAATAAAAAATGATTTAATAATGTATAAAAAACAACAATTTATAACTCTTTAATTTATAACCGACACATAGGCGATAGCCAACACATAGTCGATAGCCGACACATAGTTATAAACACATTCCTATGACAAGCAAGAGGATAATTGTGCATTAGTCGACGACAGACTCGATTGATGGCTACATACTTTGACAAAATACACTTGAACATGTCGAACTTCGACCAAAAACATATCGACTTGTCCCTCCAAAATATCGACACGTACTTTTACGCGACTAGTTCGACAACTTCAAACTCCGACCAAAAAAATAATATTTGAATACTTTGTCGACCATGATGACCATTGTAAACAATTTAATACAATTTGAACCATTTTGACAATACATTTTCAATATAAGGCTACGCACAACAATGATGTAGTCGAAAAAAAATGAAGGCATGTCGACTTAGATGGTCGGCCTCTATGCATAGGTCATCTTGATACACGTCGACAAATGAGTTGGTCGAAGAGAGAGGAGTTGCACTTGGGATCTTGGGGGAAGCCTAAACAATATAATTAATTTACGAAGGAGAGTTGGTCGAGACGGAGCACACTTTAAACCTATGGAAGATTTATCTTACTGCCTTGTTGAAGCTCATTATAGAGTCATCGATAGAGATGGGGGACAAGTACCAGATAAAATAAGATTGCATCAAGGAGCTACAACTAAGATTAATGTAGCTGAAGGAGTGGGTGGACGGTTTGGAAGTATAAAAAAGTCCCTCTTCATGGTCATGCAATTGATACTTTTGTTGATCACAACTGCCGCTGGTCGATAGCTGACAAATAACTATAAACACATTCATACGACAAGCAAGAGTATATTTTTGCATTAGTCGACGACAGACTCGATCGATGGCTACATACTTTGACAAAATAATCGACAGTCGAACTTGCTTAAAATACAGACCATTTGTCAAGATCGACCATAACTTAAAATACAGACCAATTTGCCACCTTTTCCAAGTTGGAGGTTGACAGATGAAAAGTCATGTTGCACCGGTCGACTTCCTCCATGTCGTCATCGACTGCAAATACCTAGTCGACCATTGCAACGCCAACCGACCAACCACCCATGACCCAATATTGTCGATAGTAACTCCGGCCATTAGATCATTGATCGGCCATTCTGTAGCTGTCGGACCATCAACCACGCGCATACAAATGATGGTGGAGAGTCGATCGTCCAAGTGGATGAAAAGTCATGTTGCACAAGTCGACTTCCTCCATGTCGTCATTGGATGCAAATACCTAGTCGATCATTGCAACGCCAACCGACCAACTGCCCACGACCCAATATTGTCGATAGTAACTCCGACCAGTCGGTCATTGATCGACCATTCTGCAGCTGTCGGATCTTGTTGGTGGTCGATAGTTTCAATAAAGTTCTATGCTTTTAATCATCAACTTCTTTTGGTGGTGATCCTATTCTGCTTAGGGAGTTGTTTGAGGAAGGTCGTCTCACTTGAGAGAGACTAAGACACATGTAATAGCTTCGTTCGCGCAACAACATGCCTCAAAATAGTTTATGATGATCCTCGGTTATGTATAGCTTGTTCATTAAGATTTTTTATTTTTGGTCTATGGAATACTTCAACTAGTGAACTTTGATCGATTTTGATCTGTCTGCAACCAAAATACTTCGTGCTTCGTCTATGCATTTTCTGTTCCTCGTGGGAGCGCAGAAGGGAGATCATCACATTCTCCTCCATTAAGTTTCCATTCAACATTGTCTGTATTCCTGACTCCAATGCCTTGTCGGTGGAAGACCTAAAAATATGTTGGGAATGAAGTTGGGACTCGATATTCAGATGGGATTTGACCAATACTCTGCATCGAATCTGTCTTTACTCTAAACCCACTCCATGAACCCAACAATGTTGCCAAAATTCGACCTTTACAAGATCAATTGGGACCTTAATAAGATGCCGAGCTTGATCGAATGAAGATATCGACCATATGATGTATCGACTCAAACTACAAGTCCGACCATGTTACATTGACCATATACACTTCCGACCTTTTTAAAAATAAAGTGACATCAAGTGATATCGACTACAACAATATCGACTAGTTTGGATATCGACCATATCGACCATAATTCACTTGACTGATTTAGTATCGACCACAAATTTTATATGTCGACCACCATATCGACGAGATTTACTAATATATTCAAAATTCAACTCCCTTGTACGTTTATGCTCATGAACACTTTATAAAAATATTGCATCTTTAAAGAGCCATTACCATAATATGCCATAGTTCATCAACGTTTTGATCAACATCATTCTCCCACTATTCGACGGGCTGTTGGTCAGCGTCCACATGCCATAGGCTGTCGGTCACTATCTCCATTCTCATTGTAGATTTTTATTCCATGCACTGTGCTTCGAATCTATACTTATTATTTATGCCTAAAGCTCACAACAAGACAAATCACCCACACATGAACCAAGATCAATTTGTGGTGATCGACCAGACTATCATTTGATGGGAAAACTAATGATCAATGGAAAGACTATGGTGGTCAAGCAGACTCGGTCTATATGTAGTCAGTTTGACTGAATGCTTAGTCGATGGGTTCTCGCAGGATTGTTTTTCGTGTGCGAAAATAATTTGCAGGAGTATCTTTTGAAGTTGTGACTCCCATGAGACATGTCGAATGGACTGGTCAGCTGATAAGGAAGTGGTCGGACACCAACTGCTTTGGCATAGCCGACAGGCGACTGCATAAGTCGGTGAAGAGTGGTCGGCAGACTATTGTCGAATATCGACAGATTATGCTGATGAAAGATGTTCTGGTCGACATAACAGATTCTTTAGATGGTAAATTTGTCTTGTTAGAGCCCAGGTCGGCTTCACATTCAGGTCAACAAAAGCATGCATAAGTTTATCAACGCTTTTCATTTGAGAAAAACAAACGAGCAGTCTTTAATATTTATTTGTAGGTCTTCATCCTTGCGTTATTTACCCATGGCTAGATTTATTTCTAGTGCAGCAGAACAAGTCATTGGTAGATGGAAAACAGGTCCACGCTCACATGCTGGTAAGTGGATTTGAGCGAGGCTTGTTTTAGGAACCAAGCTCGCGAGCTTGTATGCAAATTGTGGTTGTGTAGAGAATGCATGCCAAGTATTTACGTGGGCCTGTTTTCCATCTGCCAATGACTTGTTCCGCTGCACTAGAAATAAATCCAGCCATGGGTAAATAACGCAAGGATGAAGACCTACAAATAAATATTAAAGACTGCTCGTTTGTTTTTCTCGAATGAAAAGCGTTGATAAACTTATGCATGCTTTTGTTGACCTGAACATGAAGCCGACCTAGGCACTAACGAGACAAATTTACCGTCTGAAGAATCTGTGTTGTCGGCCATAACATCTTTCATCAGCATAGTCAGTCGATCTTCAATGATAGTCCGTCGACCACTCTTCACCGGCTTGTGCAGTCGCTTGTCGGCTATGCCAAAGAAGTCGGCGTCCGACCACTTCCTTAGCAGCCGACCACTTTAGTTGAATTCAATTTGTGTTAAGTTTAAACTAATTTGACTAGCAAGATCACTGAAAGAAACATAATCACAAGATAGACAAAGATATTACCCTGGGAAACCCTCATGGGGTAGAAAACCCAGCAAATCTTTCCTCAATAAGATGATCAACCAAAATACAAGATGTGCTCCAAGACTTGACCTCCTTCTCTACCTCCTATGTCGACCTCTCAAACACAAGTGCGCTACTTTCTGAGTTGAGCAAGTGTGTCAAATGAGGAGCTCTCCTCCTTTACTTATACTGATTCCCGACCGACCAAAATCCCTAATGGGGCCGACCTCTCCTAGTGAAGTCTAATAACCCCTAAATAATAAACTCAGGGCCGACCCCCACATGGTGGGTCTAATAACCCTGGTTACCACAATTCATCGGAGGAATAAACATCTCCGGATACATAATATAATCACCTCAGAGGGATGAAACATCTCCGGAATAATAAAGTACAAATATAATATTCTTAGAAGTTACAATATTCAACACTCCCCCTTAACGAGAAGGATATTATAACAACATTTGTAGGAGCAAGGAGTCATCGACTACATCGTACATGATACATCTGTAAATCATTGGAAGCTTTCTTCAATACATCATCATCAGTAACTTAACCAGTTACTGGAACATCAATCATCATCATCATCGTCATCACATCATCAACATCGTCATCACACGATCATCAGCATCCTCATCACACGATCATCAACATCATCATCAGCATGATCATCATACAGGATGGTCAATCCCGATCTCTTTAGGACATAGGTCCATGGATGATACAATCCAAATCACGTATCTTTTGAATCGAGGTCCAGGGACGATACAGTCCTATCAACTCTAGTGATCCTTCCTTTCGGAATTACGGGATCCATTACAATCATGTTTAAGACTAGCCTTCCTTTCGGAATTACGGGATTTACGATCTAAGGATGATTAATCCCACTCAATCACTTTTAAGACAATCCTTCCTTTCGGAATTACGGGATTTACGGTCTGAGGATGATTAATCCCACTCAATCTCTTTTAAGACAATCCTTCCTTTCGGAATTATGGGATTTACGGTCTAAGGATGATTAATCCCACTCAATCTCTTTTAAGACAATCCTTCCTTTCAGAATTACTGGATTTACAGTCTAAGGATGATTAATCCCACTCAATCTCTTTTAAGAAAATCCTTCCTTTCAGAATTACGGGATTTACGGTCTAAGGATGATTAATCCCACATGTCCACTAACGACTTCATTCTCGGAGACCATACGTCTATGGATCAATTCAAGGGACCGAAGTCCGGGGATGATACAATCCCCACCTGTCCACGAAGGACTTCATTCTCGGATACCATACGTCTGCGGATCAATTCAAGGGACCGAAGTCCGGGGACGATACAATCCCCACCTGTATCCTCATCAATACAGATACCGTTAATACATCACTAGTACAAGTACATACAAGTATCCTCATCAATACATGTCTACATATCATCAAACCATGTATCCTCATCAATACATGTCTACATATCATCAAACCATGTATCCTCATGAATACATGTCTACATATCATCAAACCATGTATCCTCATCAATACATCAAAAACAAGTATCCTCATCAATACATGTCTACATATCATCAAACCATGTATCCTCATCAATACATCAAAAACAAGTATCCTCATCAATACATCAGAATATAGAAACATGTATTCTCATCAATACATCAATATAAAAACATGTATACTCATCAATACATCAATATAAAAACATGTATCCTCTTCAATACATCAGAATATAAAAACATGTATCCTCATCAATACATAAAGAAACAAGTAATATAAGTATTCTAAGTATAAGAGTCCTAAATCTAAACATATATAAATATCTAGGTTTAATAAACAGGTATCCTTATCATCGACCTTGCTGTCGATGAGGGCAATCTCATCATCAGTGATTATATCACTCCCCCTTTCGAGGAGGGTCCTTTTGAACTACACCAAGCTTGTCTCGGAAATATTCAAATTTCACTCGAGACAGAGGTTTGGTCAATATATCAACAATTTGTTCCTCAGTACTCACATACTCGAGTTTAATAACTCCTCTTTGCACCATATCTTGTATGTAGAAATATTGGATCTCTATGTGTTTTGACTTATCATGGAACACTGGATTTTCTGTCATCTTGATACAGCTTTGATTGTCACACATGATCACAGTGGGATCCAATTCTAAGTCAAACACTCCAGATAATAGCTTCCGAATCCACACTGCTTCACAACTGGCAGTGTAGGCAGCTATATATTCTGCTTCAGTAGTACTGAGATCCACACTAGATTGTTTCTTGCTGAACCATGAGATCATGGCAGATCCAAGACCATAGCATCCACCTGATGTACTCTTTCTGTCTGAGACACTTCCTGCCCAATCAGAATTTGAGTAACCATGTAATATGAGTTCATGATTTCCAAGATAATATAGACCAAAATCTAATGTACCCTTGAGATACCTCATTACATGCTTTGCAGCTATTAAGTGAACCTTTCTAGGTTCTACTAGATACTGACTCAGGGTATTTACAGCAAAGCATATATCTGGTCTGGTATTTGTTAAATACATCAATGACCCAATGATTTGTCTATATAGAGTTATATCCACTAATTCTAATGAGTCATTAACTAATAACTTCAAGTTGGAGTCCATGGGAGTGGCCATGGCTTTACACTCCAACATATCGAATCTTTTCAGAATCTCTATAGCATACTTACCTTGATTTAGAAAGATTCGTTTTGGTTCTTGCCATACTTCTAGACCTAAGAAGTATTGCATTAATCCAAGATCCTTCATCTCAAATTCTGAAGAAATCTTCTTCTTTCATTCGATAATTTGATTCTCATTTCCTGTTAGAAATAGATCATCTACATATAACAGTAATATAACAGGTTCATCATCCATGATTTTGAGGTAAAGATTTGGATCAACTTTGCTTTTGGTAAAGCCCATGCTTGTTAAGAAACTGTCAATCCTTCTGTACCAAGCTTTGGGAGCTTGCTTTAATCCATACAAAGCCTTTTTCAGTTTGCAGACACGAGTTCTTCTATCTTTAACCTCAAATCCTTGTGGTTGTTCTATGTACACTTCTTCTTCAATTACACCATTTAGGAAGGCTGTCTTGACATCCATCTGGTGTAATTTCCATTTCATCATGGATGCAAGTGCCATGATAGTTCTAATTGAAGTGTACCTAGCAACTGGTGCAAATGTTTCTTCATAGTCAATTCCCTCTTTCTGAGAGAATCCTCTGGCTACAAATCTTGCTTTATATTTTTCAATGCTACCATCTGCAGCATATTTTATCTTGAATATCCATTTGGAAGAAACCACACTTTTATCTTTTGGTTTGGGAACTATATCCCAAACATTATTTTTCATTATTGACTGGTATTCTTCTGTCATTGCTTCTACCCACTCTTTCTTCTGAGCTGCCTCTTCATAGCTAGTAGGTTGTTGATCCACAAGATCACACATCAAGGCCACATAGTTTGATACTAGCTTTGGTTTCTTTCTTTCTCTAGTGGAGCCTTCAGGAGCTCCATATTTTTCAGCTCCTTGAATAATGTCTCTAGCCCATGCTGGCCTTCTTTTTCTAGATAAATTTGTAATTGGTGGTTCTTGTGGTTCTAACATGTCATGATCCTCTGGTGCATCATCTTCAGGGATGGGTACAGCTTCTGTGATTCTAGGAGGTGTCTCTTCTTCATAGACTTCTTCAAGTTGGCACTTCCTAGATTTCTTGAGAGATGCTTCTTCATCAAATGTTACATCTCTACTCATTTCCATATGATGAAAACCAGGTATGTAAATTCTGAATGCTTTGGATGATTCACAATATCCAACAAATATTCCCTTCTTACCAGAAGGATCCAACTTGGTTCTCTTTTCTTTTGGAATGTGAATGTACACAGGACATCCAAATATTTTGAGATGACTTACCTCAGGCTTCTTTCCTGTGAACACTTCTTCTAGAGTCTTGAATTCAAGAGCACTATGGGATAGTCTATTTTGTACATAGACTGCTGTCCTAGCTGCTTCAGCCCATAGATACATGGGTAGATCTTGGTCATGTATCATAGTCTTTACAACTTCCATGATAGTTCTATTCTTTCTTTCAACAACCCCATTTTGTTGGGGATTGTAGGGAGTGGTTAATTCCCTCTTGATTCCAGCTTCCTTACAAAAGTCTTCAAAGTCCTTTGAAGTATATTCTCCGCCATTATCTGTTCCGAGAATCTTGATTTTCATTTCTAAGAGATTTTCTATTAAGGCCTTGAATTTTTTGAATTTTCCAAAGACTTCATTCTTTCCTTTTAGAAAGTATATCCAAGTATTCCTTAAATAGTCATCAATGAATGTGAGATAGTATTCAAACCCACTTAGGGATGTGGTGGGCATTGGTCCACATACATCTGAGTGAATTAACTCCAAAATGTTCTTAGTCTTTGTTTCACTCTTTGGAAAGGGGTTCTTGACATTCTTCCCCTTTTCACATCCTTTGCATGAGCCATTATGATCAATCTTTAAGTCTGGTAAACCTATGACCACCTTGCTCACATAGGGTAGGGCCTTGTAATTAATGTGATCAAGCCTTCTATGCCATAGTTCACTGGGGCTAGTGGTTTCATGGATAAGGGCAACTTCTGGGTAACCCTTGAGTTTGTAAAGACCTCCTTCTTCTTCACCAATAACAATTGTATCATCGATTGACTTTCCTTTGGGCCACATGAGCACTTGTCCATCAATAAATGGAATTCTAAATCCTTTCTTATCTAGTGCTGAGATAGAAAGTAGGTTCTTCTTCAAACTTGGTACATATAAATTTTCTTTCATTTTCAAAGGTGTTCCAGAATCAAGCTTGTAACTTGCTTCACCAATTCCCTTGATGGGAAATTAATAATCATCACCTAGAGATACCTTTTGTGGAGAAGACTTTTCTTCAAGTCTTGAGAGAGTTTTCTTTTGGCCTGTCATGTGCTTTGAAGCACCACTATAAATGAGACATGTATCTTCTCCAGGAGACACAGATCCAGAGAGTGCAGAAAATAGAACATATTCCTCTGCATCTTCTTCTTCACTCCTTCTAGATCTTTTCCTAGGGAGGGGCCTTCCTTCTTCTTCTTCATCTCTTTTGGATCTTTTTCTGTGAGGCCTTACTTCCTATTCTTCTTCTTCTTCACTATCATCTTCTGGAAGATGTGCTTGATTTCTTTTATAGTGAAGATTTTTCTTCTTCTTTGAAGGACAAAATCTAGCAATGTGTCCTTCCTTATGACAATGGAAACATTGGAAAGAAGAGAACTTTCCTTTTCCTTTCTTCTGAAATTTTTTAGGAGAATGAGGTTCCTTGTGATTGACCTTCTTGAAGTGAGATTGATTCTTCCTACTCTTAGTGTGTGTGGCCAAGGCTTGGTCATCTTCTTTGAGAAGGGATTCTCTGTTGGCTACCCTAGCTTCTTCTTGAACACAGTCCTCCCAAACTACATCAAACTTCATACTTTCTTTTCTGGCACACATAGTTTGTATAAATGACTCCCAAGGTCTAGTGAGACCATTTAGAGCAGTCATCACAAGTTCATCTTCATCAAGAGTATCACCAACGACATCTAGTTGCTCCTTGATTTGGGAGACCCTTGAGAAGTAGTCTTGAATGGATTCTCCTTTGTGCATCTTGGTACTCTTCAACTGAGTTCTTAGGTTCATCTTCCTATTGATGTTCTTTCCTTCATACATTCTTCCTAGAGCATCATACATTTCCTTTGGAGTCTTCTTGGAAGCCACTTGGGGAATCAAGTGGTATTTAATAGAATCAACTATGATTCTATTTTCCCTAATCAAATCCTTCCTATGCTTCTCTTTGGCTTCATCTCCTTCAGGTTCTGCAACTTCATCTTTGATATAATGAGCAAGATCATTCTCTTCAAGAATGAGACCAATTCTGTATTTCCATGCCTGGAAATTCTCTATACCTTCTAGTTTGTCTTCAAGCTTAGTGCTTGGAGCCATCTTCTCTTGGGGGAGTCCAAGATATAAGAGATAGAGTAGTACTTACCCGGAAACTTTAACTTTTTACTTTTTCTGGATCTGCAACAAAATTTCTGGTTTATCGCACTTTTGGTAGAACTAAGGTTTGACTTTCCCGGAGTTCTACCCAACCAAAAACCTCGATCCAAGGCTCAAAAGATAGATCTTTAGAAGAGCAATTCAGCCATGCAACCAAAAACCAAAAATACTAACTTTTGCAGAAACCCTAATTTTGGGAGAAAGAGAGAAATATAATTTCACCTTGTGAAAGATGTTCTATTCAGGCTAGCTCTGATACCATGTTAAGTTTAAACTAATTTGATTAGCAAGATCACTGAAAGAAACATAATCACAAGATAGACAAAGATATTACCCTGGGAAACCCTCATGGGGTAGAAAACCCAGCAAAGCTTTCCTCAATAAGATGATCAACCAAAATACAAGATGTGCTCCAAGACTTGACCTCCTTCTCTACCTCCTATGCAGACCTCTCAAACACAAGTGCACTACTTTCTGAGTTGAGAAAGTGTGTCAAATGAGGAGCTCTCCTCCTCTACTTATACTGATTCCCGACTGACCAAAATCCCTAATGGGGCCGACCTCTCCTAGTGAAGTCTAATAACCCCTTAATAATAAACTCAGGGCCAACCCACACATGGTGGGTCTAATAACCCTGGTTACCACAATTCATTGGAGGAATAAACATCTCTGGATACATAATAGAATCACCTCGGAGGGATGAAACATATCCGGAATAATAAAGTACAAATATAATATTCTTAGAAGTTACAATATTCAACAATTTGGACATATTGTTTCTTTTATAGTTTTTTCTGAGACGTTTCAATCAGGACCCTGACTTTATAACGATTTGAAATGCTGATAAATTTATTTCCTAAAGAGAGTCTGCCATTTTCTGTCTAATACCATTTGCAAAATGTTCTTTGTCACTCCCTTCTAGATGATGTCGGAGTACAGAGACTCCGAAGATCTCTATACAATTGTTTCTTCTTACTCCAATTCCGCAAACTCGAGACCGGCATAAAAGCAACAATTAAGTTTTCAATGTTTCCAACTTTAGTTGCTTCTCCTTTATGCTCATTTAATTGTCTCCATACCCGCTCTTATTATTTTTTGGCATTGAAAAGGCAAGCCAAAGTATGCCTTCAATTGGAAGAAATTCGAAAATACGTTAACCCCTTTTCCCTGGTGCTCCAAACCAATTTAAAACAAAGTTCCTTCTTTCTGTATTTGTCTCCAATTTTATCAACTGGGTTCAGTTATTTTTCATCAAACCCCATGGTGGAGCAACAAAAGCTACCACAGCCACAGGTGAGACTATGATTTCCAGGCACAAAAAATATGTACGATTTGAATTCGATAGAGAAAAGGGGCATCCACGTGAAGAAGGCCAGGAGAATCCATTGCCATTGTTCCGTATGATTATGCTCTAGAAGATACCGCACATCCGTGGCCTAGAAGATTTCAAAATTTTCTATAGGCAGCAACTTGACGCTTCTTCTACTGTGAGCGATAATGCTCTTTCTCGTATACTATGTCCAGCATATTACTTGCAAGGTACATGTTCTCCTTGGTTCGAAATGGTGGAAGGGTGTTTGGATAAGGGTAAGAAAGGAGAAGAGCAACTCGGGCTCTACCGACTCCAATAGTTCTAGATGCCAAGTTCCATATCGCAAAATTTATGCGGAGGGTTCCAGAGCTTTTGATTTTGCGAAACATTTCCTCCGGTTCTTGTCTGAGACAAATGAATTGCCACCTGAGGTAAAAACTAGACGGCCAGAGCAGATAAACGCTACAACAAAATTCCTGGTAGAAGGCTAGAGCAGATGAGCGCTACAGCAAAATTCTTGGTAGAAGCACCATCCACGTGGCAACATTCCATTCGCCCTATGAGCGAGGAATCAAGCCGACATGGATGGTTACACTTCTCATTGGTGAATGCCTATGGCGTAATTACTCCAATAAGAACCCCACAATCACAAGTCAAGGAAATAAATTACTCACACTTGTTGATCACTTCTCGAACAAGGTGACCATTGCTTCTACGTTCCCTTGATACACTACCATGGATGCTAAAATGGAGTTTGTGAATATGAATGATATGAAAATGTAATCAAGGGAGAGTACACATTAGAGACATAGAATTTTCATGTACCTCTCTTGTCATGGGTGCATTCCTGTCGTTAATGCATGCACCATTCCTTTTTAATGTCATGCGGACTTGTTAATACATTTGGAGAGAGAACTTTAGGTGAGAGGATAATAAATTGAGGAGAAATGATATCAATGACATTTTTCTATTAATATATGTAATATGATTGAAATGAAAGACTCGTTCCATGTTTACAATAATGTCTTGGACTCTTAATTATGTGGATAGGTTGATTATTGTGTATTGAGAACTTAAAGGGTGTGAGTGTTGTGCCAAATATAATTATAGAATGTTAAGAGTTTATTTGCAGCCCATATTTGTCTTGCTTCTATAACGCTTCTATTAATCATAGAATGATACGTTTGTAGTACAAGTGCATGGTTTGAGGGATTTATGACAATGACGGAAATTATAGGTAAAACGTATGTTTTGCCTAAGTTAAGTGGGTCTTATCAAAGTTGAGATTTTGAAGAATTCAAATTAGAAGAATCATTGAAGGAAGATCGTGAAATGGACTTAAACGTATGTTTTCCGTAAGTTAAGTGGGTCTTATCAAATATGAGATTTTGAAGGATTCAAATTAGAAGAATCATTGAATGAAGATCGTGAAATGGACTTAAACGTATGTTTTTCCCAAGTTAAAGTGGGTCTTATCAAAGCTAAGATTTTGAAGAATTCAAATTAGAAGGATCATTGAAGGAAGATCGTGAAATGGACTTAAACTATTTGCAATATAGAATATTGATAATTGAGAACTTATTGCATCGAGTCATAAGGGAAATTTAAGATTCTTTGCATCTCAAGAATCCATTAGAGAATCTCTCATAATTGGTGCATCTAATAACTTTTGGTTAATTGTGTACAATCTCACTCATAAGCATAAAATGAACATGTGTATAGCTAAGCCTCTAGTTTACAAAGAAAGTGCAAGATGAATTTAACATAATTGATAATTGAACCCCTTTTCACCCTTATTATCATCCATAATTTTAGAGATTATTGATAGATAATCTACTATCGATGGATCCTCTCTTCTAATAGAAAATAATAGTTCTCTTACTTTAGTTCTTGACACTTATGTTTCCCTATCACCCCAACAACATTGTTTGGTTGCCTTCTCTAGCGAGAGAATTGTTTAAGACTCAAGCAGATTGCAGTCAATGTTGGGAATGTGCAAAATATGTCAATTGCCTTCATTGTGTAGAATTTTCATTAAGACATACAAGGGTGGTGTTTGGTCCCTAGAAAAGTCCCACAGGGTCTTCACTTAGTGAAACTATTCCATAGCATGCCTATTCGTGGGATATTAAATTAGAATAGCCCTAATTTCACTAGATATTGATAAACACCTTACCAAAATTCTTTTGTTGAGCCATGTGACCTAAAGAGATAGCACTCTTACATGATCAAAGGTAAATGGACTCAAATGAAATATGTGGACCCAAATAAGATAAGTGGACCTAGTGTTATGATCAACAACTCTTCAACGACATACACCTAATGTCACCTCAATGTAACCCCATTCCTATTTTGACCCTGCTCCTTGGGACATGTGAGGCTCCCCAAAATGAGGTAGGGATAGACCTGCAAGAACCACAATAGAAAACACTTCTATACCTACAAGACCTTCCCACCACCAGTAGACCAGTGCTTTATGGAGTTAACAAAATATAGACACAATAAACTCCTTTAATTGGAAGGCTAGGAGCAATGATGAATATATAAATTGATTTTGTTATTTTCAGTAGTAAAAACCAGCAAGCTAAAACATGAGATGTCTCTCAAACCAATCGTTAGAATTAAGCAATTCTTACCTCGCGGGAACCAACTAGGCAGGGCACATCAATCCCCCCTAGTGCTCCCCTCTTTTGGTGGGTGAAAGGTGTGTTCCAAATCTGATTTATGCTTCATACCTACAATTTTCTGCGGTCGAGGTGAACCAAAAATATTTGGGGTCTCAAATCCCCCTAGGGTCACCTGAGGTGACCTAGGATTTGAACCAATCTTCCTCAAACACCTAGGGTTTGGATTTTCCTTTGAAATGGACATATAATAACATCATAAATAGATATACAACAAGCCTTAAGGGAAGAAATCACCTAACCATAGAATGATGTCACCTCCTTCACGACACTTTTAGGGCTAAAATTTGACTTTTTGCAAGATTTTTCAACTTTTTTGTATTTTTTCAATATTTAATCAAGATCTGAACTTTATTGTTGCACTTATCAACTTGAGAAAATAAATAGATAACATAAATAGGGCACAAAATAAATATTTTTGGATCTTTGCAAAAATATAATTATTTGAGGGTTTTTTCACAATATTTGATTTTTTTTGTATTTTTGGAATATATAGTACAAAAAATTGAATAAAAGAGATTTCAAATGAATATGAGTGAATAAGACCTAACTCTCGTCCCTTCAATGCCACTGAGGAATTGTGTTTAGCGTTCCTCTCAAGAATTGACAATCCAATTTTGTATGAATTAGGGCAAACCAAGAAACCCTATGGTTGTGTTGCTTTGACCTAATTAGGGCAAAAAGAGGTGTCAAAGGCCCAACAAGAGAGACCCTCCAAGAAGGGATGTCTCATTTTACAAGGCAATTTTATTATGCATAAAAAACATAATTAGTTGTTACCTTGGATGCCTATGACAGTGCAAGACAAGAGAACCAGAGATCTTACAACAAAATAAAAGCAAAGAAGAAGAGAGTAACCCTCTCAAGAATTATTTCTCTTAGACAAGCCTTGCAAGATTTAGAAAAAGCCTCCAATCACCAAGAAATTACCACATTAAGCTTCCAATATGCCTATAAGAGAAGTGCACACCACTTAACCTAAGTAGACAAGAAGAAAAAGATAAATTATTTTATTTGATCCCATGATATTGTGTTACAAATGAGGAGGCTATCCTTATTTATATGCTTTCTTAGGTTAACTTAACCTCCTTTTTAGGTCGACCTACCTAAAATGTGTAAAACTAACTTAAAATTACTTAAAATGAATTTTTTAGGGTTTGTCACCCACAAGTTGGGGACTAAACCTCATAAGACATAAAAATAATAATAAAAATGATGAATTACTGCAAAATGATGAAATGTTGAGCTTGGGAGGAGGGTGTCAAGCCCCAACTAACCCTAACGATTTGTTTTTTCCCTCAACACCCTCCTTCTTTAGGTGGTACTACCTCTTCAAAAGGATGATGTCATCATCAATTTGGCATGCTTGAGCCAAGAGGAGGGTTGATACATGAAAAAATAGTTCCAAGTGGCTATGAATGAGGTGTGATAAGATGGGTATGACAACCCTTACACACGCAATCACCTTTACAAAGCATAAACACAAGTGTGGTTGGGAGCCCCTAAGCTATGTGTACCAATAGAATTATCCCAAGAAAAACTAGACACCAATGCAAGGCATAAATGTACAACATGATGGGGTACTTCCACCACATCAAGGGGCTGTCAATAGATCCATTAAGCCAATACTCCTTGAAATGAAAACCAAGATGAAATACCGTGACTAAACCATGGATCTTGAGCCCCGCCAGACCAACACTTTTACATAAATAAGCCCCAACTTGGCCTTTACAATGAAAAAAGACCCCTCCTCTTTGGAACATCTAATATTGCACACTGTAGAGCACTAGAGGGTAACAATCCCCACTCCTTATACATATTTCCAATTAAAAAAAACTATTTTTACTAGATATCCCCTATTTTCCTATATACCCCTTTTTATATCCCTCGGGACCTATAAACCCCCTATACCCTACATTCCCCCCCATACCTACAATATATTGACCTTATTTTTCACAATTTAAAGCCCCCTCTATGAATGAACGTGATAAGATATTGGTGAACAATGTGAATCCCTTGTGGTGTCTATGAGAAAAATTAAATCCTTACGAAATTATATAAGACTTTGCCTCCTAAGTATGAGAGAGGGCCCATATGTTACACCATGGGCAAGAAGAGGCATGTTAATTACATTGTCACCAAAAATTATAAATACATCTTCTATCGAGAATGGGGTCACAATGACCAAAATTGGGAAACGTTTTGGAGTACATAACTTTGATAAAAAAATTGCAACTTTTCTTTGGTGGGTAGTTGGAAGTTGCATTATGACGTGGGAAAATATCCAAAGATAGGATGTAATGGCCTTTCATAGAGTGTCCTATGTGAAAGTTCCTTAGAGGATACTTAACATATCTTCATACATTGTAGGTTGGCCAAGGAGCACTTGGATCGTAGGCTAGAGAAAATGGCAAGATCATATTTGAAGCAGGATGGTGCCTATGACCCTGTAAGAGTTGAATCCTCACTGATTTGAGAATTATAACAATAATCAACTATGGTCCCTTCTCCTGGGTTTTTCTGGTGTGCAACCTTTGCAAGAAGAAAAACTATAAAATTGTTCAAATCTAAGAAAGGTCCATGGCATCAATTAGGAAAATAATTATTATAGAATAATAAAAATAAAACACATTAAGAAAGATAATAAAATTGATAAAATTATTGGATAAGGTGATAAGAAAATTGTGAATTCAAAAAGGAAAAAGACCAAGAGTTAAGAGATTAACTTATATAAATGTTTTGTTTTTTAACCACAAGGGAACCAAATTCTCCATAGAGTGGCACCTTGACGTGATAACTTATGATAATTTTTGATAGGGAATCATAATGGAACCCATGAAAGGCTAGCATTTGAGGCATTATTATGTATGATAAACGATTGTAAGTATTCCTTTTTATCGCTTCAACGGGAAGGTGTATGAATAAATTCATGGATCTTCAAGTAGAAGAAAGAGGAACCCTTCATGTTTTCCACTTGTATTGGAATTGATTTAATACTGAGAGGGGGGGGTGAATCAATATTAGTGCAGTTATCAATAGTTTTTACCTTCTTTAACATATTATCCTTTACTTAATCTTTATGTTATGTTATGCATCAGTAAATAAACATCCACACATATATGCACCACTGTTGACACAAATATGCGATAGGGGTTCACTTCACATAGTGTCAACAAAGATTGACACAAACACCCATAGATACCGTCCCGGAAAGGGTTTAGCCTTTCCAGCAACACTTGCAAAGCGAGTGAGGTCTCACCCGAGGCACCTAAGGGGGCTACAGGAACGAAGCTTCCACAGGTATAAGAGGACATGCATCATTCACAATTAATCACAGCATAACTCAAAGATCGACATGGTTAGCAATCGCATCATAACACCATCATCGAATACAAAGACACATTAATCATATCTACGCAGTACCATATCATAGAACCATATTTAACAAATCTGCGATACATATCATAACTGCAGCATAACAAATCTAATCATAACCGCGACATAACACAAGTAATCATAACTGCAACATAACAAAAGTAATCATAATTGTGACATAACATGAGAGAGACAAAGTCATGGCCGAAACATTCCTTCTCATTAAAAGCATACTTCATACATCAAATCCATCTTACAAATCACAGAAATACAAATGCACAGAACCAATCCTCAATAACTCAGATCAAATTTGATACAAAGATGTGAAGAAGATACAAGATCAGATCAAAGATGCCCCAAAAGATTACAATGCGACTCATATTTATAGGCTCAGTGATCATTACAAAATTGGTCCACTTCACAAAGTGGACATATCTTAACATCTAAGTCTAACTAACTCCTACTCCGCTTTAACCGCTTTGCTCCGATTTAACTGCTTTGCTCCGCTTTAACCACTTTTCTCCGTTTTAACCGCTTTGCTTCGCTCTGTGATCACTCTTTACCTTTGTTGATGTCCACTTTGTCGCTGTTTGTACCAAAAATTCTATGAACTAGTCCTGTTCCAACATGCCCCCAACACAAACTTGTGGCTCGCCCTCGAGCCACTTCAACCGGATGTTGTTGGTGTGTTTACTTGTGCCTTAAACTCTCCATACGTTGTTTTAATCTGGTCGACGTCTTCCCTAACTGCTTCTTTGAGTGTTGTGCATTCCTCGACCTCTTGCTCCGTTGGATGCTATGTTTCCTTCTATTGCACTTTCTCTAAACTCTCCTTGATTTGTGTTAATACTAGCATTGATTCGATTGTCAGCTGCTCTGCCTTAGACTGCAACTCGTCCAACTGATTTGTCCTCCTCTCCTGTACTTGCCGCGCCTTGTTGACCTGTTGCTGTAATTCCTTCAACTCTGTCGCTTTAGTCATTTGCAAAAGTAGGAACATTGCCTTTAGTGATCCCCTCAATGTCTCCAATTATGCTTCTGCCTCCCCAAGTTGCACATTCAAATGGTGCAACTGCTCATCTTAGATTAGGATTCCCCAAAAGTGTGATACTTCCTCTGCTATGTGTTGCACCGATTTTTCCAACTTTGCGATCTCAGTCGCAGCATCCTCAATGCTAGTCTTCCGTGCTTCAACTTGTTCTAGTGGTGTGCTTGGCGCCACCCTTGTTTGCAATTCCTCATTAAATTTTCTAAGATCCGCAATGACTACGCCCAGCTTCAATTCCTTGGCTTATGTGACCATATCCTTAGATATTTCTAGCACATCTTCGCATGCCATAGAGATGGAATTATCTAGCCACTTCTTGTCGTCCATTGCTCTCTTCATTTCATTCATTGCTACCTCTTTTTCTTTGTGGAGTTGTTCAATATCCACCTCAACACTTCTTACCTGCCTCTTGTAATTGATCATTTGGTCGTGTGTCGATGCTTCTCACTAATGGATTTCTTCAGTGGTCCCAATGTGGGTGCGATGAAGAATGAACATAGGTAACATGTTTAGGTTGATACTTACAGTGTCAAGCCCACGTAGGGCGAGGTCTAAATATTCATTACCTGTCGTGATTGCGCCAGGTAGAACCTGCACGATTCACTATTGAGTGCCAATATCAACCTCTTCCCGTCATTCCTTTGACCAACTTGCCTCTTTAAGCCCTTGCTTCACCCTAGTCTCCATAACAACATTACTCAGTGTTTGCAACAACTGCGACACTTGGTGGAAATATTCTGTCGAATGCAATGTCACTTTTGCTCGATTTTCTTCTGTCACTGTTTTCATCGTATCAAGCAACATGTTCATTTGCTCGTCGGGGAGACTTGCAATGGTGCTCCCTTCTCCTTCGTCCCTATTCCTCTTTGTTCTTGCTTCTTGTCATTGTGCTTCCAACTCCGAATCTTTTGGAGTGTCGGTTGACCCATCATGAATTTTCCCCGACTGGTCGTCCTCTGATTCCTTCGTCTTAGTCTGGTTCTTTGGAACGTCCTTCGTATTTCCATCCTCCGGATCGGATAATTGGTCGTCGTCGACCGAGGTCTTCCATTCATTTGGCCATTGCTCTACGATGGAGTCCAACTCTTCTTCAGTCATCTTGTACTATGTGGTTAATTATTACTTCGCTGGGTCTGTGCGTGCTTGGATGAAAATTGCTTGAGGCCCCACAACGAGCCTCACAATCCGCCTATATCTTCTTGCCGTGACCTTTGTCAATCGCGGGACCTTCACTGCTTGTGCGCACAACTCTTCTAAGTAGATGTAAAATTGCAAGTTCTTGTCTTGCTATCAGTCCTTGTCATTTAGTGGCCATTAATTTTGATACCGTGCCTCTCGGAACACTTTGACACTCTCCATCTCTATTCCTCGATACTGTGGTGGCTCCATCCATGCGACTAGAGCAATTAACAGCAGGAGCCAAGAATAAGTAAAGGTCTTACCCTTTTCCCGTGTTACAACCGCATCCTCCATCAGCTCGTTTAATAAAAATAGAGACCAGTTCATCTGAACCCAGACCACACATTGTTCTGATGATGCAATCACCCCTGATGTGCATTGAGTGGGGAAGTTTTTGCGAAGTATCTTAATGGCCAACAGATTTGTTGTGAGCCTAACCACTCAGTCGTTAATTGCGTCAACCAGGTATTTGTGGGTGTTTTTTACTACCCCGTATTTAGCTTTCATCTTCGCAGCCAACTTCTTGTCATTGTCCTTGCCTTGGAAGCACTGCGATGGGTCTACCCCCATCTTGGGTAACTCAATAATCCTTGCAATAAGATCCACATTAATTGGGATATTTTTGTTGAGCCACAAGTAGCCATTGTGAAAATAGATGATAAATTGTTTTATGCATGCATTGACCTCCATTGAGTGCCCAAAATGCGGCATGTGAATGATCAACAACAATCCAGATCATTGTAGTCCCAACGCCCATGGCATTAGCTCCCTTGTAATTGGTCCTCCTTCCTCCTGAAATTTCTCCATGAATGTCTGTTGGGTGCACTCGAGGTATGCTAAAAATTCATGGTAGCTGTATTGCAGCTTGTGCAGCCGCTGTAACACTCAACCGGTAATGTGGATACCTTCTGGTGTCGCTAGTTCCACTATGGTATACTTTCCGTTCTTCCCAAGTTTTATCGACGGAGCCCCTTCCCTCCTCGACGACATGTATCCTGGAATGTTCGCCACAGTTGGACCTTGCTGCTACTTGGCCCTTCCTGTAACTGTTTTTGCCTCTTATTCTATGGTGCCTGAAGTGCATGCTTCTCCTCCTGTAGCTATAGCACACGTCGTGCTGTGGGTGTTTTTTGTTCTTATGTCCATATCCACCGGCCGGTTGGTGCTTCTTTTCTTTTGAAATATCTGGGCTGTTGCAGATGCAATCTCTGCTTTCTCTTCTACAATGTGTGCCTTCGTAGTGGGTGGCTTCTGCATACTGGTGTTGGATATCACATGAGCCATCGCAACTATCCGACTTCAATTCGCTTAGATTCGCTCTCTGGTTTCTTCAATTTTCTCTCCTTCAACACTCTCACAATGCGCAATGTGTTGGAGTGTTTCCTTGCGCGTCCATTTATAAATTTGGTTTCACCCATCGAATCGATCTGGACAATGATTACCAAAATCCGCCATCGATTTACCCAATCTGGCACAATGATATGGCATTAAATGCATCTCCATCCACTTGCTTCGTCGTCCGTCACATCTTAACTGCTTCATTTATTGCCCAATATGACCAGTTTGGACTTTGCCGGTTTGGACGACGACAGGGCCCAATCATTGTCGTCGTTCCATCACGAGGTATACGAAATCGAGCCTTGTCGTAGTTCCATCGATAAATGTATGAACTCATACCTCATCGTCGTTTCATTGATAGACTCTCGAACTGTGCGGTGTACCTATTTCATTGCGCTTTTTGTTTTTGTTTTTTCTTTCTTTCATCATTTTTTTTCAACCTCCTATCATCCTCAGTGGAGGTTCGCCGGGCTATCTCGATATGGCTTTAGCCATCTCCCATTCAGTAATCTTGTCAAAAGTGTTCCATCCAACTTTTGCAATTGAATTGCGCCCCCATTAGCAATAAAATTTATGACATATGGACTAAGCTAATGCATTTGGAGCTTACTTGGGTGTTTTGCGAACTTACTGTCGTATAGGAGTACCATGTCTCCGCGCTGAAAGTGCTTCTACTTTACATGGTGATCATGCCATGCCTTCTGTCGATCTTTTTCTACTTGCTGTTGAAATCTCGTGATGAAGCGATCTTCTTCTATTTGTAGTAACTGCGCCAATCTTTCTTCAATAGCCCTGTCGTCGCTCATGCTTGTCGTTGCTGCTATGCGCAGAATAGGGACAATGTACTCCATAGGAATTACTGCTTCTTGTCCATATACCATGTTGAAGGGGGTCTGGCCTGACAATCTTTTGCACATTGTTCTATAGGTCCATAATACCGCAAGAATATTCAAGTCCCAGTCGTCGCGGTTTGTATTGCATACCTTAGTGAGCGCGTTCTCCAAAATTTTGTTCAGCGCTTCAACTGATCCATTTTCCTGTGGGTGGTATGGAGTACTTCTTCTATGTTGAATCTGAAACTCCTTAGTCATTGCTTTGATAGTATGATTTACAAAATGTGTACCTTGGTCGCTCATCAAGATCTTTAGACACCCAAACCCGGTGACCACATTGTCGAAAAGAAATCTTGATGTTGTCGTAGCTATGCAATATTTCACTGGTGCTGCTTCAACCCATCTTGTTAGGTAGTCTGTCGCTGTAATAATGTACCTTGCACCCGTCCTCTTTCCTAGTGGGTTAATAGGTACCACAAAGTCTACTGCTTATTTGTCAAAAGGTTGTAATGTCAAATGGGGCACCAATGGCATCTCATCCCGTCGTGATGGTTTCCTCGTCCTCTGACATATGTCGCAACTCTTGGAGTAATCTTTTGTCACTGTGCAGTGTTGGCCACCATAAGCCAGCTCTAAGTATCTTTCTAGTGGTTGCATGCCCTCCATAATTCCCTCCTGCAATCCCACCCTGAGCCTCATCCAACACTCTTTCTTCTCATGTGGAAGGACATATCAATGAACAATTTCATCTGGCCCCATCTTGTATAACTGTCCCGCGATCAATTGGAAATCAATGGCTCCGACGACTAAATGCTTCTTCTGATTAGTGGTGAACCCTTCAGGTGCTCTTCCCGTGGCCAAAAACTGAACAATCTATTCATAATGGTCATTAACCATTTCAATGCGAAATAACTGCGCACCTTCGCCGATGCTACTTGGTTCCTCTCCCGATTCGATCCTCGACAGATAGTCAGGTCCTGCATTCAATCATCCAGGCTTCATGATTATTTCAAATTCAAATTCCTGAAACAACAACAACCACTGATAGATCTCCCCCCCCAACACAAGCTTGTTAACCAGGTACTTCAGTGTTGAGTGGTTAGTAAACATCTTGAAGTGTCCTCCTAGCAGATAGTGTTGGAACTTTTTCAATGCATATACCATCGCGAGGCCTTCTCTTTTTGTCATCGTATAATTTTTCTTTACAGTCGACAACTTTCGGCTAGAAAATGCCATAGGATGGCTGATCGAACCTTCTCCAGGCTGGTCCAATATCACCCCTAGCGCGATCGACGAAGTATCTACATGGACATGGAATTATTTCTTCCAGACGGGGAAGGCTAGTATTGGTGTTGCAACCATATTTTCCTTCAATATGTCGAGGCTCTTCTGACACTCATCGTTCCATTCAAACTTCACATCTTTCTTCAATAGCTTCTCCATGGGCACAGTAATCACTGCAAACCCTTTTATGAACTTTCTATAGTATCCTGTATGGCCCAACGTGGCCCTCAACTGCTTTACTGTTGTAGATTCTAATAAGTCGACAATTATCACAATCTTGGCTGGGTCGACCAACATACCTTCCTTGTAGACAATATGTCCCAACAAGATACCAAATGGTGCACAAAATATACACTTCTTTAAATTCAAAGAGATATGATGTTGTCAACATCTTTCAAGCATTATCCTAAGGCTCTCAACATGGTATTTAACCAATCCATACATAGTCCAGTCATCCATATAAACCACCAAGAACTTGTGAATAAAATCTTTGAAAGTAGCAACAACTAACCTTGAGAAAATTGCAAGGGCATTCTTGAGACCAAATGGCATTATTGTGTACTGATAGCAACCCCACTCTGTTACAAAGGTGGTCTTGTGTAGATCTTCCTTTGCAATCTTGATCTGGTGATATCCTGAGAACCCATCTATGAATGAATATACTTCCCGTCCTCTGACACCTTCAAGTACTTCATCGATAAAGGGTGTGGGGAATGGATCATGAAGGCATGCATAATTCAACTTCCTTAAGTCGACGCAAATATGGACTTCACCATTCTTTTTGTCCTGGACGACCATCGAACTGATCCATTCTGACTCTTCGACAGGATCAATGATCCTTGCATCCAACATCTACTCTATCTCAGCCTTCACTCGCTCTTTGTATATGGGATTCAATCTATACGGTCGCTGCTTTACTGGCTTAGCATCGGGCTTAAGGGGGATCTTCTTCTCGCCCAAGTCCCTGGAAATGCCCTTCATCTCAGAAAACTTCATCGGGAACAAATATTGAAATTCGTGCAATAGGTCGGTGACCTTCCCTATTGTTGTGTCATCCCAATAGTCTCCAATACTAGTAAACTTTGGATTATCCAGTGACCCAATATTTACTTTCTTAATTTTCAATGGTTGCTTGGATATGCCTAATGGCATGCCCGGTGCTTCAACGTCGCGACTTCCTTCTGACTCTGGGACATAGACAAGTCTAGGATCTTCGTCATCATCAAGTCCTCCCGAAACATTGTAACATTCCATCATCATTTTTGGTGTTGCCGTCCATTGTGGTCCCATTGGTATTTCGGTCGAAACCGTCTCAAATATATTTTCGCGGATTACCTACAACGCGCTGTCAATTGGAGGATTCTCATCGGTAAAACTGAATGTGCGACTGAAACTAGTGGTTAGATCCTCCCATGTGCTTGTTCCTCGTCTCAGCTCTACTGAGACATACCAGCTCCGTGACACTTTCTCTAACGTGTGGATGAATGCATGAACACATACTTTTTTTGGCCTCACCCCCCATATAGCTTGAAATTTTTCAAGATGATCCCTTAGATCCATCCTTCCATCATACTTTTTTTGCGGGTAGCAGTCATTCTCCCCAAATCTTACTTCCATTAATCGCTGACATTGTTTCCAGTTTGTTATTAACGACTTGTGTTTGAAGACAAAGTATCATAACCACAACGCTTGCTAGCATTAGATGAAGCATTGAATGCCACTCCAGCGAGATTCTCATCGGTAAAACTGAATGTGCGACTGAAACTAGTGGTTAGATCCTCTCATGTGCTTGTTCCTTGTCTCAGCTCTACTGAGACATACCAGCTCCGTGACACTTTCTCTAACGTGTGGATGAATGCATGAACCCATTCTTTCTTTGGACTCACCCCCCATATAGCTTGAAATTTTCCAAGATGATCCCTTGGATCCATCCTTCCATCATACTTCTTTTGCTGGTAGCATTCATTCTCCCCAAATCTTACTTCCATTAATCGCTAACATTGTTTCCAGTTTGTTATTAACGACTTGTGTGCACCCCACCAACTAGCTGGAGTGGCATTCAATGCTTCATCTAATCCTAGCAAGCGTTTTGGTTATGATACTTTGTCTTCAAAGTCATTGATGAAGATTTCCAGGTTAGGTATTCCTTCGTATGTCAGTAGATCACATACTTCTATCGTGACCCATCTTAGTGATTGAGTGATCCACGCGCACTTCCTGACTGATACCTCATGCAACCAATTTTTCCAGTTCTCTAGAGTCTCGTCGGAGACTGATGACACTAAACTGATACTTCGTCACCCCAATTCTCCATCGGTGGTGGGACTGATGTAATCTTCTGATATATTATAGATGTTGTCCCATCCTCCGGTGAGCTTGTCTCTCATTGGTTCAACATATATCTGTCCTTCAGGTGGATCAAGTGGAGCAATGACCCTCATGTCGCAGTTTTCAAAAGACATTGTTCTTGTCTTGAAATTGATAACTGCCTGATTTTCCATCGCCCAATATATCCCCAACAGCGCAGTATATAGACTGGTGTTGTCAATTATCTCTATAACGTCAAAATATGCATATTTCTTCATTCCTTCTACCTCGACTGGTATATGAGGCAACCGACCAATTGGTGTAACCCTGATCTGGTTTGCTAAACAGAGTTGCACAGGGGACCATACCAACTGTGTCTTCCCTATCGCTTCCCATGTTTGCTTGGTTAGGATATTCACATCGGATCCTAGATCTAAAATGATGGAATCCATATCATATGCACCGATCTGGGTATTCATCCTCATCTCCCTTCCTGTTTTCTTCTTATACAGATGGTTGACTACACGATCCGGTCGCCCCTCTTCCTGTTGATACAAGAAGCGAGCTATCTATGCTAATGCTTCTTGATCTTTTGCTAATGTTAGACAAATTTCTAGAAAAAATTTCAAAGTATTGATCTTTCCTGGTGACTTCTACGATATTGTCGGGTCAAAAATTTGTGGCATCCCATAGATAGGTTCTTTGTGGAATACATGTGTCGATTGAGAATTACTCTTTGCTAGTGCATCTCGTGCTTCCCAAAAAATTTCTTTCTCTGCTTCAACATCAAATCGTACTTGTTTCTGGATCGCGGGCCGGTGTTAGGAACCCGTGTCAGCCCTTCTCTTTACTTTGTTAGTATATTGTTGTTGGACGCATATGCTTTGTAAGTCATCCCATAGTATTTGTTGATCCATAGTTTGTATTAGCCCATGGTATTGACCCATAGTATTGTACGCATATGCTTTGTAAGGCATCCCGTAGTATTATATGTTCCATGGTATTGACCCATAGTATTGGGCATAGACTTAGTATATAAGCGTGTGTTGAGGCCAATGAAGGCACCATGAATTTATTTGTATTGAGCTTTCTCAAAGGAGGTTGCCCCCTCGAAGTGGCCTGCGATTAATAAAAATATTCTGTGATCCCATATACTGTGCATTTTATCAATTAATTGTTGCAAGTTCCTCACATTTGGTATTAGAGCACTTTCTTGGGCTCATTGGGTGGAATTTCTGCCAATTTTTTTTCGCATCTGTTGCAGGTTTGGATCTGGGAATAATCCCTATCCACTTAACTGTGGGAAGTACTTGGGCATTAGCCCTAAAAATAATTTTGAGGAGTACTACAGGAACCCCGAAGTAGCTGGCCCATTGAGAGGACCTGTCAGCGAAAAGGGCAACAATCCCTACCTGATTGACTAGTTCCCAATCGTGAGGTAAACCAAGAGCTATTGTTTGTGGAAAAGCGGTTATCAATTTTACCCGAGCCGTGGAGTGAGGGGTACTTCCCCAATACACAATCCTTTAGACATCATTGGTGCCTGAGTGAAACCCCTTATCCGTTAGGAAGCCGAGCATACCTGGGGTCCATATCTATTTTCAACTGAACTGTTTCCGATCACTTCCGCGCCGTTGCAGATCTATCTGTTGCCGATCACTTTCGCGCTTTTGCAGATCCATCTGTTTCCGATCACTTCTGTGCCGTTGTAGATCCAACTATTTTTTATCCATTCTGAAATTCGTTTCAAATCTAGTCGTTGTCGATCCATTCCAAGAAGTTTCATATCCATTATGAAAGTCATTTCAGATCCAGCCGTTTTCAATTCATTCTGATCCATTTCAGATCCCGCCATTTTAGATCCATTCCGAAAGCCGTTTCAGATCTATTCTGAAAAAAAAAATCCATTTTTTTGCCATATCTCTTTTGTTTTAACTTTGTTTCCCTTGAAACTTCACGGGAACCCCTGCAATCCCATTCTGCATATTTCATTCCTGGGGACCCTATCCCAAATTCCACTTCCCAAGACCAGAAATCCCACATTTGTCTTTTTTTTAGGGTTTTCCATAACTTCTTCGATTTTCACTCAATCGCCTTCAAATTTTGCCATCATGTTAATTCCCTATTTCTGCTTCTTTGTCCCTCTCTAACAAATTTTCCCATTCTTTCACCCTGCTTCTGAATTCCTCATTTTTTGCTTCCCTATCCATTTGAAAGTGTCCAAAACCTAGTCAAACCCAATTACCCATCCGAGTTTTTCCCAAATCCAAATTTCCCTTTACTAAATAAGCTTCTATTTGTGTTTTTATACCTATTCACAAAAAAAAACTCTTAGTTATGATTGTCACCCGCAGAGGAGCACAAATCATGGCGGAAGAACTTGCAACCCTCAAAACCAAACTCAAATCATTGGATGAAAAATTTCTCAGCCTCCATCTTCAACATTCAGCCATGAACACTAGGTTCTCTTCTTCCAGTAATTTTCGTGGGCCGAAGCTTGATTTTCCTTGCTTCAATGGTAATGATCCGACTGGATGGATATACCGAGAAGAACAATATTTCAGTCTGCATAATACTTTTGATTTCCAAAAAGTTCCACTTGTATCCTTTCATTTGGAACAGGAAGCCCTTCAATGGTACCGTTGGTACATCAAGGCTCATGACGAGCCAAAATGGACAGATTTTTGCCAACTCCTTTCGCAACAATTTGGTCCTAGTGGTTTTGATGACTTTACAAGAGCACTCACTAAACTTCGCCAATTTGGCACTGTGAGAGAGTATTAGAAAGAATTTGAGAAACTAGCCAATCACACCGAAGGATTGTCTGATAAATTCTACAGGAGTTGTTTTATCAATGGTATTAAGGATGAAATCTGCTCAGAGGTTAAAATGTTCTATCCCAACACAATGATGAAATTCCTAGGGTTGGATAAGTTGGCGGAGGACAAGATCACAACCCAACAACGCTCCAAATCCACTTTTGTTCCATTCAAAAATATGGTTTCCCAACGACCTCCCATCATGCCAACACCTCGCACCACTCCTATCAAGCATTTGTCTGAAGCAGAGATGTGAGCACGTAGAGAAAAAGGGCTTTGTTATAATTGTGATGAGAAATTCACTCAGGGACATAGATGTGTTGAGCAACAGCTCTATCTCTTAGATGTGGATTCTCCGCCTACCTCTGAACTTGGTGCAGAAGCTCCATATACACTGGATGATCAGGTCGACATTCAACAACCGCCTGTTGACCCTTCGTATCCGGATGACCACCCAAAGATATCTCTCCATGATTTAGCCGGAGTAACCACCCCATAAACAATGCGGGTCAGGGGTTACTTCAAGAAGATCCCTCTTACAACACTCATTGATTCTGGTAGCACTCATAATTTCATTGACCATCGGATCGCCAAACAGGCTGATTGTTTTGTCCATCCTTGCTCCAACTTTGAAGTCATGATTGCCTATGGGGGCACCTTACCTTTAAAGGGAAAATGTCACAATGTGCGTATCTCTCTGGAATATTATAACCTGTGCTCTGACATGTTTTCCTTTTCCTTAGGTGGATGTGATGTGGTTTTGGGCGTTCAATGGTTACGTAGTCTTGGTGCCATATTATGAAATTTTGTTGAAATTTGGATGCAGTTTTCAGTCAATGGGAAACAACACACATTTACGAGCTTACAACCAGGGTCTCTCCCCATCATCAGTTCACATCGCCTGGAAAAGATCCTTAAGAAGAATTCACATGGTGTCATCGCTCAGCTCCATTCCATTTAGATGCAACCATCAACGGTCTCCACTACTTCCTTGGATAGATACGCAGGTGTCTTTGCTGAACCAGTGGGCCTGCCGCCTTCAAGAGACCTTTCTAGTAAGAATTTAGCTGCATCTACATATGAGAAGGAAAAAATGGCTATTTTGCATGTAGTACAGAAGTGGCAGCCATACCTATTAGGGAATTATTTATGCATCAAGACTGATCACCAGAGTCTGGAAAATTTCCTGGAAAAACGATTCTCCTCCCTAGCACACCTGACATGGGTTATCCAACTCATGGGTTATGCCTATACGATCACTTACAAGAAGGGTAAGGACAATTTGGTGGCGGATGCTCCTTCTCGCACATTTGATGACCCAGTTTCTCTTACAACTATTTCTCGGCTTGTTCCAAATTGGTTGCAATATGTTCAACAGGGCTATGTCTTCTATGAACTCCATGCTTCTCCATCGGCAGGTCACTCTGGGTTCCTCAAAACATATGACCGGAAATAATGTAACTTCTTTTGGTAGGGACTGAAAATAACAATTCAACAGATGGTGGTTGATTGTGATACTTTCCAGGTCAACAAGGGTGAAACAACACTCCTTTCGGGACTGCTTGAACCCTTGCCCATCCCTACATAGATTTGGACAGTTATTTCTATGGATTTCCTTGAAGCGCTCCGGTGGTATAATACCACATCTAAAATGACACCATATGAAGCAATCTATGGACAAGAACCACCAGTTCTTCTTCCATACACCCTCAGTAGTTTCCCAGTTTATGCAATTGACTCGGTTCTTCAAAACCATGATCAGATTCTTCTCATTTTGCAGGACAATCTTCACATGGCAAGAATTCGAATGAAACAAGCCGATCAACACCGTTCTGAGCACACTTTTCAAGCAGGTGATATGGTTCTTCTTCGTCTACAGCCTGCCAAGAAATCCTCCCTGAAACTCAAAACGCGTCAGCTTCTCTCTCAATCTATCACAGAGGTATTAATTCAGTGGCACAAAATGCAACTCGAGGATGCTACAGGGGAACCACTCCTTCAGATTCCGCATCAATTTCCACATCTAAATCTTTGAGGACAAAGATTTTTCTAAGGGAGAGGGGATGTTAGGAACCCGTGTCAACCCTTCTCTTTACTTTGTTAGTATATTGTTGTTGGACGCATATGCTTTGTAAGTCGTCCCATAGTATTTGTTGATCCATAGTTTGTATTAGCCCATGGTATTGACCCATAGTATTTGTTGATCCATAGTTTGTATTAGTCCATGGTATTGACCCATAGTATTGGATGCATATGCTTTGTAAGTCGTCCCGTAGTATCATATGTTCCACGGTATTGACCCATAGTATTGGGCATAGACTTAGTATATAAGTGTGTGTTGAGTCCAATGAAGGCACTGTGAAGTTATTTGTATTGAGCTTGCTCAAAGGAGGTTTCCCCCTTGAAGTGGCCTGCGATTAATAAAAATATTCTGTGATCCCATATATTGTGCATTTTATCAATTAATTGTTGCAGGTTCCTCACAGCCAGACATTTGGTGGTAGCCTATCTTTTCCTGTCGCAAATTCTCCTCTGGTTACTATTGCGACATTTACTGGTTGACTTCTTACCTCAACTGAGATCTTCTGCACGTTTTGAGTTGGATTCTGGTTCAGGTTCAGGTTCGGGTTCGGTTGCGGTTTTGGTGCCATCTTAGTTCGCCACTTTGCAATTAGCTGGGGACAATCTTCGACGGTGTGATCAGCTGTGGGAAATCTCTATGATAGTGTCCGATCTGCCCACAATTACAGCATGTGATCAGTCCTCAACCTCGACCAAAGGTTCCTCCTCAACCAAAACCTCCACCGCAACCACTGTGACATCCTCCTCTCAGTCCTCCTCGATGTGGGTTGAACTGTCACTGATTGTATTGCAATGGATTGTACTGTGGCTGATTATACTGCGGTTGATTATACCACGACTGATTATACTGTGGCTGCGCTGGATGCATGTATGCCTGTTTTTGCTCATCTCCCTTCATGCAGTAAGTATCAACAGTCCTTTCTTGAAGCAAGTCATATGCTCAACAATCTTTCTCATCATGACCGACATATCGACAAAAGTTACAATACAGATTAGTTGGCTTTGACACAATCTTCTGTAAATACATGCATTCCTTCAAGCGATGTCCTCTTGTATGGAAAACTCAGCACCAGGGCATTCCTCCTTGACTGAGCGGATTGGGCGCACCAGACTATAGATACTCGCAGAATTTAGGACACTGATCTTTATGATGCCCTTTGGACTTGTGTTGGCAGGTGGTTAGGATGGGTCATTATCGTAGCACCACGAGCATTGCGATACCGCGAAAGGCAGAAAGCTGAGTGCAGACGATGATATTTTATGTAATTTTTGGTTAGTTGTACCGCAGTATGCTGGTTTTTGGGTCATTTGGACCACAATAGATATATTTTGGGTCATTTGCTTAAAGTGTCGGTTAGGAAGTAGTTAGAAAGTGGACAAGCAATGTAAAGGCGGAAGCCTATAAATAGATGTAGGATTGTAAGTGTTGAATCATCGGGGATCGTGTGTCTTAGATCTGGAGATATCTGTTGGATCTGTCTTTTGCGGAGTATGAGCTGAAGACTGAATATTTCGTATCTAGGTTTTTGTGGAATTAATATGATGTGATAGAGTTATTGAGCAGAATCCTTGTGTTTCCATGTTATCTATGATAATGCATTTTGCAATATGAATATATGAATCATGCGATGTTTCCTTGCTGCGGTTAATGCTTTATTGTTATATCTGTCACAATTATGACTTGTTTTGTTGAATGATGCCATGAATATGAATAATTCCTGAGTTAAATTCTTAGATCTATTCATAAATATTGCAATAAGTTGGGTAATTGAGCTGCATCATCCTCCTTCATTCGGCGGAAACATGGTTCCGTCGACTCTCCCTTGAACATCTCGGGTGAGACCTCGTTTTCTCTGTAGGTGTTGTTGGACGAGGTAAAACCTATCTGGGCCGGTGCTCAGGGAGATCGCGGTGGGTTGGTGTCAACAGTGTTGGGAACCCCTGTTGACTGGTTTGTGTCAACAAATGGTTTTGTTGCCGGGACCGTGTGCGAAGTGACGGGAGGATATGTGGCACCCGACGAAACCAGAGATCCAAGATTGGTTTGACCTAAAGCTGCAAGAGTTCGTTGAAAAAGAAAACAAAAACCTTGGGTTGACGACAGACTGGTGGTTAGCGAAGTATATTCATGACGGTCCGCATGAATGTTTTTTCTGCGAGTTCCCCATCATCCTGTACGAGTGGTTAGCGAAGTTGACTTTTCAGAAGAGGAACTTCCAGGGTGGTGAACCAACAGCCTGGACCCCTGAATTGATCCAGGAGCTACAGGAAGTCGACAACAAAGCGTTGTGGGCTTTCAAAGTTTGGCTTGACAGCATATTGGAAGGCTATATCATTGAATTTGCGGTTAATACGAACAAATCCTATAGTGAGTTTGAAAGATATTTCTTCCACGGACCCCGGGGAAGGTTTTTGTTGTCACTACAACTGTCTATTAAGATGCTCATTTGCGAAAAGGGCATATTGAAGATGCATCTTGATCAGTAGAAACCATGGTGGGCGGAGGCCGTGGGTGCTGCGACAGTAGGGGGGCGGTACATGGACTAGTAAGGGGTAGATGGGTGCAGGTCATGATGAGACCGTAAGTGAAGCCGAGGAAGAGAGTGGTCTTACAAGGTTAGGAGCAAGGTTTCAACAGGAAAAGAGGTAGAGGACAGGAGAAGGTCTTGCTGCGATCGAACCACAAGGCCGTAAAGGAAGACCACACGGGATGAAGTGACCTCACAGTCCGGACAAGGACAACTAGGCTATGCCAAAGATAGAGGCAGGACCAAACCCCAGCAGTAACGTTCCCACACCTCCGCTCACTATCTGTCAACCGATAAGAAACACAACTTCGACACCACCGTGTCAACAAAACTTGATTGCTAATAGTTCAACGACTGCAGCAAGGAAGCCCAAGATGGCGGGCGAGGATGGAGGGCGAGAATACGAAGTTGCCTCTGTTCCATGGAAACGGAACAGATAATCCTGAACAATACTGGTTCTTATGTGAAGCAGTATGGACTGTAAAGCAGATTACTCATGATGATGCTAAGAAAGGACAGTTAGCGACAACTCTGTGAGGTCATGCATTAGACTGGTTTATGAAGTTTGTTTTAGTCCCTACAGGAGCTCCAGAAAAGACGCTGGACGATATCAGGAAAGTATTGATTGCATAATTTAAAAAACCCAAGTCTGAAGCATAGTATATTATAGAATTAAAAGAGATTCAGCAGTATCCCAATGAAACGGTGTGGGATTTTGACCATCGATTCAAAACTCTGATGGTGAGGGTCAGCTTTGATATGAGTGTTGTCCAACACAAAGAATGGTTCATCGCAGCATTGCTCCCACATATTAGTCTACCGTTGATGCAACAAAACATTACAACACCCAGTAAATCCTTGGAAATCGCAATGCGGTTAGACGCGTCACCGATCGGGGAAAACGCAGCTGGGATGTTACAGATTCAGACACAGCTAGCTAACCTGACCATATAGCTGCAAGATCTTAAGAAGGGAAAGGAACAACGAGAAGAAGTTTGGTGTACGTGATCTCGCGGAGAGGGGCATACTAAAGATAGTTTCCCAGAATTCCGCAATTATTTGGTTTCCGGGTCACCGAACCCGTTGAATGGCAGCGGTATGTCGTGGTGTCGCATCTGTCAGGTATATGGGCACCGCCATGAGGAATGCCAATACATGCAGAAGATGGTCACTAAACCGATGAATCTGTAATGTACATTCTGTAAATTCGTGGGACATGAAGACAAAGATTGCCGTGCATACGCTTTGCTTCAGGAGAGAACGTACGATGCATTCTATGTGAAGGATGACCAACATGCTGTACAACAACCACAACTGCATACACAGGTATCCCAACCGCTACCTCAACCGTAGGTGCAGTTTGTACCGCAGCAGCAACCACAACAGTTTATGCCGCAATATACTTCGATGCAGATGGCTCCACAATAGCCACAGTACGTTCAAAAACCCCAGTATGTGCAGCAAGGGCAAGGCATGCAACCGAATCCTATGCAGCAATAGTTTAATCAACGACTGTACCAACAACAGGGAGGATTCCGTGGAGGATTCCGGGACGGACGTGGTGGAGGATTTGGTCGCGGAGGAGGACAAGGAGGTCGGGAAACTGTTCAGTGTTATCATTGCGGGCTATGGGGACACTACTAGCGAGATAACCCGTAGTTGCAGATGCAGTGTACGTTTTGTTTTGTTACAGATCACATAGTGGAGAATTGGCCCTAGTTGATTGCACGATGGCAAGCGGGGAATGTTCCGCAACTACAGAACCAGAACCAAGTGTAGCAACCAGTGCAGAATCAAGTGCAGCAACCGGCGCAGAATCAGAACCAACGTCCGAATCAGAATGCTAACCAAAATGTGAATCAACCTGGGAATCCACCAAACTAGACCTAGGGAGCGACTATTGCGACAATTTCAGCGGAGCCAAGGCTACAAGATGGTGCTATCGCAGTTATCACTCGCGGAGGTGTGACAACAGGAGAGGATAGCATGCATCCACTTATTCGGTTAGTAGGACATAAGAAGGTTTCCTTTGACATCGATTTTGAGCGTGATGCATTCGTTCAGGAACGACGGGTGATAGAAAAGGCTCAAGGTAAGGTCATTGTCTGTGATATGCCTCCTGTTTTTTATGCCACTTCAGAGGCTGATCCATTGCGGTAGTCCGGAACCTTGCAGAAATTATTTGAGAGTTGTTTATCGCTAGCAAGGGATCCTGATGCTCTTGCTGAGATTGAGGGGTTGTTGCAGCGATCGGCCAAGGGACGACAAGAGTCGACGGTCAATTCCTTATAGTGGCAAAAGATAGGTAAGGAGATGCGTATGAATATTCAAACTGGAGACTATGACGTTGATTCAGTTATTCTGGATCTTGGTTTGGATGTCAACATCTTAACCAAGCAGGCCTGGCAGAAAATGGGGAGTCCCATGTTATGCTGGTCTCCCATACTGCTTTGGCTGGTTAATCAAACCAAAGTGACACCGATTGGGAGAGTTCCACGGCTGGTGGTGGACATTGAGGGAATGAAGACATATGCCGACTTCGATGTCATCGAAGTAGTTGAAGGGGGAAGCTCTTATCCCGCGTTGCTGGGGATTGGATGGGATAATAATAGTGGAGCAGTAATCAACTTCAAGAGGCGGATGATGACTTTTGAGAAACGCGATCTCAGAGTTATATCCCCGTTGGATCCGGCTGAAGGACGCAGATACATTGAACCAGTGAAGGATGAAGATCCTCGTGGATGGGACCATGCATTCAACATTTCAGAAGATTATATTCATTCGAATGCCAATGGTGAGCTTTGTTGGCGCAGTGATAGCTCTGCGTCTTTCGACTTAGACGACGCTTTAGAACATTGGCAGAATTGCTTGCATGAGTGTCGCTCCGCAAGTGTGGGTTGGTCACATAGTCATTATGCCACATTGCGACTGAAATGGTTACATTACCAGTATACGAAGGGCTGCCCGGCTTGTCTGACTTTCTGGCGGTATTCAAGGAAAATTTTTTAGAACCATAGCGACTGCTGGCATTGGAGGAGTCACTGAAGGCTGCTCTAGCACGTTGCTGGGAAACACATAAGAAGTTGATTGCAGGCTGGCCGTAGTCTCAGCGATTGATGACTGTTCGTTTCGGCTATACCGAAGTTTACCACACAGGGAAATATGATGGTCGGAATGACCTTAGCAGTCATTTGATGGAGTGTCAGACATTGTGGGCATCGCGACCAAGAGATGAGTGGGTCCATGCCTTTCTCCATACTTTGGACAAAATGTCGCAATCATGTTATACTGCATCTGAATTGCGGGGAGAAATTATGACTTGGTTGGAGTTGATAGTTTGTTTTACTCATACGTTCAGCTTCTCGGATGCCAACCCGAATGTCCATAACACGTTGCAGCTCATCCGCGACGCAATTCTGAAGGTTGTCCCAGTGGCATATCCTGTGGATCCACATACGCACTACAAGATGCATTCTATGATGGAATGTTATAATATCAGTGGTGGGCCAGAAGATAGTGATGATCCGCGGAATGTCAATATTTTGGAATTCGAAGGAAGTCGCGATATTGTCGCACCTGATGCACCAAGTGATCCGATCAGTCAACCGTTGAAGCTCTGAAAGGTTAACGTTGGGACAAAGGACAGTCCAAAGTTCGCGAATGTTGGGGATTATTGGGATGATGAGATGATGGGAAAGGTTACTGACTTGCTACATGAATTCCAAGACCTATTCCCTATGATTTTTTCGGAGATGAAGGGAATCTTGGGCGATCTGGGGGAGATGAAGATTCCGTTGAAACCAGATGCTAAGCCAATCTGGCAGCGACCCTATTGAATGAATCCACGCCATAAGGAGAGGGTCAAGGTAGAACTTGATCACATGTTGGATGCTGGTATTATTGAACCTGTTGAAGAGTCAGATTGGATCATTCCTATGGTGGTGCAGGACAAGAAGACTGGCAAAGTGCGCATTTGTGTCGATTTGTGGAAGTTGAATGACGCATGCTTGCATGATCCCTTTCCGACCATGTTTACTAATGAGGTGCTTGAATGCGTGGGAGGCCAAGAGATGTATTCTTTCACGGATGGCTTCTCTGGCTATCATCAGATCCGCATCGCGAAGGAAGACCGCCATAAGACAACTTTTGTGACAAAATGGGGTTGTTTTCAGTACACAGTGATGCCATTTGGACTAAAGAATGCACCTGTGACATTTTCGCGGGTTGTCATTGTTGCTTTCCAGGATTTCATCCAGAAGTTTTTGCAGGTGTACATGGATGACTGGACCGTCTATGATTTGATCAGCGATCATCTGGAAAATCTGCGGTTGATGTTGGAGCATTGTCGCAGCATCAAATATCGCTGAACTTGAAGAAGTGCATCTTCTGTGCACCATTTGGAATATTACTGGGTCACATCGTGTGCAAGCAGGGTTTGTTAGTCGATCAACAAAGATTGCACTTATTCCGAGCTTAACACCACTGACTAACGTCAAGCAGTTGAGAGCGACGTTGGGACACACTAGGTATTATCTCAAGTTCATTAGGGGTTATGCAGCGATTACGACCCCTATGGAAAAGTTATTGAAGAAAGACGCGGTATTTCAATGGAGCTCTGAATGTCAAGATAGTTTTGAGACGTTGAAGGCTAAGATGGCTTTAGTGTCGATACTGGTGTTTCCAGACTGGAGTAAGGAATTCCATGTCCATGTTGATGCATCATTGATCGCACTAGGTGTGGTGCTGGCGCAACCAGGGGAGGGGGATCTAGATCACCCCATTGCTTTTGCAAGTCTCAAGCTGTAATCCACAGAGAGGAATGATACCACTATAGAGCGGGAAGGCCTGGCGATGGTCTATGCACTGCAAAAGTTTCGACACTACTTATTGGGAGGACACTTTAAGATGTTCACAGACCATTCTGCATTAAAATATCTGGTCAATAAGCCTGTGTTGGGGGGAAGCTATGTCGCTGGCTACTTCTGTTTCAGGAATTTAATTTTGAAGCGATTGTGAAGCCAGGACATTTGAACGCAGGGCCAGATCATCTGTTGCGGATTGAGACAGGAGAGGAGCCAACTAACATCGAAGACGGGTTGCCTGATGCGCAACTCTTTAAGGTTGAAATAGCCGATGGCTACTACGAAGAAATCATTCAATTTCTGGCGATAGGTACTGCACCCAAGGAGTTCACCACTAGTCATAAGAAGCAGTTGGTGGTCAAGGCTGCATATTTTCAGTTAATTGCAGGCGAGTTATACAAAGTAGGATCAGATGAGATATTGCGGCACTATGTTTTGCCTCATGAGCAAGGGAAGATTTTGTTAGAAGCGCACGCAGGAGTGGATGGGGGGCACTATGGCAGTCATGCGACTGCCAGGAAGGTGCTTCATGCGGGGCTCTGGTGGCCCACGCTACACAACGATGCAATAGACTATGTGTGGTCCTGCGATGTTTGTCAAAGAACCGGGAATCCCTCCAGAAGGGATGAGATGTCGCTGACACCTCAACTGACACTTTAGCCATTTGACAAATGGGTAGCGGATTTCGTGGGACCAATCAACCCACCTGGGAAGCGCACTGGTGCACGATACATCATCATGGAAACATATTATTTGACAAGATGGGCGGAGGCTACACCAGTCATCGATTGCACCGCTGCGACAGCAGCGCGCTTTTTATTCGAGAACATTTTCACTCGGTTTTCCTGTCCGAAGGTATTGCTGTGCGATTAGGGCACTCACTTCATCAATCGTACCGTTAGCGCATTGACAAAATAACTACATATACAACACAAGAAGAGCACGCCATATCATCCACAAGCAAATGGGACAGTAGAAGCATTCAACAAGGTTATGGAGCACGCGCTGATGAAGGTGTGTAATGCAAACCGCGACGACTGTGATATGAAGATCCCAACAGTCTTGTGGGTGTATCGCACCACATGTAAAAGGCTAACGGGCCAGACACCATTCAAGCTGGTATATGGGAAAGAAGCGATTATGCCGATGGAATACATTGTTCCAAGTCTGCGCATCGCGGTGGCAACAGGTATGGATGATGCAGTGGCATTAGGTGAATGTCTAGCGTAGCTCGTACAACTTGAAGAAGATCGCTTTATTGCAGGATTCCACCAAAGTGTGGAGAAGGATCACCAGAAGGCTTGGCATGATCACCACATCAAGAATAAATAGTTTCAGCAGGGTGACTTGGTGCTGTTGTATGACAGAAGTTTATGAAGCATCCGGGAAAGTTGCAGATGCACTGGATTGGCCCATATCGCGTTAGTAGCATTACCTCAGGAGGGGCAGTTCAGTTGCAGCAATTAGACGGAGTGATGCTCCCAAAGTTGATCAATGGTAGCAGGTTGAAGACCTATAGGTCGGGCTCGGAGCAGCGTGATTCCTGAGTCGCATCGGCAAAACAAAATAAATAAATAAAAAAAATTTGCAGGAAGGATCAACGGCAGGATTGCGTGCTGGAAAAATCAGAATGCGCAGGTAGAAGTGCTTTCATCGCAGTATTGGGAGCAGGTTCGTGACAGTGGCAGGGTCGTGACTGAGTCAAATCAACAATAATTAACAATAAATGCCAAAAGTTCCAGATAGTTAATTACCGGCACTTGTTCGAATGATGAGCATTAATGGCGGATCCGTCCGATTGGATGACAGGATCGACGGTGGATTTGGGTCATTAAGACAGGATTTGGTCCGAATTAATGCATCATTTAGTCAAGATTATGAGGGATCAGGTTTGGCGCTATAAGAACTGGCCGAGGCTAGTTGGAAGGCACTTGTTCATAATGAGTGCAGTCAGTTGGCCACTGTTGAATTGTGCAAAGGGGAGTTGTGTTGCAGTGTGCAGTTGAGCCGTGTTGGGAAAGTTGTTGAGTGGGTAAGCTTGATCCATTTGTTGGCATTACAGGGATTAACTATGGCATGTTGGGTGAGCCGGAAACAGTGGAGATATCCGGTGAAGCCGAATCCCCCGTCCTCGCTGGTAATATTGAAGAAGAGGTCAATCTTGTGCAAGAAGTTGCTAACATGTCAGTGGGATCATCTTCCGTTGTGCGCCAGAAGAGGGTGGGGACGTAGCCTAGCTCCCCGCGGCCAGAGAAGCGGTTGACCCGCTCCACTGCCCAAGTGTCGGAAGGGGTCCCGGAGGCAAGCCCATTGAGCTCTGGTGTTGTGGAATCCGTAGTCCAAGCTGGCGTCTCTACTGCGGATATCCTGGGCTACCGACCTCCATGTCGACCGGGCATGCTGCCGAGGAATCCCACGAAGAACCAGCGGTACCAAATCAAAATGTTGGTGATTCCACCAGGTATGAGCTGCACCACCGACATTTTCCTTGCGTTGATGCAGCTGCAGTACGATGATCATGATTTGTTGGCACTGGAAGACGTTATGACGGAGCCTTTTAAGCCACGAGCATCGATGCAGGTTGGACCGATGCCACGCATTCCACATGACTGGGCGCGCGGTTTGGAGAAGGCTGGGTTGTTGGGGTTGATCAACCTACCACACTTTTGGTGGTTGACGGAAGCGAATGCTTGCATGAAACAGTTGCTGGCCTGTTTTCATGGCGGCATTCTATGATTGGACAGGCAGGTCACTATCATAGTGGACTTGATTTCTGAAATCACAGGGTTTCCCAAGGCTGGGGTTGACCCATCGCAATATTTTTAGGGGAAGAAAAAATATAAAAAGCTTGCGGCCAGGTTGCGGAAGCAATATAAAATGCAGAAATATTGACGGGCATATTGCCTAGACACCATCAACGAGCCCGCAGTTAAGATTGGGGCATGGATCTTGGCTACCAAGATCGTTCAGAACACCCGGCCCAACCAAGGCAACTGAGGGGTTTTCGCATGCGGAGAACTTTGTGCGGAGAGCGTGCAAGTAAATTGGTCCTTGTTTCTGCTCAACCAGCTGACGGAGGATGCGTTGGTGGCCTAGGAGGGACAGCGACCATTCGCATACAACTGGTTGCTGATCCTAATCGTGCTTTTCACCTGGATGGAGCCCGATGAATATCAAGGAATGGAGGTGGATGCTGTGGAAGATAAAAAGGGGGCATGCTACCACAACTTGTGGTGGGTGCAGGAACCAGAGCGCATCAGGGAGTGCGCAACGCAGTTTTGGCTCTACTGGGAAGCATTGCAGGCGGCAGCGGAGTGGCTTCCGCGGCTGACACAGACAACAATGGAAAAGTACAAAGGGATCGCCTAGTTTGTGATTGGACCGCACAGTATCTATGTGCAAGCGTGACGCGATAAGGATCGACAGTGGTTGCAGACCCCTTATAAACTGTCAAATGACGACTTAGATGCGATCATTGATGAGTGGTCGGTTGACTAGCGAGAACCAGTTCTTTAGGCGGAGGAGTCTGCGGGAATACCATCAGATATTCCGGAGATGGACCAACAACAACATGTGTCAGACCAAGAATCATCGCAGACCCCTACGGATGACGACCGCGAGATCGAAGAAGGCAGGACGAAAGGACACTACGACCATGGGACAATCAATGGGATCCCCCTGTCATCGGAGGCACAGCTTGGCCGACTACTCCTCGCTATAAATAATCCAACCATTGTAGCGGCTCACACAATGACGGTAAAGACGGATGAAGGTTTCCATGTGATCACTGCCCATTTGGATTCCTTGTGCGACATTGTTTTGAAGAAGGCATCAGAGGGAGCACCGGTGCAGGAAATTGGCGCAATCGACACTGAGCCGTGGGTCAGGAATGTCGATATTCCCTTGATTGTGATTGTGAATGATAATGAGGCTTTGAAATCCTTGCTGCAGCCGTTAGAGAAATTAACCATCAACATCAATGCGCTGCCAGCGAAGGAGTTAACAACTATCCAAACGGTCTCCAGCCGGGAAATGGCGGACATAATGCATGAGATCAGCTGTAAGTGCTTGTGCTTGCAAGAGAGTTAGGCAACTGCTAAGGGAGCGGTTGAAGAGTTAACCAGGAGGGCCGCTACAATGCGACAGGCCGTGGACGAGTTGGACGTGGACATCAAGAAAGAACGGGCTAAGAAAGCTCGAGTGATTGAAGACTTGAAGAAGGAACAGGATTGGTTGATGGTGGAGAAAACCACCCTGTGGAACAACAAGGTGCAGCTGGAGGAGGCCGTTGCTGAGGCATATCAACATATACTGGAGCCAATAGAGGTATTGGATCTGGTCGAGCGAGCACAAAAGCTGGGAGCTGCCATCACCCAGTTGCGGGCAGAAAATGCTACCTTGTCTCATGCACTCCAGTCGGCCACACCAAAGGAAGTCATCACAGCGTGGAAGAGCTCCATCGAAGACTTGGCGAGTCAACTTGGCGAGTTGCAACAAGAAGTGCTCAAGATCACTGCCGAGACCACACTATTTTGGGGTAGCATTGTTCAGGACGAGCCTCTGGAGCAGCTTACCAAGCTACGACGTGAGGCGAAAGAACAGTTGGCAACATTGAAGACATCCATGCGCACGATGCCACCAAGTGTGCAGGTATCCAAGTCGACAGAACTCAAGGAATTGAAGCAGCGTGTCATTAAAGTGGAAGAACGTTAGAAGTGTAAGTTTTAAACCTTAATAGTGTAGTAAAAACTCATACAGATTCTTAAGCATCAACAAAAAATACACAATGGCACACGCATAACATAGAGATTTTCACCTAGAAACCCTTAACCGAAAAAAACCAACAAAAAACTTAGAGCCGCACAACTCCTTTCATTATATGTTTACTCAACCATTTACAATACAATATATGGTATTTCGCAACATCTAAAACCCTAATTCGTTTACCCGAAATTAGGTTACAACCCTAATCCCTTTACCGGGATTAGATAGAATAAAATGGGTCGAAATCGTGGTCTACACGTAGCCACCATGTGAAGAGATATAACACACCCAACAAGAAGCAGCGTGCTGCACAGTTGGATGAGTTCCAAGACCTTGGAGTATAGTTTAATGCCGTGGTTGACTCTGCGCTGCAGGCGGTACAGGAAGGATGGAAGAAAGTTGATGCGACCTGGTTGACCATCCATTAGCACAGGAATTAACTGAATGCTAGGAAGTCGTCGCCACAGTCATGTAACAGTTTAGTGAAATCCGCCAGCAGTACGAAGACTTCCGGGTTAAGACAACTGAGTACACCATGTCCTGCTGACGTGGCTCGAGGGCGAGCCACAAGATTTTGTTCGGGGCTTGTTGGTAGGCGGTTAGGATGGGTCATTATCGCAGCACTGTGAGCGCTGCGATACCGTGAAAGGCGAAAAGTTGAGCGCAGACGATGATATTTTATGTAATTTTTGGTCAGTTGTATCGCAGTATGCAGGTTTTTGGGTCATTTGGACCACAATAGATAGATTTTGGGTCATTTTATTGAAGTGTTGGTTAGAAAGTAGTTAGAAAGTGGACAAGCAATGTAAAGGCGGAAGCCTATAAATAGATGTAGGATTGTAAGTGTTGAATCATCGGGGATCGTGTGTCTTAGATTTGGAGATATCTGTTGGATCTGTCTTTTGCGGAGTATGAGTTGAAGACTGAATATTTTGCATCTGGGTTTTTGCGGAATTAATATGATGTGACAGAGTTATTGAGCAGAATCCTTGTGTTTCCATGTTATCTATGCTAATGCATTTCGCAATATGAATATATGAATTATGCAATGTTTCCTTGCTGCGGTTAATGCTTCATTGTTATATCTATCGCAATTATGACTTGTTTTGTTGAATGATGCCATGAATATGAATAATGCCTGAGTTTAATGCTTAGATCTATTCAGAAATATTGCAATAAGTTGGGTAATTGAGCCGCATCATCCTCCTTCATTCGGCAGAAACATGGTTCCGTCGACTCTCCCTTGAACATCTCGGGTGAGACCTCATTTGCTCCGCAGGTGTTGCTGGATGGGGTAAAACCTGTCTGGGATGGTGCTCAGGGAGATCACGGTGGGTTGGTGTCGACAGTGTTGGGAACCCCTGTCGACTGGGTTTGTGTCAACAAATTGCATCGACTACACCATACCTCTTCACGAACGTCCTTCCCTTTTTTAATCTTGTGTAGATGAATAGTCAAGTTTTCTAGCTGCGACTGGATCTGGTTCATGCCAATCCTTGTTTGTCCAATCGGCGAAGCTTCAAGCTTCATCACAAGTTCCAAAACCTCCGCCTAAGATAAGATATTTTGTTGCATCAACGACATCCGGATGTGTAGTATCAACCCTGCAATAAACCATTCCTTGTGCTACACATTGCTCATCCCAAAACTAACTTTAGCCATCATAGTTTTGAACCTCTAATCAAAATCCCATACCGACTCATTAGGGAATTGCTTTATCTCCTTCAATTCTGTGATGTACCGCGATTCTGATTTAGGCTTCTTAAACTCGTCGATCAACCTAGCTCTGATTTCTCCCATATTCTTCTGTGGAGGCCCTATAGGTACTTTTATAAAATTCATGTACCAATCCAATGCACGACCTATGAGGGTCATCGCCAACTGTCCCTTCTTGATAACTTCATCTTGTACTTGTTTTATTGTCCACACTGCTTCGCACAAGAACCAATATTGCTTGGGATCCTCTATCCCATTACCCTAAAAGAGAGGAAACTTCACGTTGTCACTCGCCATCCTTGGTTTTCTACCGGTGTTTATAGATCCACTATTATTATTTCTATTGTGACATGCAGGACAACACTACGAAGAGCTTGTGTCTCTTCCTCCAAAGTTTCACAAAGTGCACGGGGTTGTGGGTACGTTGTAGCATTGGGTTTGTCCTTCCTCGGGTTCAAGGGTAGCACGGTTGCCCTCTTTGTCGTTGTAGGGTCGCTTAGTCCTTTGTGGCCCTGCTTTGCATTCCTCCATTCTAGTCACACTAGGAATCTATATCTCTCTCTCTATCTCAGTCCTCCTCTTTTTCTCTGGCCAGAACCTCGCCCCACTTCTCAAGAGGCCACAATATTCCACAACTTCCCTTAGAATTTGGTCGTAGCTCATTTCCATCTACCCTGCATCATTCTCTCAAAACCACATCTTCCCAATACCCACAACCTCCGTGCACCAGAGCTTTACTCGTCAAAGTTCATCTTCAATATTCCCTTTTCACAAATGAGCATTTTGATCCATAATGGTAATGCCAATAGGTACCTTATTCTGGGTCCTTTAAAGAACTTCCTTTCCGCGTCACTGTATGATCTAACTGTATCAACATCAAAATCAGTAATGTACCCTTCCAAAATGCTATCCACCCAGACGTCGACAACCCTTGAAGCTTTATTGTTAAGACGACTCAATTGCTGGATCAGTTCCAGGGTCCAATGCTCTAGCTCACCCCCTTGGAAATTCTTCTTCTGATAAGTTGGGTTAGTCAACCATTCATACAACAATATAGGAAACTCATAGAAAAATGCCTCATGGATATCCGTATAGATGTACTTTTGCAACCACTATTCTGCCGACCATCCAGGGTTCTGATTTTCTTCCTCAGCAACCTCTTGCGTATTTTTGTTGAACCATTCCTCGATATTTGGCTTTGTCGGATGCCACAACATGTCCTCTCTTTCTCGCACTAGGGTCCCAAAAATGGAACCATTTGTTGACACAAATTTGTCGACAGGGGTTCACTTCACATAGTGTCAACAAAGCTCGAAACAAACACCCATAGATATTGGCCCGGAAAGGGTTTATCCTTTCCAGCAACACTCGCAAAGCAAGTGAGGTCTCACCCAAGGCACCTAAGGGGGATGTAGGAACCAAGATTCCGCGGGTATAAGAGGACATGCATAATTCATAGTTGATCACATCATAACTCAGAGATCGACATTGTTAGCAATTGCATAATAACGCCATCATCACATACCGAGACATATTAATCAGATCTACGTAGTACCATATCATAGAACCATATTTAACAGATCTACGATACATATCATAACCGTAGCATAACAGATCTAATCATAACTGCGACATAACACAAGTAATCATAACTGCGACATAACACAAGAGAGACAAAGTCATGGATGAAAAATTCCTTCTCATTAAAAGAAGACTTCATACATCAAATCCATCTTATAAATCGCAAAAATACAGATCCGCAGAACCAATCCTCAATAACTCAGATCAATGTCGATACAAAGATGAGAAGAAGATACAAGATCAGATCAAAGATGCCCCTAAGGCTTACAATGCGACTCATATTTAGAGGCTCAGTGGTCGTTACAAAATTGGTCCACTTCGCAAAGTGGACATATATTAACCACTAAGTCTAACTAACTCCTACTAATCTTTAATTGTTGTGCTCCACTTTAACTGCTTTTCTCCTCTCCGCGATCACTCTTTACCTTTGTCGCGGTCCACTTTGTCGTTGTTTGTACCAAAACTTCTATGAACCAGTCCCGTTCCAACAACCACATAAACAACACATAACACACAAGATTTTTAATTGGAAACCCAAACGAGAGAAAACCACACAATGCTTCTTTATAATGAGAAATAATACATTCAAGGAAGCACCAAATTCTTGTGTTTACCAGCACCAACTGGAAGGAAGAACCAACCCCCTGGTTTTACAGGCACCAACTTGAAGGAAGATTCCACTCCTGTGTTTTCTACAGTACCAACTGGAAGGTTGTGCTAACACCCTGTCTGCTTTGTTTTATAGGACCAACCTGAAGGAAGCTGCAACTCCCTGTCTCCTTTCCCTGTTCGACCTTCCTGATGTCCCATATATCTTACTACCTTACTAAAATTCAAACCTGTGCACTTCTTCAAATATTCTGATGATAATTTTGTTGTGTGTCACTTCGTATGCAGACTGTACTCTGTCACTGTGCTGCATACATCACTTGACTTCTCAAACTTCACAACTCACACTTCTTCTGATGAATTACTTCTTATATTGTGTGCTCTGTTGATTCCGCAGTCTACATTTCTTGTTAAATGATCTATTCTGTGTGATTGCATTGATCAACTGATACTGTGCTTTCAATTGATAGTTTGTTGTTCAGAAATGAAGCATTATTATCAGAAGGAACTGCGCACTTTCTGATGTGTCCGTTCTAAATAAGTGATGCAATCTCTCGGATAATCTGTGATGTCCTGTGCATCAAATAATTGGTCCATTCATCTTAACGGACTTGTATCATATCATCTGCATCATGATGCGCCATATTCTGTTGTTGTTTTGTTATTGCGCATCAGATGGAGTTCTCAACTTTGCACACTTTCACTTCTGTTCATATGCATTAGCTATACATCTATACAATTTATGTTAAACTTCGGTTTTGTCTTTGTGCTACTGTCTCTACAACATCGGTGACTATCGGTGTGTTGATTGTAGTATTGTCCTTTGAAACATCAAGCACTTGCACATTCTTCAGTATTTCTCCCTTTCAATATTTTCCCATCCGTCACAGATCTACAACATCATTTTGCACATCAGCAAAACTTCGTTCTGCAACATGTGCGTATTCTGCTCTTCACTAGATCATATGTTCTTTCCACGATCCCCTTGATGCCCCAAAAAATAAACAGAAACTTGCACTTGAAGCTCTTATGATTTCACTATAAAGCTTAGACATTAACTATAAGGGACAACACTTGGAGATATAAGAAGTGATAATGCTGACATGATTCAGGAAGGTCCTGGTCTTGGAAGGGAGGGACTTTTGTTGATCCATACCAGATAAGTGCCTGAATATGCACCCAATTCAATTTCATTATCCGTGAAGATGCGGAGGCCCCAACGGCTAGACGGTCAGACTCCGTGCACCTTGACTATACTTTGCAATGACTACTACCTCTTACGAATGTGTGAGATAGGTAGGTAGAACTATAAATCCCGGAATACCACTCTTTCGCCTAACGATGCCCTTAACCGCTTGCTTCATTTATACAATACGAGCCCATAGGACGGACCTCCGAAACGATCTCCAACTTGCATCTCTATTTATACATGTCCTGCAAGGATTGTATGTTCACAAGTTGGTCGTGGCATCCCTTCTTCCATACTTCACGGATTGTGTATATGCCGCATGTCATCATTTTCACTATTGATGTATCAAGCGCGCTCAAGGTCCACAACTTAGTGGGACTTCACACCTTGGCAGTATACCATTGCGCTCTTGATGTAACATTGCCTTACCGTATGTGCGCAATCTTCTACTTCATATTGAGGTGTCTTTGACTTGTGTTGTACCAACCCTTGTGGGTAATGCGCCCTTGGTTTTGATACTTTGCAGGATCTGCGCATACTCCAACATCTTCTAAGTGGGTCTTTGACCCTTGCCACTTCATCACTTGTGGGTAATACGTACTTGGTATATTGATACTTAGTTGATTTCGTGCATACACGAACTTCTACTTGGTGTGACTTTGTATTATGTCTTGTCATCACTTGTGGGACTTGCACACCTGCTGCACCATCGGCTGTGGAATTTGCACATATATGTCTTCAACCTCTGTACCCTTCTAGGAAATCGTGCACGTTCCACTTACTAAAAACATCTTTTGATTGTTTGTGCTTGCGTGCTTTCAATAATGTTCAACCAATAACAACTCGCGCACTTTAAACCACTAACTAAGCAGTGCCCAGACTTGCTTGCACACTTGCACCACTTGTTCAACCAAATCCTTGGTTGTTTGAACACATGTACCATTGTCCAACCAATTCCATGGCTGTTTGAGCACATGTACCATTGTCCAACCAACTCCTTCAATTTGCTAGCATGAGAGAGTATGACTTGGTGGACTTGACTTTTGCGCATTGACCACATGATATAGGATACATTACTTGTGTTCCTCCTTGAACTGTATCTTCATGATATATATCCTTATGATTTCTTCAAACTCGATATGCATTATATATCCTTGACACGCATCTTCAGACATCTTCAGAATGGATGCAGTATCTAGATATACTCCAAAGTTGCATACATATCTATCACCTTCACTACTTGCGCATATGCTTTTGATGTTCATGCTCTTCTTCATCTTGCGCATATACTACTTCAAAGTGGCTTCCATATACTTCTTCATACTTCCGTGGGAATGTTATATCCAGTTTGACTTCAGCTAATATCAATGAATTAGACTGAATCAATTGACATCTTCTTTGACATCAATGAGAGCCAAACACTTGACATCATCTCTAGTTGACATCAATGGAAATCAATGCTCAACAACTTGAACCTTGGTCATGTTATAGGGAAGGAAGACTCTCACATGATCATGAGTTTACGGAATTTCATTTCTCAAAGTTCCACTACAATAAAGTTGGCTAGAGTTATCCCTTCCTTAAACATTGCTAAAAATTGGTATTTCTTCCTAACCTCGATGAATATTCAAATTCGTCTTAGATAACTCCACAACATATCATATGCTTATGTAAAAATTTTGCAGATGGGTTGGTGAATGACGGATTATGAGATGGCACATAATTGGTAGTTTTCTACCATATCATATGCTCATGTTACAAGTTTGCAGATAGGGTGGTGAATGAGGGATTATGAACTTTTTTTTGAGATAACACATAAATGAGAGGATCTAAGAATATTGAAACAAGATTTCCAAGCTTTACTTAAAAATGATATGAAAATGCATGAGGATGCCAGTCAAGGGATTCAAATGTACTATGAAAAATGTATCTAAATTTGTCGAATGCATTTAGATGTGGATTATGGGGACATGGGTAGAAGGCCCAATAAGAAAGTGAAGCGGATCTAGAGTTTGGGATGATTCCTAGGAATCATCAATCTCAGTATCATGAAACTCAATGACTTACAACAATCCTCTAAGGATCTAGTAACTAAAGCATATATATGCATCCATCACCTTCTCTCACATATTCTCAATCAAAAAATATAATAAAAGTGGTTTTTAAGTTGGAAGCATGGCTAAGAAAGGTGAGTTACCATGGCATGGGAAACTCATCAAGAATAACATGCACAAGGACGTAAAATTGTCCTTTTAGCGGGTATGAAGGATATTTGGTGTCATTTATGAGGGAACGAGGTCGAACCATGGATGTGCTTCATAGCTCTCTACCCTAGAAAGGTATAATACATAAAAACATATCTTCATTCTAAACAAAGCTATGGTGGAGTGAGATGGAAGTACTTTGTGCCAATTAATCGAAGGTGTTTAATTTGGGAGGTGGGGAGAGATAGGATGAGGAAGTTTCTCATCATATGATGCCATAAGACCTAGTTTCAGTGTCATTCCTAATTTTACATTTTCCTTTATCGTTCATCGTAGTGAATATGGCCTTGATTGAAAGCTTAGAGAGGCAAGAATTATAAATTGAATAGTAAGTCCTATTTTGTGGTAGTTATATAACCAAATTAGAAGCAATTCTACGACAAACTAAAAATATAAAAAGAGCAAGAAACAACGAGGGCACCTACACGCCCAAAGGGCGATCACATGTGCAAATATTATACAATGGAGGAAATTGTGTGTAATAAACATCAAGATCCAAACGATGAGGTACATTAAAGAGGTGGAAAACCCCTATTTATAACAAAAGAGAGAAAATGACCCTGACTTAATGCTCATATCACTAGTCTGAGTATTTAGACCTATACCACATAAAGAGGTCTTCTTACAAATACGACATTATAACAAAATCATGAGTGAGAACAAAAAATAACTCATGTACATAGATTCTAATACCCACTAAATATATTGTGGTTAGGTACACCACATGATTTCTTCCTAAAATAAGGGATTTCCCCTCAAAGCTAAACTTCAAGAAATAAGGATTAATGTTGAAAATTTGAAAAGACGCGTTCTCACTCTAAGAAAGGTCATCTGGTATAATTGCTCCAAAAAACAGGAAAATCAACATCATATTTGCCATATATTGTGGAAAAAACCATATTTTGGCCTCCAAAGTGATATTTTATGGATTTGTATGAATAAAATAGGGCACACTTTATAGTCTAAGCCTATCTAAGAACATATAATAAATTTTGAATCTCAAATACATATTTCAAAAGGTGTTATTTCAAACAAATGAACTAAAACACAATTTTATTTAAACCATAAAATGAGAAAGGGAAATATCTTCTTTCTGTCCTTCTTAATAGATTGTTACCTTGGATATTGATGCATTACAGCATCTACGATCTTGGTTGATCTCCCAAAAAACTATATACTCCTATGTCGCTTCCCCTTCTGGCAGTACCTTCCACTTGATATTATACTCATAAATTTTCCTTCTATAGAGTTTTCTCACCCTTACCTCTAGAATACCTTAGGATCAAAAATAATTTTATGTTCCCTCTCTATTAGTGGAATCTTTATTTACATTACTACTTCATTACTGGCATTTTTCTTTAAACATGAGACATGAAAAACATCATGCCTCAATTGTCCCCTTTTGGGAATCTCTAGAGCATAGACAACCTCCCTAACTTTTGCTCACACCCTGTATGGCCTAGAATAGGCTAATGCTTATTCTTACCTTATTGTTGTAAATTGGTATAATTATATGGATGTAAAAAAACAAAGAACATTTATCCAAATATGTATTGTCATTTTGAGTAATGTCAACTTGCTTCATGTGGTAACTGTTTGGTTTTCATTGACAAGTTGTCCTTGAGGATGCTAAGGATGTTTTGCATCTCTTGTGGAGTATCAACAATTGCAAGGAATCTAATAGTATAATTGAACAAGTCCTTAGGTGATGGGGGCTTGTAATACTTCTATATTTGGGGTCAAATTCTGATATTTTGACCAATGTATGGAGAAAAAAAGTTATTTCTAACATCGATTTTTAGTTAAATTTCATGAAATCATCTTCTTCTTTTTTTCTATATTTTTGCCTCTAATAAATGTCAATTAATCAATGCAATTGGAGACACATTGACTAATTGATGTCATTGGAGTCAATTAATCAACGCGTAGCTGATGAAATCAATTGATTAATGCCACTAGAGTCAATTAATTGAAATTCCTTATTCCTAATCAATTTTGAGAGAGTAAAAAAATATTGTAGCGGCCTTGCACTAATTAAACAACACTTATGGTAAAAAAAAATATTGGGATGAATACCAACAAGTATTTCATACTTTTTGTAACATACATATTTTTGATGTTTTTTAAAAGGCAACCATATTTTTTGTCTAACGAGTTGGGATTAAGCAACATATTATAAGTTTAAATGTTTTGTTACTTTTACATGGTTCAACTTATTATGCTCCCCATAATCTAATTTTGTATTTATTTTGTAAATACCAATTAAATTCTCTATATATGAAATTCTTTGAATGTATGGTTGTTTCACTAATGCTTAAGTTGAATTACTTGAAATGTATAGAAATGTTAATTAACACTAACAATGCCATCGATGCATGCAATCAGGTAGTGGATGCCAAATCACTAATAAAAAAATCCTTGGCTCTCACCATGGATATTAGTCTTCTTGAATGCCATTATTATATGCATACCAACAATCATAAAAAAACCATATCTAGGCAACCTAAACTTCCTTCAATTAGTGATGGGAAATGTTATTGCCCTTGCAAGAAATGCAAGTACTTACAAAGAAGAAGAATTAGGGAAATGTTATTGCCCTTGCAAGAAATGCAAGTACTTACAAAGAAGAAGAATTAGTAGGTCAACAACTAAGAAATATTGCTTATATTTTGGGAACCCAGAAAGTGAAACAAAATTTGTCCCAAGTGGTAAGATAGACGCGACATGTTTTTCTTGGTTTTTAAAAAGTTCAAAATGTTTTAATATTTAGATACTAATTATACTTATTTATTTGTAATTATAAATAAAGATATACCTATTTGGATTAAAATTAACAAGGCTGCAATTGGTTAGACTACTTGTCCTCAGTCGACTTTCAATATATAATGGACATCATGCATCCTTGATAATGAGTCAATTTAACATATTTTGTGGAAGAAAATTGGGACAATACTGTTGAATTAATGTAACTTCGAAGAATATTCTACTTGTATTATTCCTCCTTCGGGAGATGTCTTTAATGTACAAGGTCATGAGGTAAAACCTCCATTGTAAGTCGGGTCATTAGTACCCAAAAGAATGTAATATAAATATTATTTGAGTCTCCCTAGAGAGTTCGACCCAGTTAAGTTAGTGAGGTTGACCTAGTTAGGTTAAAATTCAAGTAAAAGGTAAAGTATAAATAGAGAGTATTACTCTCTCATTTGTACCATTCACTCACTCAAGCATTGCACTAGAGGAGAGAGGAAGATTGTGAAGGAGGAGGAGGATTGTACTTCGCTCTAGAGTTTGGGTTTTGTCTCTCTTCTTTGTGAGACTAATTTTTGGGCATTGTACTTTGGTAATCTATATTGAGGAAGTTCTTGTTGGGTTTTATTCCCCTTGAGGGTTTCCCAGGATCAATTGTTGTGTACCTTGTGATTGTGTGCCTTTCAGAGATCCTATTTATGCTGCTATTATTTTGAAAATGTATTAAATGCTAATGAAGTAGGAATCTAAGTTATTGAAACATATAATCTTAACATGGTATCAGAGCTAGACTGAAAAGAGCATCTCTCACTAGGCAAATCTCTCGCTCCTTCTTCGGACAAGAAAAAATAGGGCTTTCTACTGAAGAGGAATTTTGGAGTGCAAGTGACACTGGGAAGTGCACCTCTCCAAGGCACATATTTTGGCACCAAGATCTAAATTTTTCAGTGGCTAAATCTTCCAGAAATTCAAACCCTAGTTTGACTTTGGACCAGAAAAACCAGAAAACTAGAAACTGTAGTCCAAAATTTCGCAAGTCCAGTTTCAGTGGTGAAATTTTGGATTTTTCAGAAACAGACTGTACCAGCACACTTGCCTCTGTCAAGCGCATATTTTGGTGAGTTTGTTTTGCAATTTTGAGAAATTTTAATTTTTGGTCATTTTTTGCTCTCCGAGATAAGATGGCCCCAAGCACTAAGCTTGATGACAAGTTGGAAGGCATAGAAAATTTTCGTGCTTGGAAATACATAATTGGACTCATTCTAGAAGAGAATGATCTTGCAAAGTTTGTTAAGGAAGTTGTGCCAGAACCCATAGAAGCTGAAGCAAAGGAAAAGCTCAAGAAGGACGTGATTAGAGCCAAGAGGATCATAGTAGATTCCATCAAGGATCACTTGATTCCTCAAGTGTCCTCCAAGAAAACACCTAAGGAAATGTTTGATTCCCTATCAAGGATGTATTAAGGAAATAACATTAATCAGAAGATGAATTTGAGAACCCAATTCAAAAGTACAAAGACGAATTAGGGTGAATTATCCAAGAATACTTTACAAGGGTTTCTCAATTCAAAGAACAACTAGAAGCAAATGGAGAAAACCTTGATGAATATGAATTAGTGATGACCGCTCTCAATGGTATTACTAGACCTTGGGATTCTTTTATCCAGACAATGTGTGCAAGAAAGGAGAGTCTACAATTTGAATTTGTATGGGAAGAATGTGTTCAAGAGGAAGCTAGAGTGGCAAATCGAGAAGCACTACTCAGAGATGATGATCAAGTTCTAGCTACCCATGCTAAAAGAGGAAAAGGGAAATCTCACTACAAGAAGGAAACTCTTAAGGAGTTTCATCCTCCTAGGAAGTTTCATAAGTACAAGAAAGGAAAACACAAGCATAAAGACTTCTCTTCTTATCAATGTTATTATTGTGATAAATGGGACATATTGCTAAAGATTGTCCAGTAAGAAAAGAAGAAGGACTAAAGATTTCGGACGATTATGCTCAACAATCCTTCGACAACCTCAAACATGCCATCACTCATGCACCCATGTTACAACCATCGAATTACACTAAGGATTATATGCTTTATCTTGCTGCTACCACTTCCACTATCGTTATGGTTTTGGTACAGGAAGATAGTCACACCCAGGAGCATGTCATATACTACCTTAGTAAGGGTCTCAATGAATCTGAAACACAGTATTCGCATGTCAAGAAGATAGCTCTTGCAACAGTCATTGCTGTACAAAATTTCAGTCATTACATCCTCCTCCGCACTACCACGATCATCGTTGAATCTAACCTCGTGTACCACGTTCTTACGCGTCAGGTACTAGGGGTCAAATATTCGCGCTAGATTGTGATTCTTCAAGAATTCAACCTCCAGTTTGAGAAGGTCAAATCAAAGAAATATTTGGTTTTTGTGGAACTTATCTGCGATCTGCTTCGTGCTGATAAGGAAATTGATCCCATGGATTCTCTCCCCGACGAGTCTTTGTTTCTTATCAGTACTTCTGACCCATGGTATGGAGACATCACATTGTATGTCCAAACCCAACGCTTAGGTCCTCAACTATCTCATGATGAATGCCATCGTGTCCATCACCACACAAAGTATTACCTCATCATTGGTGACACATTATATCGTCGTGGTGTCAATTCTATCCTCCGACGTTGCTTAACTCATGAGGACGTCAAGCATGTATTGAATGATTGTCACTCAGGGGCATGTGGCGGTCATCATTCTGGGATGGATACATCCTAGAAAATCCTACGTGGTGGATACTATTGACCTTCCATATTTAAATATTGTATTGAAGTTGTCAAGAAGTGTCCTCCTTGCCAACTTTTTCACTATAAAAAGTGCTCAAATCTCGCCCCATTACATCTAGTTATTGTCGTCGGTCCCTTTTCCAAATGGGGCATCAAATTCATGCACTGTAAGCCTACCTCAACCGATGGGAATGGTTATGTTATTGTCGCAGTCGACTACTTCACCAAGTGGGTCGAGGCTATGCCTACGTACAAAGAAGATGTCGAAAATGCCGCACTCTTTATGTTCAATCATATCATTGCATGATTCGGAGTCCCTCAAGCCATCGTTATTGACCATGGATCACATTTCCAAAACAAGATGGTGGATGAACTAAGCACTAGACTGGGTTTTCGACATGATAACTCAACTCCCTACTACCCTCAGTCAAATGGAAAAGTAGAGGCCATTAACAAGGTCTTTAAAACCATGATTCAACGTATGGTGGGAACACATAAGTACAACTGGTATACCATGCTTTTTTCATCCCTATGGGCATATAGGACCTCCTTCAAAACTGCAACTGGTTCTACACCCTTTCAATTGGTCTACAGACTAGAGGCGGTATTACCTATCTTGTGCGAGATTCCGTCACTAAAACTCGCTGTCAAACTTTTACCAAACACCACTGCCGAGGAAGAACGATTTCTATACTTGGAAAAACTCGATGAAATCCGTCGTGATGCATATTTGGCTAATGAAGCGCATAATAAACACATCAAGGCCCAGTGCGACAAATCAGTGAAACCTCGTATCTTCAACGAGGGAGATTTGGTACTTCATGCATTTGCTTGGCTCAATGATATACTTTGTGAATGGAGGAAGAAGAGGGAACATAACTGAGACAACCCATCTAACGCACCTCCATGTTACACATAAGATGATACATATGGGTCGAACTAGCTCCAAGGTAACACAGTGGACGACTCTCTATCCATGCTAATACGCCAGTCATTCAACATATGCGTTGATTTTAATTAACGTAGCCAACACTCACTGTTGTGATTTCCTTAGGCAGGCCCCTCTGTATAAATATTCAACTATGGTAGGCCGAACATGTTGAATCAGATCCATGTCATGGGTTAAACTGGGAATTCATTAAATATTACTCAACTTTATGAAATTACTAGCTGGGTTGTTCGCAACACTATCCATTTCATGACATTTAGGCCACCCATTTGACTAAAATCATGCTACTAAATCATTTCCTGAAAGCGTGGGATTCACTTGAATCCAAAATCGGTTTGATAGTGTTTAAGGTGCTATAGGAAAATAGGCATGTGCAAAATTGTCTTCTTCCTCTACTGCAAATGGCTAGACACTTTCAGGTTGATATAAAGTTTTGGGTGATTATATGCCACAAATATGAGACAAAAAAACCCATTCATAAATTGATTCTTTGTTGTCTTGAAAGTGAAATAAATATGGAGAATCGAAACTGCATCTATGCACTAGTTATCCATGCTCTTGGATCTCATCAACAAGCAACCCTGAAATGATGCCTAGAGAATACCGATAATTGTCTCTATTCACAGGACTATCCCATAATTATCCTTTTGTCTATTGTTAAACCTGTGGGGATCGAATGTTCAAATTATTCTCATTAATCAAATCCTCATTCTAATTTTTATTGTTTCTATGCTATAGGTTCACAGTGATACTCCTTATCTATGAACAAAAACACAATAGAAAACCTGGATCAAACCCTGAGATCCAAAGTGAAGATGTTCTTCTTTGTCATAAACTAGGTTCTTGCCATCAAGGATCCACAAATGCAAGGGATTTCATTGATATTATCAACAACCAAGACATTATAAAAACAACATCCCATATCCACCAGTGAAGGGAATCATCAAGATTGAAATATACTCTAGTACTGCTAGTGAAATAGATTTGCTTTAAGAAGGCCTAATGGGAGCCAAGAATGCACAAAACCATTAGTGTATGCCCTTTTTAGTATACAAAATTGAGTAATGATACTAATGTTCATGCCATGATGCTATAGGATCCATTGAGGTTATGTATTTTACTAGAGCATCTTATTTGTTTATTTATTGATCTCATCATCTCTTATAATGCACCGCCCTTTGATATCATCACAAGTAACAATAATTCTCAGAAATATTCCTCTAATATGTTGTTCTTGATTGTCCATTTAAAACACTCAAAACATATATGAAAATGTTATCTCCAACTCAACAGTTGCTTCAAACATATCTTCAACTTCATAAAAACCCCCCCATATTGAAATAATATGCGAGAAAAAGACACCATCTTCCCTCTGCAAATATACCGCGTTCTGTTGATAAGCATATTTCCATAAGCATACAACACCATAATCAAAGGTAATAGCACCTTCAAACAGTTTAATCTCTGCTCATGATCCAGATAAGTAGCCTGCCAAGATGAAATGATGTATTGCTCATAAGGATTTTCTACTCCATCTATCTCTATTTGTCTTCTCACCTATTGAAGAGGATTTTTCATCATGAAAACCACAAAGGAACCTATCTGTACCAAAAACAATGCCTTAAAGCTGGAATCCCAATTCTGGATTTTGAGATGAGAGAGAAAATGTTTGCACCCAACACTTGATTTCATCCATAAACAGTGGCTGCAACTTCAACTTTCTCATAAGCACCATCTTATTTTGCATCCCAAACAGAAGCTCTGCTTAGTCTTCCACCTCTACATTAGGGCACACACATACAAATATGGGGGTAATAGGCTGCAAAGGGATGAAATGACATTGAATTGATTTGAATTGTACGTTGGATGCCAAATATTTGTGCTATTGTAACAGTGGTAGAGGCTTGTATTATTGTTCCTACTTTTTTAATGGCTGGGAGTTTCTTTGTGAATCTATCATCCATTGTGGAATTCCTGGACTAGAGGCAAGTTTAGTCTACAATTATATATCAATGACAAACTAAAAAAGCAAAACAAAGCTAGAGTCAAAAGGTTGTAGACTTGTAGTAGGCATTGATAACAATGGAAAATTGATAAATACTACATAGAGAGATACCGCATTGGTTGCAAAGGGATTAAATGACATTGAATTGATTTGAACTACGTGTTGGATGTCAAATATTTGTGTTGTTGTAACAATAGTATAGGGTTATATTGTTGTTCATGCTTTGTTGATGGCTTAGATTTTCTTTGTGAATCTAACCATTATGGAATTATTGAATTAAAGGCAAGCTTAGCCTACAATTATATATCAATGAAAAACTAAAAAGGAAAAAATATAGTAGAGTAAAAAGACCTACCTATTGCACCAATAAATCGTTGTTTCCTAGAGGATTATATTTATTGGTGCATCTCTCAGCTAAACTAAACATAGTTTGTGTCATAAACCCAAAATTGCAATATCTTTTGCAAAAAATATTGGTTTGCATCCTTGTTTTGAGGATTGTGATAGATCCTCACAAGCATAGATCACAACATAGGTACAAGCCTCAAGCGATAATGGAAATAAATCCAAGAGCCTCATTGTCTAGTTCCTATGGATTGATATGAAGATGCAAACCATGGATGAAATAAAACACAATTAAAGTTAATAGTAAAATTATGTTTCATCAATCATATAATAGAGAAAAACACAAACCCCCATAGGGATTTTTTGAATCAAAACTAAACATAGAAAAATAAAGACCCCAAGTGTTCATTCGAAGAAAAACCAAATAGGCAGTCCACCTATTATGCACATGACACTAATGCAAACACCCAAAAATTGACTAGCACTGCATAAAGGGATACTAATGTCACATTGGATGCAAAGGGCCGAGATGAAAATGAACTGAACTAACCTATTGAATGTTAAACAATAGTATAGGATTATATTGTTACCAATAGAACGCACTCTTGCACAAAACATAAACAACTCGATCCCATCAAGGATAAAATGGTTGGCGAAGGAACTTCTAAGATGACATATGTTGTTAACCATCAGAATATCGATGGCGCGGGCCTCTTACATGCATATTCTCTTCCAAGTGATAGGTGCATAGGTGTATCTACATCTATCATGCCCTCCAAGCATAAATATAAGGTGGATATTTCTAGCATCGAATTAGATCTAGACTCTGTTCATGTTTTGGAGAAAGGATTAGGGTTTGCCATCGCACCCAGAAGAATACCAATCGATGACATTATATGCAATGTGGAATTTTGCATTAAACACCTACATGAATGTGTTGCATAAGAAATTAGGCAAGAAGTCTCCTTGACTCTCAAGTGTGACAGACCTCCGGCAAGAAACCTAAGCAAGAAGGAGTATGAAGCATTAAGAAAACTAAGATGCAATAATGATATTGTGATCCTTAAAGTAGAAAAAGGAGGTGCCACCATAGTCACTTATGGATGCAGTCGATTACGCTAAGAAGATGCATGAACACTTGGACATGAGTGGTTGTTACAAGAAATTGTGCAAGAATCCTTTAAATAGGATCATGAAGGAGATGACTGGCGCCATCAAGAACTCTTATCTAGATGATGACACTAAGAAGAAGCTCATTCTCAATTGTCCACTTATTTCTAGAATCTATTGCCTTCCCAAAATTCATAAGACTAATATTCCCCTCAGACCCATTGTCAATAATATTGGGTCCCCAACCTATCTTCTGGCCAAATCCTGGAAAATATGTTGAAACCCATGGTAGGTAACACAAACTCTTTTATCAAAGATTCTACCTCTTTCATAAAAGTAAGGATCTCAACGTGAACGAAGAAGACATCCTCCTTAGTCTTGATGTTGTATCTCTTTTCACCATGATCCCTGTCACGTCCCCTCCCATCATTCCCAACCACAGAGGAAACATGACTGACATTCCAGGGCTTATTTGGTAAGCTTAGCCCCATACATTACTAAGAAATTCATAATAAATAAAAACTTCTGTGTGCAAATTCATACTCAATATAAACACAACGGAATTAAATCATATTTGCACACACACAATTTCATCATGCATATAACAGTCATCAATTATCATACTGCATAAAACAGGATGCCTTTCATTTCATCGACATGAACAATTATCGTTCAGAATTAACACATTGCAGAACACATAATGCATATAATTTAGACCCAGAGAACACTTATCTTTGAGATGAAGCTGTCCAAACAACTGGCTATGTGAGAGCAACGTTCCACCAACCATAGATCTCTGTCCAACCTATATTCTTTTAGCTGAGAGATCACCCCCGAGTTGGGTTGTGCATCTATTAAGGAGGAACTAATTGGGCTCACTCATAGCCGTGGTTTCACTCAACAGTTATGCTAAGCCAACACATAGTTGGGTTTATCAACCATACAAGAGACAAAGGAGGGAAATGCTAAGCCAGTGAGCTCAACCACATAGCTACATGCATCTCAAGATAATTCAAATAGTCAAGGCACCCACAGTACCTACCACACCCAACACAAGGAAGGTCCCCTTCTCCGCTGCACAATCCCTCAGGTGTCCCTTCCCTCCAGTGCTCTTCAGAATGTGCATAGAAAGGTCCAAGCTGCTAAATACTTGAGATTCCAACCTTCACTCGGTTTATTAAGCATTCCCAACCTCTGCTCAGTCATTCACACTTGGAATTTCTCAATTCGGTGATCAAATAACTCAATCCCGTCATTGGAATTATGGACTATGAAAACTGAGTTTTTCTATGGATTTCGGGGTATCTAATACTCTCAAATTCGCCCCAAGGTTCATATCTATGGATCCCCCATTGGATTTTATTGTCAATACCAAATTCTGGGCGTTTATGGCTCTTCAAAACGTGGGTTCTTGCAAAGTTGCGATTTCTGGTTTTTCTCACTGCTGGGCATGTGTAATGGATGCAAACTGATGCTGGGATGTTCAACCTTGGAATGGGAATGAGGAAGAACCAATTCCCATGAGGTAGAGTAACTCGTGGTACAAGAAAAACAGAGCCCATACCTGCCATATGAATTTCTGGGCTGCCCATGCTCCATTGAAGCCATGGACTGAATTCTTCAACAACTTCCTTACAACAGAATTAAATTTCAGCATGGAAAGTCAAATGGGTTCACAAGATGACATTTGGCAGCATATGGTTCATCCCCACAACCCCCTCACCACTCCCTAGTGGAATACACATGGCCCCTTCTCATTCGTTGCTTCCATAGCCAGGTTTGGTATTTTATTGCAATATCAAATATTTACATCATTTAGAATATTCCATGGCTAAATAGCTCATGGATAATAAAATATCAAATACTTGTTCATTTTAAATAAAATACGAACATACACTAGCGGGGCCTTGTCCTTGAGCTCCACGCTAGGGAAACATACATCGCATGTATACAATATTTACATTAAAAACCAATATTTCATAAGGGCCAAAATTGGGGTATTACAATCCCTATCGACAAAGCTATAAAAATAATAGAAGTCACTAATCCTCAAACTGCTATGTTGGTTAAAATTTGTCTTAGATCCACTTTGTTTAGTTTCCAAGGTGTGCTATATGAACAAACATGTGGTGTTGTAGTTTACAACCTTTACATGGAACATTGGGAAACCAAATCCCTCAATTTTTATCCCTTAAAACTTGATTTGTGGGTCATATATGTCGATGACACCAATGTGAAATGGCCTCATGGAAAGGACAATCTCAAAAAAATTATTGATCACTTAAATAGCTAGTGCAAGCATATCCAATTCACCATGGAATTAGAGGAAAATAATTCCATCCCTTTCTTGGATGTTCTCATCTCTAAGAAAGAGGATGGTTCACTTGCCCATAAAGTTTTCCGCAAAAGACTCATATTGAGATTTACCTTCATGTTGACTCTCACCATCATCCTTCCCAAAAACTTGGTGTCATAAACACCTTGTCCTCCAGAGCTCTACGAATATATGACATTGAACACCTTGATCAAGAGAAACATCACCTTATTAGGAGTCTTTAAGAGAGAGGTTATAATAGATGGAAGGTTGAAAAGGAATTTCATAGAGTTGGTAAGAACCCTAGGCCTAGTGAACAAAAGGTTTCCTCATAAGATCATAAGGGTTTACTCCCTTATGTTAAAGGAACCTCTGAAAATATTGCTAGAATCCATCATAAAAATCATATAAAGACTATTTTTCAACCCCCTAATACCATCAGAAGCCTTTTCAAATATGTCAAAGACCCAGTGGACCCTCAACTTCGAAAAGGTGTATATCGCATTCCTTGCTCATTGGTTTGTCTTACATTGGGGAAACATGAAGATATTTCTAGGTCAGAATCAAAGAACACAAGTATGACATTATGTACAATCGTGTCAAGACCTCAGCCTTAGCAGATCATTCAAATAAAACCAATCACCGTATTTGTATTGAGGATGTTAGTATCCTAGTCCAATAATACCACTTATCCCAAAGACGTGTAAGAGAGGCTATGGAGATTATTAAGGATAATAATTGTATCAATAAAGATGATGGTTTGAAACTTAGCAAATCATGGCTCCCAAATATTTATCCCTTATCAAGTAAGAACTCGCCTTTAAATTAGCTCCCTTGTTGCATTTTCTTCCCTCCCTCCCCTTCTTTGGTCTTCTTTCTTTCTCCCTTACTCTTCTATTTTTATATTTGTCTCTTTTCTTTTTCTCCTTGTTTCATTTCTTCCCTTTATTTCTTGTTGTTTCTCTTCATTTGTTGTTCTTCTTTAATTGTTTTTCTTTAGTCGTTGATATTTCTTTAATGGTTTTGTTGTCTTTCTTTCTTTTCTTCCCCTTATTTATTTCTGTGGTTTTTAACTTCTTTTATTAAAATTCATCTTTGTTGTGAAATCTTAGTAACTTATGTATTCATTATGCTTATAAATATTTTTGTTTCTTGCTTTGGTATATTGCATCCCCCTAGCCCTTAATTCCTTTGTTTTCTTCTCCCTTTTCTTCTTATTTAATTCTCACTTTTTATTCTTTTTAAATTAACTTATTAATTTATTATTCCTTTAGTAATGTCTTATCTTTTAATTTGTTTGTTCCTTATCTTATTAATTTATCTTTAATCTTTCTCATCGATTTGACTTTTATATTTTTAAATCAATTTTGTGCAAGCCGACTTGTTCCCTTAGTCTTATTTCTAGGGTTTGTGATGAATTTTTAAATAAATTTTTAGGTTTTATGTTCTTTTCACTATTTATATATTGGATAATTATCTATCCTCTTTGCATTCTTCCTTTTTCTCAGATCTTGATTTCTATATCCTTCCTTGTCTTGATGATGGATCGCGTATTGCAGATCCAAAAGGTCAACCTAAATAACTCTTAACACAGTAGACTCGAAAGCCTTTAGTAACGATTATATTGTTGTTCCTTCTTTGTTGATCACTGAGAGTTTCTTTGTTAACCTAACAACCATTGTGGGATTCTTGAACAATAGGCAAGCTTATCCACAATTATATATCAATGGAAAACAAAATACGCAAGAAGCTTCTAGAGTCAAAAGAACTACCTATTAGACCAATAAATGGTTGTTGCATCTCTAGCTAAACTATACATAGTTTTAGTGTCATAAAATTCCATGGAATCCCAAAAACGCAATATATTTTGCTTACAAGGTTAGTTTGTATCTTTGTTTTGAGGATTGTAACAGATCCTCGCAAATAGATCCCAACACATGAATGAGATTCTAAGTGATAACAAAGATAAAGCAAGAGCTTTATTATGTAGTTCCTTTGGATTGATATGAAGTTGCAAACAATTGATGAAATAAAACACAATTAAAGAGTAAAATTGTTCTTTATCATGAACAAAATAGAGGAAAATAGAGACCCCCAAGGATTAATCTCAAGAAATATTAAACATAGAAAAATACAAACCCCCAAGTGTTAATCTAAAGCAAATCTAAACATGTAGTCACCTATTAATGCACATCATGCTAAAGCAGCAGACATGAACAATTTCTCAATTTCTGAGCATGAACAATTTACAAAGAATTCTATATTTGAAATATTAACAATAGCTTGAAAATTAAATATGTCACTAATGTGAGCATTGTTGTGATTAGAAGGCAACAATATTGTAAGCATTGTTGTGATTAACAGACAATAATGGGAAAGAAGATGGGGCTTAATAGTTATGGCCAACAAAAGTCCTATGAATTATCGTGTAAAGGGATTGCTAATTATGCCTATACATGTTCTATAAACACAACCATTTAGAGCATTTTATCCATTATAATCCCCTTTCTACTAGCATCAACATCAATTATTATAAACCCCACCTATTAAAGCACGTATTGCTAATGCAAACTTGAGCAATTTCTCGATTTCTCAGCATGAACAATTTACAAACAATTCTATATTTTGAAATATTAACAATAACTTGAAAAATAAATGTGTCACTAATGTGAGCATTGATTGCTATGATTAGATGCCAATAATATTGTAAGCATTGCTGAGATTAGGAGACAAAAATGGGAGGGAAGACGGGGATTAACAATTATGGACAACAAAAGTCCTATGAAATACCATGTAAAGGGCACGTAAAGGGATTTCCAATTATGCCTATATGGGTTCTTAAGCACATCCATTTAGTGCAATTTAACCATGGATTCCACAAGAAGAACCTTCATGAGCCTCACACATCGACACAAGAAGACTTCTCACCATTGCATACATCATATCTTCTCCATGATGAAATTAATTCATTATTTTATCCTAGAAAGACAACAAACTAATAATAAAATTGCTGGGAGGGGGAAGAAATCAATGATTATAACCCCCACACTATTAGCATCAACATCATAAAACTACTAAATCACTGAACTCCCATTGAATCTATTAAACGCACTCTCCCTGAAAAAATTGATAATTTGAGCTATAGTAAAAAAAAATTTGGTCTTGTCCTTGGAGCCTTCAAGGGCATTAGAAAGAATTTCCATCCTCAAATTCACCTCACTAATATGGAATTTAAGGTATCGAATTGTAAATTATCTACCATACTCCATAAACTATGTTATGTTAGGTCAGATATGTAGGTCAATGGAATATGCAAAGTTGTTAAACAATGGCATTATTCATTTGATAGCTTAAGCATTCATTCAACAAATTCTAATGGAGTACCATAACTGACTAAAAATAGTTCACAGATATACCATTTTCCTAGTATGTTCAACAGTCTATGGAAACTCTATTTGTTAATCTCAATATTACACTATAGGTCTCACAAAACTAGAGTTTCTATTCAACACTTGTCTTTTTTGTTTTTCTAAATAAATTTTAAATGGATAAGTAATCTTAGTGATTTCAATGACATTAATTAATTCATACTCCCTGTATTTTTACAAGTATAAAGGAAACCAACTTTTAGTAGTCAACGTGGTATAACTATGCAGACCAAAGGCTATGCAAGCTTAGTTATTGAACACTTGCCAAACATAGGTGATTCTAGCTTCTCTAAGCCCTTTGTTTCGCATGACTTCCAAAATATTATTCATCATAGTATCTACATATCATACATGTAAAGCATCCTTCGCATCCTTTGTTGGTTAGACTGTCATATCTTTCAATAGATTTATTGCAGTAGATTATGAACAATCAACTCAGATCCTATGTCAAAAATATTTCCCATATAATTATGCCTTGAAGGGATCACTAAAAGTTGTAGTTGCACCAGTAATATTTGCACGTAGTGCCCCTTCCCACATGCATGGCTTCTTGTACATAGAAACTCCATAGTTTTGTTAGTTGCATCAAAATTGCAGACTTTGTATATGGCAATGAAGCTGAGAGAACAACTAACATCGTGGTTGGAACAACACAGTACTCTGCAAGTCCTCCTATGTTATACATGTAAAATGGATTTCCACTATTGTGAAGAAACAAACGAGTTTCACCATCATAGAGTGTTCTTTTTAGCTCAGTTATAAGTAAAATGGATCACAAAAGGTCTTTTTAGTGGAAACAATGGTATCGATAACAACATGAATTAATAGTATGATGGCTTATCAAATATAGGTTTCATTGATCCATATGATGTATAACCTTTGATCCACCTGACCCATCAATGACTGGCAACTTAAACAGTTTGTGTTAATCATAAGACACTTTTTTCTCCCCACCCTATGCAGTTTATGGTTGGAGCCTTGGATTAGTTTCAGTGTTTGAATAAGGTGATTTGTGGAAATTTTGATTGCTAGAAATAATGAAATCTTTCAAGAGAAGTTAATTGTACCCTAATTGGTAGTAGCAAACAATGTTAGCATACTATCCCACTTCCCTCAAGGAAAAGGGAAAGCACTAGTCCGAAGGATTACAATGGAAGAAATAAATAAGACTATGCCTTGGGCTTTCTTTGATGGTGCCTCTCAAAATACACAATCTTGATGTGGGGAGAGGGAACAATTCTCTATTTGTCAAAATCTCATTATTTTAAAATCTCTTTGGGTTTTGGAGAAGGAACAAATAACTTTTCAGAAATTCTCTCTCTCAAATTACTCCTCTTTGCCATGGAAAAGGGGTGCCAAAACCTACAAGTATTTGGGGATTCAATGCTGGTCATAAACTAGATAAAAGGAACACAAAGATGCAGTACACACACATGTCTATCTCCTTTGCTTGATGAAATTCATGATATCAAGTCAAATTTTAATTATTTTACATGCACATGTGTTTATAGGGAAAGGAACGGGACAATAGACTCATTATCTAAAGAAGGTCTACAACAAGATAAAGGAAAATTTAAAATAGAAGAATATATTGGAGAATATACCTTTCAATATTATTATCGTCCCTTTATAAAAGCAGATCATGATTTAGATGAAACTATCAGTTAGCATCCTTCTTCATACAACTCTCAATTTTGTTTTCATGTATCTATGGGACTTATGTCGAGATTTATACAGCTACATCATTGTCATTAAAAGTGGATCAGATCTGGAGATTTTTTGCTTTTTTGATATTTTCTGCTAAGAACAATATAGGGTGATGATACCAAGTAGCACTTTTCTTATTTGTATCTGATGTAATGTAAGAACATATAAAAGAACAACTCTATTTTTTGGTCTATACTCTCGGAATATATGGGAGGCATATATTTGCAAAATGTAATTTTACACTCTTACGAGTAATACAGTTTTTTTTTTCGCGGAAACAAAAGTTGATTTGTGGAAAAATAGAATTAAAATATCTCAAGCATATTCAAGCTTCACATGGAGAATGATATGTTAAGAGAGAAGTAGCTACATAAGGATCATCCACTAGTTAATGAATGACAATTTGGCTTTTGTAGGAAATTATTTATTTCAGAGAATTTATTTGATCAACATTTTGATAATAGTCATCATAACTTGTTGAACATTGAAATCCACTAGAGTTTGTTCATAACTTTGCACTTTCAATGAGAGTTTGTTCGTGCAATAGATATCACTGTGAACAAGTTCCAGTCAGTCATGTACTCTCCATGCTTTCTTGGAATCAAAGGGTGTCTGATGATGCTTTTAAAGCTCACATCCTCTACAAACTCCATCAGGTGGAACAGTCTTTGGGAGACCAGTAACCATATTTTTGTTACCATCATCTTCAAAATTTGAAAGTTCATATGTCCAAGTCATTCATGCCAAATTTGACTTCTGTAGACTGTCGTCAATATAAGCAATGAGTGCAGTCGATTGAGTCGGCTGAAAATCATTCCCAGGAGATTCACAAAACTTGTAGAGTCTATCTTTGGGATCTAAGTATCCTGAAGTAACAATTGCCCCCCAAGCCTCAGATCCTTTACAATAAAGTGATCTGACCAAAAAATCAACAACATTTCTAGTATGTGTAAGTTAAAGCAACTGACAACAACTTTGCACTCAAGTTAGGCACATGATAGGAAATGGATATTCGACCATGTTGAAAATAAACATCTTCACTTTCTCAATGACCATGATAGCATAATCATCAACTGCATATATATTTTGTTTTGGAGCTCCACTTAAGGAAGATAATAGAGAAGCATCCTTATCCATATGATGAGTGCAACCAGAATCAACTATCCACTCGGTATGAGCCTGCACGGGTGTGGCTCATTGGCGGTTCAGTTGTTATGAAGTCACAAGTTGTAAATGAAGGTCACAAGTTCAAATCCCACCCAGCTTTACCCATGTCCCATGATTGCAGGGTGTGTGGGGCACCTAGGGGTATAATGGTAGCGGGATTGTATCCCTGGACCCCATGTCACGTGAGTACCATCCCAGTAGCCAGTTTTTGATTCCCCTAGGTACAAAAAATAAAAAACTATCCACTCGGTATGACTAGTGTGAGCATGCAATGCCTAAGAAGTGATAACAAAAAAGGTGAAGTTATATACGGGATGATTGATCGAAGGACCATTTGACATGCCTTCTTCGATATGCTTGACCTTTTCTTTCAAATCCTTTGTCTTCTTCTAGCAAGTTTTCTCCACATGTCCCACCTTTCCATAGTAGTGAAAGTTTTTCTTCTTGGTCGATGTCGACTCACGATTCCTTCCTTTATTATGTTGCTCGATACACTCTAGTCATTTATCCGGTTGACCATGTTCTTTATAATTTTGCTTAGCCTTGCCTTTGAGCAAGTGAGCCTTGCGTCTGCTACCAATCTTCCCTTCATCAAGCATATTTTGTTGATCCTTGATCAATAAATCACATAATGTATCAAAGAAAAATTCCTTACTATCATCTTTGCATGACACCCAATTGGCACTAAATGAGGAGAAAAATACATTATAAGGTGTCCTCAAATTCATCAAGACCAGTTCAATGAGTTGGCCATCCTTATTTGGAAAACTTTTTCCACATTCTCCCAATTTCAATTATAGCTCTTTGATACGAGCCAAATAGTCCTCAATCGTTTCAAAGGAATGGGAATCTAGAGAGATCAAATCTTTCTCTATTTGCATCACTTAACTTTCATTAACTTTGTCGAACAACGAATTCAACTTATTCCAAATGGCATGAGGGTAGTCGATCCCACTTGTATGAAAGAGAATATCCCTTGAAATGTAGGTCGTGATGAAACCAATAGCCTCATCCTTCTGTCATCAACGACAAAATTATCCTGGTCATTAATCACGATCTTAGTATATTGCCATAGTCCCTTGCTCTTCAACAATGTTTCAGTATCTGGTGCCCATATTGCATAGTTGTGGTCATTCATAATGACAGGTTCTATATTGGAAGCCATCCTTATGATATCAAACATATATGATCCAAGTTTAAAGTTCTCGTTAAAAAATATTCATCCTAGAGTCAATCAACCTTAGATCCAATTCAACACGATTCACAAACAACATTATAGGTCAAAAAGAAATAGCTCTGATACCATGTTGGGAAACCCCTTTGAACTATTGGACATAAAAGAAAATAACAGAAGGGATAAGTAATCCAAGAAGAGGAGTGGTGTCTAAAAACACCATTTACAACACTTAAGCACAACGCATTATGATCAAAACATCACAACGCATTATTCAATTTCTATTGCAATGTTCTTTAATACAACCCATAGGGTCATTCATTTGTAATCACCAGATCTAACAAACTCCCTTGAAGTGAAGATGATCTAGTCCACAAATAAGGGTCGTCGGTTATAACTCTTTCCAGAGAATCCATAACATCATATTGATTATTCAACTATTTTAGTCGAGACAACCACTGCCTCGTTGACCATTCAATGGATTGATCAATCGACCACTTAGTCGACTGTGTTGCTAGTCAAATGGTGTCTTTCGACTAATTGTCTCCAGAAGATCCAAAGATATGATGACCCACATAGCCTTTGGTTCCAACACATCTCTTGTGGGTACTTTTACTCTCCCTCCACCAATATGTTATATTAATGCAACTCTAATATACATGATAACTTCAGTAGAAATAGATTCCACAATCCTTCCATCAACATGACTTTTGGTTGAGGGGTTAGTGTCTTAACACCCAATCCACTCTGAATGTCTCTTTGTGGAAACATATATGTGGTTTTTGCTCAATCCTTATAATATTGGATATGTGGAAGCGAATATTCCTTTGTCTCCAGTTGAAATTTATTATCAAGCCATTCATATGACCTATGAAATTCGTGATCATAATCTTCACCCTCAAGAAGAATACGATCAATTTACTTCACCCATTTGAGAAATCAACCCTCCTACATATAATGACTTATTGGATACAATTTTTCCTTTGAATGAAGTTATTCTCGAAGCAATAACCAATTTTGAATGGCCTTGGGAAGACATGCATCATATAACATATTTTCTTCCTGAAATAGAAAAAATGGATGTAGGCCCTAAAGGTTTTATTTCTCACAAATATCTCAAATGGTATCAATGTCCCATCCTTACACACAATATGTATGCAGAGGAAAATATGGTAACATTTCAATGACTATACCCATTGACATCTTTGTTAAACTTGGCATCATGGAAAATATAATTATTGGAGTATATTGTTCTCTCGAAAAAATCAAACAATATACCACTCTATTCAAATAGTTATGTGATGTTTTGCTTGGTCTTATGAAGAAATGATAGGAATTGATCCCCGCATCGTTGAACATGAAATTAAAAACTATAACAACATTAGACCCATACAACAATAAACACAACCTATTAATCCTAAGAAAGTAGCTTCTATCAAGGAATAAGTAAAAAAGTTGATTAAAGTTAGCTTTATCTACCCAGTACCCTTAACTGAGTGGGTGTCTAACCATTTTCTCATTGATAAGAAATAGGAAACCGTTCGAGTCTATATCAATTTTCGATATCTCAATAAAGAATGTCCAAAGGACAATTATCCCTCGCACTTTATATATCATATTATCGATGAATGTGTCGACAACATAATTTTGTCTTTCATTGATGGATTCTCTAGCAATAATCAAATGCATATTAAAATGGAAGACCAACACAAAACTGCCTTCATCTACCCTTGGGGCACTTTTGCTTATCGCAAGATGTAGTTTGGTCTCAAAAATGTTGGAGCCATGTCATATGATTTTCATGATATCAAGCACATTTTCAAATTTTATCTAGATGACTTAGCCGCTCGTTCTAAGATGTGGTCTAATCCTCTAGCACATCTTCATGCCATGTTTATTATATGGTGATAGTACAACATTCAATTGAACCCACATAAGTGTATATTTTGTGTGGTAATTAGCGTTATAGCCAAAATTGGCACTTCTCCGTCCGTGACGACACTTACATCTTTTGATCGCATGATGACACTTCATGAGATTACTGTGAGTCACACAAAAGGACATTTGTGGATGGAAGAGCCATATTTTGGACTTTAGATGGATGGAATTACCTAATTCATGGCCCATTTGATAGGTAGGAACCTTAGGAACATTTTTGGAGGTTCCAAAACCACCCCAAACCAACCATTTTTCGTGATTTTATGTATTTTTTAGTGTTTCTGAGGTACCCGCGACTTTGCACATGGACAACTAGCGCGTACTCGTGACTTTTAACATGTAAAACCTGGAGAAGTTTTGGTCTCAAAATTTTTTCCTAAGGTTCCTCCCTATAAAATGGGACATGAATTAGGTAATGCCATCTATCTAAAGTCCAAAATATGGCTCTTACATCCACAAATGTCCTTTTGTGTGACTCACAGTAATCTCATAAAGTGTTGTCATGCGACCAAAAGATGTAAGTGTCGTCACGGACGGATAAGCGCCAATTTTGGCTATAACAACTAGGATATTGTTTGGTTTCATAGTATAAAAGTATGGGATTGTGGTTGATCATTTCAAAGTTAAGGCAATAGTTTAGTTGCATCCTCCGATACCATCAGACTACTTCAAAGCTTACAAGGAAAAGCCAACTTCTCATAAATTATGTAGAGATTACAACAGATTTTATGTGTCTCTTGAAAAGGGAGTACCTTCTATATGGGACGACCAAACTCAACATTCGTCTGAATAATTACAAACTTCTTTGGTATCTGCCCCATTACTAAGTCCCCCAAACTATAGTAAAGAATTTTTTCTTATATTGTTACATATAAATCAATCATAGGTATGGTTTTAATCCATGAATATGAATCAATCAATGAACATCTAATTTACTACCTTACTAAGGGTATTGTAGGCCCTGGATATCACAATTCCCATGTTGAGAATTTGCCCTTGGCGGTACATGTTGTCCAAAATATTTAGACATTATATCCTTCTTCGAAAAACTATTGTTTTGGCAGATATAAACCCAATGCAACATATATTGACCCAACATATAATCGAGGGAAGATATTCAAAATGGATAATCATCTTGCGGGAGTTTTTTTTAGAATTTTCCACTTCCAAATCCAAGAAAGTGGTCTTCACATCCATTTGAAGGCATTCTCTTTCAATTCTCCATTCAAGAAAGCGGTCTGCACATCCATTTGATGAAATTTCCACCCATTATGTGCAGCCCTAGATAGTAGAGTGTAGACTGTATCCCATTTTGTTTTGGGGGAGAAAGTTTCTTCATAGTCAATGCCTTATTTTTGTGCAAATCATTTTTCCGCAAGCCTCGCTTAATGATTTTCAAGTGAGCCATCTGATATCTACATGTTCTTGTAGAGCCACTTATAGCCAATTGGTTTGGTTCCAAATGGAGGGTCCACCAACTTCCAAGTCTTGTTCTTAATGAGAGCATCATATTCATTCTGCATGGCTTCTTTCCACCCATCACAAGCAACAACTTCTTCAAAGGAAGTTGTTTCAAGGTTAGAAAATAAATTCAATTCAAAACCACATGAGACATCCATATCTTCTCCATCACAAGAATTTGAATTATCTTCATCTCCTCCATCGTCTTGTGCATTCGAACTTCTTGTTCCCGTCTTTCTAACTTCATCAGGATGGACACTTTCAGCTGTCTTTGTGACCCATTTCAGAACTTTTCGTGAAGGCCCAGGTTGCTCAGCTAGTGGTGCTTCATTCTCTTCAAGATATAGTCTTCCAATCCTTTCAATCACATCATCCAATTGAACCTCCTATTATGGCGAAGTACCAGGAACTTCTTCATGAGGGGGAGATGGTGCTGCAAAAGGATATTCCAAAGATTGATCCAATATGGGGATCCCTCCTTCAAGATATGGAATCTCGTTATCAACTTCATGAAAGGTATTTACATGGGAAAATTTGTCCAAATGATCAAGATGCCTCTCAAGAGTCTTGTCATTTTTATTCACTTAAAAAATGACATCTCTGGAAAGTATAAACTTTTTGTTTATCTCATCCTAAAGATGATATGCCTTAGTGGTGTCTGAGTACCCCGAGAAGATGCACTTTTGACTCCTTCCACTAAGTTTGTTTCTTTGTTCCTTTGGAATGAGGGAATAGTAGGTGGAACCAAAGACTGTGATATGCCTCACTGAAGGAATGCGGCCATTCATTATTTCATATTTAGTCTTGTTTGCAAGCGCATGAGTGGAACTTCTATTTCTCAAATAAAATGCACATGTAACCACACCAACCCAAACATCAATTTTACATCCTTGAAAAATAGCTTGGAGCGTACCATATTCAAGAGTGTCTTGTTCATTCTTTCTGCCACACCATTATATTAAGGATTGTATAGATATGTGGTTTGATTCCTAGTCCCATGTTGTCTAAGATTCAAATTAATTTGATGTATATTATGCTCCATTATTAGTATGAAGGGAACAAATTTGCAATTATGCATCATTTTCAATCCATACATGAAATTTCTTAAATGTTCAAAGGCTTTATACTTGTCTTTCAACTAATACACCCGACACATCCTGGTGTAATCATTAATAAAATTCATGATATACACATTACTATTTTTAGAAATAACAGGCATAGGTCTGCACAAGTCAGAGTGAATAAGCTCTAGTTCTCTACATGATTTGAAATTGGAATCATGGAAAGTTTTCTTACTATGTTTGCCAAGAATGCAAGCATCAAACTATGTCAACTTCTTTGGAATGGTGGGAAAACCAAAAACACCATTCTTCTTCAAAATCAAAGACTATCATAGTTTATGTGCTCATATCTAGCATGCCACAAAAGACTGGAAAACAATGTACCTTCTTCGTGCTTATAAAGGTAGGAAAAATTCTGATCTCTTGTAGATGTTCCTTTTAGCTTTCAGAGCTTCTCATCTTCATTTCTAGTCATGACAACTTAGTTGTTGGAGGATCTCCTTATGTCAACATTTCCATCGAACATGTGGATGGAATTGCCTTGTTGTCAAATCTACATAAGAGACAACAAGTTCCTCTACAAATTTGGAAGATAGAGAACATTATACAACATAAAATTAGGGAATCCGTGAAGTTTGAGCCTAATGGAGCCAATCCCCTTGGGATTGAGGCTAGATTTATTTACAAAATAAACCACCCCATATACATTGTCATTTAGTTCTAGAAAAAAATATTTTCTAAAGGTCACACAGGAGGTTGCATGGTGTCAAGCATCCATGTATGTCTCCAAGGAGCAAACAAAGTGTTGAACAAAACTTCATTTGTGTCAATATTACAGTGTGCAATAAGAGAATGAGCAGATTTATGAGCTTTACTATTCTCTTGAGCTTTTCTTTTGTCCTCTTTCTTTTGATAATGTCTCTCTTTAATCATCTCCCATGGAGCCCAACAATGATCTGCATCATGTTTATTCTTGCCACAACGACCATAGTGACGATCTTATCTCTTGTTGTGGTTGTGTTTGCCCCCTTTCCTGTGAAATTATATTTCCTTTGTGTCCTCTCCGAGAATGCATATCAATAGGCTTTACAATATGCAATAAGTACTGCAAAAAAAATTACAATCTCTGCAATAGTGAACTCAACGTGCAAAATAATGTAATGACAATACAAGGTGCAGGTCTGAGTCTCTGCCACCTTTTACAATACAATGCTTCGTGATAGTTTTCCAATATAGTCTATGCAAGCTACACAATAGTTTATGCACACAACTCCAAAGGTACAATGCAAATTCAAGGCATAATGAAGCTTCTATTTACTATATTTTCCAACAACTCCAAAGGTACAATGCAAATTCAAGGCATAATGAAGCTTCTATTTACTATATTTTCCAATAATAAATGAGATCATATTAACATGCTATGTGCAAACAAATGGATGAATCCATCCAATAGTCGACATGCAAATGAGTGGAGTGAGTGAAATCAATATACCATCCCTGAGTTCTAGGTCATTTAAAAAGTATCACCATCCGTCGTACCATGATTTCCACCACCCAAGTTGCAAAATTGTACTTAAAAAAATTCACAATATTGAAACGAAATTAACGTTGGTGATTACTTACAATTGAAAGCATGTAATACCCAAGATTGTAAATCTACAAATGATTGATTCACATTACATATAGTAAACCCTAGCCACGACCACTTGATACCAAAACTCATATTAACCTTGGAACTTTAGGTGGGTTGAACAACAACAGATGTAATCTAAAAGGTCAATTCCATGGTTGGTTATATGCAGCCAGATTTCACATTAATCTGTATTTCTTTGATAAAAAATGCCTTCCTCGAAGTCGTGTTGACAGAGCCTGAGATTTAAAATGTAATTGCTCTACCTAGTGAGGTAAACACAAGAATATTAATGGTCTGCAATGAGAAATACACACAAATTTCCTCTCTTTGCAATAGCGTATTGGCAGATTATATTATTGAAATTGCATGTAGATAATTCAAATCGCAAGTAAGAAATACTCTCATTGTGGTCTCCAAGTCAAGCAGCACACAGTTGCAAGTCGAAAAGAGTCGTGGGTTCGTGCCCCATGGTGGGTGCCAGGCCCAAGAAACTGATCAAACATAAATGGTAGAACTTGGTAAGGTGCCTCCATGCTCAAATCTCTGCAAAAAAAATTAATATGCATGGAGAGAGACTCGTAGTTTGTGAGCATGGTCGCGTGACATATTGTTTGTGTCTTGACACACCACAATTATCAACATTGACATGAAAACCAGATAGAAAACCGATGCGCCTAAATATTTTGGCATTGGAGAGAAACTCTACATGAACTTTGAATACTGAGGAAAGGTTTGAATGAATGCAAGTAAGAGGTGTGAGGCCACTGTAGAATTTCAACTGTATGAGGAGACTCTGCACATAGGAGAATGTACAGACTAATGTACAAATAAGTCTGGAAATGCAGGCAGGTTTGGGAGCAACAAAGGCAGAAGTAGATAATATCCCATGCTGAGGAGGCAGAGCGAAGATTGGAAAAAATCACGGTGTTAACAGAATCTATTTCCAAACCCTGCTGTGGAGGTATATCCAAACCCTTAGAAAATCTTGCAATACTTTCTAATGGAGTTTTGGAGAATTCAACAAGTTCTTCCACGACATCTATTTCCCTAGATCTCACAAATTTAAAACCCTAGTGCATTTATCTCCCGTAATTATGTGTGTTTTTAAAATTTAAGGGCAATGCAATTAAAGGAAGGTGGAGGAGTGTTTTTTAATATGTTTATGTGAGAGGCGTAGAGGGTGAATCCTTTCTTGATGCAAAACCCATGTAATCCCCTGTATATCAAATATGATGGTTCTCCTCCTTCCGTATCTTTTTAGGACAACAATTTTTTGTTTTTGAATAAGATATACTTGTGAAAATATTTTTGGTCTTTGTTTAATAATTCTTTTAATATATTACAACCTATGTTTAATATTTCTCATGGGATATTCAATGCTTTTTTATTATTTCTCATAATATTTTATAGTTTTGTTTTTGTTGGGTTTAGTGGGTGGGGAAATTAAGGCAAGTCCTCACTTTTCATATTGTTAATTTAGGGTTGATGCAGATTCCACATGAATAGATGAATGTGGAAGCTAAGGAGGAGGATGCATGTATGGTTTTGATTGTTAAATTTAGAGTCATGTTATATTATTGTTCGTTTATTTATTTATCAAGTATAATAATGTGAAGGTGCAAAGTTAGGTGAGTTCTACCTTGCAAATAACAATCCATAGTGGGTTTAGGATTGATGTATATTTCACATGTAGTCGGCGAAAGCAAAGGCTAGGAGGGTGTATGGTTCCCTATGTGTTTGATAAAATTAGAGGTGGAAGGATAAGGAGTAGGAGGTATTCCTTCTTCTATGGCAGTAGAACTTAACTAATTTGTTGCTACATCATTATATCACGTGTTTATTTAAATTTAGCGACCATGTAGTACAAGTAAAGGAAGGTGTATGATTGTTGATGAAATTGTTGAAATGTCTTTGTGTGAGAGAGATATGGGCTAGTGAGTAAACCTGCTCTAGGAGGTATGCACGGTTTCATGTGTGTCTGTTTAAATTAGTTTCATATCATGTTATTTCCTATTTCTATTTTAATGGAATGCAATGGGTAAATGAAGGTGGAAGAGCACTAAGAACACTATTGAAATGTTCTTTTGTGCAAGTGTAAAGCTATATGGCAGAGGTTGAGTTCTACATTTGTTGATAACAACCCACATTGTAGGTTTAGGGCCAATGCATATTTATGGGTACAATGGGTGAGGTGAGGTCTAAGGAGTAAGGAGGTATGCATTATTCTATGTCAGTTGAACTTAACTCATTTGTTGTTACATCATTATAACATGTGTTTGTTTAAATTTAAAGCTAGTGTAGTATAGGTAAAAGAAGGTGGATCGCTGCTAATGAAATTGTTGAAATGTCTTGGTGTGAGAGATATGGGCTAGTGAGTAAACACAGAGGCATATGGTGAGTTCTCTTTTGGTGCAAAACCCATGTATTCTCTACTATGAAATCATCCTTGTTTCAAATTCAATCGTTGTCATCCCTCCTTAGCTAGTCAGCGTTTACAATTTTGGTCTTTGCATAGTATATACCTAATTTGGATTCGATTTTTGTCCTTTGTTTAGTATTTTTCATAATATATTTCAAGAATTTGTTTAATAATTCTCATGATTTTTTAATGTATTTTTCAGATTTTGCATGGGATTGTTTGGTCTCTATCTAATACTTTATGGTTTCTTATTTTGTGATTTAGTGCTTGGGGAAATTAAGGCTTGCCCTAACAACCCATTTTGTTGATATAGACAAGTGTAGTGAGTGAAGGTGAAGCTTGAGGTGGTATGTATGGTTCCATGTGTGTTTGTTAAAATAGAGGCATCTTACATTATTTGTCATTTATTTGATTACTGACTGCAATGCAATGCAAGTAAAGGAATGTGGTGGTTCATTGATAAAAACTATTGAAATATCTATATGAGAGAGATTGCAGTATACCATGCAGAGGTAGAGGCAGAGGCAGAGGTGAGTTCTCTTTTGGTTTATAATTTTTGGTCAAGTGAGTGCTTCAATTTATTATTCCATCTGTATAATCCTATAATCACTAATTCCATGAAAATGATAATATTTTATTTAATTCTAGAGTGCACTTGCTTTCCAAACTTAAGGTTGATTGCCCATTTCCTTATTAAACTAAAACTTAGTTTTAACCATAAAAAAATGAAATGAACCGCATGTGAGTTGATGCTTTGATATTAATTTGGTCCATGAGAGGGATTACCAAGAATATGCATGAACACAAACTTGGTAACAAATATCTAAAAAATCAAATTATAGTATTTACATATCCACATTAACAATTGAACTCGTCCATATATAAATCACAAAAGAACAATGTTGCATTGTTTTGACAATAATAGAACATAAATTCCGTTAGAAAATCAATTATACAATGTACATAGATATTATAAACCAAAATAAGTAATTCATCAATATTTAGTCAAAGGAAAGTAAATCACTTTGCATGCCCACCTATAAACTTAACTTTTGTCTATTATTCTAATAATGTAGGAGGAGTTAGAGGAAGAGACAAAGAATAAGAAGATAATTTGTTGATTGGACTACAACAACTTTCTCAATGGTTTCATCCTATTGTTCATGGTTGTTGTAATGTCCAATTATAACTCATTATTAAAAATGCATATCATGGTGTGCATAATTATGTGGTGAATGCTAGTGCAACAGTTTCATCCTATTGTTCATGGTTATTGTAATGTCCAATTATAACTCATTCTTAAAAATGCATATCATGGTGTGCATAATTATGTGGTGAATGCTAGTGCAACTAGGTCATAGTGTAATGATTGTGTAATTGAGTTGTTAGTGCAACTATCTCATGATGTTTCTATCCATAAATCTATGAATATTAGTGTGAATGGGTTGTAGTGTAATGATTAGGCAACTAGACTATTGGTGCAACCACAATATCATGTTGTTTTTAATATCTATGAAACTATACAATATATTCTTTTTGTTATTGAGTCGTGTCATGAAATTTGTACGACATGTTGTGGTTAGATTCTCCATGTTTGTAAAGTAGGCCATAGTTCTTAGTTGTTTGACCATTCTATGAACCCAAACACCATAAATCATTAGATGCAAGTATTAACCATTAAAACTTAATAGCGAATCTTTAAGGACCTTAACCATTAACTTGAAACTATACCCTAATTTAGTAGCCTGTAAATTTCAAGATTGAAATAATTTATTTGGGATAATAAATTTTAGATTTTTAGAATATAGTCTCCTAAATGTTAGATTCCAAGATTCATTATTGAAATGGTTCTCCAAAATTTGGTGTTAAAAGAATGGTTACTTTGTTTTTACAGTTAAGCAATTGATTTAAAAATATCCAAAGAACATTGTTATTGGTTTCATTTTTTGGGTCAAAAGTAGTAGTCGAAACTCCAGGATGCCAAAATATTTCACAGATGTTTCAATTACACAAACTCTATATATAACTCCCCAAAGAAGCACAACATAGTATCATTGTTATTATGGGGGGTGTCGTAAAAATCCATGTAGCATATATCCTTCTAGTTGGTACAAATTTATTCAATAGTGCATTTATCAATAGAAACATGGCATTTATCCTCTAGGAAATGTTAACCAATTCTAGGGTTCCTAAACTCCACCAATCTATTTGATATGTTTACGAGAAATACCATGGGATTATTACATATGGATCTATTTATGAGAAATACCTTGGGATTATTACATATGATTATTATCTCTTTGTATAGACACATCATACACTTGGTATTATGTTTGGCTAATTGATTAAATCATCTCCATGGTATTAGAAAAGGATGCTTAAATTTGTGCAATTTTTAAATATGTGTATTGGGCATCTCAATCTCTTTCCTACTATGAAGTACTAATCATCACCATACTTCATTTATATGTCCATGTCAAAGTGCAGATGGCATGACGACATAGAATAGTGCACTTGATCCAGGGGGATTTGAACCGGGCACATGTTTGCATAAAACTAGTCAAATGTGCAACAACATTGGTAACAACCAATTTGAGCAAAGGGAACCAAAGTGACAATGTGACCTTCCTTTATCAATGCTCTTTTGCAAGTTGATGCTTTGCCCTTTTGAATTGTTGAGAAGTAACTACACCACTTTGAGTTTTGAATAGTTGGAATCTTGACTTCTCTTTTTTACTCAACAACTTAGTAATACGAGGATGGATCATCCCCTCCCCCCCCCCACAATTGCAAAAATCTCTTCTATGTGTTGATATTTTTCCATTGGAATTGCATACATGATACAAGTAGGTATATTGTCAATTGGGTCTAGCTCAAGTGGTTGTGGAATGTAGTGTTATCCTCCTCCCCGCCCTAGTTCTATTCTTGCAAGGACACGTTGATCCCATAGTGAGAATATTGTTGTAATGATTTCATGCCCTGTTGTTGACTTGGATGGCTTGACTTTGTGTCCTAAAGAATCTAGGGTTTACATTGGGTACCATCCACAAAATGAGGGAAGTGCTAGGAGGTTTTCCCAGGATAATTACTTGGAAAAAAAGTAGGTATGCCACTTTGGATTTTGAATAGTTGGAACCTTGACTTCTCTATATTACTTAGCATCTTAGTCATATGCAAATTGTTATTTCCTTCATGCAATTGCAACCAAACATTGAGAATGTACATGCTTGGGGTACTTTTAATTAAGAGATTCTTAGAAACCATGGATTACTTTCAACTTAATATGCACATCAATGACTATGGAAGCAAGCACTAGCATGCCCTCTAAATATGGAGCAATGAAAAATATTTATTTTTTTATTTTTCAACAACTACTATCCATGCACTCATAGAGGGATGAGGCATGATACATAAACTAATATATATGATTCTCACTCACAACTCCATGTTTAAGTGTCAAAGTGATATCTTCAACTATTTCTTCTCATATAAGTAACTACTCAAGAACATGTGTGTATGGATATTATGCTCAAATGGTGGCAAGGTTTTTGTTTTTTAATATGCTCCCCATGGTGCTTAACCCTAGTTTCTTCTTCTCCACATCAAGCATAAGTTATGATGGCATTAACCTCCATTTTTAATTTGCACAAACGATGTCTTCATGCTCTCCATACATAAAGCATGCATAAGCTTAATGATTCAAATTTAGTTTTCGTTCATTTTGTGAACACTTTGGTTAATTTAGTTCAAATTGTTATTTTTAATCCATCTCCCAATATACTTATTGACATATATACAAGCTTTTGGGCAAGCTCTATGCTCTAGACACACTTGTCGTAGATGCTTACTTAAATGAATTTTGATGTAACATAAAGGTTCCAAGCCAAATATTTATGATAAGTTTGTTTCATGCTTAAGACTTCTCTAAAAATTTGGAAGATATTTAACAACATTTTTTATTAAAATATCTTAAAAATTTCAAACATTACCAAAATTTTACCATGATAAAAAATATTTTCATTATACAACAATGTTATGCGATTCTAATCTATAGAAAACTAAAGTTGAACTATGATTTCATTGTACCAAAATCCATGGTTAAAATAAATAGATTTTTTAATCGTTTTCTTGTTCTAACAATTTATTATACAAATGCTTTGATAAGTGGAAGATGTGTCGTATCACGTCAAAATTTGATAGATGCTCGCTTTGCTTCTCAAACTTTGAAATTTGATAGATGCCCGCGTTGATTCTCAAACTTCGAAATTTGATAATGGCTCTTTTCTTACAAATGCTTTGATAAGTGGATCGTTGTCAAAATTTGATAAGAGGCTCCTCTCGATCTCTTTCCTACTATGAAGTCCCAACCGCCATCTACATTTGTATGTCCATGTCAAAGTGCAGATGGCATGACAACATAGAATAGTGCACGAACCAAGGGGATTTGAATTGGGAAAATGTTTAAATAAAACTAGTCAAATGTGCAACAACATTGGTAACAACCAATTCGAGCAAAGGGAACCAAAGTGACAATGTGACCTTCCTTTATCAATGCTATTTTGCAAGTTGATGCTTTTCCCTTTGAATTGTTGAGAACTAACTACACCACCTTGGTTTTTGAATAGTTGAAATCTTGACTTCTCTTTATTACTCAACAACTTAGGCATATGAAGATGGATCATCCCCAAAATTGCTTTTCAAACTTCGAAATTTGATAGATGCCCGCCTTGCTTCTCAAACTTCGAAATCTAATAATAGCTCTTTTCTTACCAATATTGAGTTGTAAGCACCTAGTTGCTCTCCGTGCAACAAAAAAGATACAAATTACAATTTTCATCATATTTAGCATAAGTATTGATTATAAAATTGTTAATTTCATCTTTAATTATCGAAGAGGCTTTTGTATTCATAGAAAAACCATAATAGCTTTTGTATTCATAAAAAAATCAATTATAATGCATAAAATATGAATATAAGCTATTGTATTTATAGAAAAACTAATTATAATTCATAGAATATAAATATATGATGGAGAAAAAATAAAATTGATCAAACATATTTATGTATTTTAAATTTCCAAATTTCTACACGATTTTGAAAAATAATCATATGCATTTTAAACTTTTAATACAAAGATAAATATGCTTTTGGTACATTCTTTTCTATTGTATAAATAAATAGATAATTATATGATACTTTTTATTGATATATTTTCAAAGCACAATGTAGATGCACAATCTCCATTTTTTACGAAGTTACTTAACAGGGTGAGTTAATTTTAACTTTAGTCACCATGACAAGCAACTTTCCCTTCATTTAAATAGTGAGAATAAATATTTGGGTATTCATATTTTCCTTCATATTTCTCCGTCTCCGTCTCGACATTCGAAATTTGATACTTTATTGTATTGAATTGAATAAAGTGGAATGGAATTTTCTGAATAAGGGATTCCTCGATGATTTTGTTGAAATTCGGCGTGATATAGCAGCATTTTTTGGAATTCTATTTTTTTGGGGTCCGCTCCTATGACGATGGAGGAAAGACGGCATATATATATATATATGTTTGAATTTGAATTTGCTTGTTTGTTTATCTCCTTTGTCATTTGCACGTTAGGTCAGTCGGTTTGTCTGTGTCTTTGTACGGCTCTGTTTGTCTCTGTGGTTTGTCTGTCTGTGTCTTTGTTGTGTCGATGTCTGTATCTGTGTTGTTTGCTTGTGACAAAGGAGGTTAGCTGTTCTGAATTTGAATTTCGAAAAACCGCAATGAAGAAAGTAATTAAGGATGCTGTGGAGCTGTAACAAGGACAGGTCCATCACAGCCTTCAGGTATGTCTTATTTTTTTATATTCATTCAAGAATTGATTGATTGAACGCTTCTTTCTTGATTGACTGAATGATCGAATCCTTCTTTCTTGACTGAATGATCGAATCCTTCTTGATTGACTGAATCCTAGTTGCAGAGAGAGCAGCCCTCCTTATATGGCTGCCCTATTAATAATTATTTTAATAGCTAGCAGAGAGAGCAGCCCTTCTTTCGACTTTTTTATTACTGTTGTCATTCTTATTATCCCCTTCCTCGGCATTCACCTCGCTGAGAGGTCTGTGCTTGTTAGGATCTATGCCTCGTTGCCTCAGCTTTTTTTCAATGCACGAGTTCCAGAGGTTCTTGATCTTGTTATCAGTTCTTCCGGGCAGGTGCGTTGCTATCTGAGACCACCTGTATGGCAAGCAATTTGTTTTTCAATATAATTGCACGGAACATTGAACAACTATGAACTCCGCCATATCTTGGTCTCGAAATTACCTGTTCCCGAGAACTCCATGCAGTTCGATAATAAGACTTTCTTCCTGGGGAGAGAATGTGCCTTGCTTCAGATCTGGTCTCAAGTAGTTGATCCATCGAAGCCTGCAACTCTTCCCGCATCGCTGGAGGCCTGCGAATAACAGACCAAAAATGGAAATTATTTATCAGCTGACCAAACTGAAATCAATTTTAATTTTTATCCTATTGTTTCTTCCATCAAATCACTGAGCAAACTTTACCAGCTTGCTTGGGCACTGCGCTCCAGCATCCATGGCCATATTTGGTAATATGGCGCACAAGCTTCTCATCCTCTTCCGGAGACCACAAACCCTTCCGCAGTTTCTGTTTGTAGCAGCACGAGTGGCGCCCCATAACTCTTTGTAACTTCCACTGATTCACAGATAAACAATTCCATGTCAGTTCAACTAACAGCCGCGGCTTCCTTGAACCTATTAAACATCGATTTCCAAATCATCTTCAGCGCGAGTTCCGACATTACAGAAAAATGGTTTAAATTCATCCAATCTCAAGAATTGGGTACATTAAGATCTGTTTCCAGAGCACTACTAGGGCATGAATATTTAATTTCTATGGCTTCCATAAGCCAATTTTGTGCTAATTCTCCTAGCTTATTTATCTATGGGTTGATTGACATTGAATCAAAATGAAGCATTAATTCTTACCTCTTCGATGCTCGGCTTATTATATAGGGCCAACAATGCAGAGAATTATTAAATCCCCGTACTCTGATGAAAGCAATCGACTGGGTAGTTTAGATGGGCCATCAGCCAGCTAGGTTAGTGCGTAAGTGTCATGGGTTACAGACTTGATCCTGAGCATCGCAGAGCCTAGGATCGACTTATTTTCGAACTCTACAATAGAATGGTTGACTATGGCTTGTTCCCATGCCTACATGGGTTCTATGGCCTGCTACATGCCTACATACTCCCTCTGAATACTCCCTCTGAGAGGGTTACTCAACCACTGAACAAGCACACACTCGAAGAAATCTTGCTGGGCAAAGCCTGGCACGCCAAGCTTTGACCATCCAGAGGGTGGATTGTTGTCTTGAGGCCAGATCCGATGCAAAGGTTGCGTGAAACAGAGCCAAAGAGAGCCAAAGGAAACAAATCTGATCACGTGCTCCACTCTCCTCTTGTAGCTCTGGCTCTGGCTTTAACTTTACATTTACCGACTCTGCTCTTTTTATAGCTGTAACTGCGGATCCAGAAGAAGAAGAGCGTTGTTGTGTAAATTCATTATTGTTGTTTTTTCATGTTGATCTGCTGCTGCTATTTTGGCATGATTGATTGAATGAATGCTTCTTTCTTAATTGATTGAATGAATGTTTTTTTCTTGATTGAACGCAGTAGGTCTCCGGATCGGTGCCTGGGTCGATCTCCATCTCTAAGCAGCTACAGTTGCCTATATTGCGTATATATGGTCGTAGTATTCTGAGCTGGATAAGTTTCTTAGCAGAAATACAAAATCTGTTTTGTCTTCTGAGATAGGTTCAATTGACAAACCGTCATCAATACTAGATGGGTTTTACATAAAAAAAAATTCTTAAGGTTAGATTATGTAGCATGAGTGCTCACCAGTAAATTTTTGAAGAGGTAGTTAGACCTTACAGAATATGGATGCTTCCACTATCAACTCGGTTGCATCCTTGATAAAGGGCTCCATCTGTTTACTAGACTTCATCCTACCTAGTTCTTTAATCTTTACAATAAGTTGGGTAAATCTAAATAATTCCTTCAACATAGACAGGAATTGCTCCCTATTGGAATTTCTTTAATCTTTACAATAAGTTTGGTAAATCTAAATAATTCTTTCAACAGAGACGCGAGAATTGCTCCCTGTTGGAAGAGAGAGTTTCAAACCTCTCCAATATATATCTGCGACTACAAGAACACTTGCAACCAACCCCACTTGAAGAGAGAGTGATACCAACAAAATGCTACGTAAAATCATTGTGAGGCTCTTATTTTAACTTTTGTACCTTCTTGATGTGACCCTCAGTGGCTGCTTTGTACCTGCTCAGCATTGTGTTTTAAGATTAAAGTCACATATTGATATTCAACTGGGACCTATGCATTTTCCTCTTAAATAGTTCGATAGCTTACTTACAGGATGTTGAAGCGGGGACTGTAATTTAATTTAAATTTTTATTTATTTTTATCGTAACTCACTTGGAGTTTGGAGATATAAGTATAGGCAAAGTTGATTACAGGATGAACAATAATTATTTTGTTTAGGGACACTCTGCATTCGTAGTTATGTTAGAGTTCAATGAACATGTTACCAACATCCTTGGACAACAATCTGTAAAGGAAATCTTCAAGCATGAGTTAAAATCTGTACTGTCAAGTGAAGTACAAAACTGGGTTTACACTTGTTGCGGGCATGTGAGATCCACACCGGACTCTGCATTGGATTTAACTGTACTTAAAAACCAACCGATTAGCTCTAAGGGCACATATATTTTTCTAGGTTGGTTGGAAGTAATTTTCTGTCAATCTTAGAAAACGTGATCAATCACAGGGATAGTCTTAAATCCAAGTCAACATATTCCAAAGGCACTCTAGTAGCAATTTGGTTGTCCTGGCAAATGAAGTCTGCAGTGCCTCTGTTGCTTGATTCATATAGAAACTTATAGAAAGGCATAGATCCCTCATCCTGCTGCACAGTTTCTGTGGAATTGATTGAGCTATGCTGAAGCAAACCCTTATACAGAAAACTTGATTTGGTACTTACGCCTCCAGTGATTTCCTTAATAAAAAGAAAAGAACACAGTTAATTCCATTTTGATGGGCAAAAATCAGAGGAAAAAGCTTTGAACTACTTAGCCTTTGCTGACAAACATAATTTCCAATACCACAAAAATGTCATCATTTTCCTTGCGATGATGAAAAACAGCATAAATAATGACTCTGGACTTGAATGAATTTCAATGTCACAGCTTAAGCCCACTACTTGATGGGCTTGCGACGGTCTGCCACCCCTATACACCATGTAGTCTCACTTTAAACTGATATCTCTCATTGCAAAATGTACACATTAAAAACAAATGGATTTGTCTCAATCTCAATCCCAATCCTTCCATTTGTTGAATCAGTAGCTCATGTCTAGATTATGTAGCATGAGTGCTCACCTGTAAATTTTTGAAGAGGTAGTTAGACCGTAGCACATCCACTATCAACTCGGTTGCTTCCTTGATAAAGGGTTCCATCTGTTTACTCGACCTTATCCTACCTAGTTCTTTAATCTTTACAATAAGTTGGGTAAATCTAAATAATTCCTTCGACACAGTCAGGAATTACTCCCTATTTTAAGAGAGAGTTTTGAATCTCTCCAATATATCTGCGACAACCAACCCCCTTGAAGAGAGAGTGATACCAACAAAATGCTATGTAAAATCATTGTGAGGATCTTATTTTAACTTTTGTACCTTCTTGATGTGACCCTCAGAGGCTGCTTTGTACTGGTTCCTGCCCAACATTGTGTTTTAAGATTGAAGTCAGGTATTGATATTCAACTGGGACCTATGCATTTTCCTCTTAAATAGTTCAATAGCTTACTTACAGGATGTTGAAGCGGTGACTGTAATTTAACCTAATAACTTTTTTTAATCGTAACTCACGTGGAGTTTGGAGATTAAGTATAGGCAAAGTTGATTACCGGATGAACAGTAATTGTTTTGGTAATTATCTTGGAGTTCAATGAACATGTTACCAACATCCTTGCACAACAATCTGTAAAGAAAATCTTCAAGCATGAGTTAAAATGAAATTGACTAGATTGGGTTCGATGCACCATAGTCCTAAAATAACGAGGTTCTTGCAGGGCTCTTAATCCATTGACTGTGTAAAAGATAAATAATAAGTTTCAGACCGGTGGGCTAGCTGATTGATTGAAGGGCAGCACCAACATCTAAACAGACATGTAGTACACGCCCTCCTGATTCCCTTGGGACGCCATTCTTTCCTTCACAAACAGATTTCAGTTGCTTCAACTACAAGAAAGAATCATCATTTCTTTGTCTCGGGATTCCCTTGGGTTCTGGCGAAGAATAAACAACGATAACCTCGGTGTTCCCAATACGATTGCCCTACTTAGTAGTGTAGGGACTGGGATAAGCAGTCCGCATAATGCGTTTCCAGCAAATTTGATATCTGAGAAATTATCAAGGCATTGAATGTCGAATGTCAAGCTCTGCCAATCCCAACTGTATATAAAGGCCTGAAAGCTGCAGGTACAGGAAGTTCGAAGGTAAGTACTAAGTAGTAACTCAACCCCACCCAATAATACGGCGCTAGCGATAACCCTTAAATGAATAATCCATTGGTGTGTCCGGTGTCCTTCCTGGTTTAAAGTTTGAATCTAGGCATCGTGCTCTTCCACTCCAAGCGGAAATGGTTTAATGGAACCTACCCATATATTCCAAGTATCCTTTTACATAATGCCGTAGTCTTTATTTATATGATTTAAATAGTAAGTTGCGCCTCTTTCGGAATAGAGGTGACCAGTTTGTACGATCCATCCAACGAAGGGTAGCTCTGTCTAACTTCCAGTTAAAAAGTAGGCATATAAAGGGGCGAAGCGAATGGTCTCCTTGAGTAGCCTGTGAGTGTTTTTTCATAATGGTCTCCTTGTTTTTCTGCCAAGGGATATGTGAACCCAAAACCTGCAAATTTATGTGTAGTGGGACACTTGCTGACGTGCTTTAGAAATATTATTATTTAGCATTTTGATTTCTTGGAGCAGAAATCAATTAAATCGAATTTGAGGCCACTTTGCCCTCAGCGAATAGAATCTATGCCTACCATCAGGTCAGGTTAGCCATAAAACAACACCGTTATCAGATAGCATATATTTCATGAAAATTGCAATCTGGGAAGTATCAGGGGTTTCTGCAGGAAAAAAAAATAGCAATAACAAGTATGTAATTCCTTCTTGGGTTTTCAATTGCTGAATTTGGGTTTGTGTATTGCAGTCCCGTTTCTTCTTCCAATTGCAAGATGGGGAAAGGCTTCTCTCTGTGGCTGGTACCTGAGGAAGACGTAGATAGACAGGGCAGGTAAAGACAGGGCAGGCTTTACCTACCTTTACCCAGAAGCTATAGAATATATGATCATGACAGTTTTTAAAAATTGGTTGATGCACAGGATTTGTAATATTAGGATTGCATTGCTGTATAATAAAGGCAATAATCAGTTTGTGTATTGCAGTCTCGTTTCTTCTTCCAATTGCAAGATGGGGAAAGGCTTCTCTCTATGACTGGTACCTGAGGAAGGTGTAGATAGACAGAACAGGTAAAGACGGGGCAGGCTTTACCTACCTTTACCTTTACTCAGAAGCTATAGAATATATGATTATGATAGTTTTTAAAAATTGGTTGATCCACAGGTTTTGTAACATTCCGATTGCATTGCTGTATAATTTTTTTTTGAAGCTTGTTAATAAAGATAGAATATATGATTGTGACAGTTTTTAAAAATTGGTTGATGCAGTTGATGCACTAATATTCGGATTGCATTGTAAATTTGTAGGAAAAGGTAAAGGTCATTATCTTATCAAATCAAGAATCTTTTAAACGTTTATTTCTATATTTAGTAAAATTTTATTATTTAAAAAATAGTTTTTTGACATCTTTTTGTTAATATACTATAAATTTTTTGACACAGGTTTATGACAATTTTTAACAGTGAGTTTATGTACAGGATTTGCATTATACAGATTGCATTACTATTTTTTTGGAGAAGGTTAATGAATAGAAAGAGAGGTAATGATTATTATCTTTTTCATATTTTTTAATTTAAATAAATATTTAAATAAAAATGTTGTATATATATGTTGTTTTTTAGGTATTAATTATTTTTTAAATATTAATTTATTATATAATGATTTTTGTTTTTTTAATTTTTTAAAATAATATTTAAATAGGGATGTATTTCATATTTGTTTTGGTTTGTTATCTTTTCAGGTATCCAGCATCTTTTGAACATTGATTCAATGCTATTTACAAACATCTTTTGAATATTGATTCAATGTTATTTCCAACAGTTTCAAGTGATTTACACTGTACTTTCAGAGTTTATAATTTTTGAGAGTTTTGTAAAGACAGACTTACAAACATATTATCCTTAATTTATATAATTATATTTTTGGAGGATGGGATTAAACCCATCCAAATGCTCTAGATGGTGGGGCGCCCCATCATTTTTAGAGTAGTCTCTTATAGTGTTATGATGTAGTATGTTTTTTTTTCCACATTTCTTTTTCACTAATTGTCTTCACATAAACCAATTTTATAATTTCTCCAACATAAATAAACTTCATTTTCCTCTTAACATTTCAGAATGTTTTTTTTTTCCACATTTCTTTTTCACTAATTGTCTTCACATAAACCAATTTTATAATTTCTCCAACATAAATAAACTTCATTTTCCTCTTAACATTTCAAAATTTATCTAACATATAAATAAACTTCATTACATATATTTTGAAATTCTAATCATTTTTTTTTTTTTTTTATTTGCTTTAATATAACTTTTTTCACATTTTTTAAAATTTTTTTATTATTTTTTTTCAACTTTATTTATATAATATATATATCATTACATTGCTATTATTTATATAGTATTTATATTCTTACATTACTATTATTTATATTGTTGTATTTTAGTGTATTCTTTTGTTAATTTTGGTGGAATTTTTGGATATGTTTGAGATGTGTATATGTATTTTGTATCCAACTCTACTTGTTTGCTACATGAAATGATTTTATGTTTTAATGTTTTTTTTTTTTTGTATAGAATTAATTCTATGTGTTTGTTAGATGAATTGACTTTTATGTGTGTCTTTGATGAAAATAATGTTTTTTTTTATATATGCAACTCTATGTGTTTGTGTTTGAAATCTTTGTAATTGTATTCTGTATGCACAACTCTGTGTTTGTGTTTGAAATATTTGTACATGTATTTTGTATGCAATTCTATGTTTTTGTGTTTGAAATCTTTGTACATGTATTCTATATGCAACTCTATGTGTTTGTGTTTGAAATATTTGTACATGTATTATGTATGCAACTCTATGTATTAGTAGCTGAGATGATTTTTATGTTTGTTAGATGAATAATATTTTTTGTATGCAACTCTTATGTTTTTGTTAGATGAAATAATATTTTATGTACGCAACTCTATGTGTTTGTGTTTGAAATCTTTATACATGTATTTTGTATGCAATTATGTGTTTGTTAAATGAGATTATTTTTATGTTTGTTAGATTAAATAGTATTTTTTTGTATGCAATATTATGTGTTTGTTAAATAAGATGATTTCTATGTTAGATGAAATAATGTTTTAGGTATATAAATATTTGTATGAAATATCAATTGCTTATGTAGATTTATATGTTTATATTTATTATTTTTGTTTGCATGTGGTATATATATATATATATAATTTCACATTTTATTTTTATTTTTTATTTTATAATTATTTTTATTTTTTATTTTTTAATTGCTTTTTATTCCATTTTTATTTTTTATTTTGTAATTGTTTTTTATTCCATTTGTTATTTATCTTTTATATCAAAATTTATGATCAATTAAAATATAACTTAATATTTTTTAAAACTTTCATTAAATTAAATAACATTATATTTATCAATTTAATAAATACATAAATAAAATATTTAAAAAATTTCAACAATCCACCAACTTAATAAATACATAAATAAAATATTTAAAAATTTTCAACAACCCACCAATTTAATAAATACATAAATAAAATATTTAAAAATTTTCAACAACCGGTTTTGTTGATATAACAACAACAAATCATATATTATCGCTTCAATTGTTGTAACAACAACAACAAAGTACAGTTTTTGAGACCATATGAATTTTCACCTTCACGTGGTTGGTCTTGTTAATAGAGATCCTAAAATCTCAAAGCCAAAAAAACTCTCAATTATATCATTATATTTTTAATGCATTAATAATAATAATATTTACTAAAAAACTGTTAAAATATATTTATTAAAAATAAATTAATAAAACATTCAAAATTATTTTAGTATGTTAAGATTATAATATTTGAAAAATAAAAATTAAACAATAATATTTAAAAAATAAATTTACTATATAAAAATGTAGTGTAACAATTAACTTTTAATAATATAATTATGAGTAAAAGTATTTTAGCATCTTAAGATTATACTATTTGAAAAATAAAATTAAACAATAACCTTTAAAAAATAAATTATTTACTATGTATTGTAACAATTAACTTTTAATAATATAATTATGAGTAAAATTTTGTAATTAATAATAAAAATAAAATTTTTATTTATAAAATAAAAATATTATAAATAGTTAAAATATCAAATTAAAATTATTGTGATATTAATAGGTTTGTAATATTTCAAAAATAAAGTCTAAAATTTAATTTTTATTTTTATTTATTGTATAAATAAAATAGAAAAAACAATATAAAATACTAAAAATAATTATAACTTAATTTAATTTATTTATATATTGTATAAATAAAAAATATTGAAAATAATTATAAATATATAATATAAATAAATTTATTATGATAGTTAGTATATATTTATAATGATAATGATGATTATAATTTTATAGAAAATTAATTTTAAAAATTATAATTTTTATTAATAGATTTATGATAATAAAATAAAGTAAATTTATAATCACAATATTAATTATAAATTAAAATTTCTTACCAAAATGAAACAATATAAAACAATAAAATTTATGATAGCATCATAACTTTTATTTATAAATATAAATTAATAAAAAAAAATTATAAAATTGTTGAATTATAATAATTAACACTAAAAAATTATATAAAATTATTAATTATAATAATTAAAACTAAAAGACCTATATAAAATACTTTTTAATACATAATTTTGGAAAATTAAAAAATAACATAACATTATTATAATAAAATACATTTTAATATAGGGAATTATAATAATTAAAACTAAAAGAATTATATAAAATACTTTTTATTTCATAATCTTTGAAAATTAAAAAATAACATAACATTATTATAATAAAATTCTTGGACATTTATATAATTAAGTTAAAAATTTGCAATTTATTTCTTTAAAAATATGAAATCTATTTTAAGTTAAAGTTTTTGCAATCTATTTCTTTAAAAAAGACATTTACAAAATATTCACAGTGATGATATTTTAATATTTATCATTTAAATATGCAGAATTATAAAAATGGTATTTTATGTAATAGAATAATTTAAAATAAATAGACGAATAATGTGTTTTTAATAAAATTATTAAAAACTATTTAATATTATAAGATAAATAAATTTATTAATAATAATGGTAAATATATTATAAATATGACATGAATATAAGAAAAAGTAGATGAAGAATTTTATTTTTTTAAAATACTTGTATAATAAAATAAATAATTATATTTTTAATGTATTAATAATAATATTTATTTAATTTTTTATTAAAATATAGTTATTATGAAATAAATTAATAAAACATTACAAAATATTTTAAATATCTTAAATATTATAATATTTAAACAATAAAATTCCTTTTTAAAATATGTGTAATCAAATATATAAAAATATTTTTAATACAATAATAATAATAATAATAATAATTTTTTATTATTAAAATTTAATTATTATGAAATAAATTAATAAACAATTAAGGAACTCTCGGTAAGAAGTCAAAGCTTTGATTCCTCTTCTTAGGAAGGTTCATTATCCTTACTATCCATGAAGCATGGAGAAATATCCATGAATTTCTTATAATTTAAATAAATTTATTATAACATTTAGATAATAAAATTTAAAATTTATTAATAAAATTATAATATTATTAAATAAGATTATGATAATAAAAGAAAGTAAATTTATAATCATAACTAGTTATGATGATTGAGGATAATAATAATTATAAATTCAAAATATAAAACATTTAAAAATTAAAATAAATTTATCATAAATTAAACTTTTATAATTTTTATTTAAAATAAAAATAATATAAAATAGTAAAATATACTATTATAGTTCTCTCTTATTTATATATATATATATATATAAATAATTATCATAATTTTTTTTTTTTACAAAAATGAGTAAGTAGATTTATATTAAAAAAGGTAAGATCTGATACAAAATGGGGATACTGTACCCATCCAAAAAGAGGGAATTGGGCAACTTGATTCCAGTCTTAACAGTTCGCAAGAAACTTAGATACTTATAGTTCTTAAAAAGAGATGATTGTTTGATAAAACAACTTGTTTATACACAATTTATATAGGTAAGTAGTAACTAGAAGAAAGACCAATAGTTAATTCTCTGTTGAGTGACGTTGCTTTTTTTTGTTGGTGGTGGCCAGATTCGCATTTTCCTCCATTCCCAGAATGACCGACGGGTTGTTGCTCTTGCTGGTCCGGATACAGTCTACCTTGGCTTCTACAATCTTGAGGCAGCTGTGCATGGTCTCCATCCTGCTAGCGATTCTATCAAAGTACTTTTTCATTTTATTGTTGTTGTTCCTTACCTCTGAGATTTCAATTTGTACAAATGTAGCTAAATTGGAGACATTTTTCTTGAGATCTTTCTGTTCACCTCTCAGCACTCCAACTTGAGCTTCAATGTCTTGCAAATGAGAAAGAAGACCAGGTGGCGGGCTTTCTGGTCCGCTGGGGGAGTCAAGGTTCACCACACCAACATTATCATCAGTTACATTCCAGAGTTTGCCAATAATAGCGTCCCCAACATTTCCACCCAACTGATGCAGAGGGTTGAGATGCACAGGGTTGCCAAGAAGCTGATTGTTGGACTCCAACGGGTGCCAGAGCTTCCTAGTTTCCTGCTCGAATCCAATTGGCAGTCTGGCTTGGTTCATCAATTGGCCACCACCTTGCTGAACCCAGCTATTATTGATTTCTAGTGCAGTGGGTCGACGAACATGCTTCACTTTGTTCACGACTCCATTATTTTCACTGTGGCCATTCCCTTGCAGGGCTTCCAAAGCAAAGATGTAGTGGTTCATGCCAATACCTTTAGCAACTTGAATGGATGTCTTGCATTGTTTACACTTCAACGCAGGGAGACAAAGACCAGAGGGGCTATCGTTTTCCATGGTGAAACACGCAGTATGCCTACATACCATATTACCTTCACAGAATGTTCCAGATTGCGTCGAATGAGGAATGTTAACAGCCAAGTGTCTAATATAGGCCCGCTCTAATAGACGTATGTTGTGAATTGAATTTTTGCATGTTGGGTAGGGGATTTTAAGCTACAGACGTCGTCGTTTCTCCCTGCAACTCGATCTTGGTGGGATTATGAGATAGACTTTAATACATACAAAATTTTGCAAGAAAAATTTGATCTATTTAATTGAAGTTTTTACAACCTCTCTTGAAAAAATAAAATATACAAGATATTCACAATAATAGTATTTTAACATTTTATCACTAAAACATAAAATTATAAAAATGATTTTTCATATAATACAATAATTTAAAATAAATAATATGTTCTTAATAAAATTATTAAAAATCATTCATTGTTATAAAATAAACAAATTTGATAATGGTGATTAAGAGAAGAGAATATAAGAAAATATAGGCATAAGAATGATTATATTTATATTTATCATTATAAATATATAATATGAAGAATGAATTTATAAATTAAGAAATCAATAACATTTGCATTTATTTGTAAGATTAAAATTGTAATAAATGTTATGATTTTTTAATTCAAAATTGAATGTTTGTGTATTTGGTTATTTGGAATATTTGTGTATTTTGCATTGTATAATTATCTAAGTTTAGTTTGAATTCTAAATGGTTATAATTGTTCATTTCTAACATTAAACTTCACCTAATTCATAGTAAGATAGTCAACTAAGTGTAGACACATCCTACCTTAAATGCTATTATCATTGAATGAATCTATATGTTTATGTTTGTTGATCTTTATATATGTTTTATATATTTTATAATCTTTAATATATATTATTTTTTCAATATTTTTGCTTATTGTATTTGAGTGTACTATTTAAGTGTATTTCTTGTATTTGAGTGCATTTTTGCTGATTTGTAATATCTATATTATTATATTGTTATTATTTATATTTCTTGTATTTGAGTGTACTATTTAAGTGTGTTTCTTTATTTACCTAATATCTATATTATTATATTGTTATTATTTATATTTTAATATGTGTATATTTATTTACATATTTATCATGTTTGTTGTATTTGAGTGTATTTTTGTTGATTTGAAATTGTTTAATATGAAATGAATTTGATGTTTTTTAAAATTGAAATAACATTTGGAATTGTTTAGTTATTTAAAATATTTGTATACTTTATATAAGTTCTTAAATGAGATGATTTTTATATTTACTAAATAAATAATGTTTTTTTAATGCAATTTGAGTGTATACTTTGTATGATTGTATACATTGTATGATTGATTGAAATAAACTGTAGAATTGTTTGTTTATTTAAAATATTTGTATACTTTGTATAGGTTCTTAAATGAAATGGTTTTTATATTCACTTTTTATTTTTATTTTTGATTAGTTGTATTTGAGTGTATACTTGTATGATTGTATACATTGTATGATTTTTATATTCACTTTTTTTTTTGCTTAGTTGTATGTGAGTGTTTTTTTCTTTTTAATTTTGAAATTGTTTAATATCAAATAAATATTTATTTCAATGTTTTGTTTTCCTTTCGGTTTTTTTCTTAGACATAGAAGGTGGATACAAATTCACAAACCTAATTGACATTATTTATGTGAATGTATTTTAAATTTTAACCATTTTTACATCTTTTATATATTTTATAATCTTTAATATAAGTTATTTTGTCACATTTTTATTTTTGCTTGTTTGATGTATTTGAGTGTTTTTTTAATTTAAGATGTATGTTATTTTGTAATAAATTTGTAATTATTTGTTAGATGAGTTGATTTTAATGTTCACTAAATGAAATAATGTTTTTTGTATGCAATTTTATGTGTTTGTAAAAATTTGTATCCATGTTTTTGTTTTTTTGTATACAATTCAACATGTTTTTTGTATACAACTATATGTTTGTTTGTCCATTTTTGTACATGCATTTTTTATGCAATGCTATGTATTTGTAAATGTATTTTTTTTATGCAACACTATATATTTGTGGATGTTTGTACATGTTTTTTTATTGTCGGAATTATTTGGTTATTTAAAATATTTGTGTAGTTTTTATCTACTTTATCTATAAAATTCTTTGTTTGTGAATGTAATCTTTGGGTTATAATATTTTGTTTTTCTTAAACATTTGAGTAATTGTATGTTTGTTAAATGAAATAATGTATTTGGTATGCAACTTTATGTGTTTGTGACTTTTGTCCATGTTTTGTGTACATGTTTTTGGTATGCAATGTTGTGTTTGTGTGTGTCTTTGTACATGTATTGTTTATGCAATGCTATATATTTGTGAATATTTGTACATATTTCTTGTATGCAATATGTGTTTGTGAATTATTATACCTTATATTAAACTAATAACTGAAGTAGGTAGAAAATATTATAAATAATTAAATAGTTATCATGAATAGATTTGATTCACGAAATAGTCACAACATGCATTTGACAATTCTTCGTTTGAGACATGACCAATAGACACCTTCACCAACGAATTAATCCTATGGGATAGGTCCTTGATAGCATTAACCATTGCAGCCAGAGAGGCGTTAATATTCATAATTTGACCTCCCTTCCACTATACAAACTCAACCTCCTCCCTTCACCAACGAATTAATCCTATGGGCTAGGTCCTTGATGGCATTAACCATTGCAACAAGAGAGGCGTTAATCTTCATAATTTGACCTCTTCCACTATGCAAACTCAGCCTCCTCCCGGCTAGCTTCCAGCTTGGGCCCTTGCATGTCCATCTTCACTTTGCATAGGAGCATCTTCATTTACTAGTAAAGCAAAACCATTTTCCCATGCTTCTTTCACGGGCCCTGGTGGAACTAACATCCATGATTTGCCCCTCCAATTCAAGCTAATCATCCACTGCATCAAAGTCCTCCTTACCAGAATCTAAGCATCCACAACCTCGCCACAAGCCCACATGATAACACCATTACGAATGCCATGAGCTGTCACTCTTCAAATACCTTCCCGGACCAAAACCACAATTACTAAATCTCCCACATAGAAGCTCTCTGAAACCACATGTAAACATCATGTCAACTTGGACTTTGGGGAAGGCAGGTGGCCACATTCAAGTATTGAAATTGTTTAATATGAAATGGAAGTTAGTGATTTTTTTAATTTGAAATTGAATGTGGAATCTTTTGATTATTTAATATATTTGTATAGTTTGCATCAATTGATTGTAAAGTGTATACATTGTATTTTATCTATGAAATTGTTTGTTAGATGAGATGTTTTTTTATGTTTATGAATCTTGGTGATTTTTATGTTTGTTGTGTTTACGACTCTTTGTCCATGTTTTTTGGTATGCAATTCTATATGTTTGCATTTGTGGAGCTTTTTACTTTTTTTTGGTATACAACTTTTTTTTTGAGTTTGTGGATCTTTGTACATGTATTTTTTATATAACACTGTATATTTGTACATGTATTTTTTTATGCAACGCTATATATTTGTGGATGTTTGCACATGTTTTTTGCTAAATGCATCTCTATGTGTTTGTGGATTATTGTACCCAATGTTAAACTAATAATTGAATAAAGTAGAAAATATTCTGAATAAGCTAAAAGAACAAGGGAAAAACAAAAAGCTCAAGGGAAAAACAAAAAGATCAAGGAAAAAATAATAATAAAGTTAAGAAAACTAAATGAGCTAAAAGAACAAGGGAAAAACAAAAAGATCAAGGAAAAATTAATAATAAAGTTAAGAAAACTAAATGAGCTAAAAGAACAAGGGAAAAACAAAAAGATCAAGGAAAAAATAATAATAAAGTTAAGAAAACTAAACTAATGCATGATATTTATTAAGATGTATATACTAAGTATATATATATATAGAATAAAAATAATATAAAATAGTCCCCCACAACGGGTGCCATCATACCGATGACACGAGATAGGGTCATGAGATCTTGGTTTAAGCGTGAGGATGGTGGGACATGCATGCCGACAGGTGGCCGCCCCCACTTCATGCAAACCCACACTACTAATCCTGCCATTATGAAGTATTTATGTGGATGGTACAATCCTCGGTTAGGCAACTAGTTGACAATACAAGTTGCTAAATTCTCCCCTGTGCAAACTCTCATGGATTTCAGTGGTGGTTCTTATTATGTGTACGATGACTTCAAGGGGGTTATTCCCATCCCCTTGACGCATATCCAGGAAGACTCTCCCAACCTTGGATTGAATTCCTCCCTGAGAAGTTGTGTCACCTGCTCCTCCATGGCGATCGAGGGCCCTTGGCTTGGGTTTTGGGAATTGTGAGTTTCAGGATGGTTCGGGGCAAGGTTACAAGGAGGAAGACAACCAATGGTCCCAAGCACTCTCAAATGCCTCAGACTCTCAAATAAATGGAGAATGCCAAAGGATCTTTTTAGAACAAGCTCAGGAGGGAATCTTGGGCCAGCACTGAACGTTTGGAGAGACGCCACCTGTGCAAAGTTGTGTCACCTACTCCTTGGTGGTTGAGCTCTCTTGGCTTGGGTTCTAGGCATTGCGATTTTCAGGATGGTTCGCACCAAGGTTACGAGGAGGAAGACGGTTAATGGTCCCAAGCGCTCTCACATGCCTCGAGCTCTCAAAGAAATGGAGAATGGAAAAGGATATTTTTGAGACCAAGCTCAGTAGGAAAGCTCGAGCCCGCATTGAGCGTTTGGAGTGGCGTTTGGGGGTCTGGTAGAAGATTGAAGTTTCTGGTTCTGCCAAAACTCAAGAGACAAGGCATACGAAGACCCTGAGCATGTTCTAGAGTATGAAGGTGTTGCTCAGTTTATCCATGGAGGACTGTTTCAATGGAAATTCACAGGCGGACCTAAAGGACCCTTTTGCGTAGGGTCGTCGTGCACAATTAGAGGAGGGCATGGACAACTGGCTCACAACCAAGTCGTGGTGGATGCGCACAATAATGCAAAATTAGATGCTCTGGCTCGCGAACTCACTGGGAAGAGATTCAACAAGCCAACACCATCTTGTCCCTCGGCCCCACAACTGATATATCGATGTTGCCCGGACTGTCAAGCGCACTGCCAAGCTAAAGAAATCAAGTGCATGTACGTCCTTTGTGGTTATTTCTGATGAGGATTAATCTCTGTTTTATAATGTTAGGGTTCATGAACAATTCAAAGTTGGTCTGTGCTTTCTTAATCTCTTTGTGGTCAGTCATAACCCCCTTCCTATGGGGGAATTTTGTTATAGCCTAGTTTTCAGACTCAGTTTGCCTTAGTAGTTCTAGACATGACTCAGAAACTGGCCCAAATGTGGAATCATTGTTCCTCCTTGGACATGTGGAAACTCTCTCCAGAAGGATGTTTTGGTTTTGATATGTACAGTTTTTACTTTTAATTTAATATAAATCTAAACTTTACAAAAAAAAAATAATAATATAAAATAGTAAAATTTATCATTACTTTTTTTTTACCATTTCTTATTATGAATTCATTCCAAATTCATATTTCAAAAATATTTATTTGACATTTCCTTCATTTCTTGTACTAGATTAAGGTAATGTTTTGACAACCTTGCAATTTTCTACTTATAATTCACGACACTTAACCACTCACGTTAATCCACAAATTACACCTCACAACAATGTAAAAAAAAATTAACTCATTAGATTATTTAATTTTGGCAAATTAATTCATTAGACCCACAATATTTATAGAGATAACAAAACAAATACTTATATCTTGCAACAAAAAATATTACAACAAAATGATATATCATTTTATTGCAAAAAAATAATTTAAATTAAATTAAATTAATATACTAAATACATTAACATACAAATGAATTATATCATTGTAAAGTAACAAAAATGATTTACAAATATGTCACAAACACTATCAAATTATTGCACTCAGAGTAGCGAGGTGCTTACAGCCAAGTGTGGGTGAGGTATGTAACATAACGTAATGTAACAGCGTCACATTATGTACCAAAAATAAAAAGTAAAAAAGTAATTAAAAAAATTATGTAAGCTCATAAAATAAAATAAAATGAAAACCAAATCAAAAATAATTAAGAAAATCCATATCCACTCGTAAAATAAAATTTTTAAACCAAATAAAATGTCGTTAAAAAAATAACACCTCAAGAAATTGGATGTCTCTCGGTGCTTGATAGAGTTTAGGGTGGATCTATGCTGGTTATAAGCATCACTACAAAATAATTTAAAATAAATTAAATTAATATACTAAATACATTAACCTAAAAATAAATTAAATTATATCATTATAAAGCAAAACAAATATTTACAAATATGACACAAACACTATATCAATTATTATAAATATTCATTGCACAACAAAACAGAAAGTGCATTACATATGCGTCAAACACTATCATCTTAATAAATAACTAATATATTAATATCATAAGATTTTTAATATACCAAATATATAAATTAATTCTACTTTTTTTCATAAATAAATAAGAATATATTATCATAATTGCATGCCAAAGCCTCGTGGGGTAGCTCAGTTGGTTGGGGTCTCTAGGACCAAGCTGTTACGAGGTCGAGGTCAAGGGTTCAATTCTCTGGGTTCTTCAGGGTTAGGCATCTAAGTGGTAAGGCCCCTTGGATGTTTTTCATGGATGTAGTGGCACGATATTCAGGCGTGACCATATATATATCTTAAATCCATAATTATGATAAAATCATATATCAAAAAGTGCATTACATATATGCATAACGGTTAAGAGCATGTGTTTCCTCTTAGGAGGTCACAGGTTCAAATCTGGAGGGGGTAGGGTATGTACACCTTTGTAGACTTTATCAGTTAAATCGTTGCGTAGAGGTGGGTCCCTTGTCCCACAAACAAGGGGGTCTCATACACCGAATTGGTGTCTCGCTTGGCGGTGACCTTAAAAATAGATGAGCATGGGGATGTTTCTATATCTTAATAGAGCTTGGCATTTTCTTCTTTAGAGATGAGCATGGGGATGTTTCTTAGCATTGCCAAAGTGAAGCATAAATCGGCCTCTTCTTCCTCATAATATAAAGTTTCAAAGTGAAATGTTGCTTACTTGATGGAATATCACTCAGACTACTTCCATCCACAAGAGTTATCTCTTTGACTATATTTTATGAACTCTCTCTTTATGGAAGAAGCATGTGCTTTTGTCGCCTGATTGCAATCAAATACTCGTGGACTTCAAATGCCACACTTTCTTTTCCTGTTTGCTTTATCGTTTTTACTATAGAGATCTTGTTCCTCCATCTAGTTGTGCTTTGTTGCATCTTCCACTTCCAATTTGGCCTATAGGGATCCGAGTTGGTTTTGCAAATATATTCTTAGGTTAGCCATACATAGGAAGTTATGGGCCCATGCTTTTAGGGTGAGCTTAACTACTCTCAACTTCTTCTCCCAAACAAGGGATGGATATCCAAGGATTGGGTTTGCTCCATTCTTTGATTGTCGAGCCAGAGAGGGAAAAATCTAACTAATAAAGACCCAAAATCCTAGCATTTGAAAAATATAAGTTTAATGGGTTTGTGATCCAAGACAATGGACGGTGTGATTGGAGGTTATAATCTGGTTATTCAAAAGAAGGTCCTTCTGGATGAGAAATCAATCTAGCATGGCGACTATATCACTCAAATTTGACCATGTATATTTTCCTTTTAATGATTTGGTATCCACTAGGTCTCAATCTGGCATGAGATCTTCCATGCATTCACAAAAAGGGTCACAAAAAGGGTCCCTTATTATATTGACTCCTCTTTTCTCTTTGTTTGATAGGATCGCATTAAGATCCCCAACCATAATGTTATTCCTTGTGAAATCGATATCCTTTAGTGCCTATAAAGATTGCCAACATTCTTCCTTTTCTTTATAAAGAACCAACATATAAACATTGAAAATATGGAATTTTTTACATGTGTTTGAAGTATGAGATCGATCAAAACAATGTGAAGTTGGGTACTAGCTTAAACACAAAGTTGCCCCATAAAGACCAAATTCCTCTTGAAGCTATGCTAACACTAACTACTACACCTTCACTAACTTTCCATTGCTTGATGTTGATCTTTAGCATATCGGCTCCTCTAGCTTAGTCTCTTGGATGAGCAGAACAACTGGTTCGGAAAGGCCTAACGGATATGCATGTTCCCAAGACTCTATTTGTACCAAAATGGGTTGTCACTACCAACAACAACAGTGCACCTTGGTAGCTACTTGTTCAACACCACATACAAATCGTTATATCTAAAAGGCATACCCAACCAAAATGATCTTTGTGATAGTTGGTATGGTTTAACCTTTTAAGATCCTTAATTCATGTGTTCTTGAGAGGATATTGCAAACATGTTAGTTGGTATCCAAAGAGTTGCACTAGAACCATGAGGATTACTACAAAGGATGGATTTGGTTGCATGTTGAATATGGAGTTTCTTAATGAAAATAGGACTTGGGTTAATCCCTTCCTTTGCCAAAAAAGAATTGGTAAATAAAGGTTTTCATGTGGGGGCATTTGTGGGACAAACATTAAAGTAGTTACCCTAGAGAACTCTTAATCTATCTCAAATATTCAAGCTTATTGAACATCCTACTTTCACTGCAATTTGTCAAAGGATTCTAGATGATTATTTGTTTAAGCTAAATTCAAATGATTATAGACCTATTTGGAAGGACTGGCAATGGGCTCATGACAAGCCACTCATGGACTACAAAAACCAAAGAGCTTTATCCTAAGATTCAACCAGATTGTTCAATTATGCATCGTCTTAAATTTCAGTAAGTGGAATATGCAAATAATGAAACATGGTGGATCAATAGGTGTCAAGGAAACTACAAGTCCCAAACTTCTATTATAAGACGTGAGTGCTATGATGGTTGGCCCTTCATAAAAAAATGCAATACAATAATTACTGCATATCACTAATCTTACAAATGGATGTTTTTTGTTTGTCATAAACCAAAAATGGTTAAATATGTATTGTGGAATTGCATTGTTCGTAGAACATTTTAACCACAGATTGTTGCTAAATACAATGTTCTCCTTATTTCTCTTATTCATTGGAAAGTAGTTGTGTTTGCGACAAATAGATGATCAAACAAGCAAGCAAGACTATGCGGCATGTGATCAAACTACAAGCATCTCTTTCCTATGGAAAAGACCCCATCAACCTATTGAGATTTACAAGTGTGCTAGAATGAAACCAAAACCAACCTAAATTTTTCATTGAAAAAGAGAAACAAGACTAGAGAAGCCAAGAGAATTTAGCCCTAGAGATAGAAATAAACCCTAGCACAAGTGCACTAGAGAAAAATATCCCAAACACAAGATACATCAAACCAAGAACAAGAGAGAGCAATGTTTTATGGCGCCCTTGGACTAAATCACTTGTATAGGAATGAAGGAATGATTATAATAAGTGAAAATACAAATATGAGTTGTCTATTTATACACAACTAAAGTGGTAGGGTGCTTTCTCTCGGGAAGGGTTATGAGCCTACATTGAGTTGATCAACAACCTTAGAAAAAAATAGAAATATAATATAAAAGCACAAATAGTGTCAATGGTGCCCAAATGTGAAGACTACACTCTTAATTTCAACACCCCCCCATACATTGAATGGATCTCTAGAAGAGGACATTACATCATACATATTTACATCCTCCTTAATGATAAGAAAGGACCACATAGAGAAGCCACAACATATGAACCCCCATAGCAAGCACCATATCACTCCCTGAGATACCGATTTGGTTTATATGTGTTAGAAATCATTCCTTGAGAGGTGAGCGAAGGTTCAATTTGACGAGCATATTATTGATAGTGGAGATAAGAGCCTATGTTGGATGAGACTCTTGATGATGCTCTAATGGACTTGCAAAAAATTTAGTAGCGTCTACAAGTGTCGATATGGCCCACTTGGGCCTAGGCCTTGACATAGTAGAAGAAAGAGTAATTGGATTATATGGATGTCTCAAGATGTTTGCTTCATCCTCATCACTAATTTGCTCATGTATTGGAGTGCCATCAATAAATTGGTCATTTGTTGAAGGAGTGTTGGAAGGAATATCTTGTATAGAAGAAGGCATTTATGTAGGTTTGGATATGGAAAAGTCTCTAATAAGGCTCCCATTAACCCTAGCTATCCACCCATTTAGTGTGGGAAGAATGTGAAAGAAACACCCTTATAGGTAGAAAGAGGACGAACATGTTAATTTTGAGCATCAATTCAATATGATCTAGGATCTTAACTGAGAGAATAACATGTACAGAATATCAATCACAAGAAGTAATCACAAGAGACAATAGACACAGAGTTTCCTTGGGGAAAACCATAAAGGTGAAAAACCCCAATAACTTCCTCAGAGATAGATAGAGCAATGATACAAAACCCAAGCATAAGAGATAGTCTCCTAGCAGCAGCTTCTCCTCCTCCACTAGTGCGCCACTCTCCAATGAGTGTATAAGTGAGAAGTGAATGATCAAATAGAGTGTCTCCCGCACTCTATTTATACATGACTTGACTTGCCTAATAACCTTACTAGGTCGGTCTCAACTTAATCACATAATATAATGTTAACAGGGCCGACCCCACTAGGGTGGTCTAATAACCCTTTAACCCACATGACTTATACAGGGCCGACCCCATCAAGGTTGTCTAATAACCCATCAAGTATAAGTTACGACACTTACAATATAAATGACGACACTTCCGTATAGAGGAATAATAACATCTCTATAGGAATACAATATACATATATGAAATACATTCCGAACATCATAACGTAAAGGAGATAGATAGACTAAAACACGTTGGGACATATCTAAACAAACGTGTGTAAGAAGTAGAGTTAAAGATCCCATCAAACCATGGGTAAGAACTTCATTGAAGACAACATCTCTATGTTCAATCACCTAGTGATTGGAGGGATCATGGAGATGATATCCCTAGAAAGTTTCATTGTGGCCTACCAAAGTGTAGCAAGGTTTTGGTGGTTCCAAGATGTTTCTACCTTTTTTAAGAGTATGGGTCCATGCACTTGATCAAAAAAATCAGAATTGTGAAACTGAAGGCTTGTTTCCATACCATTTCTCAAAGGGAGTCATACCTTGAACAACAGGAATAGGTGTTCGATTGATAATGTTGGTTGCAAAAAACAATTGTTTCCCCACAAAATGTAAGCTTGAATTCCTTGAATTGAAGCATGTATCGAGCCATCTCCATAATAGGCCTATTCTTCTATTCATCCACTCCATTCTAATATGCAATGTAACAATCCCCTACCAAGAAATACCATGAAAAATGAGAAATGATTCCAAAGTTTTGGTAGCATACTCTACTCTTAGTCTTGATACACAATCTTTTTCTTCCTTTGATTTTTCCATAAACATTTAAATTCTTTTAATTCCCCTAACACTTAAACCTTGCATTGAATGGCATATATCCAAAAGCAGTAAAAATCATCAATCAAGGTGAGAAAGTACTCAACTCCCCCAAGAGAACGAGCGATCATAGGCCCACAAATATCACTATGAAATGACTCAAGAAACTAGGAAGCTCCCCTCGCTTTGTCCTTATGAAAGGACTCTTGAAGATGTTTCCTCAAAACACACCCTTCACAAACACCACTAGGTGGTTCAATCGGTGTGTGTGATGCAATGGATAATAAGAAGATCCAGTCAAACTCTTGAAACTTTGAGAACATCTCCACATTGGCGATGTCAATAATGACACACCAATAACTACTTCCACACTATGTTATGGTCAATAATCAAATATAAGAGGTCATCATTTGGACATATGCATGATAGCTCCAAAGTTAACAATCCATTCCTATATAGAAGAGGACCAATATGTGGAATGCAAAACGAAGTGTACATTGAGAGAAGATCCACTAGTATTTTCAAAATGTACTCTTTGCTAATTACATGTATTACAAATTTCTCAATTTTTTGAAGATATAAGGGCCAATACGCAGAATGTACAACGAAATGTGTATTGTGAGAAGATCCACTAGTATCTCAAAAAGATTATCATTGTTGATTATAGGCATTGAAATTTCCTTCAATTTTTTGAAGACAAATGGTGCAATATTTGAGGGCATGTCCCTCCTTATGACATCGATTGCACATGAGTCTTTTCTTCTACGAGGATTTTAAGTTCCCTCCCTCAACCAGCTCATAGTCGTGCTTAAAAGAGGTCGAGGTAGCCTTTGGTTCGACTTGATATTGAGGGTTAATTCTTCCATGTTCCTCAATGTGACTTGACGTTGGATAAGAGTAGCAAAAACTAATCAAGAGGAGTTGTGTATCCCTTCACAAATAGTGGGATACTATAGAATCTAAGTTGGCCAAAACATTGATATGTCAAGAGCCATGTCTATATTAACTCTCGTAAATGATTACAAGATGCAAAATCCCATAACTTGGTGGTCTTGACTAATGCCAATCCCATACTCTCATACATGATATAGAATCTAGTGGAAATACTACAATCCATATGAAATGTGATGAGGTTGAAATGACTCTCAAACATCCTAAAACAATTAATGGTAATGTTATAAATTAAGTAAAAGGATAGAAAAGATAGGTAAAGTTGAATGTCAACTTTTATGTTAAGAATTTAATATTATGAATAATTACCACGGTGACAAACTCTGCAAAGCTCAGTCCCCTATCTCAACACCATACCACGGTGAATTTAATATTATTGTAAATGTTGTTGACCATACACCATACAGTACAAGTGACGACATTTCATACCCGTTTCACCATTTTCTGGGCATTTCAAGTACTAGAAACCTATTTGGGTAGACACTTCCAACAACATAGTTTAGAATATAATAGCAAAGAATTTGAATGTTGAAGAAATATTATTCAAAACAATACATAAATATTTTGAATCTATTTTTTCCTTTACTCCTATTGTACTAATGTTAGCCTTCCGTTTCTCAACACTTTCAAAGTTACCCATCTTGATATTGGAAACCTCAATTTTGTGTCCATTGTTCGGATAATTGTTCACAATTCTACCGATAAAGAGATTCTTGAAGGCACCTGAAATTTCCATCACACTTTTATTGACAATGTCATGGTGCATCTGTTAAAATTATGAAATTTGATAGCAGTAACAGACTGTAAATATAAATAGTGCAGAGATGGCTAACAGTAAATACACATAAAAATTAAACACAATATTTTTCATGGGGAAACCTTTTAAGGACAAAAACCCCAAAGCAATTTAATAATGATTTATCTGCAAAATGAGATGACTGAGTTTTACAACAACAGGCTAATAACAAGCCTCTTCAACAATTAGAATTTGTTCCACTGACCAAGAAGAACCCTGTTCTGCTGATCCTGATCTATTACTGAGTGTAGCTGATGCTAGATGCCTGAAGCAGTTTCAAACTTTGCACAACCAGCCTGTACAAACCTGTAGATGCCACTGTCCACTGATGTATACCCTACTGAGGGTGTTGTGACCTGTTTAAATCTTTTCCAGGAGCTGTTGTGATTACTGTAGCTTGTGGGTGCTCTCAATAGGGCTGCCAAAAGAATTAGGACAGACCCTAACTTAATTCAAGTGCACAAGGTAATGCCCCAGCTGGGGTGAAATACACTACGTAAATACCTTAGCTGAGTTAGGGTAATATTAGGGCTTTCACTCCTCAGCAAAAAGTAAAACTCAGCAGTAAAACCCAGCAGTAGTAAAACCCAGCAATAGATAAAACTCAATAGTAGTAAAACCCAACAATAGGTAAAAAACTCAGCAGTAGTAAAACCCAACAATAGATAAAAAACTCAGCCACGAGCTGATCAGGCAGAAAGTCCACGAACTGTCCTTTTGAGAGCAGACAAACACCCACGAGCTATGCTTTTTAAGACACCACGAATTGTCTTTTAAATGTTGAGTTTGCTTTCATATTTATAGTGGAATAATTCCACTAAATTGAGGCCGACCTGTCCTTTCATAAATTAAATTTATTTATTTATTATTTTTTCTTCTCCAATAATGAGCCAACCCATAATAAATAAATATTTTTTTTTTCTCTTCTAAATGGTGGGTTCATGGATCAAGCCAAGCTATGCTTGGGCTTCATTTATCTTCAACAAGTTATCCAGGTGTTCTTCAAGGCCTTAATATGTCCACTCCAAGCACATCATCATAAGGAAATAAATTAATTGCTTTACTTCACCCTCCTGTTGCCACCAAGACCAAGTGGAGGAGTACACCACTTGCCCAGACCCGGTCTAGGGCTTACAGTGAAATCCTGGTAACTGACTAGGTGCCTCCATTCTCCCAGAGAATGGCTCTCAACCCCAGGCTGAGCTTCTAGTCCCAGACTGGATCAATATCCTAGTAACTGAGAATGGCTCTCAGCCCCAGGCTGAGCTTCCAGTCCCAGACTGGATCAATATCCTGGTAATAACTGACCAGGTGCCTCCATTCTCCCAGAGAATGGCTCTCAGCCCCAGGCTGAGTTTCCAGTCCCAGACTGGGTCAATATCCTGTTAACTGACCAGGTGCCTCCATTCTCCCAGAGAATGGCACTTGATGCTGCTCAGGAAAAATCAACACTCCCTCTCAGTGAGAGGGTCATTCTCTGCAATACCAAGCTTGTCTCGAAAGTGCACAAGCTTTGTCAATGACAGAGGATTGGTCAATATGTCAGTAATCTTCTCATCTGTACCATATCTCTGATGAAGTGATACTTCATCTCAATGTGCTTTGACCTGTCGTGAAATACAGGGTTCTTTGAAAGTTGAATGCAACTCTGATTATCGCAATGGATAATAGTTGGCTGAATCTTTCCACCAAACAGGTCAGAGAGAAGCTTTCTAAGCCAAACTACTTCTCTACAGGCATCACTGGCAGCAATATACTCAGCTTCAGCTGTGCTCTGAGCTATGGAAACCTGTTTTCTGCTGGACCATGAGATCATGGCTGATCCCAAACTGAAACAGTATCCTGATGTGCTTTTCCGGTCCACTGAACTGCCAGCCCAATCGGAGTCAGCATATCCACCAAACAGGTCAAAGAGAAGCTTTCTAAGCCAAACTGCTTCTCTGTAGGCATCACTGGCAGCAATATACTCAGCTTCAGCTGTGCTCTGAGCTATGGAACCCTGTTTTCTGCTAGACCACGAGATCATGGCTGATCCCAAACTGAAACAGTATCTTGATGTGCTTTTCTGGTCCACTTCACTGCCAGCCCAATTGGAGTCAGCATATCCAAGTCACATTACTCCATTGTTGGAGGTATATCTGAGCCCATAAGTGATAGTACCCCACAAATATATGAGCACATGTTTGGCAGCTATCCAGTGTATGTGCTTCGGCTCGGACATGAACTGACTCAATGCATTCACTGTATAACAGATATCTGGTCTTGTATGCACTAGATACATCAAAGATCCAATAAGTTGGCGATACTGAGTAGGATCCACTGCCTGTGAAGAAATAGTTGAGTCACGTAACTTCTTCAGATTTGATGTCATGGGTACACTCATGGGTTTGCAGTCATGCATCCCAAACTTCTGCAAGATATCAACTATATACTTCCCTTGAGACAAAAAGATCTCATCTGGCTTCTGCCAGACCTCTAAACCAAGAAAATAGTGCATGAGTCCCAGATCCTTCATTTCAAATTATGAAGTAAGCTCCCTCTTGCACTGAGCTATCAGTTGCTCCTCTCCAGTAAAGAACAGGTCATCCACATATAGGACTAGGATCAAGACATGGTTCTGAACAACCTTAAAGTAAAGGTTGGAATCAGCAGTACTCTTGGAGAATCCCAAACTGTGAAGGTAACCATCAATCCTAGCATACCAGACCCTTGGGGCCTCTTTGAGTCCATACAAATCTTTCTTTAGCTTGCACACATGAGACTGCATTTCATGAGTCACAAAACCTTCATGTTGTTCAAATTAGACCTCTTCTTCAACTTCTCCATTAAGAAAAGTTGTCTTTACATCCATTTGATGGAGATTCCATACAAAGACAGCAACGAGGGAGATAATGGTCCTGATGGTGGTATACCTGGAAACAGGGGCAAATGTTTCATCATAGTCTATGCCTTCCTTTTGTGAGAAACAACGTGCCACAAATCTTGCTTTATATTTCTCAATGCTGCCATCAGCAGCATGCTTGATTTTATAGAGCCATTTGGAAGTCACCACAGACTTCCCTTTTGGTGTAGGAACAATTTCCCACACATCATTTTTCATAATGGAATTATATTCTTCTGTCATGGCATCAATCCATACTTGATGAGTTTCAACTTCTTTGAATGTAGAAGGCTCTGCATCAATGAGCTTACTCATAAGACCTGAGTATTTATGGGGCTTCTTGCTTTCTCTGAATGTCCTAGAAGGAGCTTTATGCTTCTCTGCTTCTTGCAATATTTATCTCGCCCAAGTAGGTATTCTCTTGGAAGGAGGAGCTTCAAGTAGTTCTTCAGCTGGTCTTTCTGGTTCTGAGTAAGCATGAGGTTCATCTTCTTCCTCCCTCTGATTCTCTGAATGAGGAGAGTCTGGAATGTTGGAAAGAGATTCTTTTATATCTTTTGGAAGCTCTTTAGAGTGGCGGAAAACAACTTTCTTGTGAAATATCACATCTCTGTTGATTTCAATGTATCTTTGACCAGAAACATAGATACGGAAGGCTTTTGAATTTTCATTGTACCCAACAAATGTGCCTTTCTTTCGAGAAGGCTCCAGCTTTAATCTCTTTTCTTTTGGCACATGGATGTAGACTGGAGTGCCAAAGATCTTTACAGGTTTCTTACCTGTAAAGACTTCTTCTGGAGTCTTTTCTCCCAAAATGGCATGAGGACTTCTGTTTTGAATATAGACAGCTGTACCAGCAGCCTCAGCCCATAGAGACAAAGGAAGATCTAGATCACACAACATGGCTTTAGTAGCCTCACAGACTGTTATGTTCTTCCTTTCTGCAACCTCGTTCTGTTGGGGGTTGTAAGGTACAGTCAACTTCCTCTTGATCCCTGCTTCTTGGCAAAAGTCATCAAAATCATTCGATTCAAAGTCACCTCCATTGTCTGACCTCAAGATACGGATGTGTCTTCCTGTCTGATTTTCAATTAGTGCCTTGAACTCCTTAAACTTATCAAAAGTTTCACTTTTAGCCTTTAGAAAGTAAATCCAAGATTTATGAGAGTAATCATCAATGAACAATACATAGTATAAACAACCACTTAAAGAAGGTGAAGACATGGGTCCACAAATGCCAGATTGAATCAAATTCAAAATCCCTTTTGATCTGCTGTTACTTTTTGAAAAAAACTTCTTGGTATTTTTACCAATGGCACAACCTTTGCAAATACCACTATGTTCATTAGAAAACTCAGGCATACCTGTAACCATCTTTTGAAGACCAGGGAGAGCTGCATAATGAAGGTGCCTAAACCTTCGGTGCCATATAACTCACAAGGGTTGATTGTACTGTGAGCCAATGCTTGAGTAGAATGCCTAGATGCCTTGTAAAGGCCTCCCTCTCGAACCCCAATAGCAGAAAGTTGATCTCTTACCTGAGCAATGTTTGTGAAGAAGGAAGCCACTCCTTCATCTTTTTCCATCTTCAATGTACGAAGACTGTTTTTCAAGACTCTCTTTTGACTGGGTACTTTCTTCTAGTACAGATTTGTCAAGGTGTCAAAGCACTCCTTGGCTGTCTTCAATGGTGTTATGGCAGGCATTATATTTTCTTTGACTGAGTCATAGATAATCCTCCTAGCCTTCGCTTGCTTCTTTTTGAACGTTGCCTTTCCTGTATTTGACGTGGGTTCTTCTACAACATTAATGACCAAGTCATCAAGGTCATTCTCTTCCAAGGTGGCCATAAGCCTTGCTTTCCATGAATTAAAATTTGTTGAACCCTCAAGTCTATCCTCTAGTCTGAAGGAGGAAGAAGAAGCCATCTCTGGTCTGTCTGTACTGTCCCAAGGTCTATGTAAGACACAGTCACCTACTCAAACGCTGTGTGCTTTACAAGCAGAGCTCTGATACCATGTTAAAATTATGAAATTTGATAGCAATAACAGACTGTAAATATAAATAGTGCAGAGATAGCTAACAGTAAATACACATAAAAATTGAACACAGTATTTTTCATAGGGAAACCTTTTAAGGACAAAAACCCCAAATCAATTTAATAATGATTTATCTGCAAAATGAGATGACCGAGTTTTACAATAGCAGGCTAATAACAAGCCTCTTCAACAATTAGAATTTGTTCCACTAACCAAGAAGAACCCTGTTCTACTGATCCTGATCTATTACTGAGTGTAGCTGATGCTAGATGCCTGAAGCAGTTTCAAACTTTGCACAACCAGCCTGTACAAACCTGTAGATGCCACTATCCATTGATGTATACCCTACTAAGGGTGCTGTGACCTGTTTAAATCTTTTCCAGGAGCTGTTGTGATTACTGTAGCTTGTGGGTGCCCTCAATAGGGCTACCAAAAGAATTAGGACAGACCCTAACTTAATTCAAGTGCACAAGCTAATGCCCTAGCTGGGCTGAAATACACTACATAAATACCCTAGCTGAGTTAGGGTAATATTAGGGCTTTCACTCCTCAACAAAAAGTAAAACTCGGCAGTAAAACCCAGCAGTAGTAAAACCCAGCAATAGATAAAACTCAGCAGTAGTAAAACCCAGCAATAGATAAAAAAACTCAGCAGTAGTAAAACCCAGCAATAGAGAAAAAACTCAGCCACGAGCTAATCAGACAGAAAGTCCACGAATTGTCCTTTTGAGACCAGACAAACACCCACGAGCTGTGCTTTTTAAGACACCACGAATTGTCTTTTAAATGTTGAATTTGCTTTCATATTTATAGTGGAATAATTCCACTAAATTGAGTATGACCTGTCCTTTCATAAATTAAATTTATTTATTTATTATTTTTTCTTCTCCAATAATGAGCCGACCCATAATAAATAAATATATATATATATTTTTTTTCTCTTCTAAATGGCGGGTTCATGGACCAAGCACATCATCATAAGGAGATAAATTTATTGCTTTACTTCACCCTCCTGTTGCCACCAAGACCAAGTGGAGGAGTACACCACTTTCCCAGACCCAGTCTAGGGCTTACAGTGAAATCCTGGTAACTGACCAGGTGCCTCCATTCTCCCAGAGAATGGCTCTCAGCCCCAGGTTGAGCTTCCAATCCCAGACTGGATCAATATCCTGGTAACTGACCAGGTGCCTCCATTCTCCCAGAGAATGGCTCTCAGCCCCAGGCTGAGCTTCCAGTCCCAGACTGGATCAATATTCTGGTAACTGACCAGGTGCCTCCATTCTCCCAGAGAATGGCTCTCAGCCCCAGGCTAAGCTTCCAGTCCCAGACTGGATCAATATCCTGGTAATTGACCAGGTTCCTCCATTCTCCCAGAGAATGGCTCTCAGCCCCAGGCTGAGTTCCTAGTCCCAGACTGGGTCAATATCCTGGTAACTGACCAGGTGCCTCCATTCTCCCAAAGAATGGCACTCGATGTTGCTCAGGAAAAATCAACAGCATCAACTCTGCCTTGATATTTAGGATGATTAGTCTTGGGGCTCCATCCCTTTAGACATATGAAGCCATAGTTGTCATCCACTAGAGGAAGAGGTTTTGTCTAATGCATCAATAAACCCTTACTTGGAAGAAGGGCAGTCATTTGGTCTGCCCAAACATGATAATTAGCCCCATTCAATAGAGGAATAGGGCATTTTGAGTCCATAGGTTTCAAAAAGTAGCTGGAAGAAAAACAAGCCTCTCTAAAGTCTTCAAAAAATCGTCTTGATAGAACCAAGAAAGGAGAGGTACACCATCTTCCAGAAAACAAATCTGCAAAAAGAGCCTCTCTAAAGTCTTCAAAAAATCACCTTGATAGAACCAAGAAGGGAGAGGTACAACAACTTCCAGAAAACAAATCTGCATCAAAAGATGAGAGTGCGCTGGCTATAATTATGAACCCTAGGGAAAACACAACAGATTCTGAAACACAAATCTGCAACAAAAGGGGAGTGCATTGGTTGTAAAAGAGGGTTTTAAACCCTAGGAAAACCCAACAACTTTCAAAAACAAATCAGTGGCAAAAGGGAAGAGTTCATTGGTTGTAAAAGAGGGTTTTGAACCCTAGGAAAATGCTTAAAAGCCCTAGAAAGAAGTGCATGGCTTCAAGAAGGGCCTTCTTGTTGTTAAAACTTTACCTAGGACTAGAGTAGAGATTGAACAAATACAAGTTATTCATAAAAATATGCAAACATGCAAAGTAGCACATAAATGGCAAGAGGAACATTGTTACTAGGATTAGCATAGATTAACAAAATCAAATCACAAGCAAAACACCATTTCCAGATTTTGAATTATTGAAGTACATACCAATGAATTCATTGCACTGTCTTTCTTGTGGTGTTAGAAACAAGGACTCTTTACATTAAAACCATATACTAGATGAAGTAGTTCACTACAATTAGTATCAAGCCCACCACTGTGACCTAAAAATAATTGTAATGAAAAAAGACAAAGGGGCCTTGAATTTGGCAAGAATAATGGTGAACAAAGTTATGAAATAACTTCACTGTTGCCTCCAATTCTGACAATATTTCAACAAAACAAATAACATTCATAAATACTGTAGAAATTAATGAAAAACATAACAAAGTACTAGTTGAAGAGAATGACATACCTTCAACTTATATCATCCCAAGATGGTCTCAAATCTCCAATATTATTTCCAAGTCAGGGTGTTAAATATCTTGCACAATCTAGCCTTCTTCAAGAACAATTTGAGCTTTCACAAGAAGAGCATCAATTCAGACTTCGAACCCATTATATTCTCTATAGAAATGATAGCAGACTGCCATGCACACAGTTAGTATAATCCCCAAAATGTCAAAGAACCGACATACAATTAATTACGGCCAGGAATAGTAAATCTATTCTCTCTCATCTACTTTACTTTCTTGCTATATAAATTCTTTTGCAAAGGAAGGCTTGCTTGGAGAACTCTTAATTAGTCTCAGGTGCCAGGAAGTGGATCAACCCACCATCAATGCACTTGGTTCAGTGATTCGTAATGAAATAGATGATGCATTTTCCCCCAAAAAAACTACAAAAGGATAATATGGCAAGCATTTGTGTTTTAGCCTGACCAGAAAAGTGATTTGATCATAAAGGCTAAGCTATAATTAAGAAAAATAATGTGATATCCTTCTATTTTATAGAAGGATGTCACTTCAGAATCAACCATCAGTGTTTCATGTGGGTCTCAGTTGTTTTCTTTTAATTTAAGTTCCTGAATAATCATCGTTGTTCACATATTAGTGACCAATTCATATCTAAGTCACATCTTTGAAAACTACAACTCTCTGCATATCTAACGGCTAACCCCTTGTAGTTGTAGCTCATATACTGATATAAGTGTTTGAATGAAACATGATTTGCATAGGTATTGACTTCTGCAACATTGAGCTTTGGCATAGAAAAGCTTCATAAAAAGTGTTTGAAACAAGTTTTGATAAAGGATTCAATAACAAAAACGTTTGGACAAAAGATTTTGCTCAGTGGGTTGAACAAAGGCAAAGTTTCGTTAAAATCAATTACTAAATGATAATGAGTCGTGGGGATGGATGCACCAACTATAACACCAGGGTTCTTTTTCCTTCAGTGAGCTATAAGAAATGAAGCATAACGAAATTAGAAAAAAAAGTTTTAAAAGAAATGACAGCAACAAATATCGAGTATGGTGAACATAAAGAACCATTCACAGCAAAGACGGTGGAAAGTTCTTTCTAATCATAATATTGCAACATACTCAAATGGCAAGGCTACTACTAGAATGTCTTGACACTAAATCAGACAAAGCTCATGTATCCAATGGGGATAAAATAATATTAAATAAGCATATAACCTATAGAATGAAATCTGCAATTGGTCAATAGTAGTAGCTACATGCATCATTAATTGCCTGCAACTTCTATTTATTTAAGCTTCTGACATGATACCTGCATAATTTTGTGTTATTCTAGCAAAGAAATAATGTAAAAAATGAGGGCTAATATGAGTCCCAGGGGTCATTTGGGATGAGAGGTTAGTTGAATAAACTAACTTTATAAAATATTCTATAAGTTATAAAGTTACCAGGTTAAGTTACATTGTGCTACATGAAAAAGGTGATGTGCCTTAATGTGGAAAAATAGCTTTAGATAGGTCTTCACCTAACTGTGTGGAAGCTTCCCTCACGTCACACTCCTGCTCTTGAAGCTTGCTTCTCCCAGAACGATTCCCCACACCTCCGAAATGATTTCTGTTGCTACTACACTACAGGAAAAGAAATTAGAAATTGTTTGTGGCTAAAGCCTTAAGAAAGCTTAGTATATAATATACATATTTAGCTTTTTCAGTTTAGAATCTAGCTTTGAGAACTTAGAATTATTTGACTTTTGTAAACATTATATGACAGTTGAAGTTTGAACTATTGATTGTATGTTACAACTCCTTGGTCATGATGCCCTTTTTCATTTCATGGTTGATGTTATCTCTTACAGTTTGTTGATGGCAAATGTTATCTGTTGAAGCTTCAAAGTTGAAGGTTGATGTTTTGTTTGATCATTTGATGACAATGCTATAAGTTATAACTGCTAGATTTTTTATGTTATTTGTGTACTAAATGGTTGATGATTTAATGATGATCATTAATCTACTACAAAGTTCTATGTTTTGATATTTTTTGAGGTTAATCCACCAATTTGCAAGCTTCTTTGAATATATACGCATCAATATCTATAAATGTATATTATAAAAAAAACACTCCTAATACTTCGTTCTCAATGTCTTTTGGAAATTGATGCTTCGCTCTCCCACTTCCTGATGTGTGCTCTCACTTCACACTTGCTCCCAACAGCTATGGACCATCTTGTAATATCCCAGACTAATTCTGATCCAACCTTTGTACTAGCTGGTTGTGTATTTTGGTTAAAGAGTTTAGACAAACACTTTAAGCCACAAGCCTTGCTACCCCTATAATGACCATCAAACAATTCTAGACCGATCTTAACTTCACCTGTTGGTCTATTCTGGCTTATAAATTTCATCAAACACTTTGCAATACTGTCCTAGGGTCACTGTGACCAAATTCTCTTACTGTTGTTGTGAAGTGTTGACCTTCTGCTGATGTATTTGGGCTAGTGCTTTCGTCAAACAGTTGCCTTGAATGACCCTTCTTACTGTTGTTCTAGTTAATGTGTTTGCTGGTGATAATTCAGGGTTTGTGGGTTTAGTTTAGAACTACCATCAAATAGTTACACCATGAAATACACAATTTGACATTCAAGATTTTATAGTACCAAACCAAGATGGACGAGATTTCATTTGAGAACAATGACCACACTTTAACTTCACTGTTATATCACAAAGTCACCGGCAATACAATTTTGGGCCAAAAATAAGCAAGCTCAACATTTAAATAAATGATAGCATTCTACATGCAGCTGTAACAGTCGTTTTATTTGATTAAATAATGGCTATAATAAACTCAGATCTAACCTCAATAGTTCTTTATATGAGCAGCTTACTTGTCGTTACACCAGCAATAAGAAAGAGACCTATTCCAAGGGAGCGATGCGTCCTCTAACAGCTGTTTGGTCACCACATAGGCTTCACAAGTTTACTGAGAGCTATCTCTCAGACAATGAATGAAGAGTAGTGAATGCACCCAGCCATAAATTCGTCCTCTCCTTCAGTTGTTTGTTGTAGCAGTATGAGATCAAGAAACATGAAGATTCTGTCACTACTACATAGAGGGGGTATTAAGACAATATTTGAGACATTAATTGTGTAAATTGTCTCAACTTAAGACAAAAGAAAATTTGTGTATTGTCTTAAATATTGTCTTTAAGCGAGTGTCTTAAACTATTGTCTTAAATTATTGTCTTAAACTATTGTCTTAATTTAAGACAATAGTTTAAGACACTCGCTTAAAGACAATATTTAAGACAATACAGAATTTTTCTTTTGTTTTAAGTTGAGACAATTTCCACAAATATTGTCTTAATACCTCCTCTATGTACTAGTGATAACATGAAAATATTTATGATAGGGCACCGTGAAATCGAACCACCAATCTCCTGCATTATAATGCAGATGCTCTACCATTGAGCTAATACCCTGCAACTTCATATACAAGAAGAATATTTGTATTTTTTAGAGTTTTTTTAAAGCAATGAGCTCAAGAAGCATTAAATGCTCACTGTATTTCACTCATTCATATATAGTTATCATAGAGATTGCAATTATTATTTGTGTTCCAATAATTCTTTATCTCATTATATGTTTGTCGTGGCAATTTGCTTGCGATCAAAGACCACATGCAACATACAAAAATAAATCAATATTTGTGCTTGTATGCATGGCCAAAATGTCATTGTAATGATTGTAATCAAATCCATTTTTTGTTCTTTTTACCCAGCATAAAATGAAGCTTGATAATGATCTCATCTTTTTTTGGCTTAAATTGCCCCGTTTGAGGTTAGGATGAGGATAGTTGATCCATCTAATTATGAGACTTTTTGAATTAATGTGAAATGACAATGAAGCAATCATGTGTTTGGTTTGAGTTTTTCAATATTTACACTATACGTGTTTATATCTTAGAATTTGGGGTGGAATACTATCTATGTTTTTCCTAAATTGAAGAGGATGGGACAAGTGTACTTTCCATAATGATTTTATGGGCTTCTTTCAAAATTCGTAGCCGATGCATGGATAACTCTTACTCATGCATGGATAAGAGGTAGTGATGACCAACCCATTTAACTAAAAAAGATAACAAGTAGCTTAGGCATAAACAATAGGTGATTACCAGTAAGCATGAAGAACAAGTAATAGATAACTTGTTCATGACACTTAATTTGTGACCCATCCATTCACTAACCACAAGTTAATCTACTTAAAATTCCAAAAAAAAATGTGCAAAGCATTTTATTCACTACATTATCTTTTAAAACATGCACAATCCAATCACCTTCACTGGTGTACAAAAGTGTTGAAGTGACAGTTCCTTTCACTATGTCTGCAACAACATCACACTATTAGGTACTATCTTCACTTTAAGATATTACGGTAAAAGTGGAGTAAAATGGACTTGTTGCCACGGAAATTCAGTTCCCTCACAATATTAATAGTATAGCAACTCTATTAATATCATTATGGGATTACTACTACCTATACAAGCCAACATTCTATAATTGAATACCTGTAGTTCGTGGTTTACCTATGGGAAAAGAGCCAACTAGATAGTGCTGATAATACGAATGGGATTGATACAGAGAATACATGTATGTACGAGCTTATATTAGGTCTATACACTGCTGTAATATACAATACTAATGAAGTATGAGTGCCATTGATCTCACATTAAAAAAAGGTAGTATAAAGCGTAAGCAACTTTGAAGAAAATTAGGTAACTACAGTCATCATATTCAATCTATTATGGAAATAAGGGTATGTGAAACAGTGAATCCATATTTTTATCAGGAACCAACTAAATCGTATAGATTAGACATACAAGATAAGCCATACGTATATGATTTGAATACTATGGGCTTTATAGTTGCTTGAATGATAGTGTTGATTTGGTTACTTCCTGTGGGAGATGCCTATTGGAGTTGAATGAGTCAAACGATCTCTAAATCTTGAATGGGATCTCCTTTATAGACTCTAGTGTCTTCACTATAAGTATTAAATATACTATTCAGGGCTAGATATAGCCTATGATCATTTGATAATCTTGAAGCTATCTTCCACTACTGGTGTCTTGGAATTTACAAACTGTAATGAAAATACATATAAAAGATCATCAAATACATTATATAAAGTGAAAATAAGAAGACACAGAGTCACACAACAAAATATTGTGATTTACCTTAAATAATAGTTCTTGGATTTTTGCATGAATATCTGCGATTCTGCACATATCCATATTCAGATCTGCGTACCAAACTCCAATCTTGTGACTGAAATAGAAAATTCTTGGAAGTCAGTAGCCAGAATTGTGTTTCCAAAACTATAGTGGACAAAAGACATTACTCACTTTTTTTTTAAACTTATCCAGAGAGAATCGTCCTGTCCCGATCACAAAGTGCACGGGAGCGCTATATTGATGTGTATTATTATACATATCCACTCCATTCATATCTTTTGTTGGAATTAATCTTCATGCTTTTTTAAATACAGAGCATGTACGCTCGTAGTTGTGAACATGACCCCATAAAACCAGGTCGACTTGTTAACATCCAGAAATTACATGGCAGGTTTGGCTGATCACAAGATAAAATATTTAGTTGTGAGGCATATAATTCTTACCAATAATTCATAAGTTCGCTACTGTCAAAAGTTTGTGCCTTCACCTGGAATTTCATGAGAAGATCTTTGTGCTTGCTGTAGCTGGAAGGTCGGATTTGACATTAACATCCCGTATGCTTCCCACTGTAATACCGCCCCTCAAACTGCAACTATGAACAAAGGGTTTGTACTTTTGGGGTTGGTCAAATGTTTTCACAATGGACCAAACCTGCAGATAAAACACGGGATGAGTTTCCGTTATCAGAAAGAACACATAACTGTTACAAGAACAAATAAGCTACCAACTGAGATGCAGAATTGCTACATATAGACGGTGTCTGACGAGTCCCAATCCAATGAGCAGGGCTTAAATCCTATTTTAACCTTTCAAGACAAAACCAAAGTGCCACAATACACTATTCATGAGTCAGTGGGTCTGTATTGTTTCTATGTTGAGAAGAAGTTGGAGACACTTAGTCCCGAACCCTTTGAAAGTTAGTGGATTCCCTAAATTTTGTGGCTAGTTCACTGGTGGGATGATGTACACGTGTGTGGATATCAAATCCCACAACAACATGCTCCCATTCAGATATGCTGAAAATATTAAAATTGTTTTACATAACGGGTTTTTTTTTTATAAGACAAATTGTTTTATATACAAACAATCAATATGGACAATTGAATATGATATAGGTTTTAAAATATATTTGTAACTGTGAAATTACATGTTTTTGTATTTATAAGATTAATATTTTTTGTATTTATAAGATAGATATTAAGCAAACAAAATGCATCCGCAGACAAATAATATGTATGACACTGCTACAATGTGTATATTGACTGTCTAAAAATTATTTTGCAGAATCTGCTTTGTTGAAAATAAGTGATGATCAAATATCTCTTTTGTGTCAATATTTATAAGATAGAAATTATAATGCAGGATCTGCTTAAAGTCAATGATGATCAAGTATCTCTTTTGGCTTCGGAAATAGATGGAATTCCAATCTGGTTTTCTTAATTGAATCCCTTCTATGTCTATGTACCTGTGACGCATATATAGCAATGTGAAAGAACACAATTTTGGTTGTTTCTCTTAAATATAACAAAGAGCAGTGGTGAGGTTTTGTAGGCTTGCGGATGCAGTTGTAGAGGCTAGCGATGGAAGAGTATATTTTCGGATGCTAGCACCAAATTTGGATATGGTAGATTTGTTCAAGAAATTTTGGAAGCAAAACCCTATGGCAGGCTTCTGAAATATGATCCTATAAAAAGTAAGACGACGATATTGCTCGATGGTCTTGGGTTTGCTAATGGAGTTTCTCTTTCATCAATGGAAGATTACAGTGTCATCTGCGAGACATGGAGGTAAGTAGATATTATATGTACACCAACAATATAGTGTTTATCAAGTAACGAGAGATCAAAATTTGTGCGAGAATATCATGCATACATATAGATAAAGAAGATAGATCGTTACTATTTCAATAAATAACAACGAAACACTACATTGCACATTGCTCAGATTCATATGCCTAAATCATTGGATCAAAGGGGAGAAGCTTGCAGCTAAAATTTCTTCACTCATTCAACAGATAATGGTCTGCCTCAAATCCTACCAAAGACAATCCTAGCCATAAGCCAAACAGACAAACTACTGAAAATATGCACAAGCAGCGGAGGAATGGCTCCCCGAAGGATCTGCCACAATATCCAAAAGACAATGCTACTTACCCTAAGCCTTTGAAATTCAAACTGAGAGCTAGCAATTGATGCAAATCCAGACAGAACAGCAGCAGCAGTTGCCTTAAAGCATAGGCTACAACAAATATCATTTGCTATTGTCAGAAAGTACCAGTATGAACGAAATGGTAAGGAGATAGACTATGATAATAAAAAATTCATAAGCAGACAGTGTGGACCTCCCAAGTGGCAGTGACAACATGGGAGCCTAATCTGCATGGAGTTATGCTTGACCCCTGAGCTTCACTAGCTCACAAAAACAAAATCTATAACCAAAAAAATCCAATGACTTCCCCACAAGCATAGCTGGGGTATTGAGAATACCATGTCTTTCACATTGAGTGAGTGAAATTCAAAATATGTGAACATCAATGGGACCTTTCCAAACCCCTTGAATTTTAAAGACATTGCTCTAGTTAGGATCCAGGTGAAGGTAGAAAGAATCCAAAGACATAACCTGTAAATCATACACAACCTGGAAATGAAATAAAAATACAGATCCAAAGGCAAAACATGAGGACTCTTTCACAAGAGCACTACTGGGTTTCTGACCTTGGTATTACATCACCTCTACTTCAACCAGAGAGGAGACGGCGGCCGCCTTGTTCCACCGAGAAGCGAGGTGCTCTACTACTCGAATGGAGGTGCCCATAGTAACTATACATTTTAGGTTAGCTAAACAATGTTTAAAAAAAATAAAAATAAAAACCTTGATGCACTGACTGACGGGAGTAAGAAAGAACAAGGCTTAATGGGTAAAAGACTCACGTTGCTCTCTGCTGCGCCTTTGCATGGGGTTGCTCCCATTCGAGGAAGTAGCAGAGGTGCGACTAGATAAAGCTGAAGAGTCTCTTTCTGCATGATCGTCTCCAAATAGTTCAAGATTGAGAGATCTGGTTCCTCTAATACGCACTCTCTATCATTCTCTGTAAACATTCATCCTTCTGACTGTTTAATTTCTTCATCTTCAGCTCACAGCCCTGGAAATCTAGCAATCTGAGATGTAATGGAAGAGAACTATCTTGTAAAATCTTCATGCAAAACCCCAATTTTGTTTCCCTCCTTCAGAATTAAGTTTCTAGTTAAAAAAATAGCAACTAAAAACTAAAAAAAATAAAAGCAATATAAATTAGAAAAATCTGTATTAAAATATCGTCTTAAAAATTCTAACAAATATAAAATCAATCTAAAGCAAAATTTTAAGACAAAATGCAACTTTTGTCTTTAAGAAACGTCTTAAAGATCCCCATCCTGTAGTAGTGTGTGCCATCCTACAGTGTCTACGTCGTCTGAAAGTTGACCATGATTTGGCAAAAGATTGTCTCTCCTACAATCTGACTGATTGGAGCTTGGAAATTTACCCTCTAAGAATGTGCTCAGCCACTGTATGAAGCTTCCCTTTGACAAAGTGATATGAAATCTCAGTCCCAAGCTGAGACTAGCGCCCAACAGTGAGTGTAGCTCAAGTCATGGGTGCGCCCTCCTCCATAAAGCCCACCATCTTCTCCAGGTGCAGGTAGCTTGTCCTCAGGAAACAAACAACCTTCAATAACAAGTGCGCCCTTCACCAATGGGTGACCGAAACTCAACCAAACTCCTCAAATCTGCTTGAAAATCTTTATTCTGACCATGACCATGAAGTGTAATGAAGAAATCTGAGTGATCTCTTCCTTTCAACAACTAGGGTGGATGGCTCATCACCAAAACTATTCTCCTTCTCCTAGAGTTTTTGTCCCAAGAATAACAAGCTACAAGAGCTCAAGTTTTCGAAAATGCAAAAATATTATGAATGACCGAGAGAGTGACTTCTTCCCCTTCTATCTTCATTTTGACCATTTTGGCCACTTTTTCCTCCTTCTCATTTTAATTAATAAAGTGACTTTTTCAACAGTCACTTTACGAATTAACTACTCAATGTCACTTTATAAAGTCACTTTTTTCCTGTTGACATTAAATAATTAGGTAATTCCCCTTTTTTAATTAGGCCAATACAACTTCAAAAGCCATCTCCACTTGCAGAGCTAGAGAACATAAAAAATGGGGACATTACAATCTTCCCTTCCCAAAGATTGCTTGTCCTCAAGCAATGCCATCATGACTCCTCAATCAACAACTGAACCTACTGAGACTAAGAATGATTGCAAGGTCCCTATTATCACACAAATTGTAGAAGTATCCCATCCGGGATGGTAGAGGAGACGGACAACTAAAGAGGTGAACCAAGAGATGCAACGGTTCCCAATGCAAGCTGGGAGTCACGATAACCGAGGTACTCTTCACTTTAGATCAAGACGAATCAAGACCAAGGGGGAGACCCTAGCTAATCAATGAAGATCACTTGACCCAAAGGTTCATAGGGAAATGTGAAAGTTGGGTTAGGGAAACCAATGCGTGAGTTAGATTAAGTGGACCCAAGAGTTTAAGTGTGGTTGAAGAGGCTTAGGATGTGACAAGTGTTTCAACCAATGAATGACTAAGGCCACTTATTGAAGCTCAAATGAATTAGATCTAGTCCCATAAAAAGACAAGTGGGGCCCACTCCTTAAAATATGGAAAATGGTCCAAATGGGGCCCACAAGATTGGATTAGGGGTGAGATGGCACTACGTGGATGAGATGAGGTAGATCTATGGATCTAAGACAAGATATGCAACACCCACAATATGGGATCTAGCCAATAGACCACTAGCCCAAGAAGTGCAATTTATGCAAGGGAGACTAGTGCCTTGAATTGAGGGGGCAAATGGAGTCCAAACTTCACCAAAATGTAGATCGGGGTAGTTAAGGCAATTATCAAGGTGGGATTGAAAGGGCATTCCCAAATATAGGCTAGATCTCCATAGATCTAAGGTTGAAAATGCATCACCCAATGACCCAAGTGGGGCTCAACCCTCAAAATGAGGAATGGGGCCCACAAGGAAAAAATCAAAGAGGTGAAGTACTAGAGGTAGTTTATCAAGGTAGATCTATCCGAATCAAGTGGGATCTCACCTACCCACGTACTAGAACCTAGCAAATTTCCTCCCTCAAGGAATGCGACTTCCCTTAGAGTGGCCATTGTGCTTGGGAAATGGGTCAAATGGAGGCCAATCCACACCAAACTATAGATCCGAATTGCCGTGGATGCTATAGAGGTGGGTTTTCAATATTATCCCCAAAAGCTTGCTAGATCCAAGTAGATCTAGAAAAATAGAAAAATGAGGGTTTTAATCAATGAGGGTTTTGAGATCTAAGAAAGTAGATGGATAGGATAGAAGAATATCATACCTTATGGAACATATCTGGAAGATGAAGATGGAAGAGGCGTGTGACGAGGATTACTTCCCACAAAGATCAAATGCCAAACTTGATGAAGCCCTTCTTGCCAACGTTTTGCCTCCTTCAACCAAATCGGCCTCCCTATTCCTGTCAATCAAGGACACAAAGATCAATCAATAAACAAGAATGGAAGTAGATGTAAACAAAGAGATGAACAACATGAAATTGTTGGTACAAAGACAAAACAACTCCCTGTCACCCAAAACATCCTCTTGAAGCTTGAAAGGTAGGCCTCCCCACCAATTCGCACTCCTCAAAATCGTCTTCTTTCTCTACAAAAAATGTTAGTTGAAGCTAAAATCCAAGATGGCCACCAATATTTGTCAGTGCAGAGGAAAAAGAATTTACAATCACCACAAGCATTCCAACTCCAAGATCCAAGATGCCCAAGAAAGTATTTTTATTCCAATAGCCAAAAGCCAAAAATATCTAGATGACTTTTACAATGAGGGGGTCTCCTCCTTATATAGGATAATAAAGACCAAAACCCTAGACCTCAAAACCACTTTTTGAAATGAGTGGTTGAGATTAAAAGATCTCACAACATAATCAATGGCTAAGATGATCCTAACATAAAATCACATGGATCACTCGAAAGGAGGATGGCGTCATCCCTCAAAAAGACTAAGGAGGGTGACGTCATCCCTAAGAGGGGGCTAACATACATGGGCCCACTTCATATGACATGGACATGACTCAAGAAGCTCATGGTGGGGCTAGGAGGCATCAATCCTTACTAGATCATCCCCATGGCCCAATAATATAAAATAATATGTCCAAATAATACAAATGATCAAATCCTGTCCTCAAAATCTGTGAGAGACATGCAGTAAAAGGCCTCCTGTGGCCACTGTGGACCCCACTGACTGATGTTATCTGACTGGAAGATGGGGGGTTCACCCTGGAAGACCTCTGTGAAGACCAAATGCCAAAACCTTGCCTCAATTGCCCAAATCGAATTCCTCAGTGACCCTTTTATTCCATTTTTAATCCTCCTCAAAAACCGTGAAACTGCCCAAATTGACACTTAGAGTGTCTGCGTTGTCAAACTGAGCCCATCAGGCTATCTCGAAGGGGGTATAATGGTAAAAACAAGGGGTTGGACCACCACCTTCCCATACAGCACCCTAGGTGACACTGGCCTCCAATACCTCTGTTGGACAGGCTGGGGAATCATGCCCAAAACTGGTTAATAGGTGGAAAAATGCATCTATCACTGTCAGAAGTACCTGGAACTGAAAGACAAGTGCCTCAATGGATCCATAAGACCCAAATCTACTAAGAATGTGTACTCATGCAACATGGGTTGACCTGAAGGGTCAACTGTAGGGTCCATCATACCTGGACAGTGTATAATCTGATGATCTAGAAATAATAATAAAATTGCTGAACTCCATCAATCATCATCTGAATCATATGTCCACCATATGGAGTCATCAATTAGAGTATGTGGGACCATCAATCATCATCCATAAGCATACATGGTCCACATCATCACTGATCCCGAAAATGACCATGGTCAAACTATGTTTGACTAGGTCAAAATATAACCAAGGACAAGATTATGACAAAGACTAAGACATGTTGCTTTAGATCGTATTCACAGCTCAACTTAAAGTATAAACATCATTCAGTGGCATTTATCATGTATATATTTTCATTGTTATTTATGTCTTACTTGCACAACAATTTTAATGACAGACTCACCACTGGACATGGCCTAACTGCTAGCTAAGGATGAAGGCTAAGACCAAGGCTAGGCTAAAAGGGGTGACTTGACCAAACTCAACTAAATGACACTTTGGACGGGGAGAAGGGGAGTCAGACTCTGTGCTGGACAAAATAACAAAGGGAAGGGTTGTGCCTCACAAATGGATAAATTGTTTAGAGAGTGTTTATTCAACTTAGGCATCATGTCTACATCAAGTTGATCCAGGTTCATTAGGATTATTCATTTCATTTCATGGCCTTTTTGGCCTACATAACCCCTTGGATTTCACATGTGCTAAGAGGCACAACTAATTGCAGCTTGCATCCGGGGCATGTTTGTACATATAAGGTCAGCAATAATTTGAGTAACATTTGCTTTTTGGACCTTCTCTATACTCTTCGAGGAGTATTTTAGCAGTTCATTGCTCTTGACCTTTTACTCACGTGTGTTTAAAAACACATTCTAGAGTTTACAGTTTCCATGGACGTATTTATAAAGATTTCCAATATAGGTAGTACATGAGCTTTCAGTTTTAGCCAACAATATCTCAAGTGATAGAGGGAGTTCTGCACAGTGCCAAACATCGGGACAACCGATCAGAATGATTTAGGCATACAATCCAACTCACCAAAGGAAAGTTTTGTCACCAACTCAAAGCCGAGACACAAACCAAACATGGATGCGGTCCAACACAAAGGTAGAAATGGGGAAGTCCTCAGTATCAAGAAGTCAAGAAGGCAAGTCAAAGGTGAAAGTCAAATAAGGAAGGTCATGGATGAATGGAGTCAAGTGAAAATGGTGCCTAAGCTAGCAGACAAGGATGTCAGTAAAGGCCATATCTATGCTCATATGAGGGCAATGAAACCAATGAGTTTTGTCAGAAAACCTAAGTGTGCAAGTAATAGGTCCATTTTATAATTTATAACATCATCAAGATAGTTCATTTTATTTTAAATAGTTTTTCCACATCACGAATCATATACCAAGTCAAAGCTATGAAAATGACTAAAACAACAAGATAATAATCCAAAGTCAGTAATCAGAAGTCCATAGGTCAAATCACATCAAAATAATCATCTGAAACACTGTTGCAATATAATCACTGGGCACTAAACTGAAACTATATGGAACAAAGGGTCACATTGGTCATCAAATCTAAGCTCTCAAGGCTTAGCCTTGGCACAAGGTCTAACAAAAATCTGATACAATATCCTGCTCTGATCCATCAGTGATCACAAATAACAAGTTCATCATAGCCAATCTCTAAAAAATCCAAGCTCTGAAAAGTGCAGATATCTGCTAAGCAAGAATAGTAGCCTAGCTACTATGGTGTGATAACAGTCCCAAACCAGTCTAAAGGATGTGGAGCACCTACTGAATACAATACTGCCTTGCAAGGTACTAAAACGTGAGGCCAACTGAAGACCACAAATCAACAGAGCAAACAAATACTATAGATACTTAGTCTACCTCTCATAGAATCATCCTCCTAGGAAGCCAGTCCAATGCACTATAGGAGTGAGCTCTTGATAGTAAAATATGACGCTCCTGATAGTAAAATATGACACTCCTATCTGTACTAGCTACCAAACAATCCAACTATGAAGTCCCAAGGTCCCATGCTATGTCCAGAAAGGACCCACCATGCTGACATTGTGCCACTCCGATTATAAATATCTGCCCCTCATGCATAAACTGTATCCTCCACTTCTGGATCCCCAAGTTGTAATGCCTAGAACTACGTTGTTGGGGGCATAGAGAGGAAGCAGGAAGCAGGAAGCAGGAGAGAAGCGAAAAGCAAAATTTTCAAAAGCTTCCAAGGTGGAAACATTTTTGGGCGTTTTTTTATATAATATATATTTTTATATATTTTGATACATATATGTCAACAAAACCATGTAGAATGTTGAATTAGTTACAAACATGGATTAAACTATATAAAATTGTCATCAAATGATCAATCATCAACCATTTTCAATATATCACACTTGTCATGACTCGTGACTCATCAAAGTTTCAAACTCATATCTCTTGTAATCAAAGTTACCAAACTATAACAGATAAGTCACAACATCAAATGATCAACTATGAAATGAAACGATTCACGAAGCACGTATTCATTAGTAATTACTAATGAAGAAAGTTCAAAAAATTATAATATGCTATTATGTAGTCAATAGTGCAAAGTTACAAGCAATGAACTTCAAAGATAGGTTCATTGTTCAAGTTTCAACATCAAACTTAAATTGTCATATAATGTTTTCAAAATATTTCATCTATCCATCCTCCTCATCTATTTGTGCATCATCCTTTGGATCCACATCCCGATTCCCATCGTGTAGTTGGTCCCATCCGATACTCTGGTTTCTTCTAGTGTTCAAGGCATAGGGCACTGTGCATGCAACTAGCTTCTCTACTCTCCTAGAGGTAAGTTTATTCCTCTTGATAGAGTGGATGAAGCTATAAGTGGACCAATTCCTCTCAGCTGCAAAGGAACTAGCAATCTGAGACAATAGTCGAATAACAAGATGTTTGATCTCTGGAGCATCATCCCAATGCATGTCCCACCAACCAATGGGGTCATCCTGGCCTAAGTCATTATAGTCTACCTTGGCATCAGGCTTGTTGAAGGGACCTCAAAACCAGCAAACTAAATCCATTGTCTCTGAAGTGTTTTCCCCTCCTCTACACTGTACATCTTTGTAATGGCTACTCGAAATCCCTTTTTGACCTATGGATCTTCAATGGGAGGAATTATGCCAGGCCTAGAAATGTACCATTTTGGGTTCACTGCATACACTGCCATGTGCAAAGGTGTGTTCATTAGATCCCACAGACGTTGAATAATAGGTCGAATCTGGCTCGTATAGAACTCTAAGGAGGGATCTTTCTCACAAATGGTTGCTTTTACTTGACCCAACATGCTATCAAAGGTCTCATAGATTTCTCCAAGACTAGGATAATCAGTGTCAGTGTAGTGAATGACCTCGACTATAGGGCGCAAAATGGACACCAAATAACTGCAATTCATCATCCAATACTTGATGCATGATCTTCTTCCCCTCCTCTGTCTTGGACTCTGTCCACTTGTTCCAATCTAGAGACATGACCATGGTCTGTAATGATGGTTACACCTCCAACATCCTCTCCAACAAGAGAAAATAATTGGCATATCTAGTGTCTACGTACTTGAGGAATTCCTTCCTCGAGTGATCCCTATACAAGGCTAAGGAGGTGTAGTGGTTGCAGATAAACATCTGGACATTCCTCGCAGCTGATACCAAGGTGGATACCCAATGAATTTTCCGAATGTCTGTTAGTGCATTGTTGAGTGCATGCACACAGCAAGGGGTCCAAAAAAATGCCTATAACCTACTCTAAACTAGTGACCCAGTTGATCTACACACTGTTGCTACATCTGTCACAACGTGCACCACATTGTCTGGCCCAACCTTCTCTATAGCATCCCGAAGAAGCTCAAATTGGAAAGCTGCATCTTTGTGCTTTCCAGAATAATCAACAACTCTAAGAAAGAATGACCCATCTATGCATGTAACTATGATGTTGATAAGTGGACGTTTGGTAATGTTTGCCCACCCATCCATAACAATAAAGCAACCTGACTTCACCCATGTCGCTCCCATCTCCTCTTTTTGCACAATAATCTTGGACACTTCCTCTCTAAAATCACCGTCCTCAACATGTTCACTTGGGGGCAATATGAGGGTCCTGATGTTGCAATTGTACTGACCATATCCTTATAATAAGGAGAGCAAGTAACATGGAAAGGAATGCCATTAGCAAAGAGGAATTTGCCAATGACATCATATGTATCATCACGGCTCAGCTTACCATACATCCTTGTAATTGTTGGTCGAATAGCACAAGAACGAGAATCCTTCCTTTTTGATGAAGATGTCTTGTCATGAGTTGGTGGAGGCATACAAGTGGATGGGGTACACTTTAGATTTTTTTTTGGAATTTGCACTCACATTGTGACATTCTTGTGAAGTGACATTTTGGCTAGAGAATCTTCCCTTTGCATCTGCTGCCATTTGCAACCTCAACAACTCACTTTTTTGCACTAAGGTTGGCTTCACACATGTACTAACCCTTTGCCACCAATGCCCAAAAGGTATTGTTTAACCTGACTATAATTTCCACTAAAAGTATGGCTATAAAAATTGCATGTCCAACGACATGTTCCACAACTTGTCTTTCCTAGTTGTTTGGGGGAAACGACAAATACTTTGGTTGCATATAACAAAAGTGATTTGTTGAGATCAAATGTGCCCTTTGCATAGTAAGCCAATGGCTTTGATGGGATGAGATTGGCACTGCCTTCAATGTCACTTTGATTTCCATTTAACCTTAATGATGTGGGAGCTGCACTCCCAATCCATGTCCCAACATTAGTATTACTAGTACACTGAGCCGGGGAATCATAATTTGAATCACTCCCATCACTGCCACTGTTGTTGCTATCACTAGAGTTGCTCATATTGGCTAGTGGCTATTGCTGGTTTGAATTTTGAAACTATTATGTCACTATGTTGTTTATCATTTTTGACAACCTGCAACAATATTTTTAATTTTTTATGTTTTTAAATATATAATGGTTGATAAATTGTAAACATTCCCTAGGGCTAAATTCACTGATGCAAATGATTAAAAACCACAAAAAAACTCAAAAATTAAAAAACGGTCAACCCAAAACACACAAAAAAAACTCAAAAAAAAACACTAACAGTCAGCCATTAGACTTCAGTATTCAGTATTCAAAGTATTAAAAATGTTAAAAGCAGTCAACTTACCTTAAAAAACAACAAACTTTCAATGTGACTTCTCCTTGGCAGCGTCACCTCACGTCCTCTTCCTCTACAATAGTGGCGGCTGCAACTTCAATTCGTGTCTCACATGGCGGCTCGACTCACTGGCGGCTCCACTTACGACAGCTTCAAATCATGGGCAGCTCCACTCTCACACGGCGGCTCCACTCACTGGCAGCTCACTCTCACACAGGCTTCCACTCTCCCTCGACCACGGGCCATTGCGGCTGTGGATACACTCTCCCTCGCACACGGGCTTCCTCTCACTCTCGGTCTCACAGCGGCTGCACAGTGGAAATGTGGAATACCTCTCCTTCGCCCACTGCCTCACTTCCTCAATCTCAGTATCGTCTGACGGTGGCTGCACAGTCTACATATTGAATTCCAAATGAGAAAAAAGGAGTTTCGGAGTTTCGTGCAGGACGCCAAGAAGTCCCCCAAAGTTTCGCCATGGAGAAATGAGTTTCGCTACACACTGAAACGTTTTGCCATGCGTTTCGTCGAGTTTCACCCAAAGCGAAATGTCAAAAAAACCTTTCACATCGAGTTTAGCCGTCGTCGAGACAAAAGAAATGCAGAAACGCATCCCCGACCCTGTGGGACGCGTCCCAGTGAAACATTGCAATTAAGGCAATTTAAGCACAAAACACCACTAAGTTCAAACAATTTAAAAGCAAGACAATTCAAACCAAATATGCTTTGAGAAATGCAAGTGACTTTGGCTCAAAGCAAGCAAAAGATATGTCATATGCTCAAAGAGTCCTAACAAAAAAATTCAAGTCGAAGTCCATTTTCCCCCTTAAAGCAGACCTAGGGAGGACATCACTTCAATTGAGAAAGAACGCCAAATAACAACAACGATTTTTTGGTGCAGAGCTAGAAAGGATGGAACATGATATATTCAAACTTGCCTCCCTACCCAATCTAAGAATTCATGATGCATTCCAGGTTTCGTTACTTGGAAAATATGTTTATAATCCTAATCATGTGGTTGGCTAGTTAAATAAAACTGAAGCCCTTTAGAGAACTGGCAATCAAGTTGGTCTAGTGGCAGCACTATTGACCTAAAGAAGGCAACTAGGAACTCCTAAAAGAAAAGATAAGGCAAAACTTCATCCATCTTTTTGCATAAATCCTTAGGATAATAATCTCACAAGAAGGCACAAAATGTAGGGCCAATTTTTTCTTATTTAGTTTTCACTCGATGGGTAAATATCCTCTATATCGTAAGTGTAAAAAGCAAAGGCCAACCATTTCCATAAACATTAGAATACACCATATTGAATATTCAAGCATTAACAATAGTTACACGTATAACCAGTGATTGGCATGAAACTGCATAAAAGCAAGGATGTAACCAAACCTAAAGACAAAGGAATATTGGTGGAAACTATAAGTAGGGCACTCATAACTTGTGAATTACCTTCTCCAAGATAAGAGACTATTATTTTAGGAAATCACTACATGGGAGATATATAATGCACATGGAAATTTAAGGATAAGATTAATTTTGTGATGGATCATGGGGAGAGATACTACTAATGAAATCCTAGATCTATTTTGTAAAGCTGCAGGTATGATAGTCAATGTTCAAAAAACCTCTATATGCTTTAATGGGCTGGAAGAGAACCAAATCAAATTCTTTCTTCAGCTTTTTTCTTACAACATTTTTTAATCCCGTGATGTTTTTAAATATCTAGGGTTCTTCATAAAACCAAATAATTATGATATAAATAACCAGAGATCGTTGCTAGCAAAGGTGGACAAGAGAATAAATAGTTGGTGTAATAGTGGTTATTAAATCTGTGCTGGAAGCTATCCCTGTTTACTGGCATACCCTAGCCTATATCCCAAAGGGAGTTAACGAGAAAATTCGGAAAATAAGCTTCAGATTTTTATGGTCTGGAAACAAGGAGAAATAAGGAATTCGATTTTGGGAAAGCTTCAATGGAATGCCGCAAAAACCAAAATTCAAAGAACTCAAAGGCCTCCCTATTGATAGTTTGATGGGGCATTTGGCTAGCCAAGAATGCCAGAATTTTCAAAGATAGGCATATTCCACCCTCTCAATGTGCCATCCAAGAAAATCAATCTTTTCAAATTTTAAATGTGTACCCTCGACCCCTTCTCAAAGAGAGTTGATTCATGCTCCGTAGACAAATCTGGAGCATGGGTATACTTTAATAGATCTATTCAAGGTATCCCCAAAAAGTGGTGCCCGAAGTTGTTGTCATTTAATCTTTTTAAATGATTCTCACTGCATCAGATCTAAAGCCGGGTTGGGGAAAGATCAAACAACTATGCAGAACTTCTCACCTTGAAACTACTCCTAAATCTGGCAGTCCACAATGGCACCTCAAAAATACAAGTGTTTGGTGAGTCACTATCAACGGGATGAATCGTAAGAGCATAATGATAACAGAGAATTGTTTTAAACTCAGCATGATTTGAACATGTCAACAGAGAATTTAATGGAGAAGCAGATTCCTTGTTGAAGGAAGGACTACAGCTGGTTGACGGTACAGGGATATGGAGATAAATCAAGGACGATCCTCTCCTACAGGAACACCCATTCAACATCCTCGACTGAGGACTTCCTTGACAACCAAATTTCTGAATATTAACAAGCCAATTCCAACGAATATTTCTGATATAGAGATGATACAAGCCACTACAACACAGTTCTTTGGTTTTAGAGTCTTAATAAAAGAAAGTGTATTTTCTTTTTCTCTTTAAATTTCTAAACAGTTTCTGAGCATATCCCTTGTGGAGCAATTTTTGTTAGAAAGTGTATTTTCTTTTGCATAATGCTGTTGATAGTATATGAAAGCCAAACAGGCCTATGTTTGATTTTAATTTTTAGTTTTGGAAGACAAAAATCTGATGATGACTCTTTTATAATGTTGTAAGCATCTACAGAATGTATCTTTTTTTTACTCAAATGAAATATAATACTTTTTTCCAAGGGAAAAAACAGGATGATTTTGATCAAAATTAAAAAAGATTATTTTTGTGGCATGAATGTTATTCTAGGAAAATAAGAAGGATAATGACTAATCGCCTAAAGATAGACATTAAAGAAAATTGTGAAGGGGATAATTGTTATTAGCATGATGCTTTAATTGGCAAAAGTTTAGAAGAATCCTATCAAAATAAAAAGATACACACATACATGGATGCCTTACAAGAGGAGCCATGGGGGACCAAGAAGGTAACACTGGAAGAATGGGTGGATGGTGCAACAAAGGTTTTGGTAATGAAAACTTTTATAATAACTATTATTTGCACTACCAACTGAGTCCATGATTTGGACTTAACAATATCCATTAATTGCATATCAGGCTTTGCTTGTAGGGTGGAATTCATTTGTTGTAAGTCGTGGATATATTGCTAGTTGTTGTTTCTTTATGTGAAGCCAACATGTTAAAACTATGAGACAATTTCATGAAGTTTAGGTTGACAGTCACTGGATACAATTTCAGTTCAGGAAATACATGACGAATTCCATAAATGGTGGCCTTTCTCTCATAATTTGCAAGATTTTATAGTTTGTCTGATCAAAGGTGGGCTAAGTCCAAAAACTGTAGTTGTTGTAGAGTTTAAAAAGTGTCAATTGAATCTAATTACTGCATGGTAGATGGGATGTGAGGCAACTAAACTAAGGAGCACCACATATGAGCCATCAAGAATTTTACATGTGAGATGAGTGTTGCATGTTAGCTGAGAAGCATTGCTTGTTAACTAAGGAAAAAAGTTCAAGGTAGAAAACATGGGATCAATAATGATATGTTCAAGAGACATAAAATCGCAACTTCCTCATGTCTTGGTCAAGATGCCATTGTAATTGATTGGACTAGTCATTCCGAGGAAAGAGATAGCCATACAATTCCTACGGTTGAATGAACACCCAAAAAGTAAACAATCCAAATTGAATACTTGGTGGATGATCATAAGCCCAAGACGACAGCTGGAATGGATGCTCAATTTCAAACAGCAATAAGAGGTGGAAATATCCGAGATCTATTATCTCTGTACATCTCTCTCCTAGATTGGCTCTCCATCTTTGGAGTTTGATATCTAGGTTTTAGCCATACTTTTCTTTCTGCATTCAATTTTATAGAATCCGCCTTTGAGTGTGATTCAAAAGGATCTATAAAGGACAAAAATTTGAAGTCCTCAAATGTCAGCAAAAATGGCACCAAGTTGAAGAGTTGGTCGAGAGGATTCCAATGCCACTTGAATCGCGTCAAACGGACTCCGGATGAAGAAAATATTAAGTTCTAAAGTTTTGGTAAAATAGTAATTTAAGTGTGTAGAATGGAAAAAGGGGGTGCCACGTGGCATCGGCGCAAGTGTATGGTGCTGACATGGCAGCCTCCCAAGGTGCCATGTGGTCGGTTGGAATGATGTGGCATCCTGTGTGGCGGATGACATTTCACGTGACTGGATAGGATCGTATGCTTAGTTGGCGCGACTTGGCCCAATGAGGGTGTGACATGTGGCTCCTTTAAATTTGTCCAAAATTGGTGGGGTTCTAAAAAATTTGGGTCATAGTCAATTGCCAACGAAATGACCGGCGGTTTGAACCCGTGACCCCTGCCAACGGGGCCAATAGTGTTTACCAACCAACAAATGCGGCTTGTTGTGGAAATGGGAAATATTGTATTTATGTTTGTTTGGGGGCGGAGGTAACCATAAAGAAGGAGCCCATGGGTTCGACCCCTAGTCTCCCACCAAACAACCAACAATATATATATATATATATATAACAAATGCCCAAAATGGGGGAGTCGGGTTTGACCCCGGGTCTCCCTCCAACAAACATCCCAATTCTACCAACGCGCTAAAGGGGGCAGACTTGGTAAGTCCACCACCCCCCAACTATTTAATCCTAGTTCGTAGACCACTAAAAGGTGAGGATCCACATGTCATGGGCATGAACTGCTACGCAAAGGCCTGCATCAGTTGCAGAGAGGGACTGCTGTGACTCGATTTTTTGAGTCGAGTTCACTAGTGCAGTCAGGATTTGAATCCGAGTAGAGGATTTTTGGCATCGACAGAATTGAGGTATTGCCATGTATTTTCAATGAGTTTTGTTGAGATAATATAAAGGCCTCTCCACTGAGAAGTGGGCCCGTAGACGTAATCCATCACTGGGACAAACTCTGTTATCAAGTTGGTGTGCCATTGTGTTATCTTGTCTTCATGTGTATGCCTTTCTTTTATGCTTCTTCATTTGTGTTGCACATAAGCTTTGTTCATGCTCTTTAATGCAATTCATGTGATAGTCATTGAATAAAAGATCTTGGATCATAGTGCTACCACTTTGTATTGACATCATGGTATCAAACCTAGACCTACTTTTTTGGTCATTCGTTGGACATTAATAAAATTATCTTATCGTATCTTATCCTTCTTTATGGAAAAAACACATAGGAGAGTTAGAAAAGCATGGAAACAACAAAAAATCATGGTAGACTAGAATACCTTTTGCTTCTTGTTGCCGCCTAATACACACCTGGGGGGAACGCGGCAAGAAACCTTCAAGCCGCTCGGTGTGTCCTTGGGGGCAAGTCAGAGTCAAGTGTTGTCACCTGATTACTCGACTCCTCCATCTAGGCTACTCTTAGCGAAGCCAAGGGGGGAGGTCCCTATGAAAAATAATCTAAGGCTTTTAAACTATGAAAACAAAAAAAAACTATTCTAGGAGTTAATGATGGATATGAAAAAATATTACAACCAAGAACAATTTGCAATTTAGTTTAATTACAACAACACATGATATAGAAAATATTCACGACATTTTATGATTTAAGTTAAAAAATTACAACATATGATGACCAGTGCCGAAAATGTGAATGTGATTACTGCTGTGTTGTGTCGTGCAAGCATTGCAAAGGCTTGTTGTAATTTTTAAATTTATTAGTGGATATTAAAGGAGTGGGTTGATTGTTGGTTTGGCCCAACTTAGAATTGCTCCTTTGAACTGGGCGTTGTGACAGCTATACCAAGTGTCCAACCAGGCGAGGATGAACCTTCTTACGGTAGCCTGCTGACTCTGTAGTTAGCCTCACTCGACCTCTCGAATTCTTAGGATTGAAACTTTGTGGGATTTCCCTATTAAAACTAGCCACTCTACACCCTTTTCTGATTGAGCCAACTATTCAGACTAAGCTGCATTAGTCAAGATCATACTTCAGGTTTCAAGTCTTGATTAATTTTATTTAATATTGTAGGGTGATTTATTAAACTAACCTAAATCCCAATAATCTCTTTTCCACACACCAAAAAATGGTGCAGTACTTAAGGAAAGCAAGGGCACAATTTATTAAGGTTTGTTGGAACAATTGTAAAAAGCATGCAATAAGTAAATCTAATCTAACGAGTCTTTTAGGGACGTTTGTGTTAAGTTTAATCAAATTCACAACAATAGCATAAACAAGATCACTGAAAGAAACACAATCACAAGATAGACACAAATTTATCATGGGAAACCCTTAGGGGGTAGAAAACCCAGCAAAACTTCCTCAATATAGATGACCAAAAAGTACAAAGAGAAAATCCCCAAACAAGTGCTCCTTCTCCTTCACATATATTTCTCTCTCTCTCTTTCTCTCCTATGCACAATCCAAAAATGAGTGTGTGTCCAAATGAGGAGCACGACACTTCTATTTATACTTTATCTTTCACTTGAAATTTTCCTTAACTAGGTCGGCCCTTAACAAATTAACCTAATGCTGACTAGGCCGACTTCACTAGGGGACTTAAACACCCCATTACAATTGACTCAAAGGGGATCTATTGCCCCGACTTACAAGGGAGAATTTACCTCAATGACTTTACATAATCAAATACAATAATGACATCCCGAAGGAGGAATAAAGCATCTTCGAATAAATTACAACAATAGAATATTCTTCAAAGTTACAATATTTCAACAGTTTGTGTACTTTGTGATGTGATTTAATTACTATTAACATGAAGAAACTAATCTAAGATAATAAAAAATAGAAAATTTGCAAAAAAGAAAAAAAGTGTGAATCTCACGTGTGCTTTGTGATGTGATTTAATTACTATCAACATGAAGAAACTAATCTAAGAAAAATAAATAAAAAACGTGTGAATCCCCCCCTGGGGTGATGGGGGCAGGCATTGGAATAGCCTGTTGTGTTCTTTTTAGTTTTTTGTTACATCAACAGAAACGGAAGAAGTATTTGCTAGTCCTTTATCAGTAGGTACCTGTTATCACCTAAATTGTAGTTACCCCTATGGATGTATCCATTAATGGATGGCAATAGGGAAGGGCAACTCAAAAGGTGCAACCACGATCGCCTCAACCTCCAATAGATGGTTGTCACGCCAGTCGAGGCAACCTTCGCTTTATGTTATCTAGCCCAGACAACAAAGGGGGAGACCCGATCTACTCCCGACATGAGAGATCAAACCAAGACACCAAATCAAGTTAAGACTAAGTGAAAGAAGGTGTATGGTGGATGAAGTCACAAGATAAATGAGGGGTTCAATGAGTTTAGCTTTGGTTCATTGTTGATGTGTGAGTGACTTATAGTATTTGAAAATAAGATCCAGGATTATAGTATTAGTCAATGTGAAAAAATCCACTGGCTTGGGAACCGTGTCCAATGCAGGGTAGTTTTGGGGTTGAATTGGGGCTAACTAGTACAAGTGACAAGCTTGATCATGAAGTATGATGACATCAAAGGGTTTAGTCCACCAAACAAGGATCAAACCACAAGTTAATCCAACAATATAGGAAAGTCAAATTGACTTGGAGAGAGATCAGTGCCTTGGGAATTGGGATAATGGAGTCAAATGAAATTAACTTGTGGTTGATGACTCCTATTGCGTGAGACAAGTGGGCAATTAAAGGTTTGATGGATGAATAGGTCTAGATCTAGAGATTCAAGGTTTGACCTAAGTGGACCACAATCCCTTAAAACACGGAATGCTATCCCCAAGGCAAGATTTGATGAAGTGACCAACTAGACCTAGGTTTTGAATTATGCTCGTTCCAAATCTACTAAAATCTCATGTACCCACGTCCTCGAAGTGGACCAACTCCAATCTCCAAGGAAGTGCGACTTTGCCCAAGGAGGGTAAAATGTGGGATAAATGGGATCAAGACAAGTCCAATGACATCCAAATTTTAGATCCAAGTAGGTTGATCAAGTAAGAGTGTGGATCTACAATTTCAAGGCAATCCAATGGCTAGATCTTACTAGATCTGAGAGTGAAGATACAAAGTGGTCCAAAATAGGGATTAAATCCCGTAAAATGTGGAATAGGGCCCACAAGGTAGAAATTGCCAAAGTAAGAGTCTAGGGGTAGGTTTTAGGATGTGTAGATCATGAATCAATTAAAATCTCAACTACCCATCAACAAGATCTAGGTCAACTCAACTCTCCAAGAAGTGCGCTCTCAGTTGGGGAAGCCAAGTTGGCTTGGGAAGGGGATCGAATGAAGGCCAATCCTCACCAAACTATAGATCCGGGATGTCGTGGATACTATAGAGGTGGGTTTTCAATATTATACCCAACAACCCACTAGATCTCAGTAGATCTAAGAAAATGGGGGTTTTGATTAATTAGGGTTTGAAATATTTAAGACAAGTGGATAGATCATGGCGATAGAAATTACCTTGAGATCATACCTGAGTGATGAAGAGAGATGCCTTGATGTTGAGGAAGATTCCCGAAGAGATCAAATGAGAGATGGTTGATTTTGGTTGTCAAATTGATGCCCTAGCCCACAAGTGCGACCTCCTCTACATGTCAAACCAAGGAATAACGATTCAATCAGTAAGACCAAATATGGAGGAAATACAAGCGAAATGAAATAGTAACATGAAATAGAAGGTCCTAGGACAGTAATACTCCCTGTTACCAATGAAGAGATCCAAAGAAGAAGTAGGAAGAGTCTTCCCCTACCAATACTTCCTCCTCAAAACAAATCGGCCTCCACCTGTAGATGCAAAAACGTGGTACAAAAGATATGGCAAAACAAGATCTCCAATAACTCAATGCAATGGAAGAACCAATGAACGAACACCAAAAACATTCACCACAACACTGGAGATAGATGCAATAATAATTTTCTATTCCAATAATCCAGAGCCACAAGTCCCCTTTACAATGAGAGGCTCCCTCCTTTAAATAGATAGGAGAGGCACCAAAATCCTAACCACTTTTTGAATGAGTGGCTAAGATTAAAAGATACAAATGTCTAATCAATGGTTGAGATGAGCTCAACAATAAAATACATGGATCACTAATAAAATATAACATAAGTGGACAAAATCGCCCTAGGAGAGGGGAATCCCACCATATCATGATGACAAAATATAGTAAGAAGCTTATGGTGGGTCCAAGGGGTAATTTTAGCCACCCTTGGTCAATCCCCATAGCACAATAATAATAAAATAGTCATCAATATACCAAATCGTGCCTCTATGGACAAATCGTGAGCCTTAAGAGGCCTCAGAAATCATCAGAAAGTGCCATAAGTGATGGATGCGGGCCCCGATGAAGCTGAAACTGCTGGAGGTGTGGAAGACATCAACCCATCATCACTGATCATCCCATGCCAAGACATTACCTCAGTAGCCCAAATCAAATTCCTCAATAGCCATTTCTACCAATCCTGAAATGCCTCGGGAAGCGTGAAACTGCCTCCTGGAGTGCCTGCGCTGTTAAGGTGAGGGCACCAGTGTGTCCGAGAAGGGGGTAATATGGTAAAAACAAGTGGCTGGACCACCCCCTCCAAGCACAGCGCCCTAGGTCAACCAAATAAAAATCCTCTCTGCTCTGACAGGGTCTCCGACAGACCAAAACTGCACTGGGTTAGCCTACTGAGGCTCAATCATCACTGTAAGTGCCTGAAACTGAAAACAGACTATCTCATTGGACTCAAAAGGTACAAATTCATCCAAGATGTGTACTCATACACCATATGAGTCTTTGCATGATCATATAATATATCCAATATACCGGAACAGGTGAAATAATAATAATCTGTAAATGATCAAATAATGCTGTAAACCATGAATCATCATCATAAACCTATATCTGATGCATAGAATCATCATGAACATGTACATAGACCATATATCATCTATCCATATCATCACAAGATCCAACCATCTCATGTCCTATGGTTGACCTTGGTCAAACTAAGTTTGACCAAGTCAACATGACCAAATATAACTCAGTCCATCATCAAAAGTTGCTGCAAAGTGTCAAAGGTTAATGCATGCTCTACAACTTATTCAAATAACAATTATAACACAAAGTAATCATTACTGGCGATCTAGATCCAAACATATAATGTCATTAATTATTATTATTACTCAAACTAGACTTTCAGGACCATACTCACTTCATAGCTATGATCAATTTGCTAGTGAAGGGTGAAGGCTAAAATAACTGGCTAGGCTAAGGGATGACTTGACTGACTTAACATTGTGACACTTTGGAACAGGGAAAGGGAATACACACCATAGTATATATTGAATGAGCAACAACACAGGGAATGGCAGTGTCTCACAAATGGATGAGTTGTTCAAAGAGGGTTTATTCACCTTTAACAGATACGCACAATCCATAATACAAATGAGGCCAGCAATTATTTAGATATAGCATTTAAGTTCCATTGCTTTTGGGCCTAAAGTTTCCATAGCCTTGATCGATGTGTGTTTATAAACACATTGCATAGATTTACATTTATTTGAGGCTTTCTGCTGCAGGTGTGTTTTTAAGGCACTTGTTTACCTGAGCACTTCTAGGTGTGTTACAGACAGCTTGTTTACCTAGGTATCTATTTCACAAAAGATATAACATTTATTTTCATGGCCACTTTCATTTGGCATGCCTTTCATTCATGTGTGTTTAGAAACACATTGCATGAACGAGCTTTTCATACAAGATATAGCATTTCATTTTTCCAGATTTTGTATTTATGGCAGCACTAAAAGTTTCAGGTTTAGCCAACACATCTTTAGTGACTAGGGGGAATTCACAAGGAACTCCAACTCACCATAGGTAAGTTTTGTCTCCAACTCAGAGCCGAGACACAATAAACAGGGAAGCTCATCCAATACAGAGGTTACAGTGGGGAAAAGGTCCTCCATGTCACTAGTCAAGTAGTAAGTCAGGGTGATAAACTAAAAGGTAGGCAATGGATGGATGAAGACAATGAATAATGTAGCCAACACTAGCAAGCCAAGGTACGGTGGAATGATCACCTCTATTCTCCCTCAAGAGGGTAAAACCAATGAGTATGAATAGTGAACTTCTAAGTCTGAGTAGGGACAATATAATATATATAATAAGATCAACCAGGTCCACATATCTATATGATCGCCAGATGATGACACTAAGTGCTAAGACAAGCTATAAGGATAAGTATAAAAGCAATATAACCACAACACTATGATATACCTGCTGAGTCATATACCTGAATGCTCATCATCTGAACCATCATCCATCCTCTGAAACTGCTGTTGTAACTCTGGGCACTACTGAATGCTCTATACAAATGGTATAATGGCCATATCGGTCATCTCTCTGAGTGTCCTGAGACTCAATCATGGCATGGGAAATACAACTGTTGTCCAAAATCTGATAGTGATCCAATATAGATGCTCATCTCAGCATCTCAATGTAAGGGAACTGGCTAAATAGTGTACTGGAATCAGAAAAATAATGTATGGTAGCCCAGCTACTATATATGTGATAACAGTACCAATACAGTTTACAAAATTTATAGAAAGCAAAGGGTGGTAGAACAAGTTCCTTGGATGGCCACGAAAGCCTCCAAATCCCAAATTTTGGTCGCTTTAATGATCATACCTGCTAAAATATCAGAAAATCCAGCGAGCGTTATTTGTTATAAAAGAGCCAAAAACACTTAGAAAGTGTATTTGGCCATACTAAAAAAATTTGCAAAAAAAATCTAGATTAAAAAATGCAAAAAAGGAGATTGAAATGACTATGGAAAGTGAGCTAAACAGCTAATTTCCTTAGGATCTTTGCTTTCTTTTGGAAAAGTCAAGCCAACCAAGGCACTTAGTTGCCAAATATTAAACAAGCTTTGAAGAGTAAGACCAATCAACCCAAATCTTTCGATAAAAATAATTTATGACCTGTATTGAAAGCCTAAACTACTTAGATCTAGAACTTCAAAAATGGACTTGAAAACTTTATCTAGATTCTTGATATGATTTTAAAGCAAATAAACTACTTATGATCAATGTTTTAAAACTTGGAACCGGGAATCGAACCGGTCGAGGGTCAACTCGGACCAGAACCAGAATCGATAATGAACCAGAGTGGTTTGATTTCAATGAACCGGAATATTAAAAAATACAAAAATAATTACAATTCTAATCATAAAAGTTATATTTAACATTCCAAGCTATGATTTCAAACCATTAGAGACATAATATGCAAAGTCTACAATTATATATATACCATAAACCATGTATGGGTCACAAAATGGCACCATGTGCACTACATAGTAAAGTCTCATAGCACATATCTCTGATTCTGAAACACAATACAATATTAATGAGGCTCTATAGTCTCTACAATCCAGATTACACAGTCTCACTCTAGCTGCACCAGGCTCCAACCTCCAGCCATCCAACTCCAACCCAACGACCTTCCAACAGTCAAGCTGTCGATTGTCTCTCTCAATGACTCCAGTCTGCAAGCCTTGGTCCTTGGACAACGGCCTCCTCAACGTGAAAATTGAAAATGACTCAACCCAGCAAGTTGCAACGAGAGGAATGTCTGAGAGAATTGGAAAGGGGGGAATATGTAAGGGTTTAGAAATGATTTAGGGTTAGGTTTTTTTAATTAAAAAAAAACAATTTTTAATCCCTTCATTACCTGTTCAAGCCCGCAGAGAACTGGCATCTAACCGGCCGGTTTGGTCCGGTTTGGTAATGAACCGGCCGGTTCCAGACCGGTTTGTTACCAAACCGGACCCCAATTCGAGTTTTGTCCCAATTCAGTATGCAAGCTTGGTTGGCCAGTCAAACCAGCCAGCTCCGGTTCCGGTTTGGCCGGGTTTAAAAACACTGCTTATGATAGATTTTTTTATAAAAATGTAGATCTATTAATGCTTCAAATCATAAAAGTAACCGGAACCGAAATAGCTTTAATAAATGAGGAGAAGGGGAAAAGGAAGCTGTTTCAAGCGAGACCACAAGACTTAGAGATGAATTCCTGGATTGTCATGGGACTAGATCTGAAAAGGAAAGCAGTTAGATAAAGAAAAGAGAGACAAACAAGTTCTCTTCTCCTTCAACCAAAATGGTACCTGTAGCTTACATCAACTCATACACAAAGCATTGATCTGGAAACCAAATATATAAGAAATCAATGCCAAAATACTCATAAACAAATGAAATATTTTAAACTTAGCTCTCTTAGCATATGAAACAACAAGATTAGAAAAGTAAACAAACTTGACTAATCTAGCTTACCAAACAAGTAATTGTCCTTACAGTAAACCAAGATCGAAGCAGGAAGCAAATGAGCAACTCACTACAAGTCATCTTCGTTCAACATAATGATCATGCATCCACACTATTATCACACAACTTGTAGTTGTCCCTAATGGTATCCCATCCGGGATGGTAGAGGAGACAGACAACTAAAGAGGTGACCCAAGAGATGCCACGGTTCCCAATGCAAGCTGGGAGTCACGACAACCGAGGCACTCTTCACTTTAGATCTAAACATGATAAAATCAAGGGGGAGACCCTATAGCTAATCGACAGAAGAGTAGCCAAAACAATGGTTCCTAGGGAAGTGTGAAAGTTGAGTTACGGAAACCAATGCAAGCTTAGGTGGACGCAAGGGTTTAAGTACGTGGTTGAAGAGGCTTAAGAAGTGACAATTGCTTCAACCAATGTATGAGTTGGGTCACCTAGGGAGATCTAGTACCATGAAATACACAAGTGGGACCCACTTCCTTAAAATAGGGAAAATGGTCCAAGATGGGTCCACTTGATCAAAATTAATGGAAGATGGTACTATAGGGGATCTATGACATGGATCAATGGATTGACAAAGGTTTGGGAGCACCCAAGTATGGGATCTAGGAAAAGCCACTAATCCCAAGGAATGCGAATTGTCCCAAGGAGGACTAGTGCCTTAGATCAAGGGCCAAATGGAATCGGATGTCCACCAAAATGTAGATCGGGGTAGTCAAAGTGCAATACAACGTGGGTTTTGAAAATCAAAGGCTTCCAATGGCTAGATCTCAATAGATCTGAGATTCAAGATGCATCACTCAATGACCCAAGTAAGGCACAACCCTCAAAATGAGGGATGGGGCGTGTTATCACATATATAGTAGCCGGGCTACCAGACATTATTTTTCAAATTCCTGAGCACTCTTCAGCCAGTTCCTTTACATTGAGATGATGAGATGAGCATCTATCTATGGATCACTATCAGATTTTGGACAACATATGTATTCCCCATGCCATGACTGAGTCTCAGGACACTCAGAGAGATGACCGATGTAGCCATTAGACCATTTATGTAGAGCAGTCAGTAGTTCCCAGAGTTACAGTAGCAGTTTCAGAGGACAGATGATGGTTCAGAGGATGAGCATTCAGGCATATGACTCAGCAGGTATATCATGGTGTTATGGTTATATTGCTTTTATATTCATTCTTACGACATGTCTTAGCACTTAGTGTCATGATCTGGCGATCATATAGATATGTGGACCTGGTTGATCTTATTATATATATATTCTACTGTCCTTACTCAGACTTAGAAGTTCACTACTCATACTCATTGGTTTTACCCTCCCTAGGGAGAATAGAGGTGATCATTCCACCATACCTTGGCTTGCTAATGTTGGCTCCATTACTCATTGTCTTCATCCATCCATTACCTACCTTTTAGTTTATCACCCTAACTTACTACTTGACTAGTGGCATGGAGGATCTTTTCCCCACTGTAGCCTCTGTATTGGATGAGCTTCCCTGTTTATTGTGTCTCGGCTCTGAGTTGGTGACAAAACTTACCTCTGGTGAGTTGGATTGTAGGCCTAAATCATTCTGGTCGGTTATCCCGATGTTTGGCATTGGCTCGAACTCCCCCTAGTCACTTGAGATGTTGCTGGCTAAAACTGAAAGCTCATGTACTACTTATGGAAACTTCTAAATTCACCCATGGAAAATAAAAAAGGGCAAGAGCGATGAACTGCTAAAAATACTCCTTGAAGAGTATAAAAGAAAGGTCCAAAAAGCAATGATTTTTAAAAGCTTTATCTAAACAATTGCTGACCTTATGTATGTATAAAAAACATGCCCTGGATGCAAGCTGCAACTAGTTGTGCTTATCAGCACACCTGAGATATGAAGGGTTATGTAGGCCAAAAAGGCCATGAAATGAAATTGAATGATCCTAATGAACCAGGATCAACTTGATATGACATGATGCCTAAGTTGAATAAGCACTCTCTAAACAATTTATCCATTTGTGAGACACCGCCATTCCCTGTGTTGTTGCTCATTCAGTATATACTATGGTGTGTATTCCCTTTCCCATATTCAAAGTGTCACAATGTTAAGTCAGTCAGTCACCCTTTAGCCTAGCCATTTTATTTTAGCCTTCACCCTTCACTAGCAAATTGATCACAACTATGAAGTGAGTATGGTCCTAAAAGTCTAGTCTGAGTCATATAAATAATTAATGACAATATATATTTGGATTTAGATCGCCAGTAATGATTAATTTGTGTTATAATTGCTATTTGAATGAGTTGTAGAGCATGCATTAACCTTTGACACTTTGCAGCAGCTTCAGATGGTTGTCTGAGTTATATTTGGTCAATATTAAGCTGGTCAAACCTAGTTTGACCAAGGTCAATCACATGACATGAGATTATTGGACCTTATGATGACACAGGTAGATAATATATGGTCTATGTACGTGTACATGATGGTTCTATGCATCAGATACAGGTTTATGATGATGATCTATGGTTTTCAGCATTATTTGATCATTTACAGATTATTATTATTTCACCTATTCTGGTATATTGGATATATTATATGATCATGCAGAGATCTATATGGTGTATGAGTACACATCTTTGATATTTTTGGACCTTCTGAGTCCAATGAGACAGTCTAATTTCAGTTTCGGGCAGTTACAGTGATGATTTAGCCTCAGTAGGTTGTCCTAGTGCAGTTTTGGTCTGTCGGAGACCCTGTCAAAGCAGAGATGATACTTATTTGGTTCACCTAGGGCGCTAATGATGGAGGGGGTGGTCCAGCCACTTGTTTTTTTCATATTACCCCCCTCCCGGACACACTGGTGCCCTCACCTTGATAGCGCAGGAACTCCAGGAGGTAGTTTGGGGCAGGTACACGCTTCCCGAGGCAGTTTTGTATTGGTAGAAATGGCTACAGAGGAATTCGATTTGGGCTACTGAGGCAAAGTTTTGGCATGGGATGATCAGTGATGATGAGTGGGATGTCTTCCGCACCTTCTCCGGCAGTTTCGGCTTCATCGGGGCCCACATCCATCACTTATGGCACTTTCTGATGATTTATGAGGTCTTTTAAGCCCTACAATTTGTCCATAGAGGCACGATTTGGTATATTGATGACTATTTTATTATTATTGTGCTATGGGGATTGACCAAGGGTGGCTAAAATTACCCCTTGGACCCACCATAAGATTATTTTTATATTTTGTCATCATGATTTGGTGGGATCCCCTCTCCTAAGGCGATTTTGTCCACTTATTGTTATATTTTATGGTTGATCCATGTATTTTATTGTTGAGCTCATCTCAACCATTGATTAGATCTTTTGATCTTTTAATCTTAGCCACTCAAGTAAAAAGTGGTTAGGATTATGCTCTCTCCCCATCCTATTTAAGGAGGGAGCCTCTCATTGTAAAATCATCTAGAGATTTTTGGCTCTTGGCTCTTGGAATAAAATTTCTATCTTTTGGAGTACATGCTTGGGTTCGAGTGGATGTTAGTTGTTTTGATTGTAAATGCTTTTGTCCATTGCCCTGGAGGATCTATTGTAGCTATCTTGCATATTTGCCATATCTTTTTACAGGTGGAGAAGACTTCTTCAACAAGTGCGAATTGGTGGGGAGGCTTGCCCTTCAAGCTTGGAGGAGGACGTTTTGGGTTAAACAGGGAGTGGTTTTGTCTTTGCACCAACTATTCTTTGTTTATCTCTTTCTTGCTTGTATCTACCTTCAACATGTTAAACTAATTGATGCTTTGCTCCTTGGTTTTGACAGGTTAGAGGGACACATATGTGGCTTGGAAAAATCGATTTTGCAAGAGGGCTTCAAAAATTCTCCATTTGATCTTTGGCAAAAGTAATCCTCATCTCAACTAACATTCATCTCTTCATCCAGGTATGCTCCAAAGGTATGATCTTCTTCTTCTTTGAATCATCCATAATTTCTAGATCATAAAAACCATAATTAATCAAAACCCTCATTTTGGTTTTTCTTAGATCTACTTAGATCTAGCCTTGCTTTTTGAAGAGATATTAAAATCCCACCTCTATAGCATCCACCCCTAGTTGGATCTATAGTTTGGTGGTGATTGGGTTAAAATTGACACACTTTTCAGGGCAATATAGCCCTCTTGAGGCAAATCGCACTTCCTTGGGAGAGGCTTGTTTGGTTAGATCTAGCATATGGGTAGGTGAGATCCCACTTGATTTGCAATCTACATATTTGATAACCTACCCCTAGACTTTTACTTGGGTGATTTCTACCTTGTGGGCATCATTCCACATTTTAAGGGATTAAAACCCCCTTTTGAACTACTTGGCACCTTAAAACTCAGATCTAGTAAGATCTAACCCTTGGATTGTCTTGATTTTCTAGATCCATATAGATCACTGCATAAACCACTTGGATCTACAATTTGGTGGCCATTGGACTTGATTTGACACACCTTATCCACCTTTTAGCCCTCCTTGAGCAAGGTCGCACTTCCTTGGGTGAGTGAGTTTGCCCACTTTGAGGACGTGGGTAGTTGAGATTTTTGTGGATTTGGAACGGGCATACCTTGAAACCTAGGTCTAGAGTATCATTTTGTGACGATCTTCCTTGGGGGTAGCATTCCTTGTTTTAAGGGATTGTGGTCCACTTAGGGTCATACCATGAAATCCTAGATCTAGCAAGATCCAACCACTACATCCCAAGTAGCCCACTTGATTTAACTTCTAGGTGTCCCGATCTACACTTTGACATATCTTTTGACTCCATTAAGCCATCCAACAAGGCACTAGTGCTCCTTAGGCAAGTCGCACTCCTTGGGAATTGTGTCAAACCTTAGATCCCATATGTGGGTATTCCTAGTTTCAACTTAGATCCATAGATCTACTCATTACTTATCCTCTAGTGTCAATTGCATCCCTTAATTTCACCTTGTGGGTCCACATTAAGCCCTTTCACATATCCCAAGAAAGTGGGTCCCACTTGTGTAATACATGGTACTAGATCTTGTCATTATAACTAATCATGTGGCCTAAATCTTACATTGGTTGAAACACTAATCATCTCTCAAACCACCTTCAACCATACTTTAATTTCTAGGTCCACTTTACCTTGCATTGGTTTCCGTAACTTACCATTTACTCATCCTTAGGAACCTTTGTCTGGGTCCAATCATCTTTGATTGGTTATAGGGTCTCCCCCTAGGTCGTGATTTATCTAGATCTAAAAGTGAAGAGTGCCTCAATTGACGTGACTCCCACCTTGCATTGGGAACTGTGGCATCTCTTGGGTGACATCTTTAGTTGTCCATCTCCTCTACCATCCCAGATGGGATACCACTAGGGACAACTACAAGTTGTGTGATAACATTTTTGGCACCGTTGCTGGGGAGGTCGAGGCCTACCTTGGTTCATCATACCTTTGTGTCTCTTTCTCTCCCTATATTTCAAACGACATACATCTTGGTAGTAGAGTTTAAAAATCTACCTGGCGATTCCTAATCGTGACTCCGCTGAGGAGCGAGCTCATAGCCATCCTTACAACACTCGAAGTAAATCAAATCCAAATCAATTGGAAGGAACCCCACTCACCTATCACAAAAGAGATCCTAAAGCCCAATCATCTAACTTCTTTTGGAAACTTGTTAACTCAGATTCTCCAAACCGTGTCTTGGGATCCCCTTTGTTCAATTCGGTTCCTCCTTTATCTCCTAATCCTAACACTATTTCAGCTCCAGTCAATCCAATGGCTGGACAAAGTCAATCTAACTCTGGGAACAATAAACAAAACAATCCTCCTGTTGCTCGTGCTTTTGGAAACAAGGCTAGGGCCTCTCCCTTAGACTTTTCTCAGATCTTGGGTGCTCCCCATAACATGCCAGACAAGTACTTTGAAAAGATCCCAAAGTTTAACGGGAATTGTGTGACCTCCATTGAGGACCACATAGAAAATGTCTGGGCTCACATGGAAGCTTATGGGGCTGAGGAAGAAAATGTGTTTATAAGGGGTCTCTTTGCATCCTTGGAGGGTGATGCTCGTAAATGGTTTGACTGCTTGCTTGCATCATCAATCAATGGATATGATGTATTCACCGATAAACTCAAGCAAGAGTGGTTAGTCAAGTTGGATGGGCGCTTCCTTTTACACCAACTTTTTGACATCAAAAAGAAGGAGAATGAGTCTGTCCATGAGTTTAACCAGCGCTTTGATAAGACCGGCCAACATCCCAAGTAACATAAGGCCCCTTCATCAAGCCATCTTGATTCATTACCTCAATGCATATGAAGGTTACCTGGGTTACCATCTGAGAGACAAAGACCCTAGTAATTTGAAGATAGCACAAGATTAGGAAAGCCGAAGCAAATGTTGCTTCCATGGGAAAACAAAATTTCTTTAACCTAATCAGTGGATCTTCTTCCAGATCTGAGCCTAAGTTTAAGAAGAGTAAGGATCCTAGCAAAGATCCCAATGAAATGATGGAGAGCATGCATGAAATGATGAAGAATTTAACTCTCCTGACTAGGGATCTAGCTAAGAGCAAAGAGGTGGATAAATATAGGCAGCCCTATGGCCCTAAACCTTATTGGAATCAACAAAAGAAGCCTAATGAAGGTGATAGAAGAAACCCTGTGAGCCAAGCTTCACCTGAACCTCCTATCATAAACTAGTCTGAAGAGCAAAAGTTGGAAGATCCTGAGTATACCACCCATGGTGATGATACTCCGGATTCTCCAAAGAACATTAATTGGGTTGATGACTTAAAACTTGACAAGGACTTCGAAAGGATTTTGATTGATCATGAAGAAGAGTCCATAGAAGAAACCAACCCTAGTTGTCCCATCTATGCTACTGAGCAAGTTAGTAGTAGTAGTCAAGTTCCCCCTAAAACCTATCAATGAAGAAAGGATGGCCAAAAGCTCATACCTTTTAGTGAAAAAAGAAGCAATGAGTTGCCTAGTCTAGTGAGTGAGCCAATCCCTCTGCCTGAGTATGACTTGGATATCAACATCGAGAGAGAATTGGACAAAGTTATGCATAACATTCCACTCACTGAGTTAATGAAAATCCCATCAATTAAGGAGAAAGTGGTAGAGTTTTTCGAGAGTATCCCTGAGACTGCCACAAGTAGTGGTGAAGGTTCATCTTCTCAAAACTCAGCACCTAGTGCTATGGTTGATGAAGAGGATGACCCTCCCATTAACATCCAAACTGCCTTATATGAGAGAAAGAATGGTGGACACCAACCATTTTATCTTACACTTCTCATTGGTGATACCCTTCTTCATAATTGTATGTTGGATTCTGGTGCCTCCATGAATGTGATGCCTTTGCAAGTCATGGAAGCCATGGGATTAAAAATAACTAGGCCTTATGGGAACGTTTGTGGGATTGACTCTAAACCAGTTAAAGTCTTTGGTTTGATTAAAAACTTGAGAGCTGACCTGTTTTCATGCCCCGACATATCCATGCAAATGGATATAGTAGTTATAGATCTCCCTCCAGCCTATGGTATGCTCCTTTGTAGGAAGTGGTCCGCTGGGCTAGGGGGACATCTTCAGATGGATTTATCATATGCTACTATCCCCAACTCTGATGGGTCTTTGGTTAGGGTGTACCGGGAGGCATTTTATGATGGACATCTTGAGAATTATGAGGATGGTGTGAGGAACACTTTTGGTGAGGGTGAGTTTTTACCTGAAGGTATCTTCATGGTCATGGGTGGCCACGATGATGATCCTAGTCCGCAAAGGGAAAGTATTTGGAGATCATTTGGAGATGATAGTTCTTCTGAGGAAGAAAGGGAAAGAGCTATTGCTGTTAGAGAAGCAAACCTTGAGTCACTTCAGGGTGAAGTGTCGGAAGAACTTAGGACTTTGAACCAACTTAGTAGTGGAGGGCCACATATTGAGCAACCTGAGCCCACTTCTCAACTAAATACTTCTGAGGTTAACTTTGATCGAATTAGAAGGGGTGAGTATATACCTAGGACAGTACATGAGTGGTTTTTCCTAGTTGACCTTAACACAGAAAGAGGAAGACAAGGCTTACCTCACATCACTCCTTGGGAAAATAACAATGAAGGAACACACCTTCCCTCATATGAGGGGAATGATGAAGAACCAGTTGATTATCACTTTTCTGATGTCACTGATCATTTGTCCCATTTATCCTTGGAGGATGGGGTTTTGAGGCAAGTGAATGACAACTCCATGAGTTGGAAAGAACATACCTTAATCCATGATGCCCCTGGGGAGGATTCTTCTTTGAACAATCTAGCCATTTTTCAGGAAGAACCCGCTGAGCCAAGTTTGCTTCCACCTTACCCTAGTTTCCTTTTGCCCGATGAATTGCCTATTGGTAAAGAGAACATGGACTCCACAGAGTCATTTCATACTCCTGTTTCTTCACCAACATCTTTAGATACAAGAACTCAGAGTATGCCTTGCACGGTTCCTAGTCATAGGTCCCTTCCTGCTGACCATCTGGCAGCTTTAGAAAATATGACCATTCCTATCCCATCTGGAGAGGGTAGTAGCAGAAGTATTGAAAATCAAAACCTACCACCCATAGTCTATACTGAAAGAGATGAGGATGTTGATAGAGACTTTTGGACTGTGGGGGAAGCTCCAAAGTATATCATTCACCCACAAGTTAAAGAGCCAAGGTTAGAAAGCCCTCCTAGGAGAATAGTGAGAGAAGTCTTAATTGGTAGGTTAGTTGTACCTTTAGATTGTGGATCTCCCAGATTTGATGCAATTCCTCCTAATAGGAATTCAAGCATAATTAAACCTCAACCTCGATGCAATTCTGATATCCAACCTATTCTTGAACGTGTTATTGAAGCCATCCCTCAATCTGTAAATCACCGAAGGTTCGAAATTGGTGATAGGGTCGTAATGCCTAATGATTTATTTTATATACGATCTAGGGGATCAAGTGACTTTTGGGTTGGACCGCTCACCGTTGAGCGCTGCATGGGTGAGATGTGTTTTCTCACCACTGGGACTGGCCAATGTATCTTACTCCCTATCAACCAGAGGGAGTTAAAGGATTATCATCCCTGACCTTCCTTGCTATGCCTTGTCTTGCCTGTTTAGAGTAGGTAGTTTCTAAATAAGCTCACTTGAGCCGTAGGATTCGTGTGCTTTTTCTTTTCTGTCTGATTAGTATTGCCCTTTTTTCTTTGGAGTGTCTACTTGTTTTTCTATTTGACTGAGTTGAGCCTTGCTCCTTCCTAAGCTTGTCTCTTCTCTTGCATACATTAAGGATTTTTTTTTAGTTTCCGTTTACATTTTTGGCTACCTGTGCAAGTGAGATTGCCTGCTTGAAAATGTTCTCTTTTCCTCCTGCACAGTAATAAAAATGATGAATGATGAATAAATGATATATGCCATGTTAGATTTAAAATTTTCTTTTATAGAGTAGATTTCAGTTTTAGTTTTATTTTATATTTTTCCCATACATGCTCCATGAGGTAGTCTAGTGTTTGTGAGCGCAGGTACAGGTGCAAAATAAAAGCTGAAAATAATGATGGTGCAGTGTTGGATTGAAGATTGATGCAGAGCAGTTCGAGACCAGAGATTCTGAGGTTCTCAAGCGCTCTCTCCCTTAGGGCACTTGTCCCAGCTGGAGCCAGATGTTATCACATATATAGTAGCCGGGCTATCACACATTATTTTTCAGATTCTAGAGCACTCTTCAACCAGTTCCTTTACATTGAGATGATGAGATGAGCATCTATCTATGGATCACTATCAGATTTTGGACAGCATATGTATTCCCCATGCCATGACTGAGTCTCAGGAAACTTAGAGAGATGACCGATGTAGCCATTATACCATTGATGCAAAGCAGTCAGTAGTGCCCAGAGTTACAGTAGCAGTTTCAGAGAACAGATGATGGTTCAGAGGATGAGCATTCAGGCATATAACTCAGCAGGTCTATCATGGTGTTATGGTTATATTGCTTTTATATTCATTCTTATGGCATGTCTTAGCACTTAGTGTCATGATCTGGCGATCATATAGATATGTGGACCTGGTTGATCTTATTATATATATATTCTACTGTCCTTACTCATACTTAGAAGTTCACTATTCATACTCATTGGTTTTACCCTCCCTAGGGAGAATAGAGGTGATCATTCCACCATACCTTGGCTTGCCAGTGTTGCCTCCATTACTCATTGTCTTCATCCATCCATTACCTACCTTTTAGTTTATCACCCTGACTTACTACTTAACTAGTGGCATGGAGGATCTTTTCCCCACTCTAGCCTCTGTATTGGATGAGCTTCCCTGTTTATTGTGTCTCGGCTCTGAGTTGGTGACAAAACTTACCTCTGGTGAGTTGGATTGTAGGCCTAAATCATTCTGGTCGGTTGTCCCGATGTTTGGCATTGGCTCAAACTCCCCCTAGTCACTTGAGATGTTGGCTAAAACTGAAGCTCATGTACTACTTATGGAAACTTCTAAATTCGCCCATGGAAACTAAAAAGGGCAAGAGCGATGAACTGCTAAAAATACTCCTTCAAGAGCATAAAAGAAAGGTCCAAAAAGCAATGATTCTTAAAAGCTTTATCGAAACAATTGCTGACCTTATGTATGTATAAAAAACATGCCCTGGATGCAAGCTGCAACTAGTTGTGCTTATCAGCACACCTGAGATCCGAAGGGTTATGTAGGCCAAAAAGGCCATGAAATGAAATTGAATGATCCTAATGAACCTGGATCAACTTGATGTAGACATGATGCCTAAGTTGAATAAGCACTCTTTAAACAACTTATCCATTTGTGAGACACCGCCATTCCCTGTGTTGTTGCTCATTCAGTATATACTATGGTGTGTATTCCCTTTCCCATATCCAAAGTGTCACAATGTTAAGTCAGCCAGTCACCCTTTAGCCTAGCCATTTTATTTTAGCCTTCACCCTTCACTACAAAATTGATCACAACTATGAAGTGAGTATGGTCCTGAAAGTCTAGTCTGAGTCATATAAATAATTAATGACAATATATATTTGGATTTAGATCGCCAGTAATGATTACTTTGTGTTAATATTGCTATTTGAATGAGTTATAGAGCATGCATTAACCTTTGACACTTTGCAGCAGCTTTAGATGGTTGTCTAAGTTATATTTGGTCAATATTGACCTGGTCAAACCTAGTTTGACCAAGGTCAATCACAGGACATGAGATTATTGGACCTTATGATGACACAGGTAGATGATATATGGTCTATGTACGTGTACATGATGGTTCTATGCATCAGATACAGGTTTATGATGATGATCTATGGTTTTCAGCATTATTTGATCATTTACAGATTATTATTATTTCACCTGTTCCGGTATATTGGATATATTTTATGATCATGCAGAGTTCTATATGGTGTATGAGTACACTTCTTGGATAGTTTTGGACCTTCTAAGTCCAATGAGAGTCTATTTTCAGTTCCGGGAAGTTACAGTGATGATTTAGCCTCAATAGGCTGTCCTAGTGCAGTTTTGGTCTGTCGGAGACCCTGTCAGAGCAGAGATGATATTTATTTGGTTCACCTAGGGTGCTGATGATGGAGGGGGTGGTCCAGCCACTTTTCCGGGAAGTTACAGTGATGATTTAGCCTCAATAGGTTGTCCTAGTGCAGTTTTGGTCTGTCGGAGACCCTGTCAGAGCAGAGATGATATTTATTTGGTTCACCTAGGGCGCTGATGATGGAGGGGGTGGTCCAGCCACTTGTTTTTACCATATTACCCCCCTCCCGGACACACTAGTGCCCTCACCTTGACAGCGCAGGCACTCCAGGAGGCAGTTTGGGGCAGGTACAGACTTCCCGATGCAGTTTTGGATTGGTAGAAATGGCTACAGAGGAATTCGATTTGGGCTACTGAGGCAAATTTTTGGCATGGGATGATCAATGATGATGAGTGGGATGTCTTCCGCACCTTCTCCGGCAGTTTCAGCTTCATCGAGGCCCACATCCATCACTTATGGCACTTTCTGATGATTTATGAAGTCTTTTGAGGCCTACGATTTGTCCATAGAGGCACGATTTGGTATATTGATGACTATTTTATTATTATTGTGCTATGGGGATTGACCAAGGGTGGCTAAAATTACCCCTTGGACCCACCATAAGCTTATTTTTACATTTTGTCATCATGATTTGGTGGGATCCCCTCTCCTAGGGCGATTTTGTCCACTTATTGTTATATTTTATGGTTGATCCATGTATTTTATTGTTGAGTTCATCTCAACCATTGATTAGATCTTTTGATCTTTTAATCTTAGCCACTCATGTAGAAAGTGGTTAGGATTATCCGATTATGCTCTCTCCCCATCCTATTTAAGGAGGGAGCCTCTCATTGTAAAATCATCTAGAGATTTTTGGCTCTTGGCTCTTGGAATAAAATTTCTATCTTTTGGAGTACATGCTTGGGTTGGAGTGGATGTTGGTTGTTTTGATTGTAAATGCTTTTGTCCATTGCACTGGAGGATCTATTGTAGCTATCTTGCATATTTGCCATATCTTTTTACAGGTGGAGAAGACTTCTTCAACAAGTGCGAATTGGTGGGGAGGCTTGCCCTTCAAGCTTGGAGGAGGACGTTTTGGGTTAAACAGGGAGTGGTTTTGTCTTTGCACCAACTATTCTTTGCTTATCTCTTTCTTGCTTGTATCTACCTTCAACATGTTAAACTGATTGATGCTTTGCTCCTTGGTTTTGACAGGTTAGAGGGACACATATGTGGCTTGGAAAATTTTATTTTGCAAGAGGGCTTTAAAAATTCTCCATTTGATCTTTGGAAAAAGTAATCCTCATCTCAACTAGCATTCATCTCTTCATCCATGTATGCTCCAAAGGTATGATCTTCTTCTTCTTTGAATCATCCATAATTTCTAGATCATAAAAACCATAATTAATCAAAACCCTCATTTTGGTTTTTCTTAGATCTACTTAGATCTAGCCTTGCTTTTGAAGAGATATTAAAAACCCACCTCTATAGCATCCACCCCTAGTTGGATCTATAGTTTGGTGGTGATTGGGTTAAAATTGACACACTTTTCAGGGCAATATAGCCTTCTTGAGGCAAATCGCACTTCCTTGGGAGAGGCTTGTTTGGTTAGATCTAGCAAGTGGGTAGGTGAGACCCCACTTGATTTGCAATCTACATATTTGATAACCTACCCCTAGACTTTTACTTGGGTGATTTCTACCTTGTGGGCATCATTCCACATTTTAAGGGATTAAAAACCCCTTTTGAACTACTTGTCACCTTAAAACTCATATCTAGTAAGATCTAACCCTTGGATTGTCTTGATTTTCTAGATCCATATAGATCACTGCATAAACCACTTGGATCTACAATTTGGTGGCCATTGGACTTGATTTGACACACCTTATCCACCTTTTAGCCCTCCTTGAGCAAGGTCGCACTTCCTTGGGTGAGTGAGTTTGCCCACTTTGAGGACTTGGGTAGTTGAGATTTTTGTGGATTTGGAATGGGCATACCTTGAAACCTAGGTCTAGAGTATCATTTTGTGACGATCTGCCTTGGGGGTAGCATTCCTTGTTTTGAGGGATTGTGGTCCACTTAGGGTCATACCATGAAATCCTAGATCTAGCAAGATCTAGGAAATCCTAGGTCATACACTACATCCCAAGTAGCCCACTTGATTTAACTTCTAAGTGTCCCAATCTACACTTTGACATATCTTTTGACTCCATTAACCCATCCAACAAGGCACTAGTCCTCCTTAGGCAAGTCGCACTCCTTGGGAATTGTGTCAAACCTTAGATCCCATATGTGGGTATTCCTAGTTTCAACTTAGATCCATAGATCTACGCATTACTTATCCTCTAGTGCCAATTGCATCCCTTAATTTCACCTTGTGGTTCCACAGTAAGCCCTTTCACATATCCCAAGAAAGTGGGTCCCACTTGTGTAATACATGGTACTAGATCTTGTCATTATAACTAATCATGTGGCCTAAATCATACATTGGTTGAAACACTAATCATCTCTCAAACCACCTTCAACCATACTTTAATTTCTAGGTCCACTTTACCTTGCATTGGTTTCCGTAACTTACCATTTACTCATCCTTAGGAACCTTTGTCTGGGTCCAATCATCTTTGATTGGTTATAGGGTCTCCCCCTAGGTCTTGATTTATCTAGATCTAAAGTGAAGAGTGCCTCAGTTGACGTGACTCCCACCTTGCATTGGGAACCGTGGCATCTCTTGGGTCACCTCTTTAGTTGTCCATCTCCTCTACCATCCCAGATGGGATACCACTAGGGACAACTACAAGTTGTGTGATAACAGGGCCCACAAGGCAAAAATCAAAGAAGTGAAGCACTAGGGGTAGGTTATCAAGTGAGAGGAATGCAAATCAAGTGGGATCTCACCTACCCATGTGATGGAACTAGCTTAACTCACCCACCCAAGGAGGGCGACCTCACTCAAGGAAGGCTAAGTGCTTTGGGGGAAGGGTCAAATGAAGTCGAAATGCCACCAAACTATAGATCTGAATTGCCGTGGATACTATAGAGGTGGGATCTTTCTATTATACCCAAAGCCAAGCTAGATCTTAGTAGATCTAAGAAAAACAAAAATGAGGGTTTTAAGTTTTAATGGAGTTTGTGACCAATAGGATGGAGAACAAGCTAAATCAATACGTACCTTGTAGATCTTACCTCAAAGCTTGCGGCCTCTTAGCATATGGAGAATTCTTGCCCTAGTTACAATTACAAACTTGATTCAAGTGTCTTCAACCAAAAAAATCATCCAAGCCCTAGGAGGAGAGATGTCCCGTGAAAACTTGTAAATCAAACTACATCAAGTTAGATTTGATCCACAAATCCATAAGATCTAAGCATGTCATATCAAAAAAGTAATCAATGGACAAAGCACAATTGAAAAACTCCCTCTCTATGAAGACGTCTTGCCCATGGGGGATTTGAGCAACCCCTACAATCTTCCCACAAGGCAAATCGTTGAGCTAGCTTCAAGCAATTCGGCCTCCCTCTCTTGATGTTGATTTCACCTGAAAAGCAAACAATGTCTAGAAGCAAAAGATCCAAGAACATATACAAGAGTAACCCAATCAAAGCCAAGAAGTAGATCTCCAAAATATTATTTTCATTCCAAGTTTTCTAGAGTCCAAAGGTGAGCTATACAATAGGGGGTCTCCTCCTTATATAGGATAATAAAGACCAAAACCCTATATCTCAAAACCACTTTACAATACATGAAGATGAGTGGTTGAGAGTAAAAGATCTCAATACATAATCAATGGCTAAGATGAGCCTAAATATATAAGACATGGATCACTCAACATAAAGGTGACATCATAGCTAGAAGAGACTCATGGAGGGTGACGTCATCCTCTAGAGGGGGCAAAAGTACATGGGCCCAACTCATATGACTAGGACATGACTCATAAGCTCATGGTGGGACTAGGAGGCATCAATCCTTGCTAGCTCATCCCCATGGCACAATAATATAAAATAATATGTCCAAATAATACATATGATCATAATCTGTCCTCAAAATCTATGAGAGACATGCAGTAAAAGACCTCCTGTGGCCTCTGTGGACCCTACTGACTGATGAAAACTAGTTGGAAGATGGGGGGTTCACCCTGGAAGACCAATGTGACGACTAAGTGCCAAAACCTTGCCTCAATTGCCCAAATCGAATTCCTCAGTGACCCTTTTATTCCTTTTTTAACCTGCCTCGGTAACTATGAAGCTACTGAAACTGCCACCTAGGGAACCTGCGCTGTCAAACTGAGCCCACCAAGCTGTCCAGAAGGGGGGTAAAATGGTAATATCAAGTGGCTGGACCACCCCCTCCTCATACAGCGACCTAGGCGAACTGGCCTCTCATGGCCCTTGCTGGTCAGGCTGGGAAAACAACCCCAAATCTGGTCAACAAGTGGAAAACTACATCTATCACTATTAGAAGTGCCCAGAACTAAATGATAAGTGTCTCATTGGATCAAGAATGTGTACTCATACACCATGGGTTGCCTTGATGGGCCAACTGTAGGGTCCACCATATATGGACAGTGCATACTCTGATGATCTGAAGTAATAATAAAACCTGTTGAACTGCATCAATCACCATCTGAATCATATGACCATCATAAAGTATCATCATGAAGAGTATGTGGGGCCATCAATAATCATCAATAAGTATACATGGTCCACATCATCATGGATCCCAAGAAATGACCATAGTCAAACTGGGTTTGACTAGGTAAATACACAACCAAGGATAAATCATATCAATAGACTAAGACATGTTCCTCTAATCATACTCACAGCTTAACTTAAAGCATACACATCATTTAGTGGCATTAATCATGTTTGCATATTCCATTGTTATTGATAATTACTTGCACAACAGCATAAATGACAGACTCACCCAATGGACATGGTCTAACTGCTAGCTAAGGATGAAGGCTAGGAACAAGGCTGGGCAAAGGGGCGACTCGTCTAAACTTTAACTAAAAGACACTTTGGATTGGGATAAGAGGGAAGCTATACTCTGTGCTGGACAAATAACACGGGGAAGGGTTGTGCCTCACAAATGGGTAAGTTGTTTAGAGAGTGCTTATTCAACTTAGACATCATGTCTACATCAAGTTGATCCAGGTTCATTAGGATCATTCAATTTCATTTCTTGGCATTTTTGGTCTACATAACCCTTCGAATCTTAGGTGCACTAAAAAAGCACAACTAGAGTTAGCAATCGTTTAGAAATAGAGTTTAAGAACCATTTCTTTTGGACCTTTCTTATACTCTTCGAGGAGTATTTTTAGCAGTTCATCGCACTTGCCCTTTACTCACGTGTGTTCAGAAACACATTCTAGAGTTTATAGTTTCCATGGACGAATTTACACAAGTTTCCATAAGTAGAACATGAGCTTTCAGTTTTAGCCAACAACATCTCAAGTGACTAGGGGGACCTCGTGCCAGTGCCAAACATCGGGGCAACCGACTAGACTGATTTAGGACTACAATCCAACTTGTCAAAGGCAAGTTTTGTCACCAACTCAGAGCCGAGACACAAAACAAACATGGATGCGATCCAAACACAGAAGTAGTAAAAAGGGAAGTCCTCAGTATCAGAAAGTCAAGCAAGACAAGTCAAGGGTAAAAGCCAATCAAGGAAGGTCATGAATGGATGGAGTCAAGTGAGAATGGTGCCTAAGCTAGCAGACAGGAAATGTCAAGAAAGACCATATCTATGCAAGGTAGTAAACCAGTGAGTTTTGTCAAGAAAACCAAATGTGCAAGTAATATGTCCATTTTATAAATTGTAACATCATCAAGATAATTCATTTTAATTTTACAAAGTTTGTCACATCATGAATCATATACCAAGCTAATGTTGTGAGCATGACTAAAGCAACAAGATAATAATCCATAATCAATGATCAGGAATCCATAGTTCATATCACATCATCATAATAATCATCATAAACCATCCGAAACACTACTGCAATAACATCACTAGGCATTGAACTGAAACTGTATGGAATAAAGGGTCACATCGGTCATCACATCTGAACTCTCAGGGCTCAGCCTTGGCACAAGGTCTAACATAAGTCTGATAAAATACACTGCTCTGATCATGAGTGATCTCATAATATAACCTCATCATAGCCAAGCTCTAAATAATCCAAGCTCTGAAATGTGCAGATATCTGCTAACCAAGCTTTGTCTCTCAACACCTAGTGAAAGAGAAAACAAATGCTTGCTTTTATAGCAAATTACATGCAGAGGAGAGGCGCAATTCCCAAGGAGGGAGCACCATGTGAGAGGGAGTTAACTAAGTCTTGACTGGATCTTGGTTGGAAGCTGACTAAATGCCAATGAAAGGAGGTTGCGCCACCCTCTAAAGAAGGTAGGCAACCCAAACCTTGAGTTTATCACCCTCAATCACAAGCCTCCACCTCACAAAGTCGCCCATGCATGGAGAAGGGCGCACTTCCCAAGGGAGAGCTAACTGGATCTTCCAAAATTTGATTGGAATCAACTGAATCGAAGCTCAGAGATCACCTTTAGTTGATTGTACAATGAATTTAGTTCATCCTCATTTCAACTCCGAACACTTCCCACTGATTTAGGAATTTGTCTTTTTATTTAATATGTCTTTATTTGACATTTATTTTGTCTTTTTTGGGTTTTTCGAGCAAATATTATTTTCTAAGATAAATAATTGCTCGAAACTTAGGAAAAGTGGGTTTATGGGTTTAACGGGTGCTCTGGATTAGAAAAGGAGGACCTCATTGATTTCACCCACAAAGCACTTAATTATTAGATTTCGAAATTTTTTAATTAAACCATTAAAAAATGGTCCAATTACTGAAATTTTTTTTTTTTCAAAACTTTAAAAGAAACACCTAGGGACCTAGTACATGACCATATGACTTTATTTAAGTGTCTAGCATATTTATATAAGTTGACACATGAACTTTAATAACCCCCCAAGGCCTAACACCACCAACTTAGGCATTCCAGCTTTGGAGGTGTAGGAGAAAAACTCGTTAATTATACTCGGCTAAAGGCAAAGCATAATTGACAAGGGGAAAAACTCCTTGGAATACCCTAATTAGTTGCCAAGTCCTAGGGAGCCAAGTTACTCAAAAGACCACCATGCTAGTACACTTTATTACAAACCCCGTGGGACATGGACATGCATTAAAAGAAAAGGGGCACTGAAAAGGCCTAATTTGAACTTCTGAACACTAAAATGCACATCAATTGGACTTCCAGAGATCCGCCAAAGTTTACACAAGTTGGTAACACTTATAAAACATCTAACAACAAATAACATCTACAATTTCTAGTAAGACTAGATTTATGCTTAAATTTCTTTAAAAGCTAGTGTTAAATTTCTTATGAGATTATTACATAATATACGGTGTTTGGTTCAAGGAAACCAAAAAAGTTGTGAATGGTTTACGCTTGCACTCCAGAATTACACGTGTTCAACCAAAGCCAAGAGTATTTCAAGGGGTATGAACTTTGATGTTACTCTAAGAAAAGATCAACCAGTAAAAGTGGTTTTGAAATAGATGAGGGGGCTAGAACCTGAACATGAACGGAACAAGAGACAAAACAATCCAAATTTGAAACAATTCTTAAAACAAAGCTACAGCAAGAACACAATGAATTATCGAACGTAAGTAGCAAGAAAGTTGAAGATACTAGTTAAGGTAATAAGAAGTAGAGCAGAAGTTTGTGGAAGAGCAATGACAAGAACTGTTCATCTGGAAAAAAATAAGTGGGCACACCAACAAAGATGAGTTGGGAAATAATGACGGAGCAAAGATTCTCCAAAACTAACATCATATAAGTAGGAAATAATTAAACCATTAATGAGGCTATATATAACCTATAATAATTGAAAAACAATGTATCCATCATCTGCAACATATTCTGGAATTAAAGGAGTACAAACCTTAAGGCAGAGCGAAAGCTGAGACATGCCAACAAATAATTAGCATTAGCTCGAAAAAGACAAAATTAGGGATAAAGGAAAATTCTAAAGCAAAGTTACACAAACTGTGGGTGATTGGAATTGGCTGAAGCATTTGGTGCAGCTGCAGCACTCGCCCAGAAATTAGGAATTGGAGAATTATAAACCTAACCTTAAATTTTTTATAAAATGTATTTAAAATTTAAATTTTATATTGAAAAAGAAAAACAAATGAATTAACTGTTTAGCTGTTATATTCATATTGCCAATTGGGGAATGGGATTCATCCATAGCAATTATTAAAGTCCATTCCTAGATTGAACTAATAGATGTTAAATTGAACTAATATTTACTATTATTCGCCAGTGGTGTATTGGTCCAGTATTGGCGATTTTGCAGATATACATTACACAAAACAGAATTTCATATACAGGCTGAGCCTTGAGGTGTGCCTTGAGGTGTGTTATGGCTTATTCATCAATCTGATTCTATCATTTTAGAGGATTAGTTTATGAAACTCAAAAATGCTATGTGACACAGCCTAGGGTGGCTATCACTAGATTTTATCATCTAAAAGTTTTATAACCAATAGGCAGTGCAAAATTTAGATGCAATTAAGACTAACGTTGAAAAATTCGGACTCGGCAAAAAGTCGGCAAGGGTCTCGAAAACAATTTCTCGACAACATCGGCGAAAAAATCGGAAAAAGTCGGAAACAGTCGGCAAACATTAAAAAATACAAAATACATTCATTTTTTTCAGAATTTTAAACATATAAAGCAACAATAACATCAGATAAACACATTGGAACATAAATATGGAGAAAGCACTGATATATATCATCATCATGTAGTCATGTCAAATATAAAATGATACATCAAAGTCGATACTGAATCCTGAAAGTCTGAAAGTTTGAAACACTATAGTTGTCCAATCAAGGACTCAAAACTCAAAAGTAGATAACCAATACAAAATGACATCACATATATAAATGTATCTCAGGAAAACTAGTATCTATCTATCTAATATCAATGCCCTCTTCTCCTTTTACGGGAAAAGGTCATGGGCCGTTTGTCAGGCCTGCCCCTAGCACTAGAAGTAGCAGGCGCAGCAGAAGACCCTGCCCCTGCATCTAACATCGGACGACGAGTGACGGATGGAGGACTAGATGTATCAATCGGTGTAGGCGGTGGTGGTGATGCTAGCACATCACCCTCCGTGGTGGTTCTGACCTCCTCCTCCTCCTCCTCCTCCTCCTCCTCCTCCTGCCCTTCCTCTCCCTCTAGCCATGTAGGTTCCTCCTCCATGATAGGAGTCTCAATCTCCACACTCCAATCAGACAAAATATCAATATTGTCTAAGACGATGGCAGCATTATTTGATGTTTTATTTATCTGTGTCATCCATAAGCGGAGATTATAATGGACGTAGACCAAATCATTGAGACGTGTGATCTCCATCCTGTAAGAGGAAAATAATTTTTTTGTATGAGTCTAGAGGTTCAAGTTTAAAAAATTAATGAAACATAATTATAATATGTGAGGATGATAGATTCACAAATTATATTAAATGAAATTGATTTGTTGAAAATTTAAAGTCTAAGACTCTAACCTTCTGCGTCTCTTTGCGTGTACTTTTTCAAACACACTCCAATTCCGCTCACATCCTGAAGCGGTACATGTTTGGCTAAGAATCTTGATGGCAAATTTCCGTAAATTTGGTGTCCTTACACCATAGGTTCGCCACCAAGTAGCTACAACAAATAAGGAAATAAATAAATCATAATTCAAAATTTCAAATTTCAACTTGCAAATAAAAGTTAAACACTTTAATAACTTACCTAGCATGAAACTGGTCCTGTCACGAATAGCATCATCAAAGCTAAATACTCCAGTACCATCCTGATACACCTCTAACTCGCGATTGATTGCATTGTGAGTCTCATAATCAGGAACCATCCTCTGAATACAAGTGAAGAGCCCCTCCAACACCTCAGCATCAAAATCAAATTTGCATTTGAAGGAAAATGCAGGGTTGAGGAAGAGTGCTGCTGCATGAATGGGTCTATGAAGCATCCCGATCCATCGACTATCAATCAACTCCCATAACAACATGTGCCTCTCGTGCCCCGGGGTACCCTTGCCCACATAATAATTCCGGATGGCCTCTTTGGCCCTATCCATGGCCTCATACAAATAGCCCATTGCGGGCTTATCACCATCAACAAGTCTCAAAACCCTTACCAAAGGTTCAATCACCGAGCACACTTCCCCCACTCCTTCCCAGAAGGAGTCAGTGTACACCAACTTGGCAATGGTTCTCCCATCCTCTCTCCTGCTGTAAGCACAATCACGCCAATCATCAGAAACAAACATTTGCTTCAACTCAAACTGAAATCGAAGCAAGGACTGAAGAGTGATGAAGGTGGTGGCAAAGCGTGTGATTGCGGGACGCCTCAAGTCCCTGTTTTTGGTGTGCCTCCTCATGAGGCTGAGAACAAAAGTATGGTTGTAAATAAACTTGGGGATGCTCTTAGCTTGATCACCTTGATAAAGGGAACTTTCCCCATATCCTCCAGCATCAAATCAATACAATGAGCAGCGCATGGAGTCCAAAACAAAGCGGGGTGCCTCTCCATAAGCATCCTGCCAGCAGCCACATAATTAGCTACATTATCCGTAATAACTTGCACAACATTGTGCACCCCAATGTCCTGTAGGAACCCATCTAACAACTCACATAAGAGCGCTGCATCTTTTACATATGCCGATGCATCGACTGATTTCACAAACAAGGTACCTCTAGGACAATGTACCAAAAAGTTGATAAGGGATCTACCCTTACCATCTGACCAACCATCTGACATGATTGTGCATCCAGTGGTCTCCCATGACTGCTTGAGCTCCTCCAACCTAGCACCGATGTCCTTCTTTTCTGCTTGAAGGATTGGACCCCGCAACTCATCAAAGGTGGCACTTTTATACCCCGAGCCAAATGATGCAATGGCATCACACATCGGCTGCCAAAATGGATTTTTTTTACGATGCTGAGAGGTATGTGACTCCAGTAAAGACACCTCCCCATCACCCTGTCCACTTCTACCTTGTCATTTTTCTTTATCACTGCCTTGATAGAAGGTTGTGATCCACCTCCTGTTCGTGGACCAAAATGGTGTGAGGCCCCCGCCGTGGCTGTGGAACCCCTCGCACTACCCTCACTAAAAGTGGTAGATCCTGTTGCCCCCACACTTCTTGCTAGGCCAAAGGTTGCAATCTCAGCTCTGTTTGCGGCGATCTCATCCTTCTTTTTATTCTTTTCATGGATTGAGTCATGGGCAGATCTCATGATCTCTGGGGTCACTGCAGTACAAACGCCAACATCATGCCCAGGGAGTTTAGCTAGATGGTATTTCAACCTGTTAACCCCTCCTGACATGTGATGCCCACACAATTTGCAACTCAAATTTTGCCTGTTTCCATCATCCTCGGGCTCACCATACTGCCAAAACGGATCCAATGGCTTTGGCATCTTCGAAAATGGAATGGCAGCCTCAAAATGCAAACCTAGGGCACAAAAATACAAAAACAAGAAATTAAACCCCATTTGAAAAAATTGCAACAATTTGGCTTAAAAAATCAGACCTCTAAATTTATATTTTTGGCCATGAAAAAATGATAACAAGAGGGTGGCTAAATATCTAAGAAAGAAAACATGCTATTCCATTCTAAGAATCTAAAACCCCCTTGCATTTTGACTCTTTTTGATATTTATAATTTTATGGACATGGAAATCATTGGAAAAATGGCAAAAAAAAAAAGAGAATAGAGGAAAGAATATAGGCAAGCAAACATGCAAAAAAATCATAAAACAAATACAAGAAAATGAACCACTACATACCTGTGAGACGAATTGGTTGATTGGCAAAGTTTTGACTCTTGAAATTGAATCCCTTCTCCACAAAAATTCACAATGGTGAGCTTGGATGTTGTTTGGAGTCTTGGATGCCTCCAAACTAGTTGATGGTGCCCTCTTGCCCTTCACACTCCTTCTCCAACAGTCAAACAAAACAAATGACCAAAAAAAATTCACTTTTGACCTTTTAAACCGCGGCCGTGACTGCCTGGGCGCTTTTTTCCTTCGACTCGCGATTTTTTGCAAAAAGTCGGCGATTTTTTCAAAAAGTCGGAACTCGCCGATTTTTCGGCAAGGGTTTGACCTCGCGACTTTTTCAAAAAAGCGCAATTTTTCGCCGATTTTTTCAAGCTTGATTAAGACATTTCTGGTTCTTGCACATCTCATATAATATGTTTTGGAATATGTGATGTATATGTTTTGGACTCTTACTTATAGAATATTTTTGTTAAGATGTAATGCCCATCTGGTTAAAACTAAAATGTAATACTTTTTTCAATGAACATGAAACTGAATATAAAATACATCTTTTATGTGATAGTATATACTATGATGATTTATGAGTCATACATATCAGTGTAGTTTCACTCGGCCAAGACTCGCGAGTCTCGCCGAGTCTGGCCGAGTCAACTGTCAGCCGCATAATCGCGACAGACTCGGAGCCCTAACTCGGCACTCGCGGGTTTTGGGCAAACTCGTGGATACTCGTCAAACTCGGCGTCACTCGGCGTCACTCGTGGATACTCGTCTGGTTTAAGCATGTAGGAAATGAACGTAGTGGACTGGCCCACTAGCAGACAATGGAGAACTTGCTTCTGACATAAGCCAAATTAACGAAATGGATAGATATGGGATGCGATCATGGGAGAGCTATTGCGGACCCCTGCGTGGCGCAAAATCAAAGCTATATAGCAATCTTGATTTATTTTTTTCAAAACTGAACAATCTTGATTATGACATCAACATACTGATACAATAATTGCATCTGAAAAGAGAGGACCGTCTGGATGTTCTTTTTTAAAGTGATTAAATGTTCGATATGAAGCGTGGGAAACTTGGAAAACTTATAACTTTAGGTTTTATGTTTGCTCGAGTTTGAATTTGGATTATAAACATGTTAACATTCGCTTTAACTATTAAAGTGTAATTTGATTGATGCCTTGCTTTAAATATTTGACAGTACTCAAATCTGGAATATTATTAAATCACACATTGTTTGGACTTTGTTTTAAAGAGTACGGAGCAAGTTAAGTGAAAAAATTAAACTTTTGGATTTTTATTATTATTATTAATTTTTATAAGATGTTGATGATTTCAAAAAGTTGAGTTTCCATTTACTATTTAATTTGTTGAATGTTGAGCATCTCTAGTTATGATGTGGGAGGTTGTATTGTAATTTATGATAAGGGTGCATCCAACTTTTCAAGTGGTCGAATGATTTTGTTATTTAATTTATAATTTGTATTTTAATAAATACAAATTAAATGTTGAGTATCTTTATTTATGATGTGAGAGGTTGTATTGTAATTTATGGTAAGGGTGCATCTAATCTAATTTTTTAAGTGGATTTTGTTATTTAATTTATAATTTGTATTAATAAATAGTTGTATTTGTATATAATAATATAAAATAGATGCATCTTGATGATAACAAAATGTTAAATAGTTTATCACTTTATTGTTTTTAGAATAGGATTTTTATATTTACTTATTAAAATATTTTTAGGAAATTTCTAATTTACAAAACATATTGTGTATTATTAATTTTTATGAGATGGTCTAATGAATTTCTGCATAGAATTGTTTTTATAACTTATATGGATTAGAAATGTCATTATCTATGTTTTTTGTGCTTAAAAGTTACCACATTTTTAATTTTTTTCATATTTTTCATATTTGCCGAGTCTTTGCCGAGTCTTATCCGAGTCTTATCCGAGTCTGCCGAGTCGGCCGAGTCCCAAGCCAGCCGAGTATTTGCCGAGTCCGAGTCTGACTACATTGATACATATTACATAGGTTATAGGTTTGCAGCCTATAACAGTCAGTAATAACATACAGCATACACATATAACATTCACAGCATACACATTCAACCTACACAGTAGTAACTAACTGCACATACAGTCTTGACTAACAGCATACCTAGGTACTAACCTCTCAATCGCCTTCTCACTGTGAAATGCTATCAATATGCCAAGTCACTTCCTAGAGTCTTCAATGTACCATGGGACAATGGAGTCTTGGAGGTACCAGTGGTTAAAACTAAATGCCAAACAAGAACTCAGAACTAAGAAAAGAAAAGCGATCTTTCTATTCTTTGTTCTCTTTGTTTGTTCTCATAAATCTCATGTGCAAACAAAAACAATATTTTGTAAACAAATGCAAATTGGAAGGTGGGCTAAGCTAGATTTTTTGCTTATGGTTTATTTTGGAAAGAGTGAACTAGCATAGCCACTTAACTTGTGGCCAGTGAACACCGATAGGTCACAAGTTAAGTGTTATGAACAAGTTATCTGTTACTTGTTCTCAATGCTTAGTTGTAATTACCTTCTTTAGTTAAATGGGTTGTCTGTCACGTCACTACCTGTTATCTGATCTACGAGTTATTCATGCATCAGCTACCAATTATTATTATTTTTTTAATAATTGTTTATTTTGAATTTTGAACAACGCCCATAAAATCAATCTGGAAAATACACTTGTCCCATTCTCCTTCAATCTAGGAAAAGCATAGATAGTAGTCCACCCCCAAATTCTATGATTATTGGTGTAAAAATCATTTTCCCCGCACTCAAGAAAACAATGAAAAATCCTTGCGTTCTTTTGTGTTTTTTTTAAGATATGCTAGAAACAGTTCTTATGGAAGGAATCAATTCCCTATTCCTGACCTTAGGGTATTGTTTCCTTCCATTAGAACTGATTCCCTTAAAATCTAATATAACTTTGTTATTGGGTTCAGGATCCACTTTAACCTATTTTTAGAAACGAATCCTGTCCAAAATACACAAAAGACTTACGACTTGGATCCGAATCAACAAATCCACAATTATGAGGTGATTTGGATACAGTTCGAGGGCGCTCTAAGCTGAATCCAATAATTCTGTTCTAAATCTATAACGAGGTTACACTATTGGTGAAGATAAGCAAAGAATACTTTTACTTCTTATGTTCCATTTTGATGGAAATTGTTGAAACGGTATTACATGCTCTAGAGAAGAAGAATGAAGAAATTGGCAATTTACCTAATATTAGAGATATCCTCTTTTATGGGATATACACAATATGACCTATCTCATGAAATTAAAAGACAAGAAGCCTAATTATGACTCAGCTCACATTTCTCAAGTTTTCTCAAGCCTAATTGAGCACCTAAGTGGGCCTAATGGTTAAGAACATGTGTTATCTCCGTGAAGGTCACAGGTTCAAAACCAACAGGGGGTACGGTTGCTCATTGGCCCGTTGTGACAAGGCTTGAAGGGTAGGGGACCCCTGGGATAGAGGCTCTCCCCTGGGATAAAGGGTCTCGGGACGTCTCGGCCCCTACTGAGTCACAAGTTTCTGGTATATCTGGCTTGTGGGTTGTTGGATATACCCTCAGGAGGTTGTTGTTCCCATGGTTAAAAAAAAAGTTTTCTCAAGCCTAATTATGAAATTAAAAGACAAGTAACTCCAGTTTCCTCTTATAACCTGATTTTGGATCCTGCATGTCCATGACCTTAGCTCACGCATACTAAATGATTTCTGACATGGATGATAGCCTATGCTATGTAGAGAATGGACCCCCTAGGGCCACCTATCATGATAGGAAGAAGCCGAAAAGTTGGTGATTTTATTTCTCTCCTTTTTATTTCTACTATATGAATGGGTACAGTGAAGATTTGTTGTATATAAATGCTTTTGATTTCTCTCTCCTTTTTATTTGCACTATATGAACGGCTACAATGAAGATTTATTGTACATAAATGTTCTTGACCAGAGCAAATAACTAGAAACACCAAATGCATAATAAATTATAAGCTATCCTTGTTCAACAATAACTATATTAGGGATCATAATCCATGAGGGATGCCTATCCATTGAAAATTTCATGTTTAGAAGCATAATAAATTATAAGCTATCCTTGTTCAACAATAACTATATTAGGGATCATAATACATGAGGGATGCCTATCCATTGATAATTTCATGTTTAGAACATATTCAATTATGAGCTCTTATCGGAATTGGCTTACTCTTATCATAATGAGGCTAACATGCATAGATTTAGAATTATAGGGTAGTCGCAAGTGCAAGTGTGGGGTTATTGATTCCACCAAAGACTTTGCTTGGCCCTCATGGACACACATCCAAATGTGCAAGCACAAGCACTAGAATATCACTTAATGAGACTTGAATGTTAATTTTTGATATTAATACGGAATTATAGTAGTACTTGAAATCAAATGAATAACCAACAAGCATAAGCATTCACATGAGACACAGAATTTACCCCGGGGAAACCCTTTAGTACTTGAGGGAGAAAACCCCAGCAAAATATTCCTTAGAATATTGATAGAAAGTAGAGAATGTCTTTACAATGAGCAGATTACATCAAGCACCCCTGGTGCATTATCAGAGAGAAATACCAAGCACCCCTGGTGAAATCACAGAGCAAGAGAGATAGAAGAATAGAACTCAGAATAATATCCTGCACAAAATCAATTCGTTGATTTTGGTAACATGCACAATGAATGCGAATTGCCTTCAAGAGAGAAGAGAATTCACTCTCACATTTTTAATTCATCAATCCTGCATAACATATATATATATATATATATATATATATATATATATCATACTTCTCATGCTTCAGCTTCTATTTTTATCTTTTGACTTCACGATGAACTCGCCCTTCATCTAGACGCTAGGTCACTTAGTTAGGAGGCTAACTCAAGTGTCGCCATGCAAGTGTCATAACTCAAGTGTCGTAACTCAAGTCAACTTAAGTGTTTACATGCAAAACACTTTAGTTTACTAGATCTTCTTTATTAACACTTAGTTAACTTTTTTAACTAAAGTCCTTCTTGATAACATCACTGAAGTGAACAATTCGAATTCTCCTTTAATTAACTGAAGTCTTTCTTGTTAACACCACTGAAGTTTAACAATTTGAGTTCTCTCTTATTTAACTGAAGTATTTATCATTACAGAGCAAATCGAGTTCTCTCTTATCTTATCACATCGTATCATTATCTCGTCTTATCTGCATGGTCCACATGTGCCAACTTTAATTTATCTATCATATCAAATATACTAAGGAGATTTTTCCAATGATGTGATCATCTTGTTCTACTATTGTTCATGTTATCACATCCATAGTAGCTGGAGCTACCATGTCTTCAGACCAGATTCCAGTACTTTATGAGCCAGGAGCCAGTCCTTTTGCCATGAGATGTAGATGATGAGCAACTATTCTATGATCACTCATATTTTCATCAGACCCAAAGCAGACATTATAGCGTTCTGCCATGACTGAGCATCATGACCTCAGATTTGATGACTGGGGTGGCCATTTCCTTCCATACAGAGCAGTGTGATAGTGCCCAGAATTATGCAGCAACAATGTTCCAATGACAGTCTATGGTTCAGATGATGATGGATACAAGTATATGACCCAGCAGGTATATGGTTGTGCATTGGATACATATATGGTGCTCTTTTACTTATCTTAGTAGCTTGACTAGGTATTTAGTGGTCATGGATATGGTTATTGGTTGACTGTTTAGAATTAAAGTGGTCTAATTACTTGGAATCAGAATTTCTTGTGTATACCCGTTGGTCTTACCCTCTTAATTAGTATGGACTTGGTCATTCCCTCCTTTTATGGCTTGCTAGTTATGGCATCACCTACCACCTTTCCCCATCCATCCGTTCTCTTTCGTATTTGGTTTATCCTTACTTACATTTCAGCCTATGATATATGGAGGACTTCCCCTCGTTGTTTTGTGTCTCGGTTCTGAGTTGTGCAACAGAACTTACTGAAGCCTTGATCCTTCTAGGACAGCAAAACCCGTTGGTGTTGGTTCCTGAGCTTAGGTGAGTTGGATTTGAAGCCTTGACCTCTTTGGTCAGTTGCCTGTGATGTTTGGTCCTAATTGTGGATGATCTCCTAGTTACCTGAGTTGTGTCAGCTAGACTTGAAGCAACTTGTACTACCATCACTACATGCATATGTGACTCATTGTTATATATTCTATGCAAGCCCATGCTGATAAAGTAAAACTGTGCTTTTAAGCACAATGAAAGAGGGCTATGAAATGAAATGCAAAGCACCCTGGATGAAAGCTGCAATTAGTTGTGCTTCTAAGCACATGCAAAATCCTAAGGGTCTAAAGTCCTAAAGAGCAGTGGTTAAATGTATGCTAAATCTAAATACTGTTGGCCATGATTGAAATGTAATGATTAATTCCTCACGGAGCCTATGGGTTGGGATGTGAGATGGAGTAAGGGACAACTAATTCTAAGTGTCCCCTAGAACCTCAAGTTACGGTTAGTTGTGCACCTAGTCACGGTTATTCTAGAAAAAGTCCTCACGGAGTCGGTTTCAAGCTTGGATGTGAGCTGTAGACATTTGCTAAAGTTGAATAGGCACTCCTCAAATCAACTTATTCCATTTGTGAGACACCGCCATTCCTTGTGTGTTTTCTATCCAACATATGCTTAGGTGGTTTCCCTTTCCCTTTATCCAAAGTGTCATAGTGTTAGAGTTGTAAAGTCATTCCCTTGTCTTAGCCTTTCTCACCTACAGTTATTTCTAGCAAAATGGTCACATCCATAAAATGAGTATACACTTGAGGGTCTTTTTCTTAGGGTCTTTTTGCTTTTATCTAGACTTATATTTAATGCTTTATTTGCTTAATCGCCAGTAAATGCCACTTTATACTTCAGTTTTGCTATTGAAATAATTAGAGGAGCGTGTCTTATCCATTTGTACTTGCAGCATCAGTCAGTTTGAGCTTGTGTCATCATTTTGATCATTTTGACGTAGTCAACCAAGTTTTACCAAGTCAACTGCAGGATCCGGAATGAGTTGCACCGATGATGTTCGAGATTGATTATTTGTGATCCTATGGTGCCCATTTGATGGTTCCATGCGCATCAGACATAGGTTTCATGTGATGGTTTGATGGATTTTTATTATTATTATTATTTACAGTCCATTATTTTTAATGTCCGAGCATGGTTGAGCTTACAGATGATTATCCAAATGGTCACTGTAAATTTCCTTAAAATCCACTCTTGAGTTAAAGTATGCAAGTTTATTTTTTTATTTCTTATTAAACCCCAAATATTACTTTTAACCACAAATGGATTTCTTCACAATGCAGCGGAAATTAAATACTGAGAGAAATATAACACATCAATCACATCAATAGAGACACCAATATTTTTGGGTATGAAAACCCCCGGAAAAAACCCAAGATGGGAAAACCGGTGCAACAGTCTCGGAAGATATTTTATTAGCAAGATGCAGAACAATACAATTTTGAAAATTGATTTTGACCCAACCTGGAAAAATCGTACAACCGAACCTCACTGAGAAAACCCCACAAAATCGTATGGCTCTCCTACGTCACTATACAGCCCTCTCCGTTAGTGTACGACCTGATCCATACGGCCCTGCGTTAGTGTGTACGGCTTTGCGTCAGCGTACGGACAGATCCGTACGGCCCTGCGACACCCGTACGGCCCTCTGCGTCAGCTGTACAGCCAACTGCCTGCGTCACTAAGTACGGCCTCCCTGCAAATCTATACGGCCTCCTCTGATTTTCCCAAGTCGCCCCCCGTCAACCTCCGGATAGAAGTTCCTCAATCTCACTCTCTATAAAATTCTTCTGCAAACTGACTTTCTCACTCTCCGGCTGAAAGCTATGAGCAAGAAAACTCTTTGTGTGTATGTGTGGCCACCAAATCAATCTTCCTTTTAACTCAATTGTCAAGGGAAAACCCTAACTTCTCACTATGGATCAATGGATGAGATCCTCCGGTGAGATCAATGGCCAAGATTAGATTAGCCATCACTTAAATTATTTTCACTTGAACTTTATAAAAAGTAACTCCATTAAGTCAATCAATAATTAGATCACTTAATGCACTTTTCCTAAGTCTAAACTTTGGAAAAGACATTAGTAAATTTGGCTTCCTGTTTTATGTCTTCTAGCATGCAAGGATACATGCAATGATAGAAGATCTTCCTTGTTGACACTTTCTAACAGTCACATGTTGTATGAGTACTCATCCTTACTAGATTTGGACCTCCTAAGATCATTGGGACACTCAATTTTTAGTTTCAGGCACTTACAGATGATATTATGGTCATATTATCATTTTATTGCATATTTGCCATATAAAATGGCATGTTCAGCACTTTTGAGATTATTTTGGTTCTCCTAGGGAGCTAAAGAGGGAGTATGGGGTCCAACCACTCGTTATTACCATATTACCATGCTTCCAAACATTTTATTACAGCCCGATTTGTGCCCAGGGCACCAAGCAGAGAGATACAGGCATTTTATTATTTTACAAGTGATATTCTGGGAATAAAAAATGGAAGAAATGGTCATTGAGGAAATCAATTTGGGCAAATGACACAAGGAATTGGCATGAGGTTTGTTCAGAGGATATTTTGTGATGCATCCCATACCTTCCATCACAGTTTGCAACATTCAGTGGGGTCCACATACACTCCAGGCTATTATTTTGGGCATTTTTATTATGCCATTGAGGGGCCATGATTTGGTCATATGGTCACATTATGATATTATCTTGAGTTATTATATGTTATTGTGCCATTGGGTCATTCTAGAGAAGGACATGTTACACTTGCCAGCCCCACCATGTGCTTATGTCGTGTTTTATTCACTTATCATGTGGTGCGTCCCTCTAGGGCGTCTTAGTGAGTGCACCCCCTCTCTATTTTCAGTGATCCATGTATATTGTATTCGGTCTCATCTTAGCCATTGATTATCATTGATGTATCTTTTAATCTCAAACACTCATTCAAAAAGTGGTTAGGGTTTTGGTCTCTCTCATTCCTATTTAAGGAAGAGACCCCCCTCATTGTAAAGGGACTTTGGCTCTAGGAATTTTCATAATAGAAAAAATATTTGCAGAGACTCTTGGTTTTTTCTTTGTGAGATATTATTTGATAGTGATTTGAAAGTTTATTTCTCTTAGCATTTGACAATTGGTTGTAGACCCAAAATATTTTCGTGGAAACAGTGTTTAATTGCAGGAGGGCGACTGCACTTGGGCGTTTTTGCAGGGGGTTCCTCAACTTGTTCTTTTGAAGTAGCTAAATATCAGGGGGTTTTCAATAGTATCTTTGATCTTTGATCTTTGATTTCCATTTGATATGTCTCATGCTTTCACAGTCATTTTCTCTTGATGCATCAAATCTAACTTCGGTGGTTTGGTTGTGCAGGAGAGGAGGGCGCACTTGCTTCCTTGGGAAAATCGTTTTTACTTTGATACTCAACCAAATCACCTCAAATTGATTGGGAAGGGATAGATCATCACCCTCAAGGCATCTACAAGATTTTCCGAGTATGATCTACACTTATTTTATTATTTGAAGTTCTAAACCATTGACCACTTTATTTTTCTGTCCAAACCCTAAGCATTAAATTTATAAAAATTCTCTAGGCTTTGTTATTTGGTTTTCCAACGAACAATTTATGGGTTTTCATCTTTAGTCCTTTTGCTAGCTAAGTTGTACTTAGATGGAATATCAAGTGAGCGGGCAAAGTTGAACATGTCAATGTTCATTTTCAATAATATGAAGACCATCAGGCCTTTTTGAGGGCCCTTTTTTTGATTTTTTTTCCACATGTCCATGGCCCTGCGGGGTTTGTAATAAAATGTACTAGCATGGTGTTTTGTAAAGGACTTGGTTCCCTAGGAATTTTTGGATAAGTCAAGTATTCCAAGGAGTTTTTTCACCTATTAATTATGTCTTGCATTAGTGCATAACATAATTTTTGGGTTTTTTTCCTGCTCCTCCAAAGCCAGAATGCTTGGGGAGGTTAACAAGCCTTAGGAGATTCTTAAAGTCCATGGGTCAATGTATATGAACATGCTAGACATTGTTTTTGAGTCATATGGACATGTGCTAAGTCCCCCTAGTTTGTTTTTTAATTTTCGGCGAAAAGTAATTTTTCCGTAAATGAGCCATTTTTTTAATGGTTTCATTAAAAAAATTTGTAAATGGCATAAAAATGTCATCTAGGTGTCTTTTTTGCCTTAGGGGGGGTGCTCGTTTTCTAACTCGGAGCACCCACCTTACCTCTAAACCCACTTTTTCTAATGTTTGGGTGATTAATTTTCCACTTATGCCCCAAAAAGTCATAAAAAATGCAAAAAAGTGAAAAATGACTTAAAAAATTAAATATTTTTTGGAGAGATTTGGGGACTGATTTGGATTAGCACTGTTCAAGGAGTGTTTTAGGCTGATATTTGTGTCATATGGGCAGCACATTTGTTGGATATCACTCCCTCTCTATAGTTGGGCGCATTTCCTTTGCATTAGGTGCATTTGGTGAAGTGGGAATGCCCATGATTCATGGAAGTTGCAGCTGAAATAGTGTTGTTGTGTTAGCATGTTTTGTGCTGCAATTTAGCAGTCAAAACATAGGGATGGCAGCCCCTATTCTCTCCACCATCTCCTCCACCAATTTGCCCACCCTTCTCTCCTCAACTTGGGATCACTCCCTTCCTTGTGTTTTTCTATTTAAGCATGTTCACTCTCATTGTTTTCTCATGAGAATGTGGAAACTCTGCTCCTATCTTTGTAATACTTCTGCATTTGTTTATGAATAAAAGGATTTGGATGCAATTCTATGTGTGGACTTTCATGGTGTGGATGATCGTGTTCTATTTTAATATATGAGGTAATCTGTGTCTTTACATGTTTATTCATGCTTGTTTGTTGATCAATCACTAGCTTTTGAAGGAGATGTTTATCTTGGTAAGATAAAGATAGTGTAATCTAATGCATTATTTTTACTGTTGGTTATCATAGAGTGCTTAAAATTCAATGTCATTTTTGTTTAAATGCTTGAATCTGATTCTCTATTTTAGTCTACACTAGTTGCATTTGATCTTGCTTGTGTGAGTTGCCTTTTGTGTCTACAAGTTGCTGATCCGAAGAGTTGGTGGAGCTTGCTTGCATCCATTGGTCTTCGAAATTGATTCAAGGAGAACTAGTCCCATTGATTCCCACGGTGGAGGACTCCATAGCCCAAATTCAAGACGTTTCCTCTTCTTCTCATCGACATAAAATTTCAAACAAAACTTTCTTGGTTACTTTGGTTTGCAATTCTCAGATCTGTTTTTTCTTTAAATACCTTAAGTAGATTTGATTTATGTGTTAGATCTTATGTATTTTCAAAGTTATATCTAATTTAGATCTAATACTAGTTTGTTTTTTGTCAAAGTTAGAGATTTTTATGCATATTTTGAATAACTTGAACAAGCAATACTTTCTGATTATAAAAGGTTTTATCTAGCTGTTAGTAGAGCTTATAATTTGCAACCCTTAAAAGCTTGCAAAGATCCCAAGTAAACAAGCCCCATTGTTTGTTTTACTTAGTTAAATTTCGTCATTTTTAACTAGTTTTAACACTTAGTTTTTTCTGGGTTTTTTAGGAGGTGTTCCAAAGACACTCGTAAAGTGTTTTTGGGAATCTTATATTGACGTTTGCTTGCTGGTTTGCCACAAAAGACGAAGAGATAGGAGGAGGTGCTGCCAAAATTTCAAGGATCCAGGCAATCCGAAGGACCAATATTGAATTTTTGTTAAACCAGTTAAATTTTTCCTGCAAAATTGTAAGACACCAAGTCACTTTAAGTAGACTGGGGCACTTCTCTGATCATTGTAAAAGATTATTAAACAAGAGCAAGTGGGCTAGCCAGCTCCCACACCTCATCCCCCGGGGGTGGCATGTGTCGTCTCTTTTCATGGTGTGATTTTTTTAGAGTAGCTTACTTCTTTTATTTTCGGTATTTAATAAAACTAACTAGGGTTAAAATTTACCTTGTTGGTCCATTCCACTAGCGGGCCACAAGTTCACTCAGGACATAGATTTTATCATTTTTTTTAAAACTCAAACGCCCCCTTGCTTTCCCGAAGTAGGGTTTCAGAACAAGGGTTTGCCCGAGTACTGGCCTGAAAAGAGACTCTTGGGGTTTTAAAAGATAAAATTTTGGTTCATAAAAAATTTAAAAATTTCCAAGGTCTTCTCCCGTATGCTCTGTGGCCAACTTGCAGCTTAGTTTGATCATGTTGGTACACATCAGAAAGGAGAAGATGACTAGTAATACGATCTAACACCACCCCAATAAACAAACCTTTTTGTGAAAATCTGGCAAAACGCAAGTATTTTGTTGTCGTGGGCAAATTTTTTAGAGGACTTGGGACAAAACTGGGTAGTGACCTCTTGGAAACCGTTAGGCTTGCCCTCATTGGTATAGCATCTGAACACCTCCTTGAGACTCTGATCCAGCCCAAGTCTAAGTGAGAAGCCACACATCAAAATTTCGGACATGTTCCCCGTACCTTCGCGTATATTGGGAACCCACCAGCCCTAATAAAAAGATCACTACCACATTAAATTTAAAATAAACCAAGAACACTTGCACAACATTTACTTTTTCAGCTCCTGCATCTATTTTGACTCCATTTATCGGCACTGGTTTATATTGTTATTATTTCAAGTTGTTGATGAATGCTTTAAATGACTATGAAAATGATGGATGTTTGCAAATGAAATGTTGATGAAGGACTTTTGCTTTACATATATATACATATGCTGCATTGTCTTGGTTTAGCAAAAAATATTCTAACTCCTAGATTAGATGCTTTCTTTTTCATAGATTAGACACCATAGTTTGTTTTCATTTTTAGGGTCCACCCCCCTTGGCTTCGCTAGGAAAGCCTAGACGAAGGAGTCGAGTCTCAGGTGACAGCACTTGACTCTGACTTTCCCCCAAGGCCACACCAGCAGCTTTAAGACTTCTGTTGCGTTTTCCCAAGTGTGGAACCAGGCGGCAACATTTTGGCGCCGTTGTTGGGGATAAGTATTTTTATTCCCGGAATACGACTTTTGAGTTTTCCTTTTTGTTTTTGCTTTGTTTGATGAATCTTTAGATTAGATTTTTAATTTTTCATCTGGCGACTCCACTAACCTTTTTTCCTTTTATAAAATTTCAAAGAAAAGCAAAAATAGAATTCTTTGTGAGATTATTTCATATGCATATTTTTATTCTCACACGGCAACTCCATTGAAGGGATAAAACCCTTGTATCTTATAAAATTTGTTCAGACTACTTGTGTGTAGATGAGCCTGATGCATTATAGTAAAATCTATAAAGCATCACCTTTTGACAACTCTACTGATTCAGTACCAGATATATCCCATGGTCATTTCAAATGCAGGCTATTGATCTTTGAAAATGGATAATAAAGAGTCTAGTGTGCAAAATTCCGATGCTCATCCTCCCATTGACTTCTCAGACATCCCTGGTTTCCCTAATTATCATAATGGTGAAGATGTATCTGATTATCTGCTAATCTTTTGGGGAGATGATGATGATGTAGAAACCCGGCATGTCATGTCTTTTATTAAAGTTGTGGCTAACTTCAAAGTCTTATATGAAGATAACATAATGGAAATGTTTGTTAGTACATTACAGGGATCTGTTTATCAATGGTATTCTAAAGAGCTTCAAAATAAATGTATTAACTCTCTTTCTAGCCTACTTAGAATGTTTATAAGGCAATGGCATAATAGAGGAGCTAGTATGGAAGACTTGGACAGGATCCTTAAAAGGTACTTTCTCCTTTTCATACCTTGGATTGAGTATCATAAGGAAGACCCCAACTTTCCTCGTATCATCATGACAGAGAATGATAAATATTGGGAGGTGTCTCTAAGTTATATCAATCGTGTTGATCTCCCTGTAGCACAATATGGCTTTAAAGAAGAGATTCAACATGACCTTATTGAAGAGTTCCACGAACCACCCTTAGCTAAAGATTTTGTTGAAGACCATCCTCTTGTCACCATAGCTAAAAACATTGAAAATATGGAGTGTTCTCAAATCTACGATGATGATCACATGTGTGCTTCAGATTTGCCTAAAGAGGAAGCCATTATAGAAGTTAACAAATAAATTCATGAAAGGTCTTCAATTGAAGATGTTTCAGAAGAGCTTCCTCAATTTGCCATTGAAGATTTGGGATTTCAAGATTACTTCAGTGAAAATGGTGACGTTTGTACTTTAAATTCACCTCCGGAAACAACCACTACAGAAGCCTCTAAAGAAACCTGTGATGAAATTTGTATGGTTTATGATGACACTCCTCCATTTTCTCCCCATACTGTTCAACTTTTGGACAACTTTATATCTTGTAATATCTTTCAAACCAAACCTTCTAAGGATGACTATTATGAACATGAGAATGAGTATAGCCAGAGATGTGGTGACAACGATGAAGACTCTCTCATATCTAATATATATGGGAATGATGACTATTTGACTTCTATTGAAAACCCAATCTATGAGACTTCTGAAAATCTTGTTGAGAATCCCATCTATGATATAGCCAATAAAGGGAGTGTTGATTTTGAGACCTTATGGAATCTTGACATGGAAGAGGAGCCTACAGATACTTCTCATGATCAATCAGAGCCATTAATGAGTATCAATAATGAAGACTTGGATCAACAATATAATGAAGAGTTGGATATGATGCAATCAATGGAATGTCAGTTTCAACCTTCATCAACACATTCAGAGGTTCCTTATGATTTGGAGCAGCTTGGGGCATATACTTTCATAGAAGTTTACATTCAAAAGGGCCCTTCAGATCAATATGATGAGGTAGTTGGTCTGTCTTATCATTCCAAGTTTTTTCTGAGCTCTATCCAGTCATGGGTAGAAGAGGCCTACATGAGGACTTACCATTGGGGGAAGCACTTCAAAGATCTATCATATGCCTATGATCACCAATCCAATCCTCCAATCCAGAATTATCATGCAGGTTTTCATTTTCTAAATAAGGTATCCTTGTTTTGGCTGGTAACCAAACACAAGTTGAAAAGTTTTTATATTGATAAAATGTTAAGATGGTTGCATTGGATTTATCATTTTACTTAGCATTTTATTATATGCTTAGAATAGGAAAATAATCTCATCAAGTGAGCATTTACTTTCAGCATTTCTTTTTTCAATACTTTCATTTTTTGTACTTAGAATTTTTTAGTTAATTTTGTTTTGAATAAAGCAACTTATGGTCCATTTGCCTCTTATAAAAACTTGTGCTACTGAAAGGTTTCTTGTCAAGTTGAGATGTTTTTACAGGTCATAGAAATTGGAGATTCTGGTATTCTTGTATGCTCTCCTTGCCTAAAGACCAGATCGAGCACACGTCCCACAGTTGGAGCCAGATGTTGCTAGCTAAGTTGTACTTAGATGGACTATCAAGTGAGCGGGCAAAGTTGAACATGTCAATGTTCATTTTCGATGATATGATGACCATCAGGCCTTTTTGAGGGCCCTTTTTTTAATATTTTTTTCCACATGTCCATGGCCCTGCGGAGTTTGTAATAAAATGTACTAGCATGGTGTTTTGTAAAGGACTTGGTTCCCTAGGACTTTTTGCCTAAGTCAAGTATTCCAAGGATTTTTTTCACCTATTAATTATGTCTTGCATTAGTGCATAACATAATTTTTGGGTTTTTCTCCTGCTCCTCCAAAGCTAGAATGCCTGGGGAGGTTAACGGGCCTTAGGGGATTCTTAAAGTCCATGGGTCAATGTATATGAACATGCTAGACATTGTTTTTGAGTCATATGGACATGTGCTAAGTCCCCCTAGGTTGTTTTTTAATTTTCGGCGAAAAGTAATTTTTCCGTAAATGAGCCATTTTTTAATGGTTTCATTAAAAAAATTTGTAAATGGCATAAAAATGTCATCTAGGGGTCTTTTTTGCCTTAGGGGTGCTCGTTTTCTAATTCAGAGCATCCACCTTACCTCTAAACCCACTTTTTCTAATGTTTGGGTGATTAATTTTCCACTTATGCCCAAAAAACCCAAAAAAGTAATAAAAAAAGGCAAAAAAGTGAAAAATGACTTAAAAAATTAAATATTTTTTGGAGAGATTTGGGCACTGATTTGGATCAGCACTGTTCAAGGAGTGGTTTAGGCTGATATTTGTGTCATATGGGCAGCACGTTTGGTGGATATGACTCCCTCTCTATAGTTGGGCGCATTTCCTTTGCATTGGGTGCATTTGGTGAAGTGGGAATGCCCACGATTCATGGAAGTTGCAGCTGAAATAGTATTGTTGTGTTAGCATGTTTTGTGCTGCAATTTAGCAGCCAAAACATAGGGATTGCAGCCCCTATTCTCTCCACCATCTCCTCCACCAATTCTCCCACCCTTCTCTCCTCAACTTGGGCTCACTCCCTCCTTGGGTTTTTCTATTTAAGCATGTTCACTCTCATTGTTTTCTCATGAGAAGGTGGAACCTCTGCTCCTATCTTTGTAATACTTCTGCATTTGTTTATGAATAAAAGGCATTGGAGGCAATTCTATGTGTGGACTCTCATGGCGTGGATGATCATGTTCTATTTTAATATATGAGGTAATTTGTGTCTTTACATGTTTATTCATGCTTGTTTGTTGATCAATCACTAGCTTTTGAAGGAGATGTTTATCTTAGTAAGGTAAAGATAGTGTAATCTAATGCATTATTTTTACTGTTGGTTATCATAGAGGGCTTAGAGTTCAATGTCATTTTTGTTTAAATGCTTGAATCTGATTCTCTATTTTAGTCTACACTAGTTGCATTTGATATTGCTTGTGTGAGTTGTCTTTTGTGTCTACAAGTTGCTGATCCGAAGAGTTGGTGGAGCTTGCTTGCATCCATTGGTCTTCGAAATTGATTCAAGGAGAACTAGTCCCATTGATCCCCACGGTGGAGGACTCCATAGCGCAAATTCAAGACGTTTCCTCATCTTCTCAACAACATAAAATTTCAAACAAAACTTTCTCGGTTACTTTGGTTTGCAATTCTCAGATCTGTTTTCTCTTTAAATACCTTAAGTAGATCTGATTTATGTGTTGTATCTTATGTATTTTCAAAGTTATATCTGATCTAGATCTAATACTAGTTTGTTTCTTGTCAAAGTTAGAGATTTTTATGCATATTTTGAATAACTTGAACAAACAGTACTTTCTGATTATAAAAGGTTTTATCTAGCTGTTAGTAGAGCTTATAATTTGCAGCCCTTAAAAGCTTGCAAAGATCCCAAGTAAACAAGCCCCATTGTTTGTTTTACTTGGTTAAATTTCGTCATTTTTAACTAGTTTTAACACTTAGTTTTTTCTGGGTTTTTTAGGAGGTGTTCCAAAGACACTCTTAAAGTGTTTTGGGGCATCTTATATTGACGTTTGCTTGCTGGTTTGCAGCAAAAGACGAACAGGTAGGAGGAGATGCTACCAAAATTTCAAGGATCCAGGCAATCCGGTGGACCAATATTGAATTTTTGTTAAACCGGTTAAATTTTTCCTACAAAATTGTAAGCCACCAAGTCACTTTAAGTAGACTGGGGCACTTCTTTGATCATTGTAAAAGATTATTAAACGAGAGCAAGTGGGCTAGCCAGCGCCCACACCCCATCCCCCCCGGGGTGGCCTGTGTCGTCTCTTTTCATGGTGTTTTTTAAGAGTAGCTTACTTCTTTTATTTTCGGTATTTAATAAAACTAATTAGGGTTAAAATTTACCTTGTTGGTCCATTCCACTAGCGGGCCACAAATTCACTCAGGACATAGATTTTATCATTTTTTTTTACAAACTCAAACCCCCCTTGCTTTCCCGAAGTAGGGTTTCAAAATAAGGGTTTGCCCGAGTACTGGCCTGAAAAGAGATTCTTGGGGTTTTAAAAGATAAAATTTTGGTTCATAAAAAATTTAAAAATTTCCAAGGTCTTCTCCTGTATGCTTTGTGGCCAGCTTGCAGCTTAGTCTGATCATGTTGGTACACATCAGAAAGGGGAAGATGACTAGTAATAGGATCTAACACCAGCCCAATAAACAAATCTTTTTGTGAAAATCCGGCACAACGCGAGTATTTTGTTGTCGTGGGCAAATTTTTCAGAGGAGTTGGGACAAAACTGGGTAGTGACCTCTTGGAAACCGTTAGGCTTGTCCTCATTGGTACAACATTTGAACACCTCCTTGAGACTCTGATCCAGCCCAAGTCTGAGTGAGAAGCCACACATCAAATTTCCGGACATGTTCCCCGTACCTTTGCGTATATTGGGAACCCACCATCCCTAATAAAAAGATCACTACCACATTAAATTTAAAATAAACCAAGAACACTTGCACAACATTTACTTTTTCAGCTCGTGCATCTATTTTGACTCCATTTATTGGCACTGGTTTATATTGTTATTATTTCAAATTGTTGATGAATGCTTTAAATGACTATGAAAATGATGGATGTTTGCAAATGAAATGTTGATGAAGGACTTTTGCTTTACATATATGTACATACGCTGCATTGTCTTGGTTTAGCAAAAAATATTCTAACTCCTAGATTAGATGCTTTCTTTTTCATAGATTAGACACCATAGTTTGTTTTCATTTTTAGGGTCCACCCCCCTTGGCTTCGCTAGGAAAGCTTAGACGGAGGAGTTGAGTCTCAGGTGACAGCACTTGACTCTGACTTACCCCCAAGGCCACACCAGCAGCTTGAAGACTTATGTTGCGTTTTCCCAGGTGTGGAACTAGGCAGCAACAAGTCCTAGCCCCAGGTGAGTCCTCAATGGCGTCTTGCTATGTGGACTCCTTCTACCCATTTCCCTAGGCACTGATCTCTCCATGCTTGCACCCTCCTTGTTTGCTTGTCTTCCAAATGATCAAAACCTTGTCTTTTGATCTTGTGGCCTGTGATACTATCAGATCTATTTTCAAGCTCTGCTAGGAAGCCTCAAACTTGTCAGATCTACTCTTTGGGACCATTTACCTTATTCTAATTACATGTTTCCCAAGGCGGTTGATTTTGACCATTTACCCTAGCATTTAAATCCTAGATCCTTCTCTAATCTTTAAATCATTGTGTTTAATATATTTAAATTCAAATCTCATCCATCCTAAGCCTCCACAGTGATTGTATCCCTTAGATCTAGGGTTCTTCATCCATTACCTTACGTACCCTACTTTCATAGCTTGATCTGGTAATTGGGTTAGATCTCTCTTATCGCGAGTAGATCAGGGTCTCCCCCTTTGCTATATGGGGCTTGGATAGCAAAAAGAGAAGAGTTCCTCGGTTGTCATGAAAACCAATCCATCTTAGGGATCGAGGCCCTCTTGGCTCACCTCTTTAGTTGTTTGTCACCTCTATCGTCCTGTATGGGATAATCACTAGGGGCAACTACAAGTTGCGTGATAATAGTTCCAAGTGGTCATATGCTAAAGTAATTCACTCTAGTGGTGGCCAGTCTCTAGAGGAGACTTAATAGCTCAACCATGGTTAGTAGTACACCACACGCCATTCATGCTTTGACGTACAAAATCATTACCTCAACACATGAGGATCCGTCTTGACACACAAGACCTTAGTCTTGGCAAACAAGACTGTACAACACCATCACTTTGACATACAGAGCACTTACCTCAACACATGAGGCTTATTCATTCTTGAGTCCAACTCAAGAATCTTCTCCAAGTTTCCTGAGTCCAACTCAGGCTCCTATAAGGCACTACCTTGACACACGAGGCTCAATCTTGACATACAAGATTGACTTGGAGAATGACTCATGATGTTGTAACTTTAACACTCCCTCTCAACGAGGGAGGCATTCTCTGCCATGCCAAGCTTGTCTCGAAAGTACCTATAATTCGTCAAGGACAGAGGATTAGTTAACATATATGCTATCTGCTCACCATTAGCAATGTACTGAAGCCTTATGGCACCTCTCTGGACCATTTATCTGATGTAGTGGTATTTCATCTCAATGTGTTTCGATCTGGCATGAAACACAGGGTTTTCTGAGAGCTTAATGCAGCTTTGATTGTTAAAGCGAATGACAGTAGTCTCAAGCTTCTCACCGAACAACCCAGCAAGCAGCTTCCTAATCCACACAGCTTCTTGACAGGCGGTACTAGCTGCAATATACTCTGCTTTTGTAGTACTCTGGGCTACGAAGCTCTACTTCCTGTTGGACCAAGAGATCATAGCTGATCCCGAGCTAAAACAAAATCCAAATGTAGTCTTTCGGTCCACATTACCACCCCAGTCATAGTCGGCACAACCAAGTAACATCCCTCCACCACTGGAAGCATACCTGAGTCAGTAAGCAATAGTACCTCGAAGGTATCTAAAGCACATGCTTGGCAGCAACCCAATGTCCATGCCTTGGCTCAGACATGAACTGACTCCAAATACTCACAACATAACATACGTCTAGTCTAGTATGTAACAAATACATCAAGGAACCAATGAGCTATCTATACATGGTAGGATCCACTAGATCCAATTTGGAATCTGACTCATGTAGTTTCTTCATATTAGAAACCATTCGTGTAGACATGGATTTACAATCCATCATACCAAACCTGCACAACACATCGACTGTGCACTTTCCTTGTGAAAGAAAGATCTCATCTTTCCTTTGCCAAAATTCCAAACCAAGAAAGTCGTACATAAGACCTAAGTCTTTCATTTCGAACTCAGAAGTGAGCTCCCTCTTGCACTGAGCTCTCTGTTGTTCCTCTCCAGTAAGGAACGAGTCATCAAGATAGAGAACCAAGATCAGTGGTTGGTTCTTCCCAACCTTGAAGTACAGGTTGTGGTCAGCTTCACTTTTGGAGAACCCAAGCTCTGAAGATAGTTGTCAATCCTAGAATACCAAACCCTCGGGGCATGCTTAAGCCCATACAAGGCTTTCTTAAGTTTTCATACATGGCACTCCTTCCCATGAACTACAAACCCCTCAGGTTGTTGTATGTATACTTCTTCCTCAACTTCACCATTGAGAAAGGCAGTATTCACATCCATCTGGTGAAGTTTCCACCCCAGAACTGAAGCAAGGGAAATTATAGCTCGAATAGTGGTGCACCTGGCCACAGGAGCGAATGTCTCATCATAATCTATCCCTTCTTTCTGTGAGAAACCACGAGACACAAATCTCGCTCTATATTTCTCAATATTTCCATCAACTACATGTTTGATTTTATAAAGCCACTTGGAAGTTACTATAGACTTCCCTTCCTATTTAGGAACCACTTCCCACACATCATGTTGCATTGATGGATTTGTACTCTTCCACCATGCCATCTTTCCATACTTGTTGCTTAGCAGCTTCCTCATAGGCGGCGGGTTCTGAATCGCTGATGTGACTCATATATTCCATATATCCTAAATATCTTTCAGGTCTCCTTTGCTCTCTGGATGTGCCCGATGGTGCTCCATGCTTTTCTACCTCTTGCACAATGTCTCAACACAAGGCAGATCTCCTCTTAGCAGGAGGCTCATCAAGTGATCTTTCTACCAGTTCTATTGGCTCTTCAGATCAAGCGGATCTAAGGACTCTTCTAGCTTCTCCATCTCAACATCTAAAAGAGGAGAACCAGAACCTAGATCCTCCATCATGGGAGGCTCATGCTCCTCCATATCTTAATCACACTGAAATTCTTTAGAGCGCTTGAGGGAAACCTCTTCATGAAATGTTACATCTCTATTGACTCCAATGTGCCTTTGTCCTGGAACATTGATTCTATAAGCTTTGGAGGATTCACTATATCCAACAAATATGATTTTCTTTCTGGATGGCTCCATATTTTTGCTCTTCTCTTTTGGCACATGAATGTAGACAGGACAACCAAAAATATTCAAGTGTCCAACATCTGGTTTTTCAGTAGTGAAACTTCTTCAAGAGTCTTTTCTCCCAGAATATCATGAGGACTTAGGTTCTGTATATAAACAGTAGTGCTAGAGGATTCTACCCATAAGGAAGTGGACAGATCTTGATCACACATCATAGCTTTTGCAGCCTCACAGATTGTTCTATTCTTTCTTTCAGCAACCCCATTCCGCTGGGGGTTGTAAGGTACAGTCAGTTATCTTCTTATCCCTGCATCCCGACAGAAGTCATTAAAGTCATGAGACTCGAACTCTCCTCCATTATCAAATCTCAAAGCACCTTTTTTAAACTCTTGAAACTTGTTCAAAGTTTCACTCTTTTCTTTCAGAAAATAGATCCATGACTTGCGAGAGAAGTCATCTATGAAAATCACATAGTACAGATAACCACTCAAGGATGGTGCAGACATGGGACCACAAAGATCTGAATGGCCCAAGTCCAGGATCCCTTTAGATCTTTTAGTACTATTTGGAAAGCTTTTCTTGATGTTCTTACCAAGAGCACAACCTCTACAAATAACATCATGCTCAGATTGAAATATAGGCATACTTTTTACCATCTTCTGTAAGCGAGGTAGTGCTTTGAAATGAAGATGACCAAGCTTCCTATGCCATAGTTCACAAGGACTGACGGTGTCATGGATCATGGCTTTAATGAAATTTCCAGGAACTTTGTAGAGATCTCCCTCTCTAACTCCAATCATAGCTGTAGAATTCAAGTATGAATTCTTAGGCTGCAAGAGCGCTTTGTTGTCCATAAATATTACCCTGAAACCTTTATCTTCTAGCACTTAAACATACAAAATATCATCAACATGGAGTACATCACCTGAATTCAACTGAAAGGAAGTGGATCCAACTTCTTGGATCGAATAGGTGGTATTATCTCCAAGCTCCACCTGACAGGAGAACTTCTTTTCCTTCAGATCTGTGATAGTGCTCCCATATCCAATCATTTGTGATAGTGCTCCCATATCCAGTCATGTGTTTTGATGCGCCACTATCCACGAGCCATGCCTCAACGCTAGCAGCAATGGATCTAGCTAGAGTTGAGACAAGATAATACTCCTTCCTTGTCTATTGATCATTTGAAGAATTCTTTCTTGTAGGTTCATCTTCTATAGTAGTAGAAGCATGAAATATACCCTTGAACTTTCCTCTTTGCTTTGCACGACAGTCTCTTGCAAAGTGGCCCTTCTTATTACAACAATTGACTTTAGACTTATCAAATTTCTTGTTTTATTCTTTTTCCTTTTGATGAGGAAACTTCTTCTGAGAAAAGGATTTCTTTCCTCTCTTTGTCCTTGTCGTAAGAGCAAGGTTCTCTTCTTTGGAGGAAGCAGTTTTGCTTTGAATTCACCTTTCTTCTTGAAGGAAATCATGCCACAATCTTTCAAAGTTTGGTTGCACTTCTCAACCATTAACAGTAGCAAAGAATGCCTCCCATGAGGATGGAAGACCATTGCCAAAAATCTGAATAAGATCATCATCATCGACAATAACTCCAATGCTCATGAGTTGAACTCTTACTTGAGAGATATGTGTGAAGAAGGAAGCAACCGTTTCTTCCTTCTCAGTCTTCAGATTACGAAGCCTGTTCTTCAGGGCTCTCTTCTAACTGGGAGCCTTCTTCTCATAAAGATTTGCCAAGGTGTTGAAGCACTCCTTTGCAATCTTTAATGGAGTAATCACCGGCATCAAATTGTCATTCACCGAATCATAAATGATTCTCTTTGCTTTGGATTGATTCTTCTTGAAAGCAATGCGCCCAGCATTAGAAGTAGGATCTTCAACAACATTGGATACATATCCATCTAGATCATGCTCTTCCGGGATATTCAGAGTCCTGGCCTTCCAAGTATTGAAGTTCGAACTTCCTTCAAGTCTGTCTTTGGCTCTTACTGAGATTGAAGCCATTATTCTTCAAGTATTGTGCTCAACTTTTGCCACTCAGGATCAACGTAGGCTCAAGCTTAACTGCAAAACTTAGCTCATTCACGCCCTGAGCTCCGATACCATGTTAAATTTTTTATCTCAATGCGGAATTATAGTAGTACTTGAAATCAAATAAATAATCAACATGCATAAGCATTCACATGAGAACAATATTTACCCTGGGGAAACCCCCTAGTACTTGAGGGACAAAACCCCAGCAAAATCTTCCTTAGAATATTGATAGATGATAGATAGTAGAGAATATCTTTACCATGAGCAGATTATATCAAACACCCCTGGTGCAATCACAGAGCAAGAGAGAAGATGGAAGAATAGAACTCAAAATAATATCCTGCACAAAATCAATTCGTGATTTTGGTCACATGCACAATGAATGCGAATTGCCTTTAAGAGAGAAGAGAATTCGCTCTCACATTTTTAATTCATCAATCCTGAATAACATATATATATCATACTTCTCATGCTTCGGCTTCTATTTTTATCTTCTGACTTCAGGATGAGCTCGCCCTTCATCTGGATGCTAGGTAGGTCACTTAATTAGGAGGCCAACTCAAGTGTCGTCATGCAAATGTCGTAACTTAAGTGTTATAACTCAAGTGTTGTAATTCAAGTGTCGCAACTCAAGTGTTGTAACTCAAGTGTTGTCTTTTAGTTCAACTTAAGTGTTTACATGCAAAACACTTTAGTTAACTAGATCTTCTTTATTAACACTTAGTTAACTCTTTTAACTGAAGTCCTTCTTGATAACATCATTGAAGTGAACAATTCGAATTCTCCTTTAATTAACTGAATTCTTTCTTATTAACATCACTGAAGTTTAACAATTATAGTTCTCTCTTATTTAACTGAAGTCGTTATCATTACGGAGCAAATCAAGTTCTCTCTTATCTTATCACATCTTATCTCTATCTCTTGTCTTATCTGCATGGTCCACATGTGCCAACTTTAATTTATCTATCATATCAAATATACCAAGGAGATTTTTCCAATGATGTGATCATCTTGTTTTACTATCGTTCCAAGAGGTCATATGCTAAAGTAATTCACTCTAGAGGTGGCATCACACATTAGAGGAAATTTCAACTTAAAATGGGCCTTTCAACCCTAATTCAAATTCCATGTCATCATGTATTAGCCAATCGAATTGCTTTAAAATTAAAACACCGTACATGTCTTAAACAATTTTTTATTATATAGTCCCAAAATAATGGATTATTTTAATAATATAATTTCTCTACCCTACCCTAAATTTTCTTGGATATTGAAATAATATTTGCCCAGGCTGTCCCAAGTTGTCTGTCTTGGATACCGAAATGAAATTAATATCCTAACCCATTCTCCACTAATTACTATTACAACTAATATATAATAATATTGTATTATAATTAACTTTTTATAATAACCGTCAAAAGTTGGGTCCAATAACTTTTAACTAATATACCCATCAATCTTTTATGTAATATTTGACCAATATATACCTATATATTAGTAATAGTATTTAATTTTATAATTAATATATAATAACATTATATTATAATTAATATTTTACAATAACCGTCAAAAGTTGGGTGCAATAACTTTTAATTAATATCATAACTAATATACCCATCAATCTTTTAGGTAATATTTAAACAATATATTTATAATAAACGTCAAAAGTTGGGTCCAATAACTTTTAACTAATATACCCATCAATATTTTAAGTAATATTTGACCAATATATATTATATAATAGTATTAGCAATTAATTTTATAACTAATATATAATAATATTGTATTATAATTAATATTTTATAATAATGTCAAAATTTGTGTCCAATAACTTTTAACTAATATATAATAGTAACTAATACCATAACTAATATACGCATCCATATTTTAGGTAATACATGAGCAATATATAACATATAATAATAATAGCTATTAATATTACAACTAATATATAATAATATTATATTATAATTAATATTTAATAATAACCGTCAAAAGTTGGGTCCAATAAATTTTAACTAATATCATAACTAATATACCCATCCATCTTTTAGATAAGACATGACCAATATATAATATATATAATAGATAATAGTAATAGTAATTAATATTACAACTAATATATAATAATATCATATTATAATTTATATTTAATAACTACCACCAAAAGTTGAGTCCAATAAATTTTAACTAATATATAATATGTAATTAAATATAATAATAACTAATTGGACCCAATATGTAAGTGGAAAAGATACATATAATAGTCTTATAAGTGGAAATGTCATAAGGTTGGATTCTCTTCTACATTTAAGTTCTCTAATCAATAAATCTCATAGGCTTACTTTTTTTCCCACTTCTAGTGATACTGATTTAGACTTAGGTCTATAATCTAAAAACAAAATTTGAATATCATACCTATATACCAAAGTGACATAACACAAAAAACACTTAACAATATAAATGAAGAGGTTTACTCATCGCGACATAAAAGATGTTTAGAATGAAACAAGTGGAAAATATACTTATAATAGTCTTACAAGTGGAAAAGGTCATAGGTTGGATTTAGGTTGGATTTCATAAGCTTACTTTTCTTCCCACTTCTGGTGATTTAGACTTCAACTTATGATTCTTATTCTTTTTGCCTTCCCACTTCAATTGATTAAGGCTTCAATTGGCACACTACCTTAAAATTTTGAAAACAACACAAATTGGAGAGCTAAGTCCATGTGCCTCCCACAATCAGTTGTGGGCATAAAAAGGAAAATAGAGAATAACATGGACTTTACACATCAAGTAATTATGAGTGGACTTAGAAATGAAAATGGAGAAGTAAATGGATTCTATACATTCAACTAAGATTGCTCATTCTATACCTATGTTATGGGTATGTGCAAGCTAATGAGGGTATCTTTTGACACGTTAGAAACTTAGATGCAATAGAAAACTGAAAAAACAATCATTTATCAACTTATATGGATATTTTGAGACACATACACAATGAATCTTGCGATGAGTAAAAAAAATGAATCGTCGGAAATTGAATGACGTTTCCGAATATATAATTTTTTTCTATCGAAAATGTTCTTCACTTTCTAAAGTTTGATCTTTTTTAACACGCTTTTTAATTTTTTGACAAATTATAAGGTATATGTTTTTGTGGGTGCAGCCTTTCAGTGCCTAAATGCTAGAATCAAGTTACAAAAACTGGTCGACATATAGAGAACATCTAGTACTAGTGCACCGCTATTTTTCCAAAAATAAAAATAAAAAAATTTAATTATCTAAGTGATCGAACCTCGAAAACAGTACACCAAGTGTGGGTGCAGCCTTTGAAGGTCTTAATGCAATTATTTTGAAACGGTTTTTTTTATAGCATATAGAAGTCGATGTCATTTAGTGCACCATACAATTTTTTTCAAAATGGTTGAGAAACAGAAGAGTTATGGATGAAAACACTAACAGTGTGTTTTTTTAGTTAAGGAGTCATGACGCAAGAAAAATAAGAAAAAATTAGAAAAATATATATATTCTTTTAAAAATTACATATTTGGAATTTGCAGAAAAAATGCTATATGTGTCTAATATTTCATAAAAAATGATGGTGTGCAGCATACTGTAACCAACGGCTAAACACGGACATATTGAAAAAAATGGTGAGATGTCTAATTAGTTATGGTTTACCATATTCCATACGACAGGTTTGGTTAACCCGAAGCTAAGTCCGAAGCAGACACATAGGAAGAGTGATGACACTCGAACAGGTGACAAGGCTCCATCTTAGTACTAAGGAACGCGAGCACATTTATTTTAAATTCAAATTTTCCTTTCCCGCCTATCTGGGTGCCATGAAAACCAAAACGAGCGCACGTTTTGTAGAGCTAAAATGCGCGCTGCGTTTTGGTAAAAAACAAATTTACCTTACCTTAGGGGTAAGAGGGAGGAGGGGGGTTGGGGAGGTATGGGTTTAGGGACGATTAGGGTAGTTAGAGGGAAGGTGTATGGGATTGGGGTAGAGAGAGAGAGATGGGAGGGTGGTAAGTGGTAGGGTGAGGGCGATTAGGAGAGACAAAGAGTGAGAGGGGTAGGGGTAGGTGGAGTAGGAGAGATAGAGAGAGAGGGGCAGGGTTAGGGTAAGTAGGAGAGAGAAAGAGAGGGGTAGAGGGTGTGGTTATGGGTAGGGAGAGTAGGAGGGGGGTTAGAGAGAGAGAGATAGGGAGAGTTAGGCATAATGAGAGTGAGAGAGAGAGAGAGGCGAGGGTGTTAAGGTGTTGGGGGAGAGAGAGAGGGGTGGGGGTTACGTGGAGGTGGAGGAGTAAGGGAGAGAAAGAGTGAGAGATGGGGTTAGTAAGGGTTAGGGGGAAGAGGGGGGAGAGAGACAGAGATGAGGATGGGGTTTAAAGGTAGGGGGAGGAGTAGGGAGGTGAGAGAGTTAGAGAGGGAGTTAGTAAGGGTTATGGAGATGAGAGAGAGAGAGAGAGAGAGAGGATGGGGGGGTGTTAGGGGGTTGGGGGGTGTGAGAGATGGGTAGGGAATACAAGTAGGTGGAGTAGAGAGAGAGAACCCAGGGGCAGAGGGTGTGGGTGATTAAGGGTTGGGGGAGGAGGGGGGTTGGGGAAAGAAAGAGATAAAGACCGTGGTGGGTGGAGGTGTAGAGGGGAGAGTGGGGTTGGGGGGAGAGAAAGAGATAGAGATCAAGGTAGGGGGAAGGATAGGGGTATAGGGAGGATTATGGAAGTTAAATAGAAGCAAGGTATAACGTGGGGGAAGAGAGAGAGAGAGATTAGGAAGCGGGGTGTGGTAAGTGGTATGGGGAGCAGGATTAGGATAGAAAAAGAGAAAGGGGTTTAGGGGTAGGGGGAGTAGGAGAGAGAGAGAGAGAGAGAGGAGGGGGGTGGTTATGGGTAGGGAGAGTAGGAGGGGGTGGTTATGGGTAGGGAGTGTAGGAGGGGGTTAGGGGTTTTGAGAGTGTGAGAGAGAGAGGTGGGGAGGTTGTTAGGGGTTTGGGGGCAAGGGAGAGAGGTGGGAGTTAGGTGTAGGTGGAGGAGTAGTGGAGAGAGACAACAAGAGAGGGGATCAGTGAGGGTTAGGGGGAAGAGGGGAGAGAGAGAGAGAGAGGGGGAATTAGTGGTAAGGGGGAGTGGGGGCGAGAAAGAGTGAGAGAGGGGGTTAGTAAGGGGGGGTGTGTGTGTGTGTCTGTGTGTGTGAGAGAGAGAGATAAGAGGGGTTTAGTCGTAGGAGTAGTAGTGTGTGTGTGTGTGTTAGAGAGAGAGAGGAGCAAGAGAGTGTTAAGGGGTTGGGAGAGAGAGAGGGGGGTGGGGGTTAGGTGTAGGTGGAGGGGTAGGGAAAAGAGAGATCAAAAAAAGAGGTTAGTAAGGGTTAGGGGGGATATGGTGGAAGAGAGAAAGGGAGGAGGAGGAGGAGGAGGAAGGGGGGGGGAGGGGGTGTTAGAGGTAGGGGGAGGAGTAGCGGGTGAGAGAGTGAGGGAGGGGGTTAGTAAGATTAGGGAGAGGAGGGGAGAGAGGGGGATCAGTAGTAGGAGTAGGTGTGTGTGTGTGTGTGTGTGTGTGTGTGTGAGAGAGAGAGAGAGAGAGGTGGTTATAATTGGTAGTGGGAGGGGGGATTAGAGGAGAGAGAGAGAGAGAGAGTTGGGGGGTGGTAAGTGGTAGAGGGATGGGGATTAGGGGAGAGAGAGGGGGGGTGGGGTAGGGGGAGTAGGAGAGAGAGAAGAGGGGGGGTCAGAGGCTAGTTATGGGTAGGGATAGTAGGAGGGGGGTTAGGGGGAGAGAGTGCGTTTTAGGGGTAGTGAGAATGTTGGAGAGGGAGGGCAGTTTTAGGGGGATGGGGGTTAAGTGTGGGTGGAGGAGTAGGGGAGAGAGAGAGGGAGAAAGAGGGTTAGTAAGGGTTAGGGGGAGAGGTGAGAGAGAGAGGAGGAGTGAGAGAGGGTGTTAAGTAAGAGTTAGGTGCAAGAGAGAGAGAGAGGAGGAGGAGGAAGTGGGGGATATAGGTAGCTAGAGTAGTAGGGGATAAGAGTGGGATAGAGCACAGTGGTGTTAGGGAATTGGGGGAGATCTAGAGAGGGTTAGGAGTTCTGGGCAGGTAGAGGAGTATGAGAGAGAGAGAGAGAGAGAGAGTGAGCAAAGATGATAAGTGTGGGACTTGGCTTGGTGATGATAACAAATGAGAACATTAAAAAGATTTTGATGGATAGGTATATAGAATGAACATCTTTCATGAAGAAAACAAATATGACTTGGTGTATTAGACTTGTCTTGGTGATGATTTAACATGAAAAAGATTTGGATGGATAGGTATATAGAATGACACTAAATATTAGTAAGGGTTAGGGGGGGAGGGGGGAAATAGAGAAAGAGATGAGTAGGGAAGAGAGGGAGAGAGACGGGGGGTTAGGGGTTTAGGGAGAAGTTGGGAGATTAGAGAGAAAGGGGGGTATAGGTGAGGAGTGTGGGTGTTGGTGTTAGAGAGATAGAGAGAGGTGGGGGGTGTTAATTGTTAGGGGGCCTGGGGGAGAGACAGGGGTAGGTGGAGGATGTGGATGATTAAGGGTAGGGGGTGTTAGGGAGTTATAGAGTGTCGTGTGGGTAATTAGGGGTAGGGGGTGTTAGGGATTTTAAAAGGTGGTGTTAAGGGGTTAGGGGAGGGGGTATTAGGTAGTTGGAGAGGGGGTGTTAGGGGGTTGGGGAGGGGCCGAATTTATGGAATAAAATATTTTCTCTAAAACACGTACGTGTTTTGGTTCTCCTAGCCTCCGTGGCATCCCACTTGGTTGCCTTGGGATTTCCATTCCTATGTTTAATAAACGCGTACACATTGTTGAATTCTACAACAAGAACATGTTTTGCAAAACATCATTTGCATCCAAAAGGTCCCCCATCTTTGTGCGAGGACCCTTATTCTAATATGTCTACTTAGTTCATGTTTAGTGGACCTGAGACAATTGACCTTTAGTATAAATGAAAGAAGTTCACTGCCATGTAATACCATTTTTTGTTTGTACTTTTTCCTATGTCTAGTATTGTTCATAACTACTACTATTTTTATAAGATATACATCAAAATTATGATTAAGTTTGAAATATTGCTTACAATTTGATCGACCTCTCTAACTTTATGAAAAAAAATAGTAAGTGGCTAGTGGCTTGCCAAAAGAAATTTATGTTTGATGGCATGGAGAGAAGTGAGTTGTTCTTACAACATGGGGTAGAAGAAAATTTTGAGTTCAGCATCTACTATAAAAAAATAAGGTGTAAAATAAGGATTAAATGTGCTAGGCATATGGAAGACATGAAAAACAAAAACTTCAAAAATATATTATGTCTTTGACTTGGACATTATGCCTTCTGTTTACACATTTGAATTGATTTATCAACCAATGAAAGAAATTTATTTGATTGCACCCATGGAAGCAATGTTCTCTCACATCCCGGCGTGAGAGATATACATGGATAAGATATGTTGAACATGTAACGTCAACAAAACAAGGGGTAGATAAACTAGCATTGATCCCCAGATCTTCCAAGCATTGAGAGGTTTGCAAGTTTCTTTTATTTTATCCGTCTCAGTGCTTAATATCCAGGGTTAAGATGACTATATACTAGTCATATTTCAATCCTAGCTGGAATACTTGAAGAAAAAGCCTTCAAAAATATGTTTTCTACACTAGTCATATTCATATTTCAATCCAAAATATGTTTTCTACACTAGTCATATTTCAATCCTTGCTGGAATACTGAAAGAAAAAACCTTCAAAAATATGTTCACTATCCAAACTGCTTTCAGTTAAATGCTATGCCATTTTTATAAAAGTTGAAATTGAGTTTTTAATTAAATATTTGATAATTATCTCTTCTTTTCCTTTCATATAATCCTAAACCCATCTTAACATTTTTGTTCATAAAAAGAAGTTTCTTCTCTCCTATGTATAACTGCCAAGCTCCTATTTTAACATTTTTTTTCTTAAAACAAAATTTAAAGCCTAAACCCATCTAAAAAATTTTGTTCATAAAAAGAATTTTTTTCTCTCATTTGTATAACTGCTAAGCTCCTATTTTAACACTTTTTTTTCCATAAAACAAAATTTAAATCCTACTGCTCTAAAATATTGTCTAAATATAAAACCAAACCCTAGAATAATTCTAATAGATAATGTAACAACTAAACTAAGTTCTTTTAACATTTATTATCAGGTTTCAAGTTTATTCTCACTAGGCATTCCTACAGTGTAATAGGTTGTTGTCCAACAAATAATGTGAGTACATCGAATACCCAATTTTGTCTTTTAGTTGGTCTTCTTGGAAATAGTACAAACTTCGTTCCCATATGCACAAGCTCTCTCCAATTAAGGCAGGATTGAAACTCCTGCACGTTGATTGGAAACTCATACTAAAACAAAAAAGCCATAAATAACAGTGACGCTGATTAAAAGAAACCAAAAGAAACACATACACCACACACAGTGGAAATAGAAGAACCAGATGGCCCAGATCAAAAGGCTAAAGACATAAGAAAAAGTTCAGCAATGTACCATATGACTAAGGCTAATCGTTACCTATCTCTCACTGGCTGCGTATAAACTAGGAATATCTTCAATTTACAAGTATTATTATCTCTTCTCTTCTCACTTCAAGAAAATATGACTTTAATTTGCACACCACCTAGAAACTTTTAGAAGAGGATATAAGTGCAGCCATGTGTTTCCCACAAGTACAAGAAGAAAATATGACTTTAATTTGCACACCACCTAGAAACTTTTAGAAGAGGAATTAAGTGCAGCCATGTGTTTCCCACAAGTACAAGAAGAAAATATGACTTTAATTTGCACACCACCTAAAAACTTTTAGAAGAGGAATTAAGCGTAGCCATGTGTTTCCCACAATTACAAGTAGACCTAGTCAAGGAAAAACGAACTGCAATTTGTTATGTTATTCTAATCTATATGCTCCCTTCACATACACTATCTACAGTTTCGAAAATTTACATATATCTACAGTTTCAAAAAATTTCGTATCTCTAAAAGTACAAATCAAGCTTGAAAAAATCGGCGAAAAATCGCGCTTTTTGAAAAAGTCGCGAGGTCAAACCCTTGCCGAAAAATCGGCGAGTAAAAATCGCCGAGTTCCGACTTTTTGCAAAAAATCGCGAGTCGAAGGAAAAAAGCGCCCAGGCAGTCACGGCCGTGGTTTAAAAGGTCAAAAGTGAATTTTTTTTGGTCATTTGTTTTGTTTGACTGTTGGAGAAGGAGTGCGAAGGGCAAGAGGGCACCATCAACTAGTTTGGAGGCATCCAAGCTCACCATTGTGAATTTTTGTGGAGAAGGGATTCAATTTCAAGAGTCAAAACTTTGCCAATCAACCAATTTGTCTCACAGGTATGTAGTGGTTCATTTTCTTGTATTTGTTTTATGATTTTTTTGCATGTTTGCTTGCCTATATTCTTTCCTCTATTCTCTTTTTTTTTTTTGCCATTTTTCCAATGATTTCCATGTCGATAAAATTATAAATATAAAAAAGAGTCAAAATGCAAGGGGGTTTTAGATTCTTAGAATGGAATAGCATGTTTTCTTTCTTAGATATTTAGCCACCCTCTTGTTATCATTTTTTCATGGCCAAAAATATAAATTTAGAGGTCTGATTTTTTAAGCCAAATTGTTGCAATTTTTTCAAATGGGGTTTAATTTCTTGTTTTTGTATTTTTGTGCCCTAGGTTTGCATTTTGAGGCTGCCATTCCATTTTCGAAGATGCCAAAGCCATTGGATCCGTTTTGGCAGTATGGTGAGCCCAAGGATGATGGAAACAAGCAAAATTTGAGTTGCAAATTGTGTGGGCATCACATGTCAGGAGGGGTTAACAGGTTGAAATACCATCTAGCTAAACTCCCTGGGCATGATGTTGGCGTTTGTACTGCAGTGACCCCAGAGATCATGAGATCTGCCCATGACTCAATCCATGAAGAGAATAAAAAGAAGGATGAGATCGTCGCAAACAGAGCTGAGATTGCAGCTTTTGGCCTAGCAAGAAGTGTGGGGGCAACAGGATCTACCACTTTTAGTGAGGGTAGTGCGAGGGGTTCCACAGCCACGGCGAGGGCCTCACACCATTTTGGTCCACGAACAGGAGGTGGATCACAACCTTCTATCAAGGCAGTGATAAAGAAAAATGACAAGGTAGAAGTGGACAGGGTGATGGGGAGGTGTCTTTACTGGAGTCACATACCTCTCGGCATCGTAAAAAACAATCCATTTTGGCAGCCGATGTGTGATGCCATTGCATCATTTGGCTCGGGGTATAAAAGTTCCACCTTTGATGAGTTGCGGGGTCCAATCCTTCAAGCAGAAAAGAAGGACATCGGTGCTAGGTTGGAGGAGCTCAAGCAGTGATGGGAGACCACTGGATGCACAATCATGTCAGATGGTTGGTCAGTTGGTAAGGGTAGATCCCTTATCAACTTTTTGGTACATTGTCCTAGAGGTACCTTGTTTGTGAAATCAGTCGATGCATCGGCATATGTAAAAGATGCAGCGCTCTTATGTGAGTTGTTAGATGGGTTCCTACAGGACATTGGGGTGCACAATGTTGTGCAAGTTATTATGGATAATGCAGCTAATTATGTGGCTGCTGGCAGGATGCTTATGGAGAGGCACCCCGCTTTGTTTTGGACTCCATGCGCTGCTCATTGTATTGATTTGATGCTGGAGGATATGGGGAAAGTTCCCTTTATCAAGGTGGTCATTGATCAAGCTAAGAGCATCCCCAAGTTTATTTACAACCATACTTTTGTTCTCAGCCTCATGAAGAGGAACACCAAAAACAGGGACTTGAGGCGTCCCGCAATCACACGCTTTGCCACCACCTTCATTACTCTTCAGTCCTTGCTTCGATTTCAGTTTGAGTTGAAGCAAATGTTTGTTTTTGATGATTGGCGTGATTGTGCTTACAGCAGGAGAGAGGATGGGAGAACCATTGCCAAGTTGGTGTACACTGACTCCTTCTGGGAAGGAGTGGGGGAAGTGTGCTCGGTGAGTGAACCTTTGGTAAGGGTTTTGAGACTTGTTGATGGTGATAAGCCCGCAATGGGCTATTTTTATGAGGCCATGGATAGGGCCAAAGAGGCCATCCGGAATTATTATGTGGGCAAGGGTACCCCGGGGCACGAGAGGCACATGTTGTTATGGGAGTTGATTGATAGTCGATGGACCGGGATGCTTCATAGACCCATTCATGCAGCAGCACTCTTCCTCAACCCTGCATTTTCCTACAAATGCAAATTTGATTTTGATGCTGAGGTGTTGGAGGGGCTCTTCACTTGTATTCAGAGGATGGTTCCTGATTATGAGACTCGCAATGCAATCAATCGCGAGTTAGAGGTGTATCAGGATGGTACTGGAGTATTTAGCTTTGATGATGCTATTCGTGACAGGACCAGTTTCATGCCAGGTAAGTTATTAAAGTGTTTAACTTTTATTTGCAAGTTGAAATTTGAAATTTTGAATTATGATTTATTTATTTCCTTATTTGTTGTAGCTACTTGGTGGCGAACCTATGGTGTAAGGACACCAAATTTACGAAAATTTTCCATCAAGATTCTTAGCCAAACATGTACCGCTTCAGGATGTGAGCGGAATTGGAGCGTGTTTGAAAAAGTACACGCAAAGAGACACAGAAGGTTAGAGTCTTAGACTTTAAATTTTCAACAAATCCATTTCATTTAATATAATTTGTGAATCTATCATCCTCACATATTATAATTATGTTTCATTAATTTTTTAAACTTGAACCTCTAGACTCATACAAAAAAATTATTTTCCTCTTACAGGATGGAGTTCACACGTCTCAATGATTTGGTCTACGTCCATTATAATCTCCGCTTATGGATGACACAGATAAATAAAACACCAAATGCTGATGCCATTGTCTTAGACAATATTGATATTTTGTCTGATTGGAGGGTGGAGATTGAGACTCCTATCATGGAGGAAGAACCTACATGGCTAGAGGGAGAGGAAGGGCAGGAGGAGGAGGAGGAGGAGGAGGTCAGAACCACCACGGAGGGTGATGTGCTAGCATCGCCACCACCGCCTACACCGATTGATACATCTAGTCCTCCATCCGTCACTCGTCGTCCGATGTTAGATGCAGGGGCAGGGTCTTCTGCTGCGCCTGCTACTTCTAGTGCTAGGGGCAGTCCTGACAAACGGCCCATGACCTTTTCCCGTAAAAGGGGAAGAGGGCATTGATATTAGATAGATAGCTACTAGTTTTCCTGAGATACATTTATATATGTGATGTCATTTTGTATTGGTTATCTACTTTTGAGTTTTGAGTCCTTGATTGGACAACTATAGTGTTTCAAACTTTCAGACTTTCAGGATTCAGTATTGACTTTGATGTATCATTTTATATTTGACATGACTACATGATGATGATATATATCAGTGCTTTCTCCATATTTATGTTCCAATGTGTTTATCTGATGTTATTGTTGCTTTATATGTTTAAAATTCTGAAAAAAATGAATGTATTTTGTATTTTTTAATGTTTGCCAACTTTTTCCGACTTTTTCCGATTTTTTCGCCGATGTTGCCGAGAAATTGTTTTCGGGACCCTTGCCGACTTTTTGCCGAGTCCGACTTTTTCAACGTTGGTACAAATCTCATGGCACTTCGATATAAATTGATGAGTCCGACTTTTTCAACGTTGGTACAAATCTCATGGCACTTCGATATAAATTGATGAAGAAGCTAGAAAGCAAATTAAGTTCCACCTTCTAAACTTTCAAGGCCATCAATTTCAAAACTAAAATCATTTGCTTTGTATGTTTAAAAAGAGGGTTCTAAAAAATGTAATAGATACTAGAGATAGTGTGATACACATAAATCTGTAAAGCAAATTAGAATGTAAAATATAAAAAAGCTTAATGGCCATTTTTATGTTTATGCTGCAGTAAACATTATGATATTCATATAACTAGCTAGCATTTTTATGTATGTGCTGAACATTGTTCCAGACTTACTACATTTTTAATCATCTATACGTCAATCTGTCAAAATAATGAATCAGTATGAAAGATTACTTACAGTTTTTTTAACTGCATCAAATGTAAATCCTCTGGAACTACGTCTCTGAGCTTCAATCAAAACTAATCCTCTGCAGCGTCCAGAAACTACACATGTATATTTTATCAATATTTTATCAAATTATTGTTCTAGAGATATATTTTATCAAAAATCCAGTCTATGTTGAGAATTAAATTTATTCTTTCAAAACAAATTTCTATCCCTTCAAATTTAGAAACCCTATATTTTTTTATGTCTGTGCTGAACATAGCTCTATAAATGGCCATTTTTATGTTTATGCTGCAGTAAACATTATGATATTCATATAACTAGCTAGCATTTTTATGTATGTGCTGAACATTGTTCCAGACTTACTACATTTTTATTCATCTATACGTCACTCTGTCAAAATAATGAATCAGTATGAAAGATTACTTACAGTTTTTTTAACTGCATCAAATGTAAATCCTCTGGAACTACGTCTCTGAGCTTCAATCAAAACTAATCCTCTGCAGCGTCCAGAAACTACACATGTATATTTTATCAAATTATTGTTCTAGAGATATATTTTATCAAAAATCCAGTCTATGTTGAGAATTAAATTTATTCTTTCAAAACAAATTTCTATCCCTTCAAATTTAGAAACCCTATATTTTTTATGTCTGTGCTGAACATAGCTCTATAAATGGCCATTTTTATGTTTATGCTGCAGTAAACATTATGATATTCATATAACTAGCTAGCATTTTTATGTATGTGCTGAACATTGTTCCAGACTTACTACGTTTTTATTCATCTATACGTCACTCTGTCAAAATAATGAATCAGTATGAAAGATTACTTACAGTTTTTTTAACTGCATCAAATGTAAATCCTCTGGAACTACGTCTCTGAGCTTCAATCAAATTATTGTTCTAGAGATATATTTTATCAAAAATCCAGTCTATGTTGAGAATTAAATTTATTCTTTCAAAACAAATTGCTATCCCTTCAAATTTAGAAACCCTATATTTTTTATGTCTGTGCTGAACATAGCTCTATAACTACTACAGTTTTATTAAGCTATGCATAACTTTGTCAAAACAATGAATCAATAAAAGATTACTTACAGATTTCTCAACTGGATACTCTGGTGCTTCGTTTGAAGTGAGCTTCAATCATAGCAAATCCTATGCAGAAACTACACGTTTATATTTGATCAGATTATAGCTCGATGAATATAAGAACATAAGGTTCAAAAATCCATTGCATATTGTGATTTAAAATTTATCTTTACAGACACATTTGAAGTCCTAGGATTTTAAAAACCCTAACCGTGATTGCTAAGCTTTACCATGAGGAACATTGTCTGGGAAGGGTTTCTTTACCTGGTCTCCCCAGGAATCGCTCAAACTCCATGCCGGATTGTAAATAATTAATCAGCCACATCAGAACCGCAACTACTGAAGAAATTCATTGATACAAAGGTTTGACTCTCTCACATTGCAAAACCAGACAAAATACAGAACAATAATGAAATATACAGCAATAAAAGAAACCAAAGAATCAAGTCCGAAAACACAAAAACAGAAATCCAAAATAAATACAACAATGCACCATAGAAACACAAACGAGACCAAAACTAAAAAGAAACCGGAAAGAAGCACCACGCATAACCAGTTAACAAAAGGCATGGGGTTAGCAGACTAAAACTCACAAAAAAATTGCAATTCACAACCTCACCATGACAGAGCACTGTTGGAACGCCATTCCCCATATGTGTGCCGCACTATTCGAATGCCTTTAAATAAATAGCCAACCTCCCAACGGCTAGATGCATGGAGGTTTCGAGTCGTTGAAAAGGTGCAGCGCATACAGACAAAAAGCTCAAAAAAGCATTGATGGGTGGGGAGACAGAGATCCAGACACAATGTTCCTTTTTTCGTTTTACTTATCCAAATGCCAACTTAAGTCAGCGTTAAATTTTTACTTTATAAGCTAAGTTGATTGTCGTCTCGCTACAAACAGAATCCGTTACATTTGTCCTGCCATAATTTAGCAGAATTTGCTTCCTTTGTCTATTTTCGTCTAAGCATCTATTTTCGTCTAAATTCTACGCTTAGCTTTAGCAGGCTCAATTAAGGTAATGTTCTACATTTCCTAACTCGTGTTGTAAGAAAATATATTATTGCGTCGAGAGGTCTCTATAGTCCAGTTTGGAGGAGATCTTGTTAGTTGAATGTTTGTCGAGTTTGTCGAGTTAGTTAAGTGTTTGTCGAGTTTGTCGAGTGTTTGTCAAGTAACAAAATAATACAAAGTAAAAAGTAAAAAATATTATGTCGGTCATAAACAAAAAAGAATAATACAAAGTAAAAAGTAAATATGAGACTTAGACTAGAGACTTTAAAACTTAGGATTAGGTAATAAATATTATGTTGGTCATAAACAAAAAAGAATAATACAAAGTAAAAAGTAAATATGAGACTTAAACTAGAGACTTTACTTTTTACTTTTAATACAAAGTAAAAAGTAAATATGAGACTTTAGAGTATTTGTGAGTATTTCTCCAGTAACAAAATAATACAAAGTAAACAAAAAATAATAATACAAAGTAAAAAATAATAAATATTATGTCGGTCATAAACAAAAAAGAATAATACAAAGTAAAAAGTAAATATGAGACTTAAAGCTTAAAATTAGGTGGTTCAGGTATTGCACTTGAGCTATTCAAGGAGAGGTTTGCACTTCCAGAGAACCTAAGATTTTTATAATATCAAATAGTGGATATAATGTATATAGTAAATAGGTTGAATAAGTATGTTTCTCAAATTTACAAATTCGTTAACTAGAATAGAAAAAGGAAGCACAAAAATAAATATATACATACAAACAACAATGAAACTCAAAATGTTAAAGATTAAGAATTAAAGAAGCACTTCATATGGAATATCTTCTTGATCAGTAGTACCATTACTTAGCTATGTAGGTGTGTTTTAGAGACATTATTGCTCTTTAATTCTTGTTAATGTTCGTATGCTTTTATGCAACTTAATGTATTCTTATGTTTCTGTTTGTAATGTTTGTTTCATTTATTTCCTCTAAAGTGCTACACAAATCTAAGTTAATTTTATTATTTCAATTCAATATGTCCTAAGTTATTGTTTAAATAGTTTATTTCAACTGCAATTAATTGAATATATCTTAATTTATTTTATAAACAAATTATTTGTGTTTCAATTGTGGTGTTTATTTTATGAAGTCGTGGGTGATGGAAGACTTAGTAGCTTTGATAATCTCCATTTGTAGAGAACAACCCACAAGCATGTCAAATGGGTTAGCTTAGTTTCGAACTTTGTCGAGGCCCAATCTTGATCGACTAAACACCTTTTGTTATAAGACGTCCACTCTTTAGCTCTAACCCCATGGGTGCATGTTGAGAAACTTAAACCTTGTTTTATGCATTATTAAGAGGTGATGATGTTCGATTTTACATTGTTCAACCTTCTTGTCAAACTTTTGTACTATAGAAACTAAAGAATCTATGGGTAACTTAAAATTTCTTTGTACATCAACATGAAATATGATATTAAGTACAAGCCGAACTACGCTCAATGCTAAACTTTAAACCTTTTTGAAAGAAACCCACTTTCTTGCAAGTTTTAAAGTTAACTCCTATGCAAAGAACATTAATGGGAGTTCGTTATAAATTAGTTTACACAAACCGATTAAAAATATATGTAGATATTTGATGGTAGTAAGGATATGTATTCCAACATTTTTAGATGATTATGCTTGGAACGTACATCCATGTTGCCACTTGAAGTTGTTAAGCATCTCATGTAAATCATTTTCTCATGAATTCCAATCGGTAGTTTTTGGTGAAAAAAAGAATTCCAATCGGTAGGGATACCATATTTTAACTACATATCGGATACTTTCCAAGGGTTTTCTAGCCTTGATTCCTTCAATTATGGGGATATAAGCTCGATTGTCACATAAAATATGTCCACACAATAAAGCAACAAGATTCCGTGAACATTGTGATAGGACAAACAATTGGGAACTCATGTAGGTTTGAACCCTTTGAAGGACTTGTGCCATCACTACCATCTAAGAAATCAATAATCTGCAAGAAGTTTATTAGAGATCATAATATTTTATGATATACTAAACATATACTTATAATAATGATAATTTATTTCTTATAATAATAATAATCTATTTTTAAGCTCGCGTACAAACTAGACACTAATTTGGTGTATGAGACCCCCTTATTTGTGGGACAAGGGATCCCTTTTGCGCAACGATTTAACTACTAAAGTCAATATATGTGTGCATACCCTACCCCCTTTAGATTTGAACTGATGACCTCTTAGGAGGAAACACATGTTCTTAACTGTTAGACCCAGTCATATTGTACGTATACTTTTTGTCTAAGGCTCTTCTTAAAATCAGAAGGGAAAAACAACCTCAAAACAACACTTTGGACCTCATGGGAGAAGCCATTCATTATTTAAAAATTGATAGATGCATCAAGTTTTATTATTTGCATTCCCATGACATCATTTGTGTGATAGTAGACATGTGTTAGAACTCTTACAATTCTCAAAAGCTATGTTTTATTTTTTATAGTTTGTGCTTATGCTTCATGCTACCCAAATGGAATTGAAAGTGAACATGCAACTCATAATTTTCTTCGAGGCTTATAGATCAGAAGTTTACGACATATGCAAAGATCAAATGTTGTTTCTTAGAAAAAAAATGCATGTTGCACAAATCCTAGGGTTTCGTTGTTGCTCTTTGTTCCATTCTAAACTAATCACAAGAAAGACACTAATACCTAAGGTTGGTGAAATAAAAGTTTAGATATTTCTAAGCCAACTCAACCCAATCATTTCGAGGAAAAAATTTATTTGCCCAACAACTTAGCAACTACAATGTTGTTAAAATTTACAAAGTGCTTTATACACAAGCATAGATGCATCTTAAACCCGGATCTATCATGCACCAAGAGGGATCCAATTTCTTTGTGTTTTTATTAATCTTAAACTCGATAAATTTGATCCCTTTCTTGCTTAATAGGCTCGGGTTTAAGTTTTAATTTTTTATTTTATAGGTTGATTTATTTTATTTTATTTTATTTTATTTTTTCCTGAGCCAACATAAAAAAATTAATTACTTTTTTTTTTTTGGTAATGTAACGTTACATTGTTTTTATCCAAACAAAAACGTTTAATCCTAAATTACATTCATTCTATAGATGAAAGAAATGCACTAAATCATATTTAGTCAATCATGGAAAATTTGGAGAATGGAAACGGGAAGGCGGGCTCTGCAAAACGTGTTGTAATTAATTGAAACTAGGAAAATCCGATTTGTTAATCTCTGAGTGTTGGGCGAGCTGAGGTACCAAGCGCCCTGCGTGGTGCTATGAGCTTTGGGGCTGACCCATGACGGCCCTAGAGATGGAAATTGATTGCCCTGAGGAGCGCAGGAGGCTGCTCGACGCAGCTTTCAGGGCGTTAGTTGATGCATCCCCTCCTCCCTCTTCCGTTGTTTCACCTGGGGATGGCTTCGTCAAAAGGGCAGATGCCCCCAAAATTCAGATCATGTTGGCTGCTTCTCGAATGAAATCCTTGGCTCTAACTGATCGTGGTCTGATAGGTCAGTTTACGAGCATCTGGCCATCACCCAAGTCGATGGATTTTTGGGTAAAAAAAAATGGATGCCTCTAATTACTGGAGGTTTGCAACATTGTTTCTGCGGAAAGGGTTACTTCACCTTTTTGTTTGAGAATAAAGCAGGTTGGGACCTTATCTTCAGAAGCGGGCCTTATTTCATGGGCCCTAGAGGTCTTTACCTAAATCGCTGGTCTTTATCCTTCGATCCGGACAGAGACGTTCCCTCGGCTGTTCCTGTTTAGGTTTGTCTACCCCACCTCCCTCTCCACTGCTGGAATGACGAATCTCTTCAAGCAATAGGTAACTCCCTCGGTAAATACATTAACAAGACAGAACCCAAAGGCCCTCTTTTCTCCTATGACCAAATCTGCGTGGAGGTGGATCTGGAAAAAGGGCTTCCTAAAGTCGTTACTCTATGCATGGATGGATGGGAATATGAACAAAAGGTTGATTATGAGAAGTTGCCCTTCAAGTGAAAAAAATTCCATGAGTATGGCCATTTTGTCAAGAATTGCCCAAAATTTGCTCAGGAGGCTCCGGAGAAATACCAAGAGGATGGATGGAAACCCGCGAAGAAAAGCAAGAAAGTGCAAAACCCTAGCCTGCATGAAAACGAATCCCAACCGCAAATGACAACAGTTATCCCTTAGAAGGATAATGAAGCTCCCATTAACAACCCCTTCGTAGCATTAGATGTTGAAGAAGGGGAAATCACTATGGAAGAAGAACAGCCTCAGAAGGAGGGAGTTGAGCCTTTGGGTGTCAATATTAATAGTGTGAATCTTGCTCTTGGAGAAGAGACCCCTGATCTAGTCTCGCAATCACCAAGTGGATCCTGGGCAGAGAAGGTGAAAAATGGGAAAGTTGTGGCTGTCTGTCCATCTCCAGAATCTTCCTTCTCAGGATCTCAAGAAGAGGCAGCCACACATCCCAACACTCATGGACGGAAAAATCTCAGGTATCTACGGGAACAGGAAGCCAAGTGAGAAATGGATTTGGGAAGACAAAGAAGCATTGAAGACATGAATCTCCTGCAAATCCTAAAAATCTCAGGAAGAACAAACGGAAGTCCTAAGGCAAGGCCACTCTCAAGCAAGAAGTAATGAAGGCTATCTCTTGGAACTGCAGGCGACTAGGGGGAGCAAATAAGGTTGAAGCAATGAAAGACATCATCAAATCTAAACGCCCTGATATCCTGCTAATCCAAGAGACTAAAATTAGTGATGTGGAAATTCTCTCTCTTTCACAGCACTTCTGGAATAACTGTCAAGGAACCGTCGTGAGCACCAATGGAGCATCCAGAGGAATAGCCACTCTATGTTCAAGTGAGTATGAAATAAAAAACATGAAAAAAAACCAGCATTGGTTACTATTGAATCTCAAAAAAAAATAGTCAAAATAGTTTTTTTATTTGCAATGTTTATGGTCCCACTCACTTCAAAGACAAGCAATCATTTTGGATTGATCTCTTATCGTTGAAAGATGAGCTGAGAGGGAAAGGTCTAATCATAGCTGGTGACTTCAATGCCACTAAATCCTAGGCTGAAAAAGGGGTGGTTCCAAGGTGAGAGATCCCTTCGGGGAATACTTGGAAGACCTTACTGCAGAACTTGACCTCATGGACCAACCCTTTAAAAATGGCAATTATACATGGAGAAATAAAAGAGTGGACATTGGACATATAGCAGCCAGGCTGGACCGTTTTCTGCTTAGTGCATCCTTCCTGCAAAATAACCTTCTCCCTACCTCATATATACTACTCTCTGTAACCTCTAACCATAAACCTATTTCCTTGGTCCTCTCTTCCCCAATGCCTCTTGGTCCAATTCCCTTTCACTTCAATCCTCAATGGCTTCTTGACGACAAGGTCTTGGATATTATCAAGCAAGTGTGGGATGAGGATATAGTGGGATCGGCCAGTTTCATATGGGAATCAAATCTTAGAAGGGTGAAAATTGCTCTAAAAAATTGGGCAAAACATGAGTTCATCAGCCCTCACTCCACTAAGGCTCATCTTCAAAAAAAACTTGCTGCTCTGCAATTAAAAATGGAAACCAGCACCATCACACCTGAGATTATCTGTATGGAGAATGATCTCACTAACAAAGTCCTCAAAGAAACCAAGCGGATTGAAGATGAATGGAGGATTAAATCAAGGCAACTCTAGTTGAAAAGTGGGGACAACAACACAACTTATTTTCATAATCAGACTAAGTTGAGGCTCAGTCGCAACACGATTAATCAATTAAAGGATAGAGATGGAGGCAAAATTCTGGATCAGGGGGATATTAAACATCACATTTTCCAGCATTTTCGAGATTTATACTTGGATAAAAAAGAAACTGACCCAATAACTCAGGATGATCTCCTCTCGAATATCCCAACTCTCATCTCGGACTCTGAGAACAGGGAATTGGCCAAACCAATTCTTGAATCTGAGATAAAAGAAGTTATTTGGTCCCTCCAGGCTGATAAATCCCAGGGGCCAGATGGTTTCACCATTAACTTCTACCGGGCTGCTTGGGATATCATCAAAGAAGACCTGAAAAAAATGTTGAATTGGACTAGAAAGAAGGACAAGGTAGGGGGAGCCACCAACTCCTTGTTCCTCGCTTTGATTCCTAAAGATAAAAATCCCACCTCCATTGACCGCTTCAGACCTATCTCTTTGTGTAACACGTCTTATAAAACCCATTCTAAGATCTTGGAAACTAGAATGAAAAAGTGATGGGAAAGCTAATCTCGGATACCCAGGGAGGCTTCATCAAGGGGCGGCAAACTATGGATAACATTATCATCGTTCAGGAGGCCATTCACTCCAGCATGGAAAGAGGGCAGCAAGGGTTGGAAATCAAACTCAACATGGCCAATGCCTTTGACAGGGTAAACCACTCTTTTCTTTTTGTTGTTTTGTCTAATTTTGTTTTTTCTCCTCGATTTGCAAGATGGATCAAGGCTTGCATTAGCATCCCTTGGATCGCTCCTCTGGTCAATGGTTGACCAACTAATTTCTTTCAAGCTTCTAGGGGCATCCGCCAAGGCTTCCCTCTATCACCTTTTCTGTATATTTTGGTAGCAGATATTCTCAGCAGGAAGCTTTAGCTCTTACAAGAAACTGGGAGACTCAAAGGGATCAAAATTGCCAGAGGAGTCAAGCCGGCCAATCATGCCCAGTTTGTTGATGATACTATCCTGCTAGGGGGCGCTTCAATTATTATTGCTCAGAAGTTCAAAGATGCTCTGTCCACTTTCCTCGCTGCCTCGAATGGAAAGATCAACTATGGCAAATAAAAAATGTATGGGTGGAACACACCACCTGGCACCTTGGCTAGAGTAGCTCGCATCCTGGAATTCGAAGGAATCTCAGATTGAATCTCTTTCAGTTATTTGGGAATCCCCATTTTTAAAGGAAAAAAGAAAAGAGCAGACTGGCAAGTCCTCATTGACAAAATCAAAAATAAAATTAATGCCTGGGGATTTAGATGGTTAAACATTGTTGGCAAGCTGGTGCTTATTAAGTCGGTTCTCTCCTCCCTTCCGATCTATCTCTGCTCTATCTCTATTGCGCCCAAGACCAACATCATGGAGATAAACAAGGAATTGAGAACTTTCCTCTAGCAGGGAGGCAAATCCTCTAATACCAAAAGATTTCCTCTTATTGGTTGGGACACAGTCTACAGACCTATTAGCAATGGTGGGGCTGGAATCAGAAATCCTCTGCATATGAATCTAGCGCTAGGTGCTAACATTCTTTGGAGACTAATTTCTGGAAAAAATGCTTGGTGGAAGCAAGTTATCCAAAAGAAGTACATGGCAGTTTCCAGAAGAAGGTGTATTGAGCAACTCAACATGTCCAAGAAAGGCTCCCCAATATGGGACCTATACAAAAAAGCGGCCCATTTCATTCAGGAAAGTGTGCATTGGATGGCTGGAAATGGCAAATGGATTAAAATCTGGCATGACAAGCTGGGATCCAGCTCTCCTTCCAACTTCTGCCACGAGCTAGGAGATTTGAAATCTTGGTTAGACCGCAAAAACGTCAAAACTTTGTTTGATCTATTGACTTGGACACCCACTGGTAGATGGGGGGATGGAAGAACCTGGAACTACCACCACAGATCTCTGCTGACTACAGGGCTCTCTTATCTCTTCTCAATGGAAACAATCCCATCCACAAGCACAAAAAGGATAGCAGAGGCTGGGGAAAGAAGGGATTCTACTCGGTCAAGGATGGTTATAACCAGATTTGTATTAGCAGGATCAATGGAAATAGGGACATAAATTGGAACAAGGTTTGGAATAAAGACGGTCTCCCCAAAATCAATGCGTTCTTTTGGATTCTAGCTCATAGAAAAACCTTGACTGTTGAAAACTTGAAAAAACATGGAGTAAGCAAGCCATCAAGATGCATCCTGTGCAAAGAAGTCGAGGAGACCTTGGATCATCTCTTTATTAATTGCAGTTATTCCCAGGAGGTCTGGAATTTGGCATTTATTGGACTTAATGCTAACATCATCCTGCCAACCAACTGGAGCGACATGTTCAGTCGTTGGAGGGATTTTTATCCAGGATATTTAAAGAACAAACCTGAGTTTACTAGAGTGTGGGACATCATTCCTAGATTCATATGTTGGAAAATTTGGAATGCTAGAAACTCTGAAATCTTTGAAGAGAAAAGAAACAGTCCAAAAAAGATAGCCGACTTCGCAAAAGCTCTTTGGATCGAGGTGTTAAGATCAAGAAGTATGTCAAAGTTACATAAAGAACCCTTGACCACTGAAGAGAGAGATTGGGTAGCCGATCTCCTTGTCCCCACAATTTGTCTTCACCTATGGACCAAACCCCCCAAAAATCCAAATATTGAGAAGTGGCATCTCAGAATGAGTAATGAGGAGCTCCAGGAATGGAGAGCAAACTCAGGTTGCTTCATTCTGTTCTTTGATGGGGCCTCGAAAAGAAACCCAGGGTTGGCTGGAGTTGGGGGGGTTATTTGGGACCCCAGAGGAATCAAGAAGAGTGAGTATTCCTGGAGTATTGGGAAAGAGACCAACAACAAAGCCGAGTGGCTCGCCCTCCTCAAAGGACTGAAACTTGCAAAAGAAATGAATATTGAAGAGTTGGCCATATTGGCGGACTCAACCATAGTCATCAGCGACGCAAGAAGGTTAGCCAGAAACAGTAAAAAGCATTCCTCCAAAATGCATCACCTTCTTCACTATCTCGCAAAGGAATTCAAGGCCATCAATTTTTTTCATATTCTCAGAGCCCAGAACCAGCATGCGGATGGACTAGCCAACAAAGGCGTTGGTCTAGAGCATGGAACTATGGAATGTGATAGCAAACTTAGAAAGGAAATCTGGATCCACTAAATCCTTATTCTATGGCTGATGGCATCTCACCTTTCCATTTCATGTCAGAGGATCTCCACAAATCATTTAAGGGACTTTTTCTTCGCTCTCTCCATGAGCATAGTTTTTCACCTTGCCAGATGGGCAGATCGCATGCAAAGTTTTGTAATAGGCAGGGAGTAGACTTTCCTCTATTATTTTCTAGAAAGAAAATGGAGAATCTCGATATCAACATGGAGAACTATGGCGTTTATTGTGGCCTCAGCTCAGCCAATGACCGCTACGTGGAGAAGGATTGACTTCTCTGCCATGTTCTGTCTACTCTTTTCTGGAAAGAAAATGGAGAACCTTGATATCAACAGAGTAAACTATGGCGTTTACCATGGCCTCATCTCAGCCAATGATCGCTACGTGGAGAAGGATCACTGCTAATTCGTTGCTCTGCCAATGATCATTGTGTGGATTGTCTCTCTTGGGACATTGGCCTTTGGAGCTGCCTTAGAATTACCTTTCTGTCATCTTCTGTTTCTGCATTTATTTGCTTGGACAATTTGTAAAATGTTATAGCTTCCATAGATTAGGCAAGCTTAAGAAGAGATATGAATCCAAGAAGGATGATCAAGGGGTGATAGACATTGTCGTGCTCGGGGAACAATCACCCATTCCCAGTTTTGTAATTTTTGTTCTTCTTTTTCAATGAGAAGCTCCTAACCCGTTACTGTTAAAAAAAAATGTAATGTTACATTGCGTTATGTTACATTATGTTACCTTACGTGACAACATCCCCCCCATACTAGGATATAGAGCACCCCGCTTCTCTCGGTGCAATAAACTAGTAATTTATTGCACTGAGAGTAGCGAGGTGATCTAGAGCCCAGTATTGGAGAGATGTTGTAACGTTAAATAACATGCCATTTCCATAAAAAAAAAGAAATAAAAAGGCAAATAATGTCGACTTAAACAAGCCCAAGGGGGTAGCTCAAGTGATAAAGATGAGAAGTTGTAATCGGTTGTAATTTGAAGGTCACGTGTTCAAATCCCCCCAAACTTACCGTGGATGCACCTAGGGGTATAGTGGTAGCAAGATTGGATCCCTGAACCCCGTGTCACGTGAGTACTAGCCCAACCCCAGTTGTCGATTCTCCTAGTTAAAAGAAAAGTCAACTTAAACAAAATATATATATATATATATATTAAAATCACTATATCAAACACGGGATCAAATATCTTGAGGTGTAAATTTTTTGTTAATGTGTAAAAAAATTGAGATAAAAAAATTTACACCTCAACAAATTGGATCCCTCCCCTTGATAGATTCGAGTTTAAGGTGGATGTATACTCGATAACTTTTATAAGTAAAAGACTTCACTACCCTATAACTTTGTAACCTTGTTAGTAATAATAAGATATATGTATATATCATCATGTGAAATATTTATCGATGTATATGTGAAATATTTATCGATGTATATCCCTACAAATAGGGGGTTGAATTTTTTAATACGAAAGCTTTAAAGCAATATTATATTACTCCAATAAGAACTCCACAATCACAAATAGGGGGTTACATTTTTTAATACGAAACCTTTATCAACGATATTACATTACTCCATTAAGAACCCCACAATCACAAGTCAAGGAAATAAATTACTCACACTTGTTGATCACTTCTTGAAAAAGGTGACCATTGCTTGTATGTTCCCTTGATACACTACCATGCATGCTAAAATGGAGTTTGTGAATATGAATCATATGAAAATGTCATCAAGGGAGAGTACAAATGAGAGACATAGAATTGCCACGTACCTCTCTTGTCGTGGGTGCATTCATGTCGTTAATGCATGCACCATTCCTTTTAATGTCATGCAGACTTGTTACTGCATTTGGAGAGAGAACCTTAGGTGAGAGTATAATAAATTGAGGAGAAATGATATCAATGACATTTTTCTATTAATAAATGTAATATGATTGAAATGAAAGACTCGTTCCATGTTTACAATAATGTCTTGGACCCTTAATTATGTGGATAGGTTGATTGTTGTGTATCGAGAAATTAAAGGGTGTGAGTGTTGTGCCAAATATAATTATAGAATGTTAAGAGTTTATTTGCAGCCCATAGCTGTGTTGCTTCTATCACGCTTCTATTAATCATAGAATGATCCATTTGTAGTACACGTGCATGGTTTGATGGATTTATGACAATGACGGAAATTATAGGTAAAACACATGTTTTGCGTAAGTTAAGTGGGTCTTATCAAAGTTGACATTTTGAAGAATTCAAATTAGAAGAATCATAGAAGGAAGCTCGTGAAATGGACTCAAACGTATGTTTTGCCTAAGTTAAATGGGTCTTATCAAAACTAAGATTTTGAAGAATTCAAATTAGAAGAATCATTGAAGGAAGATCGTGGAATGGACTTAAACGTATGTTTTGCCTAAGTTAAGTGGGTCTTATCAAAGCTGAGATTTTGAAGAATTCGAATTAGAAGAATCATTGAAGGAAGATCGTAAAATGGAATTAAATTATTTGCAATATAGAATATTGATAATTGAGAACTTAAAAGTCTTAATCAATTAAAAGTTATTGCATCGAGCCATAAGGGAAATTTAAGATTCTTTGCATCTCAAGAATCCATTAGAGAATCTCTCAGAATTGGTGCATCTAATAACTTTTGGTTAATTGTGTACAATCTCACTCATAATCATAAAATGAACATGTGTATAGCTAAGCCTCTAGTTTACAAAGAAATTGCAAGATGAATTTACCATAATTGATAATCGAACCCCTTTTTTCACCCTTATTATCATCCATAATTTTAGAGATTATTGACAGATAATCTACTATCGATGGATCCTCTCTTCTAATAGAAAATAATAGTTCTTGAAACTTATGTTTCCCTATCGCCCCAAAAACATTGTTTGGTTTCCTTCTCTAACAAGAGACTTGTTTAAGACTCAAGCAGATTGCAGTCGAGGTTGGGAATGTGCAAAATATGCCAATTGCCTCCATTGTATAGAATGTTCATTAAGACATACAAGGGTGGTGTTCGGGACCTAGAAAAATCCCACAGAGTCTTCACTTAGTGAAACTATTCCATAGCACGTCTATTCGTGGGATATTAAATTAGAATAGCCCTAATTTCACTAGATATTGATAAATACCTTACCAAAATTATTTTGTTGAGCCATGTTACCTCAAGAGCTAGCACTCTTACATGATCAAAGGTAAATAGACTCAAATGAAATATGTGGACCCAAATAAGATAAGTGGACCTAGTGTTATGATCGACAACTCTTCAACGATGTACACCCAATGTCACCTAAATGTAACCCCCTTCCTCTTTTGACCCTACTCCTTGGGACATGCGAGGCTCCCCAAAATGAGGTAGGAATAGAACTGCAAGAACCACAATAGAAAACACTTCTATCCCTACAAGACCTTCCCACCGTCAGTAGAACAATGCTTTATGGAGTTAACAAAAGATAGACACAATAAAACCCTTTAATTGGAAGTATAGGAGCAATGATGAATATATAAATTGATTTTGTTATTTTCAGTAGTAAAAACCAACAAGATAAAACATGAGATATCTCTCAAACCAATCGTTAGAATCGAGCAATTCTTACCTCTCGAGAACCAACTAGGAAGGGCACATCAATCCCCCCCAGTGCTCCCCTCTTTTGGTGGATGAAAGGTGTGTTCCAAATCTGATTTATGCTTCATATCTGTAATTTTCTGCAATTGAGGTGAACCAAAAAGATTTGGGGTCTCAAATCCCCCTGGGGTCACCTTGGGTGACCTATGATTTGAACAATCTTCCTCAAACACCTTGGGTTTGGATTTTCCTTTCAAATGGACATATAATAACACAATAACTAGATATACAACAAGCCTTAAGGGAAGAAATCACCTAACCATAGAATGGTATCACCTCCTTCAGGACACTTTTACGGTTAAAATTTGAGTATTTGCAAGATTTTTCAACTTTTTTGTATTTTCTCAATATTTAATCAAGCTCTGAACTTTATTGTTGCACTTATAACCTTGAGAAAATAAATAGATAAGATAAATAGGGCACAAGATAAATATTTTTGGATCTTCGCAAAAATATAATTATTTGAGGGTTTTTTCACAATATTTGATTTTTTTTTTGTATTTTTGGAATATATAGTACAAGAAATTGAATAAAAGAGATTTCAAATGGAGATGAGGGAATAAGACCTAACTCTCGTCCCTTCAAGGCCACTAAGGAATTTTGGTTAGCATTCCTCTCAAGAATTGACAATCCAATTTTGTATGAATTAGGGAAAACCAAGAAACCCTAGGGTTGTGTTGCTTTGACCTAATTAGGGCAAAAAGAGGTGCCAAAGGGCCAACAAGAGACCCTCCAAGAAGGGATGTCTCATTTTACAAGGCAATTTTATTATGCATAACAAAATAATTAGCTCTTGCCTTGGATGTCTATGACAGTGCAAGACAAGAGAACCATATATCTTACCACAAAAGAAAAGCAAAGAAGAAGAGAGTAACCCTCTCAAGAATTATTTCTCTTAGAAAAGACTTGAAAGATTTAGCAAAAGCCTCCAATCACCAAGAAATTACCACATTAAGCTTCCAAGATGACAAGAAGAGAAGTGCACACCACTTAGCCAATGTAGACAAGAAGAAAAAGAGAAATTATTTTATTTGATCCCATGATATTGTGTTACAAATGAGGAGGCTATCCTTATTTATATGCTTTCTTAGGTTAACTTAACCTCGTTTTTAGGTCAACCTACCTAAAATGTCTAAAACTAACTTAAAATTACTTAAAATTATTTTTTTAGGGTTTGTCACCCACAAGTCAGGGAATAAACCTCACAAGACATAAAATAATAATAAAAATGATTAATTACTGCTAATTGATGAAATGTTGAGCTTGGGAGGAGGGTGTCAAGCCCCAACTAACCCTAACGATTTTTTTTTCCCTCAACACACTCCTTCGTTAGGTGGTACAACCTCTTCAAAAGGATGATGTCATCATCAATTTGGAATGCTTGAGCCAAGATGAGGGTTGATACATGACAAAATAGTTCCAAGTGGTTATGAATGAGGTGTGATAAGATGGGTATGACAACCCTTACACACGCAATCACCTTTACAAAACATAAACACAAGTGTGGTTGGGATCCCCTAAGCTATGTGTCCCAATAGAATTATCCCAAGAAAAACTAGACACCAATGCAAGGCATAAATGTACAACATGATGGGGTACTTCCACCACATCAAGGGGCTTTCAACAGAGCCATTAGGCCAATACTCCTCGAAATGAAAACCAAGATGACATGCCATGACCAAACCATGGATCTTGAGCCCCACCAGAGCAACAATTTTACATAAATAAGCCCCAACTTGGCCTTTACAATGAAAAAATACCCCTCCTCTTTGGAACATCTAATATTGCACACTGTAGAGGACTAGAGGGTAACAATCCCCACTCCTTATACATATTTCCAATTAAAAAAAACTATTTTTACTAGATATCCCCTATTTTACTATATACTGTTATTTTTTCATCATTTAATTCAATATGATCTAGGATCTTAACTGAGAGAATAACATGCTCAGCAAATCAAACACAAGAGACAAGAGACACAAAGCATTTCACCGAGGAAACCATAAAGGAGAAAACCCCGCAACTTCCTCAGAGATAGAATGAGCAACAATACAAAACCCCAAAACAAGTAGACGGTCTCCAGCAGCTTCCTCCTACTCCACTTGTATGAACTCCTACTCTCTCTCAGTAATGCGAAGTGAGTGAGTGTGTGAATGATCAAATAGGGAGGAACACCCTCTCTATTTATACTTTACCTTCCACTTAGCCTTAACCCCAAACAGGTCGGCCCCTAAGTGTAACTGACTGGGTCATCTTCTCTAGGAGAGTCTAATAAACCATTAATAACTTAAATCCAGGGTCTTATGCCCCGACATACATGGGAGGATTGAACTCAATGACTTTACATGACCCAAGTACAATAATGACTTCTCCGACCGGAGGAATAAACATCTATGTCGGAGGTACAATAATAAAATACAAATACAATATAAAATATACAAGTGAATATCTTCTGAAGTTACAAATACATCAACACTCCTTCTTAACTAGGAAGGTATTCTCTTAACACAATTCATCAGCACAAGTCTTCGTCACTGGAGGATCATCATCAAAGCTAGATCATCATCATCACTGTTGCTGCTATCTCAACCATTAATATCCAATCTACTCGTCATAGGAAGTTCTACAGAGTCATCACTTTTTCATGTTGGATGTAGGCCTAGCCTCCATGTAGGTCTTCATCATCTCTGCAAGCAAGCCATCAAGTAGGTACATCTCAGCACTTATTACATGCCTTTGCAAAACCTGCAAGACCTCCCAAGACTGATTATATGCCACTGTAAAACCTGAAGGAGCATCCTAGGATTGATTATATGCCTCTACAAAACCTGTGTACCCTACTATCACCTCATCATCTTCAGATCATCTCATCATCCACAGAGCACAGCCCAGATGCACACAACACAACACTTACAATCATTGGCATGGAAGGACTTTTCTCTGACCATCTTGGAAAGGCTCAACACTTACATCAACTACCATGGAAGGACTAACCTCCGACCATGTCGGAAAGGCTACAGCAATTACATCAACGACCATGGAAGGACTTTCCTCTGGCCATGTCGGAAAAGCTCGGTAATTACATCAACAACCATGGAATGACTTTCCTCTGACCATGTAGGAAAAGCCTCATCAATTACATCAACGACCATGGAAGGAATAACCTACCACTATGTGAGAATGGCCTGTGTGCATCTGCATCTTTCGGACTCATCACTTCCCCTTGGAAGGAACCTCGATCTGAAGTACACCAAGATTCTCTCTAAAGTATTCAAACTTCAATTTGGCCAGCGGCTTGGTCAATACATCGGCTATCTGCTCGTCCATCGCAACATACTGGAGCTTCATGGCTCCTCTCTATACCATATCCCTGATATAGTGATACTTGATCTTGATGTGCTTCGACTTGTCATGGAACACCGGGTTCTCAGACAACTTCACAAACCTCTGGTTGTCGCAATATATACAAGTCACATCCAACTGGACATCAAACAAATCAGACAGTAGCTTCCTTAGCCGTACTGCCTCACAACTAGCCGAACAAGCTACGACATACTCTACTTCGGCTGTACTCAATGCCACGCAGGACTACTTCCTACTAAACCAAGAGATCACACCTGATCCCATATTGAAGCATCACCCCGAAGTGCTCTTCCTATCAATGGCACTGCCCACCCAATCTGAATCAACATAACCCTCCAGGTTAATCTTCTAATTCGCATCATACTTGAGCCCATAAACAACCATACCCTTCAGGTACCTCAGAATATGCTTTGAAGCAATCAGCTGAACATGTCTCAGATCCGTCAAGAACTGGCTCAATGTGTTCATAGAAAAGCAAATATCCGGTCTCGTATTTGTTAGGTACATCAATGACCCAATCATCTGACGATACATCGTGGCATCAACCGAATCTGATGAAGCATCACTCAATAGCTTCAGGTTCGATGCCATAGGTGTGGCCATGGCCTTGCAGTCCATCATCTCGAACCTCTTCAGGATCTCTATTGCATACTTCCCTTATCCAAGGAAGATTCCATTTGCACTCTGCCACACCTCCATGCCTAGAAAATAGTGCATCATACCCAAGTCCTTCATCTCGATCTCGGCAGCAAGCTTCCTCTTCGTGTCAGTAATCAACCCATCTTTACCTGTCACAAACAGGTCATCTACATAAAGTAGGAGTATCACTGGATTGCCTTCCTCAACCTTGTAGTAAAGTTTGGAATCCGCTTTACTCTTGGTAAAGCCCAAACTAGTCAAGAAGATGTATATCCTGCCGTACCATGTCCTGGGTGCTTGTTTCAAACCATACAAGGCTTTCTTCAGTTTGCACACACGAGACTCCCTGTCATATGTCTCAAACCTGAGTAGTTGCTCCACATACACTTCCTCTTCCACTACACCATTCAAGAACACTGTCTTGACATCCATCTGGTGTATCTTCCATTTCATCACTACAGTCAAAGGAAGTACTGATATAATGGAAGTGTTTTTTTTTTTTTTTGTCAAGGGAAATTGGAAACCTGTGTTGAGTTTTTGATCTCGACGCGTTTCGGACTATATAGTTGAGTCCATCTTCAGGAGAAAAGGTATCTCAATTGAAAACCTACACTAATCTACATTTTTATAATGTTAGTTTTGTTTATTAATTTATGAGAAAGCCGACCTAATCAAATTTAATGTTATTATATTATTCTATTCCATTTTTATTAAGGTAACTTATTAATATTGATTATCAACATATTAATTTTTGAAAATGTTTATTAAAATAATATTCTTATTAAATTATAATTTAAAAAAAAAAAAATTTAAGTTAAATGTTCAATAGTTTATAACTCAATTCTCTAACCAATATTAAATTTTATTTTATTTTAACCTTATTTAGAACCAACAACTTTTTATTAGTTTTAATGTTATCTAAAATATTTAAGATTTTTAAATTATTGTTAGAATATTAAAGTATTAACTTAAATTTAAAGATTCTTAATTTTAGGAGTCTTATTTTCTTTCATTACCTTGAAACCTATTTATTTCTTAAAGAAAATTTTTGTTTAAGAAGTTTTTAAAGTTGTTATATTATAAATTATTTTAGATTTTAGATTTTTTAAGTTTATTAATTTTATAAAATTAGATTTTTTTATTTTTTATTTATTTTTAATGGAAGTGTACCTGGATACAGGAGCAAATGTCTCCTCATAGTCTACCATTCTTTCTAGCATAAGCCACATGCCACAAATATTGCCTTGTATTTCTCTATGCTGCCATCTGCAGCATCCTTGATCTTGTAGATCCACTTGGAAGTCATAACAAACTTCCCTACTGGTCTCGGGACCACATCCTAGACATCATTCTTCATGATCGACTGGTATTCCTTGATCATGGCATCCTTCCATGCCGCTTCTTCATAGTTGGAAGGTTACTTCTTAATGATGTCTCACAACAGGGCTACATAACTGGAGTATGGCCTTGGTCTCTGTGCATTCCTTCTGGAGCGCCATATCTCTCTGCTTCTTGACTTTCCTCTTGTACCAATGCTGGTTTCCTCTTGTGAGAATTCTTCTCATGGGGTGGATCTATAGGTTCCTGTGGGTCTTCCATCTTGCATTCTTCATATTCTTCTGGAATCGTTTCTTCCATTTACTGTATTTCTGATCCTGGGAACTTTAGGTTCTTCAATATCTTCAATAGGTAGTTTTCTGATGCATGTTGATTCTTCGTCACTTGTTCTTCGAAACAAGTCTCTCTTGTAGGTGATGGTACACGATCTTTCCTACAAGTCACGTTCAATTGCATGATTAGAAACATTTCATAGTTTTCAGAACAAATTCTTAAGCATAAAGACATAGGTCATACATTCATGCAATTATCTTAGCCAATGCTTCAATACAACATTTATCCATATCCCATAACTTTCTAGATGCCTTCCATCTCTACCAGAACATTGTTAAGAGTGTGCACTACTCCCAACATGCCAGCAAAAAGGTTTCATACTAGATAAGTAGCAAAGGAATGTTGTACAGTGCCATAGGCCACTTACCCATTACTTGCATATTAGTAGTATATTGTTCATTAATGCAAATATCCTAATATGCATAATACACAGCCTAAATCTAGGAACATAAGCATGTACATGACTAAACAACATTATTTAAGTAATCATATATACAAGAAATGACAATTCAAATACTTATCTTTGTTTGGTTGTTGGGTGGACTCCCTCTTAATCTTTGCTTCCTTGCAGGAACTATTGGAGTGTGCTCCCTCTTGATCTTTGCTTCCTTGCAGGAAATACTGGAGTATGCTCCCTCTTGATCTTTGCTTCATGTATTATCTGTCTTTGAACTTATATCCATCCTGGCCCACTATGCATGCTTAAGTGTGCACTAGTGTCATCATTGTGTCATCCTCACGATCTCATACATAATCATACATTCATTAGTATAATCTCAATACTATCAAAACATTATGATTCTAAATAATCTTAAACATGTATGATCATGATCATTTCATACACAGGTAATTTATCACAAGCGTTAGTATTCAAGGTTTTAGGGAGTACTTCTTTTACTCATGCGTATTCTTATTTGACCATAGGACTCTTCTAGTTTTTCATATCATTAATAAAACTAAGAAACATAATATGCATAAACCCTTGATTACTTAAACTTCTAACTTCAAGAATAATCATTATCAATCATACAAATGTATACTTATCTAAGATCCTAATACAAGGTAGGATACTAAATCGATATAGGAAAACATACCTGGATTATCATCTCTGTTAGTTATGTCTAACATACCCAAACAATGTCTTCTTTGTTCTCTTCAATGATTTTGTGCTAGTAATATGCATATCTCATAAGTTAAGCATTGTAGAACCAAATTATACATACCTCGTAAGTAGAGATTCTATGTGATCAATGACTATGGATGAGTCTTTGTCTTCATGTCACCATGGCCATTTATTCTTGATCTAGAACTTGATTTGTCTTTCTTGATGTACCTTTCATGTTAGCAGACAACATCATCCTCATACAACACCACAGTTCATTAGTACAATCATAAGTGTCATAACCCTAATCAATGAATGTATTATATCATTCACATGCATTCATACTTTTACTAAGGTGATTAGAAAAGTCTAGAATTAATCAAGATTGTACTAACATCAATAATATGAAGACAAACATATCATGAACTTAATCATCAGATAAATGAAAAAAATTTCAAAACATACCTGTATCTCATCAAGTCACACCTATCGAGATTGCTTGTACTCTTCTCTATAAGGGTAAAATCCTAACCATCCAAGGTAGATCACTTGTAAACATCTTATATAGGTTCATGGTGCTAGGATGATAGAATATCAGTCCCATGTAAACATACTTCATTGCTTCCCTATGAGTCTCCCAACCTTTCTAGGGTTTCTTCTTACTTGGAAACCCTAATTTTCAATCTCCTTCCTCCCACAACATTTTGATGGAGGATTAATATCTATGATGAATGGATTTCAAATCCATTTTCAAAGTTTCCAAGGTTGCATCAGGTGTCTCCAACATTGTATCAGGTCATGCCATACCTAAAAAGCTAAAAACCCTAAGTGAGAGCTTCTTCCTCCTCTTCTTTGATTTCCTCCGTTGATCCATTTTAGATGTGCTGTATTGTTTCTGGTATAACTCTGAAATTTTGGATTTGCAGGGTCTGAATATTCTCCCTGCGGTAGCCAGACCTGCCATCTTTCCAAACCCACAGGTTTGAGCTTCATTCGATTCTCCATCACGGAGATATGCTCAGTTTCCCAACATGACATGTTTAAGGGATGAAACAACATAGCGAACTTGTACGGAGTGCCACATGTCACTGTTTCAACTTCGGCCTCTGAAAATAGTACGTGTGAAACTACAGTCCGTTCCCTAACTTTCAATTTTTACGGAATTCCATTTGGAGCTTCCTAGCCCGAGATATGACCTTTTTACCTAGGTCACCTGTTTAGGGCTTCACTCTGGAAGAGGCAGAAACCCTAACTTATATGGATCATATATTAGAAAGTACAACGAATCTGAGGTTGAAATTCAGACACAAGGTACAAGAAAATTTCATCTTCGGACTATGCAATTTTCAGATCCTGAACCTTCGCCAAAATTGATTTATAGCCAAAGTTCCACGATGACTAGGTTTTTCTATACAAATCCCTAGCTTTCAAATTGTCACAAGTGAAACAAGTGTCGTAAATGCCATGCAATGCCTTCCTTCAGGCTAGCTCTGATACCATGTTATTTTTTCATCATTTAATTCAATATGATCTAGGATCTTAACTGAGAGAATAACATGTACAACAAATCAAACACAAGAGACAAGAGACACAAAGCATTTCACTGGGGAAACCATAAAGGAGAAAATCCCACAACTTCCTCAGAGATAGAATGAGCAACAATACAAAACCCCAAAACAAGTAGATGGTCTCCAGCAGCTTCCTCCTCCTCCACTTGTCCGAACTCCTCCTCTCTCTCACTAATGTGAAGTGAGTGAGTGTGTGAATGATCAAATAGAGAGGAGCACCCTCTCTATTTATACTTTACCTTCCACTTAGCCTTAACCCCAAATAGGTCGGCCCCTAAGTGTAACTAAGTGGGCCGAATTCTCTAGGAGAGTCTAATAACCCATTAATAACTTAACTCTGGGGTCTAGTGCCTCGACATACATGGGAGGATTGACCTCAATGACTTTACATTATCCAAGTACAATAATGACTTCTCCGACCAAAGGAATAAACATCTCTGTCGGAGGTACAATAATAAAATACAAATACAATATAAAATATACAAGTGAATATCTTCCGAAGTTACAAATACATCAACATATACCCCTTTTTATATCCCTCGGGACCTATAAACCCCCTATACCCTACATCCCCCCCAATACCTACAATAATATACTGACCTTATTTTTCACAATTTAAAACCCCCTCTATGAATGAACATGATAAGATATTGGTGAACAACGTGAATCCCCCGTGGGGTATATGAGAAAAATTAAATCCTTACGACATTATATAAGAATTTGCCTCCTAAGTACGAGAGAGGGCCCATATGTTCCACCATGGGCAACAAGAGGCATGTTAATTACATTGTTACCAAAAATTATAAATATATCTTCTATCGAGAATGGGGTCACAATGACCAAAATTGGGAAAAGTTTTGGAGTACATAACTTTAATAAAAAAATTGCAACTTTTCTTTGGTGGGTAGTTGGAAGTTGCATTATGACATGGGAAAATATCCAAAGATAGGATATAATGGCCTTTCATAGAGTGTCCTATGTGAAAGTGCCTTAGAGGATACTTAACACATCTTCATACGTTGTAGGTTGGCCAAGGAGCACTTGGATCGTAGGCTAGAGAAAATGGCAAGATCATATTTGAAGTAGGATGGTGCCTGTGACCGTGTAAGAGTTGAATCCTCACTGATTTGAGAATTATAACAATAATAAACTATGGTCCCTTCCCCTGGGTTTTTTGGGTGTGCAACCTTTGCAAGAAGAAAAACTATAAAATTGTTCAAATCTAAGAAAGGTCCACGACATCAATTAGGAAAATAATTATTATAGAATAATAAAAATAAAATACATTAAGAAAGATAATAAATTGATAAAATTATTGGATAAGGTGATAAGAAAATTGTGAATTCAAAAAGGAAAAAGACCAAGAGTTAAGAGATTAACTTATATAAAAAAATGTTTTGTTTTTTAACCACAAGGGAACCAAATTCTCCATAGAGTGGCACCTTGATGTGAAAACATATGATAATTTTTTATAGGGCATCATAATGGAACCCATGAAAGGCTAGCATTTGAGGCATTATTATGAATGATGAATGATTGTAAGTATTCCTCTTTATGGCTTCAACAGGAAGGTGTATGAATAACTTAGTGGATCTTCAAGTAGAAGAAAGATGAACCCTTCATGTTTTCCACTTGTGTTGGAATTGATTTAATACTGAGAGGGGGGTTCAATCAATATTAGCGCAGTTATCAATAATTTTTACCTTATTTAACATATTAGCCTTTACTTAATCTTTATGTTATGATATGCATCAATAAATAAACATCCACACATATATGCACCACGGTTGAAACGGATTTGGCGATAGGGGTTCACTTCGCACAGTGTCAACAAAGCTTGGCACAAAAACCCATAGATACCGGCCCCAAAAGGGTTTATCCTTTCCATTAACACTCACAAAACGAGTGAGGTCTCACCCGAGGCACCTAAGGGGGCTGCAGGAACCAAGCTTCCGCGGGTATAAGAGGACATGCATAATTCATAGTTAATCATAACATAACTCAGAGATCGACATAGGTAGCAATCACATCATAACACCATCATCGCATACAAAGACATATAAATCAGATCTACGCAGTACCATATCATAGAACCATATTTAACAGATCTATGATACATATCATAATTACAGCATAACAGATCTAATCATAACTGCGACATAACACAAGTAATCATAACTGTGACATAACACAAGTAATCATAATTGCGACATGACACAAGAGAGGAAAAGTCATGGCCGAAACATTCCTTCTCATTAAAAGCATACTTCATACATAAAATCCATCTTACAAATCGCAAAAATATAGATCTGTCAAACCAATCCTCAATAACTCAGATCAAAGTTGATACAAAGATGCAAAAAAGATACAAGATCATATCAAATATGTCCCAAAGGATTACAATGCGACTCATATTTATAGGCTCAGTGGTCGTTACAAAATTCGTCCACTTCACAAAGTGGACATATCTTAACCACTAAGTCTAACTAACTCCTACTTCGCTTTAACCGTTTTGCTCTGATTTAACCGCTTTGCTCTGCTTTAACCACTTTGCCTCGCTTTAACCACTTTGCTCCACTTTAACTGCTTTGCTTCGCTCTGCGATCACTTTTTACCTTTGTTGTTGTCCACTTTGTCGTTGTTTGCATCAAAACTTCTATGAACTAGTCCTGTTCCAACAGGCCCCCAACACAAACTTGTGGCTCACCCTCGATCCACTTCAATTAGATGTTGTTGGTGTGTTCACTTGTACCTTAAACTCTCCATACATTGTTTTAATTCAGTCGACGTCTTCCTTAACTGTTTCTTTGAGCGTTGTGCATTCCTCGACCTCTTGCTCCATTGGATGCTCTGTTTCCTTCTACTGCACTTTCTCTAAATTCTCCTTGATTTGTGTTAATACCGGAATTGCTTCGATTGTCAACTACTTTGCCTTAGACTGCAACTCGTCCAACTGTATTGTCCTCCTCTCCTGTCCTTGCCGCACCTTGTTGACCCATTTTTGTAATTCCTTCAACTCTGTCGCTTTAGTCATTTGCAAAAGTAGGAGCATTTCCTTTAGTGATCCCCTCAATGTCTCCAATTGTGCTTCTGCCTCCCCAAGTTACACATTCAACTGGTGCAATTGCTCATCTTAGATTAGGCTTCCCCAAAAGTGTGATACTTCCTCTGTTATGTGTTGCATCGATTTTTCCAACTCTGCGATATCCATCTCAACATCCTCAATGCTGGTCTTCCGTGCTTCAACTTGTTCTGGTGGTGTGCTTGGCGCCACCATTGTTTGCAATTCCTCATTAACTTTTCTAAGATCTACAATGACTGCGCCCATCTTCAATGCCTTGGCCTTCGTGACCATATCCTTAGATATTTCTGGTGCATCTTCGCATGCCATAGAGATGGCATGCTCTAGCCACTTCCTGTCATCCATTGCTCTCTTTGTTTCCTTCATTGATACGTCTTTTTCATCGCGAAGTTGTTCAATTTCTGCCTCAATATTTCCTACCTCCATCTCGTAATTGATCATTTGGTCATGTGTCGATGCTTCTCACTCATGGATTTATTCATTGGTCGCAATGTGGGTACAATGAAGCATGAACATAGGTAACATGTTCAGGTTGATACTTAGAATGTCAATCCCGTGTAGGGCTAGGTCTAAATATTCATTACCTGTCGTGATCGTGTTAGGTAGCACCTGCATGATTCACTATTGAGTGTTGATATCAACATCTTCCCGTCATTCCTTTATCTGACTTGCCTCTTCAAGCCCTAACATCACCCTAGTCTCCATAACAACATTACTCAGTGTTTGCAACAACTGCGACATTTGGTGGAAATATTATGTCAAATGCAGTGTCACTTTTGCTCGGTTTTCTTCTGCCACTGTTTTCATCCTATCGAGCAACATGTTCATTTTCTCGTCGGGGAGACCAGCAATGGTACTCCCTTCTCCTCCATCCCTATTCCTCTTTGTTCTTTCTTCTTGTCGCTGCGCTTCCAACTCCAAATCTGTTAGAGTGTTGATCGACCCATCATGACTTTTCCCTGACTGGTCATCCTCGCCTTCATCCTCATCCTTCGTTTCCTTCGTCTCAGTCTGGATCTTTGGCACGTCCTTCGGCTTTCCATCCTCCGGATCCGATAATTGGTCATCGTCGACCGGGGTCTTCCATTCATTTGGCCATTCCTCTACGATGGCATCCAACTCTTCTTCAATTAGCTTGTACTACGTGGTTAACCATTACTTTGCTGGGTCTGCACGTGCTTGGATGAAAATAGATTGAGGCCCCACAACGAGCCTCGTAATCTGCCTATATATTCTTGCTGTGACCTTTGTCAATCACGTGACCTTCACTACTTGTGTGCACAACTGTTCCAAGTAGATGTAAAATTGTATGTTGTTGTCGTTCTACCAGTCTTTGTCATTCAATTCCCATTAATTTTGATACCGTTCCCCTCGTCACACTTTGACACTCTCCGTCTCTATTCCTTGGTACTGTGGTAGCTCCATCCATGCAACCAAAGCAATTAATAGCAGGAGCCAAGAATAAGCAAAGGGATTACCCTTTTCCTGTGCTGCAACCACATCCTCCATCAACTCATTTAATAAAAATAGTGACCAGCTCAATTGAACCCTGACCACATATTGTTTTGTTGATGCAATCACCCCCGATGTGCATTAGTTGGGGCAATTTTTATGAGCTATATTAATGGCCAACAAATTTGCTGCGAGCCTGACCGCTCGGTTGTTAATTATGTCGACTAGGTATCCGCGGGTGTTTTTTACTACCTCGTATTTAGCTTTCATCTTCGCAACCAACTTCTTGTCGTTTTCCTTGCCTTGGAAGCACTACGATGGGTCTACCCCCATCTTGGGTAACCCGGTAATCCTTGCAACAACATCCACATTAATTGGTATCTTTCTGTCGAGCCACAAGTAGCCACCGTGAAAACAGATGAGAAATTGTTTGATGCATGCATTAACCTCCGTCGAGTGCCCAAAATGCGGCATGTGAATGATCGAAAACAATCCCGATCATTGTAGTCCCAATACCAATGGAATTGGTTCCCTTGTAATTGGTCCTCCTTCATCCTGAACTTTCTCCATGAACGTTTGTTGGGTGCACTCGAGGTATGCTAAAACTTCATGGTCGTTGTATTGCAGCTTGTGCAACCACTGTAACACTCCACCGGTAATGTGGACACCTTTTGGTGTCGCTAGTTCCACTATGGTATACTTGGTGTTCTTCCCAAGTCTTATCGACGAAGCCCCTTCGCTCCTCGATGACACGTATCCTGGAATGTATGCCACGGTTGGACCTTGTTGCTGCTTGGCCCTTCCTGTAACTATTGTCGCCTCTTATTTTGTGGTTCCTGAAGTGCCCGCTTCTCCTCCTATAGCTGCAGCATGCGTCATGTTGCAGGTGGTTTTTGTTCTTCTGTCCATATCCACCGGTCGGTTGGCGCTTCTCTTCTTTTGAAATATTTGGGCCGGTGTAGATGCAATCTCTGCTTTCTCTTCTACAATGTGTGCCTTTGCAGTGGGTGGCTCCTGCATACTGGTGTTGGATATCACATGATCTATCGCAACTCTCTGATCTCAATTCGCTTAGCTTCGCTCTCTGGTTTCTTCAATTTTCTCTCCTTCAACACTCTCACAATGCGCAATAGGTTGGAATGTTTCCTTGCACGTCCATTTATAACTTTGGTTTCACCCATCGAATCGATCTGGACAATGATTACCCAAATCCGTTGTCAATTTACCCAATCTGGCACAATGATGCGGCATTAAATGCATCTCCATCCACTTGCGTCGTCGCCTGTCGCGTCTCAACTGCTTCCTTTATTGCCCAATACGACCAGTTCACACTTGACCGGTTTGGACGTTGACAGGGCCCAATCCTCTTCGTTGTTCCATCGCCAGGTATATGAACTTGATCCTTGTCGCGGTTCCATCGAAAAATGCATGAACTTAAACCTCATTGTTGTTTCATGGGAAGACTCCCAAACTGTGTGGTGTACCTGTTTCATTGCGCTTTTTGTTTTTGTTTTTTCTTTCTTTCATCATTTTTTTTCAACCTCCTATCATCCTCAGTGGAGGTGCGTTGGGCTACCCTAATAGGGATTTAGCCAACTCCCATTCACTAAGCTCGTCAAAAGTGTTCTATCCCAATTTTGCAATTGAACTACACCCCCATTAGTAATAAAATTTATGACATATTGACCAAGCCAATGCATTTGTTGCTTACTTGGGTGTTTTGCGAACTTAGTGTCATATAGGAGTACCATGTCTCCGCATTGAAGGTGCTTCTGCTTTACGTGGTGATCATGCCATGCCTTCTGTTGATATTTTTCTACTTGCTGTTGAAATCCCGCGATGAAGCGATCTTCTTCTATTTGTAGTAACTGCACCAATCTTTCTTCAATAGCCCCGTCGTCGCTCATGCCTATCGTTGCTACTATGTGCATACTAGGGACAATGTAGTCCATATGCATTACTGCTTCTCACTGTGGGCTTAGCATGTACTTGCAAGAATAGAACTCGAGCAGGGAGGATAACACTACATTCCACAACCACTCGAGCTAGATCCAATTGATAGTATACCTACTTGTATGCAATTCCAATGGAAAAATATCAACACATAGAAGAGATTTTTGCAATTTATTTATTTATTCTATTTTTTTTGCGGGGGGGAGGATGATCCATCCTCATATGACTAAGTTGTTGAGTAATAAAGAGAAGTCAAGATTCCAACTATTCAAAAACCAAAGTGGTGTAGTTACTTCTCAACAATTCAAAGGGAAAAGCATCAACTTGCAAAAGAGCATCGATAAAGGAAGGTCACATTATCACTTTGGTTCCCTTTTCTCCAATTGGTTGTTGCCATTGTTGTTACACATTTGCTTAGTTTTATGTAAACATTTTCCTATTTCACATCCCCCTGAGTCAGGTGCACTATTCTATGTCGTCATGCCATTTGCACTTTGACATGGACATAGAAATGAAGTAGGTGATGGTTGGTACATCATAGTAGGAAAGATATCGAGAAGCCCAATACACATATTTAAATAATGCACAAATTTAAGCATCCTTTGATAATACCATGGAGACCATGATTTAATCAATTATCCAAACATAATACCAAGTGTATGATGTGTCTATACAAAGAGAGAGTAATCATATGTAATAATCCCAAGGTATTTCTCATAAACATATCCATATGTAATAAGCCCATGGTATTTCTCATAAATATTTCAAATAACTCAAGATCTCCAAATCTAATAGATTGGTGGAGTTTAGGAACCCTAGAATTGGTTAACATTTCCTAGAGGATAAACGCCATGTTTATATTGATAAATGCACCATTGAATAAATTTGTACGAACTAGAAGGACATATGCTACATGGATTTTTACGACACCCCCCATAATAACAATGATATTATGTTGTGCTTCTTTGGGGAGTTATATATAGAGTTTGTGTAATTGAAACATCTATGAAATATTTTGACATCCTAGAGTTTCGACTACTACTTTTGACCCCAAAAATGAAACCAATAACAATATTATTGGGATATTTTCAAGTCAATTGCTTAACTGTAAAAAAAGTAACAGTTCTTTTAACACCAATTTTTGGAGAACCATTTCGATGATGAATATTGGAATTTAACATTTAGGAGACTATATTCTAAAAATCTAAAATTTATTATCCCAAATCAATTATTTCAAACTTGAAATTTACGTGAAATTTACAGGCTACTAAATTAGGGTATAGTTTCAAGTTAATGGTTAAAGTCCTTAAAGATTCACTATTAAGTTTTAATGGTTAATAATGATCTAATGATTTATGGTGTTTGGGATCATAGAATGGTCAAACAACGAAGAACTATGGCCTACTTTACAAAGATGGAGAATCTAACAACAACTACATGTTGTACAAATTTCATAGCGCGACTCTATAACAAAAAGTATATATTGTATAGTTTCGTAGATATTAAAAACAACATGATATTGTGGTTGCACTAATAGTCTAGTTTCCTAATCATTACACTACAACCCATTCACACTAACATTCATAGATTTATGGATAGAAACGTCATGAGATAGTTACACTAACAACTCAATCACACAATTATTACACTATGACCTAGTTGCACTAGCATTCAACCACATAATTATGCACACCATGATATGCATTTTTAAGAATGAGTTATAATTGGACATTACAACAACCATGCACAATAGGATGAAACCATTGAGAAAGTTGTTGTAGCCCAATCAACAAATCATCTTCTTATTCTTTGTCTCTTCCTCCAACTCCTCCTACATTATTAGAATAATAGACAAAATTTAAGTTTATAGGTGGGCATGCAAAGTGATTTTTACTTTTGTTTGACTAAATATTGTGTTCATCTCATTGTATAGTGTTTTACTTCTTTTGATTTCTAATATCTATGTACATTGTATAATTGATTTTCTAACAGAATTTATGTTCTATTGATTGTCAAAACAATGCAACATTGTGATTTTGTGATTTATATATGGACAAGTTCAATTGTTAATATGGACATGTAAATACTATAATTTGATTTTTTAGATATTTGTTACCAGTTTGTTTCCATGCATATTCTTGATAATCCCTCTCATTTACCAAATTAATATCAAAGCATCAACTCACACATGGTTCATTTCTCTTCTTTATGGTCAAAACTAAATTTTATTTGAATAAGGAAATGGGCAATCTGCCTCAAGTTTGGAAAATCAAATGCACTCTAGAATTAAAGAAAATATTTTCATTTTCATGGAATTAGTGATTATAGGATTATACACATGGAATAATAAATTGAAGCACTCACTTGACCAAAAATTATAAACCAAAAGAGAACTCACCTCTGCCTCTGCCTCTACATGGTATACTACAATCTCTCTCACATATATATTTCAATAGTTTTTATCAGTGAACCACCACATTCCTTACTTGCATTGCATTGCAGTCAGTAATCAAATAAATGACAAATAATGTAAGATGCCTATATTTTAGAAAACACACATGGAACCATAAATACCACCTCAAGCTTCGCCTTCACTCACTACACTTGTCTATATCGAAAAAATGGGTTGTTAGGACAAGACTTAATTTCCCAAACCACTAAATCACAAAATAAGAAACCAAAAAATCCCTTCAGAAATATGAAAAATACATTAAAAACTCATGAGAAATATTAAACAAATTCCTGAAATATAGTATGAAAAATACTAAACAAACAACAAAAATCGCATCCAAATTAGGTATATACTGTGCAAAGACCAAAATTGTAAATGCTAACTAGCTAAGGAGGGAGGACAACGATTGAGTTTGAAACAAGGATGATTTCATAGTAGAGAATACATGGGTTTTGCACCAAAAGAGAACTCACCATATGCCTCTATGTTTACTCACTAGCACATATAAAAGGTACTCCCTTTTCAAGAGATGCATAAAACCTTTTGCAATCTTTGCATAATTTATGAGAAGTTGGCTTTTCCTTTTAAGATCTGAAGTTGTCTGATGGTGTCGAGGGAGGAAAATAAACTATCTCCTCAACTTTGAAACGATCAACCATGATCCCATACTTTGATACCATGAAACCAAGCAATATCCTAGTTACCACACAAAATATGCACTTATGTGGGTTCAATTGAATGTTGTACTATCACCATCTAATAAGCATAGCATGAATATGTGCTAGATGATTAGACCACATCTTAGAACGAGCGACTAAGTAATCTAGATAAAATTTGAAAATGTAATCAACATCATGAAAAGCATATGACATGGCTCCCTGAAACATAGCTCCAACATTTTTGAGACCAAACTACATCTTGCAATAAGCAAAAGTGCCCTAAGGGAAGATGAAGGCAGTTTTGTTTTGGTCTTCCATTTTAATATGTATTTGACTATTGCTGGACAATCTATCAATGAAAGACAAAATTATGTTGTCGACACATTCATCGATAATCTGATCTATAAAGTGGGTGGGATAATTTTCCTTTGGACATTCTTTATTGAGATCTCGAAAATCGATACAGACTCGAACGATTTCCTATTTCTTATCAACGGGGAAATGGTTAGACACCCACTCAATTAAGGGTACTGGGTAGATAAAGCTAACTTCAATCAAATTGGTCCAGTTGGGAAAATTTTCTATAAGGGAGAGAGTGCTTCAGAACCTCAAAAATCTCTGGTCCACAACACTTAAGGCATCCATCCTCGAACATGCACTCAGGAATCTGCATTGATGTGAACCTATGATATGCAAAATATAAATGCTATACCAATCTCATAGATTGGTCGTCACTAATCCGCATATATATAAAATAATGCATAAATAAAATGCTAATCTAATAATAGAATTTTTTTATTGAATTGCAAGAAACAAAAGTAAACAGACAGGAAGGAAAGGTGCCACACTCAATGGAAAAGACAACTAACTACTGCTCAAGTGAGCTTATTTAGTTTCCTAGATAACCTAAGCTACCAGGAAAGAGAGTCATCTACCCTGAAGAGATAAGTGGGTAGTATTGTTTTAACAGAAACCCATTTACTGGAAACTCCAATTCATGACCATCCAAAGTTTCTAACCAAACCGAACCTTTTCCTGCTATCCTGCTTATTCAATAGGGGCTCATCCATAACTTTTCTAGATTTCCATGATTTCCTGGTTTTTCTTTATTTTTGTCCCAAAGCAAAACTATGTAACATACTCCAAACTTAACATCTCTATTCCTTTGGTCAAAGGCGCCCTTAATTCTTTCTTGCTCTATGACCGTTCTATTCCATGCTTCCCTTCTAATTTCATCCAATTCCACCAATTTTCCAATTCTTTCATGCATGGCCTCCTGATCCAAAGAACATTGGTGCAACAATTCATAAACGGGAATTTGGAGATTGATGGGAAATCTACAGTTCTGGCCATAAACTAATTCAAAAGGGGATTTACTAGTTATCCTTTTAATTGTTGTCATGTCTGCCCAAAGAGCATATTTTAGCTTATTATCCCAACTTCTCTTATTTTCTCCTACCATTCGTTTCAAGAGTCGAATTAGATTCTTATTTCTTGATTTGGCCAAACCATTTCCCCGGGAATAGTAATTTGAAGAATGAGACAAAGTAATTCCATGATTCTAACAAAAGGTGGACATCTCAATCTTGCTAAATGACTTTGCATTATTCGTGGTGATTTTTAAATGGAAACCACATCTAGACACTATATTTTCTTCTAAAAATTTAACCAACACCTCCGCAGGGCCCTTCTTGGTAGGGATTGCTTCGAACCAATGAGTGAAATAATTAGTACAAGTTAAGATGTATTTATACCAATTGGAGGAACTTGAATTGAAAGGTCCAACAAAATCCAATCCTCATTGTTGAAAGGGGTCCTCTATAATAACTAGATACAAAGGGAGGGTTGGTAATCTTGGCTTCCCAGAGAAAAACTGGCACTCTTGACAAACCCTAACAAAAGCATGCACATCCTTGAATAAAGTGGGCCAATAATATGGGACTCACATAATCTTGCCGTGGTCCTTGGGGCATAGTGGCCACCACACAAACCTGCATACATTTTTGTAATGATATTTTGGGATTCATCAGGATTTACACATTTTAGGACAATCCTATTTGGATTTCTCCACCCCAATCCATCATATGTTAACACATACTTGGATGCTTTTAATCTAAGGGATCTTCTTTGGTGGTCTAACAAGTGGTTAGGAAAAGTCAATTTTTTGAGATGGTAAATGATATCTTTGTACCATTCATGTTCCTCATCCACATAAAATATCATTGCATTGCCAACCTCCATTGCTTCATGATTAGTATCAATTTTCACTTTGGTTTCAGTAAGAAGTTGGGCTAATCCTTGCCCCTTCACTATCTTGATTGGTTTAATTTTGATGTCATACTCTTGAATTCTAGATATCCAATTTCCTCTGAATCCGATATCATCATGTTGAGATAGAACATCCTTAACTGCTTGATAAGGGATGTAGGCCAATATCTTAGAATACCCAACACAAGTCCTAAAATGCTTCAAGGAATTAACCAAGGCATAAGCTTGCTTTTTGGTGGTTGTATAGTTTAGTTTGGGATCTCTCATATTCTTACTCATAAAGGAAACAGGTTGTTCATGGTTCTCCTCTTTCTTTTGCAATAATACATCCGCTATAGTATCTTCAGATGCATATGAGTAGATAAGGAATTCCTTGAGGTAATTAGGACACACTAACACAGGAGCAATGTAAATGGATTTCTTTAATGATTCAAATGAAGTGGCACAACTCTTATACTAGAGATATTTTACGCCTTTATTCAGTAAAGCATTCAATGGATTTGTTAACTCACCTAAGTTATGGATAAACCTTCTTACAAAATTTATTTTCCCAACTAAAAAGGATCGAAGGGAACTGACATCGCACAGTGGAGGAATGGCTTGAATGGATTGCACTCACTTAGGATCTATTCGGATACCTTCTTTGGAGACTATATGACCTAAAAGTTTTCCCTCGTCAACACCAAAAGTGGATTTCTTCGGATTGAGAGAAATGCCAAATTTACGACATCTATCAAAAAACTTCCTATGGTGAGTAACGTGATCACATCTCTCTTTGGAAAATATTTTCAAATCATCATGATAAATGACAATGATTTTACCAATCAGGTCACTAAATTCCTGGTACATTTCTCTTTGAAAAGTTGAACTAGCATTTAACAAACCAAATGGAATGCAGATGTATTCATATGTTCCCCAAGGTGTTATAAACGTTGTTTTTACTCAATCTTCTTTCTTAATTTGAACTTGGTTATAACCTGAAAATCCATCCAACATTGACAACATCCCAGCACCAGTCACGCTTTGCAAAAGGTTATCCATGTTATGAAACGGGTAAATATCCTTTAATGAAGCTTGATTCAAATTTCTGAAGTCTATGCAAATTCTAATTTCCTCACTCTTCTTTCTTACAATCACAGGATTCAAAACCCATGTTGTATGTCTGACATGCCTTATGATCCCTGTTGCTAACATCTTTTCAAATTCCTTCTTGAGCAATGGGGCCAATTTTGGGTTAATGTTACAGAGTTTCTAACGGTAAGGCTTGGATCCTTCTTTAATAGGAATGGTATGCCCGATAACAGATTGATCATACGTCTTCAAATCATCGTATGTCCATGCAAAAACATCCTTATATTCTCTAATCAAGTCCTCAATATTCCTTCTCTCTTCCCTGGAAGCATTTTCCCCAATTTTGATTATCTTTGGAGAGACGAACAAGCCAACATTAATTTCAATTATTTCATTAAATGGCTTAGATCACCTTCCTTTATATTCATCATGTCGGTTAAATTTCTTCTCCAGAGGAAAAGCAACTTCTGTTATGTCCATGTCTTCAATAGTTTTACCCTTCAATTGGTATTCAAAGTTAATCATAGGGGACATATGAGAAGCAGTCAGAAATTGGATGATCTGAGCATCATCGTCAAACACATGCCAATTCTCTTGTTTATCAGGGACAAAAGGTCTAATGAGGACTTCAACCTTACAGTTTCTTTGGGACAAGGATTCTTGGACTTGGAATGTACTGGAAGTGGCATATAAATCATCAACTAGAGTATTTTGGTCTTGCGAGACGGCTCTCATTCCAAAAGCATCAAAGCATTCTATTGTGTCCCACACTACATTTATATAATACCTAAGTCTATTGTTCTTAGCAACAAATTGGTTCTTGACCTAGGATACAATGAGGTCAGAATCTCCTATCACTGCTATAGCCTTGATATTCTTTTCTCGAGCGATTTCTAGGCCTAAAAGCAAAGCCTCATACTCTACCACATTGTTCATGCAATCAAATTCTAAATGAAAAAAGTATAAGCTTTCTTCCCTAGCGGGTGAGGTTAGGACAATACTAGCACCCGCACCATGTCGAGATCGAGCCCCATCAAAGTGCATTTTCTAGACTTGGCTTGGTGGGAAAGGATGTTGTTTTATATCCTCCCGGTGATTTTCCAAAACCATAAAATTTCCAATTTCATCACTTGAATATACAACCTCATTAAATAAGTGCTTAGGTGTTTCTACATGCTCTTGCATGGGTGGTTCATTTAACAAGGTGATAGACTAACCATTTCCAATTGGAATAGTGGCGTATGTGAGATCCATTTATGCACTACCCCTAAGCCTAGCGGACCATTCCCTAGGTAATAACATTCCCTGGACATATGGGACATCTAGAACCAAGACATTCATATTGAACTCAACACTTGAGCACACATCTAATTCTTCCTGGCAATTTTTCAATTAAGCCTATAACTTTGACCGGATGGGAATCCATATCGCATGCTGAATTCAAATAGCAATGTGTAACATCGAAGGTAATTTCATGTCTTTCCTTTTTGATAGAAACAATTTGGTTGAGCTTAATGAATGGTTACATGAGGCATACTTGAAGAATAATGAGGATATTCATAAGCTCAAAATTCAAAATGAGCAACTTCTTGAGACGTTGCAAGATACTTGTTCTTCCTCCTATGTTTCAAATTGTCATATGGTATATTGCTTGGAGGATTCTCATGACATGATGGATCATGAGAAACATGGAGATTTGCATGAGTTTAATGTGTTTGAAGATGAGCTTGATGAGATCCAAGCACTTGTTGTGGTGGAAAAGGAACTTGAGTTTCCTCTTGATGATTGTTACGTACTTTTTGAAGAAGTGCATGATTCCACTACCTTGGAACCAACCTATGAGGAAAGTTTCGCACTTTTGAGGAGGTGCATGATTCTGCCCTTATGGATCCTTCACATGATGAAACTTTTGCACTTTTTGATAATTTGGGTGAATTAGTTCATTCTCCTACATCCTACACTTCCACATTTTGTATCATTCATCCTAATGAAGTATGGATGGAAGTTTTCTTTCTAATGGTGCCACATGAGTAGTATGAAACTCTGTCACCTACCCAATTTTTTAGAATAATTATTTTCTACTATTATCCTTTTTGCAAAATACTTTGTGTTAAATTATAATTACAAGTTTTGTAATTATGACCAATTAGGTCAAAGATGAATGTAATGACTCGGTATTATTATTTAATAAATAAAAATCGGAGACAAACACTCAAGAAGGCTGTTACAAGAGTGTTCGCTGGCCCACTAGGAGGAATGGAAGTTGCTGGAAGGATTGGGACAGATGGCATCATTTTCACTCTACCATTAGCTGTTGTTATGGGACAAATCCCCCTAATTTTGTGGCATTTCCCCCTCCAGGTGGAGGGAGGTGAGCAGGTAGCTCACTAATGACTAGTTAATTACAAAAAGACCTAGGCAGCCTATAAAAGGCAATTTGAATTGAGCAGGGAGCTCTTACAATGTTTTCTGCAGAAACATTTCCTCAGGGCATCAAGTGATGGCTGAGAGATTCGAATAGGGAGGCTGTGGAGAGTGCAAGTGTAAGTCTGCAAATGTTATGAGAAGGACAGACCAGAGGTGCTGGTGCTGGTCCAATTGCTTACTAAGCCTATAAGGCTGGATAAAATTTCTTGCTGCTGCAAGTAGAGATCCTAAGCTTCAGAACCTTCTTCCTCCTGGTGGATCATTGGATAGGCTCGGGGGTCCTAACACAGACATCTTGGCTGCTTGGGAGCAGGTTGGGTGGAACAGGATTCTTGAGTGATTTGTTCCCCCCCTCACACTCAGGTTCTATTCTTTTGGTGTTTTTCCAAATCACATGAATGATCTCAGAAAATGGCTTAGTAATGTTATTGATGATTAGTAGCAGTAAAATGTTAGATCCTAATTAAATTTAAATTTGTTGAACTAATAAAATGACTCCTCTGCATTTTTCCCCATGCGTGAAGCTACATCGTACTCCAATACATAGAGGTAGCATTAAATCTATTCATTTAAAAGTGAAACCTAGCATGCATCTAAATACATAAACCCAAGATACCACCCATGCACAGACTTATATTCCTATGCATCCTATATTTTAGCAGCTGTAGATTAGATCTCTGCATGCATTGTTTTTACTGTTCAAATATGTATGCTGAAACAACATAACAGAAACTAGTTATAGCAGTAGGTTCTTTTCTGACTTCTGAAGGTGGACATGGTGTTAACATCTAGGGTTTACTGATCATCAGTTATTTCTTCAAAGGAAACCAATATTCTACATTTTGTTTAACCAATTACTCATTCTTTTATTTGTTATCTGAATCTGATTGACTTTTATAGAAATTATTGTCATCACTGTATTATTTTGTGCAAAAAAAAGGAGTACCGTTTTGTTCATTCATTTTCTCCATAGGTCCAAATTGGACAAATATAGGGAGATAGAATTAAAATAGAAAAACTGTTATATTCATAAGCAATTAAATTAACTGATGAATGCACTGTCATTTTCTTGTTTCTGTATTATCAACTGTATGTGGCAGAATTTACATCACGAAATATCAAGTTATTAAAAGCAAAGAAAAGAATAGCATTATGGAATTGACAGAGAAAAATACAGTATCTCTACACCCAAACCAGGGTTAACCTGTTCTCATCATACTGATATTTACAAACAGTTAACAGCTGCCAAATCAAATGTTTCATTACCATAGATATCCTAACTATAGAATCAAGATCTATTATTCTTGTTTTCTTTAAACATCATTACAAACCAATAGACTTCGTTAACATCGACAGGCTAGGGTTTAGCTTTATCACAGTTGTATTCAAACAAAACCAACACCTTTTTATTATCGGCTTAACCCATGTATGCACAGATGCAATGTAAGCCAAGTAGATCATTATCGGCTTATAGCCACTATTTAAATAAACAACTTAACCATGCCTTTCGTTCCTTGGAACAGAGTTCAAAAATGAGAAGTTCAAAAACACCATACGTAAACATTAAACCCTAAACATTTATCATTTCCATTTAAAATTACGATGGCAGCATCCTACAGATTGCCGCATTGTTTACTGAAGGTTCCAATCCAAAACCCAATTCCTTTTACACTACATAGCTAATGCCGAAACAAAAACCATAGTCAACATTTCTTTTCCACACTTGTTCTTCCATCGACTTGGAAGTGCAAAAAATGATAAACATAAACTTTTAATACTGAGAAATCCCTTGCAACAACGAGGGTTCAACCCTATCAAGCTCGCCAAGCCAAGGGATGGTCGGCCATACATTTTAAGAAACATTTACATCATCTACACAAACAAACAAAACATAAACAGTAACGTTTTCCCAATGCTGCAGGCGAGGGAAAAGCCATTTCCGAGAAGTCATACTTCCATCACCCTGCTCATCAAGTCCGATTCCAGGAGAACCATGAGGTAGGGGTACCACCGAAGCTTACCGGTGGGTTCGTTATATTTCTTCTCCCCGTCAACTTTCCCGACACCCTGTTGTTCGCCGAGAGCTACCTGCCAAACGACCATGCTCCGAGTTAAATATCAATCATGAAATAATGGTGCATGCAACAAGAAAACTTTAAAAACTTTTGCAACTTTACGATACCTGAGTCATGACAGAAGCTTGAAGAAGCCAGCCATCCATCCACTGCGAAGGAGAATCACCCAGCTCAAAGGCCACAGTGTGTGATACCTTTTGAAACTTACAACCCAATTGAAACCCCAGACTTGCAAGTCACTTCAACGCCACAACAGACACACTCATCCAACCTGTGGATTTCCACACCTTTCAACTCCAGACTCGGCCTCCATTGATAGCATTCACCTACAGTTTGAGGATTGCTTCCGGTCTCAGGATTGAGCCCGAGGAAGGCTAGAAAAACATCAAAACCCTAAGTGCCTCTCGGCCGGTTGGGCTCACCACAAACCCTACCACTGAAACAAATGCCAAGAAAACGTTACATTATCCCATAAGTTACGTTAGGGTTCTCTACAATCCCAACGCACAACAATCAACGAGGGAGATCTAAGTTCCATGAGCCACGTTGGAGGGTGGTAGGTACGATAATAACTCTCCCCTCCATCTCCCAAGCCACGTAGTTTCCAACTCTGTTGACACCAAGGCAAGAGGCCCGTTACAACTCAACCTCGACAAACCTTCTCACATGCTGGAGACCCTTCACAACGTGCACGTAATATTACCCTTAACACGGTGGCCAGGCGAATTGATTGCAAATCCAATCATTTACTACATCCTTGAATTCGTACGCAGGCTTTATACAGTGCCATCATTCCACTTGCCAACCATATGGATCAACGTTAATAGCATTGACTTTATAAATTACACCAAGGTATAACATTCACCGGTAGCCTGTATTAAAGATCTTATATGTTCCATTTAATTGATATAAGTATGCTCATAGTATAGAACATCCACCTAGGTCGCATTCGATCCTAAGGTATGGATTGACTCTGCCCCAAACTTAATATAAAATCAATATAAAGTCCATCATATAGTTCATCAAGTTTTGCCCATTGCATAAATTCACAAGATTACACCCTTAGGGTATAGTTTCCCATAGAACCATCGCATACATTGCATGGTAGGGTATTAATGCATAATGCATCACTATTATAGTTTCCCAGGTAATAGAGAACTTAGCATCACCTTATTACTCGCTCTATGGTATGCTTAGGACCATGTGTCATTGTCTTAGATTTTGTCACAGTCAAAATTTGTAAAAGAGTTGTTTTAACAGCCGCAAGTCACTCATGGAATGACAACAAGTGAAGTCATAAACGCCTAATGAAAATATTCATAACAATCACACTCTGAGATTGACGATATTTGTAGTTGTTGAGCTAGTCAAATTCATCTTACAATTGGAAGGAAACCATACATGTAGCATCGAAATCATAAGCAGTTTTTATTTATATCACAGTTATTAAACACTCTGAATTTTATCGCTACCTCTTACCTGCGAATCTGCGCATGAAGGACGAGTACAATGCTTTAGCCGAGTAGCTAAGTAAGCCTCGGGGCACCTCGTGGGACCCCTTTAATCATCATCCAGAAAAATTAAACTGTCAGTACTTGTCGAGAAGAATTCTGTTTTCCAAATGCATCACAATTTTCAATCATTCCAGCATATAAATAAAGGACATAATCATTAATTAGATTCATGACGTGTCGCCGACACGATACACCATCAGAAGACAAAAAGACATAGCAGTTAAATTGTTCCTACCAAATGTCACATTTATTAATTACTGCTTTATTAAATATTATTATTTTCCGCATTTTACAAATATTAGCATTTAATGACGATTTAAATTTTTTTAAATTTTTATGAAAATATCGAGATGTTACAAAATCCTATCTCTCCTTTTGATGATGACATGACTAAAGCACCTTCTTATTTACATTTGCAGTAGCATCCTTTGTTACCTTATGATGATACACATATTCATGGATGCACATATGGTATTCCTTTGAGCCCCTTGAAGACTCATTGTTCTCTTTGCTCCTTACTTGATGGGGGAGTTCCTTCATCCATTATTTGGGTGAAAGGCCACATGGAATAATTATTTGACACCTCCCACACCTCCTTGAAGCAACATCCATTTCTCTCATTTGATGACTCTCACATTCATGGATGTATTTATGAGACTTCTTTGAGCCACTTGAAGTCTCCTTGTTTTCTTTGATCCTTATTTGGTTCAGATTTTGGTGGAGGTTCTTCATTCACTTCTTGGATGAAAGAACACATGGCTGATTATTTTGACGCATCTTACATTCTTTTGGAGCAGCATTATAGGACATGGGATCCTCAACTATGTCATTGGAGCAAATTTGATATGATACTTGATGCTTGTGTGTATGGGGCACATGATGATCTCTTTGCTTGGATGGACAAACACTTGGTGGATTCTTTGTTGCATAATATATTTGGTATATCATTGTATGATTGTATTATGTTTCATGATGACATACCTCTCTATGTATTTCCGATGTATGGGATGATACACATTAGATCATGGGATCCTGGAATCCTTCACATTGGTGTATTGTTATATATTGAATGAAACCTCTGGTTATGGGATCCTGGCATTCCTTGGAGTGATAGATTGCTATAGGTGACAGTGATGATGTTTGGAGGAGTCTAGCACTGACAGTGGGATCCTAGTATTGTTGGGTTCAGGTGTCTTAGACAATCTCCATTTCTTAGGTTCATTTGGGACCCTGGGATCATTTTGGGACTCAGTTGTTTCAGTTGGGTTGTTGGAAGGACAATTGGGGAGATGGAGCTATCTCTAGAGGCGATGATTATGATCAAATTTGCATAGTAGTAGCAATGTGGTTTCCTTTTGGAGATTAGTTGGGGATATTAGAGTTACAGTGAAGGGCGTGTATTTAGCAGTAGACCCGGAGTTGAGAGACAATTTTGGCTTTCATATGATGATATTCTTAGTAGACCAGTTGTTGGGGAGTTGATTGAGTGATTTTAGTAAAGAGTCACTCTTCTTATTGAAATTGGTCAGGAGTTTTCCTGTTTTAGTACCTTGTAGGACCATACATTGACCAGAGTGTACTTCACCTCCTTTTGATTGGGATGGAACCATGACATCATTTTCAACCTTAGTACAGTTTAGATTGTGGGATGTAGAGTTGATGACTTGGTCCACTTGAAATTGCAGCCTTATGAAAAATCATCACTAAGGAAGGAGGCAAAAAATCATTGAGCATAAGTTGGGGAAGAAGAAGAAGTATTACCAATCCCAGGTTTAAATTGCTTGAGGACAAGCAATCTTGGGTGGGGAGGACTGTAATGCCCCCAAATGTTTTACCATGGACCACTCCATTACTAGGGAATTCAATGGTCTAAAGTCACTTGTACAAATTAAAGAAGAATAGTAAAGTAGTGAATTGGGGTCATGAGGCACTATGGCAAACCAAGGTCCAAGGGAAACATTTATGGAGCAAGGAATCATTCTCTCTTAAAAATCAATTTTATTAATATTTTGAAATAATTTGGACAAGGAGGGCCCATCAGTGGTGGAATGAGTCTAAATGTGTGGTGTAACTCCCATCCAAGGTGGAAGGAATCCTATCATGGAGGAATCTCATGGGTTGTAACTCCCAGGGCTAAAAATAACAAATCTATGACAACCTATGACATTTATGACAACTTATGACACGACTTAGGTCCTGTGACAGCTTATGACAACTTATGACAATCTATGACATGTTGCAGGTCCTAAATTTAGCCAAGGAGGGTGCTAGAGGAAAAGGGTGGGCTGACATGCTAATTTAACATCCTCAAAATCAAGCTAAGCCTCTCAAATTCGAATTTCCAAGGTATATGGAGTTATTATTTGGAAAAATAACATTATCTAGGAATTTAATGAGTCCCAATGTGTCATTCTCTCATAAAAATAACATTTATTAATATTTTATTGAATATTTGTGAGAGAATTCTAGAATGAGGGGGAAATGCTCCATGAAGATTTATAAAAGGGATGAAGACACAAGTGAAAGAGATTTTGTTCATTTGTATTTTGGCATTGGAGATCCATTGAGCTTCTCAAGCTTGGGAAATGTGCCCCTTTCATTTTTGAACTAGCTTCGGTGGTGAAAGATTCCACCCTAGCTAGTAGAGAGGAGGAGATCATCCAGATCTCTTCATTGTGCTTCATTGCAATTGATTATTGAGGATATAAATCACTTCCATATTTCTCTATAGAGGTTTATTTCAGTTTATATGTTCATATATAGTAGTGGTTTCGAATTCCTATAATTTGGAGTTTCTTTCTATTGATTTAGAGCTTGGATTGGTGTTGGTGGGACGAAATGGTGGTTTTGATTTGAATACTTATGATAATTTATGAGATGTGAGGCCTATTCTATTGCATTATGAGCATAATTTACAGTGGTAAACACTTTTTTTCACTCAAAAAGGTTTCTGTATGCCTAAGATATCATCATTTTACTAAATCTACTATATTCGACATCTCTTCTTGTGGAGGGGCGCACCACTACTTTTCTATCTTTGTATTTCTTGGATTTTGAGCTTCTGTAAGAGACATATATTGTTGTAATCAGTATATTTACTATTTCCATACATTAATAATAAATATTTATAGATCCTTTCATTATATGGTGTTCCATGTTCAAGTTTATGGGTGATTTATGTGCAAATCCACTAGTATGGTTAAGCAATCTTAAGACAATGTGTATAAAACTTTTATAACAGCTCCCTGAAGTCTGTTAGTAAGTTATTTGTGTTTATTTGGGAGTTTCATGGTCTAAATGGATATTTTTGGGAAGACTCGGGTTGATTAGGAAGTGTTTGGGTCAAGTTGAAAAACTAGTATTCCAATGTGGGGGAAATCGAGCTAGTTTCTCACTAGTCTTGAGAGGGTGCCTTTCATACTTCTTTGGATGTTCTATGGAGTCTGTCAATGGGTCAGATAGTTTTATTTAATTCTATTTGAGTCCATTAAATCTATATTGGGATAATTTGAGTTGCTATGTTATTTTTTGGGAAGAGTTGGAAACCCTGTGTTCAGTGTGGCTAAAATTGAACTAGTGTTCCTAGTTTCTTTACCAGCTTCCAATTTTATATCAAATCTGATTTGGGACACATATCAGTGGAATCTAAACACATTAGTGAGCATCACACCTTTAACATACATCATAGATGCACATACACTCCACTTTTGTTGAACGAGAGCATCTCATAATCCTTCACAAGCAATTGTTTGGGGAAAATTTGAAAATCAACATAATTAAGTTGGAACCTTGGAGATAATATTCCTAATTTCTGATTGGGCACATTACAGGGAGAATTTCCTAAGAGTGAACAATGCTAGATCTGTGGGTTAATGGAGTTGGATTTGGCCCAAACTCGGTCTCTAGGGATTTTCTACGATTTTGGACTTGGGTGTTAGTCCTTATGCCCAAATGATCTTTGGATCCATCATATCTAAAAATATAGGGTTTTAAAATTTAGGAAATTGAATGAAAATTGGAGTAGAAGCATGAAAATCCAACATACCTTATAGATATTACCTCAAATTGCTTACGGTCTCCAAGTACGTTGATGATCCTAACAATTGGTAACAATTCCAAGAAAGATCCAAATGATTCCAAGCTAAAACATGTGGGTTCAAGGAGGAAGTGTGGCCTCTCTACCTGCAAGGTCAAACAACACATGTTATATTTTCTCACAGATAAAAAGAAACCATGCAATACATCTAAAATACAATAAATCAATGGAAAAATCACAATTGTTTACTCCCTGAAAGATGAAGAGATTTGCTCAAGCGAATTGATCGAGAAACCCTCACAATTAGTCCCCTAAGCAAATCGCACCCCTACGGAAAATCAATTTGGCCTCCACTAAAACAATGATGAAATCATACAAAATCCACTAATATGTCCAAAAGAGAGGCATTCCAATCATGTACAAAAACATTAATCAAAACATTCAAGATAGATCAGTAAAAAATGGTGTTTTTATTCCAATATTACAGAGCCAAAAGTCCATTGACAAATGGTGAGAGATCATATAAATAGGATTTCACAATCCAAAAACCTAAAACCAAAAATTATGAAGGTCTAGGATTAAAGTATGATACAACAAGATGAAATATACATGAGATCACACTAAAATATACATGAGATCACTCTAAAAGAGGGGGACACACTCCCTCAATGACGCCTTAGGGGGGACATATGACATGACATGACACTAGGACATCAATATAACATCATGTTGGTGGTATAGGAGGTATATACCATCTTCACTAGACAACCCCATCTACAATAAAGATAAGATACAACATAAAGTGACTAAAGTCACTAGGATGTGTGCCCCCAATAACACAAGATGACACCCCCAAATGATGACTAAGAGGACGTGCGGACCCCACTGATGGTGAAGACCAAGATGGCTGATGTAAGAATCACCAACAATAAGTCTAGGACCAATCTCATGTCATTTATTTGCCTCAATGAACCAAATCAATTTCCTTGCTAGCCATTCTTCCATTATTTTACTGTTGGAACATCACTTGATCGAAAAGATAAAAATGCATGTAACTCAGTTCCAAGTGCTTTGGGAACAAATCTAACTGCACCAATAAGTTAATGGACATGGGAATATGGTAATGAGAAGTGGTTGCATCCCATATCTCCTCTGTAGCTCCCTAGGATAAAATAAATGATCTTAGTGAATCCCGTACAAGCCATTTTTATATGGCAAATTGCTGCTAGATGATGAACTGACCATAGTCCACTGTATGTTCCCGGAACTGAAAATTGAGTGTTCCAATGGACTCAAAGTGTCCAAATAAACTAGGAATTAGTACTCATACACCATGTGCCTATCAAGAGATGCATCTGTAAGTCCATCCATGCCCGGATAAATAAAATAATGGCCTGTAAATGCTCATAATAATAAAAATACCACAAACCATCATATGAAACCATTGTATGAAGCATGGAACCATCTAATGGGCACCAAAGGACCATGAATAATCAATATTGAATACTATCGGCCAAACTCTTCCTGGATCCCGTTGTTGAGTTGGTCAAACTTGGTTGACCAGGTCAAGAATGATCAAAATAATGACTCAGGCTAGAAATCACTGATGCTGCAAGTACAAATGGATAAAATATGCTCCCTTATTTATATTGGCAACGATACTAAAGCATAAAGTGGCATTTAACTAGCGATCATGAATATAAAACATAAATAATAAGTATAAATCAAAGCAACCAATCACTATAAGCAAGAACCTCAAGTGTATACTCATCTATAGACTTGGAATTTTTTCTATAAATGGGTGAAGGTGGAAGAAACAAGGCTGGGCTAAGGGGTTTGACTTGAAAATCGCAACACTGTGACATCTTGGATGAGGGATAAAGGGAACCCACCTATACATATGCTGGATAGAGAAACACTAAGGGGATGACCTTGTCTCACAAATGGGTAGAGCGATGAGACTACTTCTAGTAGACTCTAGATAAGAAACCTTAATTGCATTTAACTCATTTTCAACTTTGCACACTTTAATATTTAACATTAAATTTTACTTTAGATCAACTTTCATTAATCATCCTCTAAGAGCAGGTGCCTTGAATAGCCTTGTGGGCCTCAGATAATGACTCGGTATGACCTCCATTTCCCGCCACCATACATAGGTGCGATGGAGTGATCACCTTGTTTCCCTTTAGAGGAAAATAGCCTTACATCATACAGAGGGTGAGTGCTCATCCCTTGGCTATTGACTAGTTATAGTAGACATTTAATTTATTTTCAATAGTGCTTAGCAACATTGTTTTTGTTGACTTAGCATCCATTTGGATAAACCATTTAAGTTATGATGATTTAGTGTCTAAATACACTTTTGTTGGGCATACTTGATTTCAAGGACTAAAGGAGAACAATCCCTGTGACTATAATCCCAACATAGAGGCATAATTTGGGAGAAGTCCTCAATATCACTAGTTAAGGTGTAAGTCAGTATACAATCAAGAATGGATGATAAAAGATGGATGGGGAAAGCGCCAAATGGTGCCATGACTATCAAAGACCTTGTGGGGGGGGAATGACCAAGTCCATACAATGAGAAGGGCATGACCAACGAGTATATACAAGAACCTCTTATTGAGATTAAATGAATCACCTCTACTTTAAACCAACAAACAAGAGAAACATATAATATCACCAATGCATAACCACCATACACCCAGTAAAGCTACCAAGATAAATAAACGAACATAAAAAGAAATCCAAGTGCACAAACCATATAACTGTTGGGTCATATACTTGAAACACCTGAATGGAACTGGAACACTACTGTCGAATACATCATGGGAATTGTCATCATATCTGCTTTGAATGGATAAGAATGGCTAACTCAGTCATTAACCTGGGGTCATGAGGCTTAGTCCTGACATGAGACTAAAAATATATATGCTTTGGGTCCACTGAATATAAGAGTGATCATCAATAAAATGCTCATCAACTGTTGATATCATGCATAGCATAGAAAAGGGTTGGCTCAAAAATATGCTCAAAATCGGTCTGCAAACATGGTAGCCCCTACTACTATGGATGTGACAACAATACCATTTGATTTCTTTGTGAGAAATAAAACCTTTAGGCCTACATCCATTTTTTCTATTTCAGGAATAAAGTATGATATATGATGCATGTGTTCCCAAGGCCATTTAAAATTGGTTATTTCTTCGAGAATAACTTCATTAGAAGGAAAAATTGTATCCAATAAGTCATTATATGTAGGAGGGTTCATTTCCCAAATGGGTGAAGTAGACTGATCATATTCCAATTGAGGGTGAAGATTCCAATCATGAATTTTAGAGGCCATATGAATGGCTTGGTAAGAAATTTCAACTAGAGACAAAGGCATATTTGCTTCCACATATCCAATCTTATAGGGATTGAACACAACCCACATATCTTTTTCCACAAAGAGACATTCAGATTGGATTGGGTGTGAAGAAACTAATCCCTCAACCAAAAGTCGTGTTGATGGAAGGATTCTGGAATCTATGTCTACTTAAGTTATCATGCATATCAACGTATCATTAATAAAACATATTGGTGGAGGGAGAGTAAAAGTACCAACAAGAGATGTGTTGGAACCAAAGGCTATGCAGGTCATCATATCTTTGGATCTTCTAGAGACAATCGGTCGGAAGACCTAGTTGACTAGCAACGCAGACAACTGAGTGTTCGATTGATCAATCCACTGAATGGTCAACGAGAAAGTGGTTGTCTTGACTAAAATAGTTGACTAATCAACATGGTGTTATGGATTCTCTGGAAACAATTATAACCGACGACCATGATTTGTGTACTAGATCATCCTCACTTCAGGGGAGTTTGTTAGATTTGGAGACTATAGATGAATGACCCTATGGTTTGTATTAAATAACATTGCAATAGAAGTTGAATAATGCATTGTGATGTTTCGATCATAATGCGTTGTGATTAAGTGTTGTAAATGGTGTTTTTAGGCACCACTCCTCTTCATAGTGGATTACTTATCCCTTCTTCTATTTTCTTTTATGTCCAATAGTTCAAATGGGTTTCCCAACATGGTATGGGAGCAATTGGTTTTTGACCTAGAATGTTGTTTGTGAATCGTGTTGAATTGGATCTAGGGTTGATCGACTCTAGGATGAATATTTTTCCACGAGAAATTTAAACTCAGATCATATATGTTTGATATCAGAAGGATGGCTTCCAAGATAGAACATGTCATTATGAATGACCATAACTATGCAATTTGGGCACCACATACGGAAACATTGTTGAAGTGCAAAGGAATATGGCAATATACTAAGATCATGATTAATGACCAAGATAAGTTTTTCGTTGATGAAAAGAAGGATGAGGCTATTGGTTTCATCACGACATGTATTTCAAGGGACATTCGCTTTCATACAAGTGGGATCAACTACCCTCATGCCATTTGGAATAAGTTGAATTCGTTGTTCGACAAGGTTAATGAAAGTCAAGTGATGAAAATAGAGAAAGAGTTGATCTCTCTAGATTCCCATTCCTTTGAAAGGATTGAGGACTATTTGGCTTGTATCAAAGAGCTACAATTGAAATTTGGAGAATGTGGAATTTTTTTTCCAAATAAGGATGGCCATCTCATTGAGCTAGTCTTGATGAATCTGAGGACACCTTATGATGTATTTTGCTCCTTATTTAGTACCAATTGGATGCCATGCAAAGAAGATAGTAAGGAATTTTCTTTGATACATTCTGTGATTTATTGATCAAGTATCAACAAAATATGCTTGATGAAGGAAATCTTGGTAGTATACACCACGATCACTTGATCAAAGGCAAGGTTAAGCAAAATTATAAAGAACATGGTCAAACGGATAAATGACTAGAGTGTATCAACCAACATACTAAAGGAAAGACTCGCGAGTCGACATCAACCAAGAATAAAAACTTTCACTAATGTGGAAAGGTGGGACATGTGGAGAAAACATGCTAGAAGAAGACAAAGGATTTGAAAGAAAAGGTCAAGCATCTTGAAGAAGGCATGTCAAATGGTCCTTTGATCAATTGACCTGTAGCTAACTTCACCTTTTCTGTTATCACTTCCTAGGAATTGCATGCTCACACCACTCGTACCGAGCCGATAGTTGATTTTGGTTACACTCATCATATGGCTAATAATGCTTCTTTATTTCTTCCTTAAGTGGAGCTCCAAAAAAAAAAGTGTAGCTAATGATTATGCTATCATGGTCGTTGAAAGCAAAAATGTTGAATTTCGACATGGTCAAATCACCAATGCCTATCATGTGCCTAACTTGAGTGCAAAGTTGTTGTCAGTTGCTTAACTTACACATACTAGAAACACTGTTTATTTTTTGTTAGATCAATTTATCGTAAAGGATCTGAGGCATGGGGGGGCGACTGTTACTTCAGGCTAGTTACATCCGAAAGACAGATTCTACAAATTCTGTTAATCTCCTAGGAATGATTTTCGACCGACTCGATCGAATGAACTCATTTCTTAGATAGACGACATAAGTGAAATTTGGCATGAACGACTTGGACATCTGAACTTTCATTTTTTGAAGATTATGGTAACAAAAAATATGGTTACTGGTCTCCTTAAGATTGTTCCACTTGATGAAGTTTGTAGAGGATGTGTGTTTTAAAAGCATCATCAGACACCCTTTGATTCCAGGAAAGCATGGAGAGCACAGGACTGACTGGAACTTGTTCACAATGATATCTATTGCATGAAAAAACTCTCATTATCAAGTGGGAAGTTATGAACAATCTCTGGTGGATTTCAATGTTCAACAAGTTATGATGACTATTATCAAAATGTTGATCAAATAAATTCTATGAAATAAATAATTTCCTACAAAAGCCACATTGGCATTCTTTAACTTATGGATGATCCTTATGTAGATCCTTCTATCTAAACATATCATTCTCCAGGTGAAGCTTGAATATGCTTGAGATATTGTAATTCTCTTTTTCCACAAATCACCTTTTTTCTACGTAGAAAAAAAATAAATAAAAAAAATCATAACTTTATTACTCATAAGAGTGTAAAATTACATTTTGCAGATATATGCCTCACATATATTCCGAGAGTATAGACCAAAAAATAGAGTTGTTCTTTTATATGCTCTTACATTACATCAGATACAAATAAAAAAAGAGCTACTTGATATCATCACCCTGTATTGTTCTTAGCAAAAAATATTAAAAAAGAAAAAAATATCCAGATCTGATCCACTTTTAATGACAATGTTGTAGTTGTATAAGTTTCGACATAAGTCCCATAGATACATGAAAACAAAAATTGAGAGTTGTATGAAGAAGGATGCTAATTGATATTTTCATCCGAATCACGCTCTGTTTTTTTAAGGGATGATGATAATATTGAAAGGTATATTCTCCAATATATGTTCTTTTATTTTAAAATTTCCTTTATCCAGTTGTAGACCCTCTTTAGATAATGAGTTTGATATCCTATTCCTTTCCCTGTAAACATGCATGCATGTAAAATAATTAAAATTTGACTTGATATCATGAATTTTATCAAGTAAAGGAGATAGACATGTGTGTGTGTGCATCTTTGTGTTCCTTTTATCTAGTTTATGACCAGCATTGAATCCCCAAATACTTGTAGGTTTTGGCACCCCTTTTCCACACTAAAGAGGAGGAGTAATTTGAGAGAGAGAAATTCTGCAAAGTTATTTTTTCCTTCTCCAAAACCCAAAGAGATCTTAAAATAATGAGAGTCTGACAAATAGAGAATTGTTCCCTCCCTCCACATTGAGACTGTGTATTTTGAGAGGCACCATCAAAGAAATCCCAAGGCATGGTCTTATTTATTTCTTCCATTGTAATCCTTTGGACTAGTGCTTTCCCTTTTCCTTGAGGGAAGTGGGATAGTATGCTAACACTATTTTCTACTACCAATTCGGGGACAGTTAACTTCTCTTGAAAGGTTGTATTATTTTTGGCAATCCAAATTTCCACAAATCACCTTATTCAAACATTGAAACTAATCCAAGTCTCCAACCATAAACTACATAGGGTGGGGAGAAAAAAGTGTCTTATGATTAACACAAACTGTTTAAGTTGTCAGTCATTTCACACCACTCTATTGGATGGGTCAAGTGGATCAAAAGCTATACATCATATGGATAAGTGAAACCTATATTTGATGGGACATCATACTTTTAATTCATGTTGTTATCAATACCATTGTTGCCACCAGAAAGACCTTTTGTGATCAATTTTTACTTATAACTAAGCTAAAAACACTCTATGATAGTGAAACTCATTTATTTCTTCACAATAGTGGAAATCCAGTTTACATGTATAGCATGGGAGGACTTGTGGAGTATTGTGTTGTTCCAACCATGATGTTAGTTGTTCTCTCAGCTTCATTTCCATATATAAAGTCTGCAATTTTGATGCAAATAACAAAACTATGGATTCTCTATGTACAAGAAGCCATGTGAATTGGAAGGGGCACTACGTGCAAATATTACTGGTGCAGCTACAACTTTTAGTGCTCCTTTCAAGGCAGAAGTATGTGGGAAATATTTTTGACATAGGATCTGAAACGCAAAAATGCCAATAGACACTGAATTTTGGAATAATTTATATTTTTATTAAAAACTTGGATACATGTTATTTACAATGGGAATGCCCAATTATTTAGTGCCTTCGTCGATTTCTAAGATGACTTTTCATAAGTCACAACTATTCATTATTATTAGTTAAATAATTATATTAGGGATTATTATTATTATTATATACCATTATTGAAATATATATATATATATTTACATTTTTAATTATTTTTAATTTTTTATAATTATGTTATATATATAACATTTCCCTCTGTAATATCTGTATCCGGATATTCTCAATTAACTCTGAATAAACCCACAATTTTTTAAATAACCCACATTTTGATAGATATAAGAAGATAAATAATGATGATTTACAACAAGGATGTAGTCGCATATATAGGGGTTATATGGTGACTACTTACCAAAGGTTATGTCCCTTAGTTAAATATAATTAACATTATGCTTTATTTTATTATTTATATTATTATATATGTTATTTATATTATTTTAATATTTTATTTGTTACATTGCCTTCCCCTTAAGGGAAGCTTTGTCTCGAAAGCTTATTGAAGACAAGGCTTACGTCTAATTTGTTTGATTGTAATGTCATCTGTCATTTTTGTGTGTGTTAGTAACTGCGTCTCTTAATGAAACAAGACGACACGAGTTACAAATTCCCAAGAAAAAATGTTGCTTTGTTTGTGAAGTTTCCCATCCGAGATCTATCTTCATTGGAGATGTTTGTTGATCGTTTTGTTGGATGGAACTTCTCATTTTCCGCTTAGTTTGTTGATCTTGCATTTTTTCTTTTCTGAAATCATAACTTCTTTGTTTGTGTTCATTTTGACCATGTCGTTGGTCAAAATGACTTTTATAATTTGGGTGTCGCTAAGGAGTTCTTGTTGTTTGTTTTTTTACTAGATTGGCTTCTTTTTGAACTGTGACGATGACTGGATTTGTATTTGCTTCTTTGTCTTCAATTTGGATTTTTGAGTTCGAAGGCTAGGATGTCCTCTTCTGAATTTGCTCCAACTTGTTTTCCAACAAATCTTTATCATTTTAAGATTCCTCATCATTTCTTCTTGTGATTTCTCATCATCTTTAAGCTTTTGAATATGATCCATTAGATCTTGTTTATGCATCCTAAGGTGACTATTCTCTTTGATATTTTCTCCTAGTTTCTTCTGAAGATTTCGATTCTCCTCTTCTAGATTTTGATTGTCTTGTGCTTTATCCTTCGCCTTCTTGATTTGAAGAAGCAGTTTCTGATTATGATCTCTTAGACGAGAGATCTCTTCTTCTTTGTCCATGACGACTTTGTCAAATTCTTTCTGCATCTTTTGTATTGATTTTTTATCTTCTTGTGAGATCACCTTCGAGATGTCTTTGAAGACTTCATATGACACAACTCCTGATTTTGACTTCATTGTAATGTCTTGCAGTGTGACTTGCTTCTTCTTATCCGAGAACGTTAAAAAAAATTCTTCTTATTTAAGAGGAATACCCCTAATGTTTCCATCCAAGGTGAACCCAAAATGATGTCGACTTCATTTAGATATATATTCGTAACGTTGAATTGGGATGTGAACTTATACTCATCAATTGTTAGTTGTAAGTCTGTAATTTCATGTTGCTTCTCACTATAAGTATCTCTCTTTTCTACCACGCTTGATTCTGGGACTAATAATTGATTTGCCAAGTTGTTGCTAATGTGGTTTTCCTTGATGGTTGGAAAAATAGCAAAGCTAATACGTTTTCCTTAAATAGTTCCCTCAAGTTTTAGTAGGTCATTGGCAATTTTTGAGTAGGTCTTGAGGAATATTTCTTGTTTTTTGTCATAAGATTCTATTTTATTATACTTCTTATCCAAAAACATCTTTATCTTTGTATAGTATACTTTATTGTTCAATAATTATTTTTTCCTCGCAATATATTATTACTATTATTAAAAATTTAATAATAATAATTATTATATATATATATTTCAATATGGTTCTTCTTGTAAACCTCTTATTTTGATGTTCTTTTTATCTTATTTTCCCCTTCATAATTTTTTTAGATTAAATGTAGATTGGTTGGTTGGGAGGAGTGATTGTTACCTTCCCCACCCAAGTTCAAATCTTGCTTGCTCCTTAGTAGCCTTAAGACTTTTTACGCACTTCTAGATTTTATATTCTAACTTTATTATTGGCTTTCACAATTGCTTCCAATAAGCCACGTGAATAAACCTTGTATTGTTTTTAAGAAACCACGTGTGGTTTCTATATTTTCTTTTGTATTCACTTCTTCCCTTTTTTTTCTTTTTCTTTCCCTTTTTTTTTCTTTTTTAACTTTCTCTCTTCTTTCTTCTTTTTATTTATTTTTCCCTCTCTTTTTTTCTTTCTTTTCTTTCTTTTTGTCCTTTTTTTCTCTTGCAGATAATTTTTTTTTTCACTTCTAATTCTTTGTAATATTTTATTCTTACTTCTTTGTTTTTACTTATTTGGGCCAAGGGATTGATTTTTGGACAAGGGCCTAGATTTTAGGGAAACCCAAAAATGATGGCTACAAGCCTGGATCAACAATGCAACTCTGATACCAATGTAATATCCGTATCCAAATATTCTCAATTAACTCTGAATAAACCCACAATTTATGAAATAACCCACATTTTGATAGATATAAGATGATATATAATGGATAAGATAAATAATGATGATTTACAACGAGGATGAAGCCACGTATATAGGGCTTATATGGTGAGTATAAATTGTGGGTTTATTCAGAGTTAATTGAGAATATTTGGATACGGATATTACATTGGTATCAAAGCTGAGTTGTTACCAAAGGTTACATCCCTTAGTTAAATATAATTAACATTATGTTTTATTTTATTATTTATATTATTATATATATTATTCATATTATTTTAATATTTTATTGGTTACACCCTCTTCTTTTAAGATGCTTTGTCCTCAAAGCAAGGTAATGACGGATATTGTTGAAGGAACTTCTATGTCTCCCATGAAGCATCTTCTTCTTGACAATTCTTCCACTTGATAAGGTATTCTTTAATTATTCGAGAACGTAGTCTTCTTTGTCCAAAGTAGGAGGTGTCATTTGAGCAGATTGATGTTGACCCAATATTTTTTTTAGATTTGAAACATGAAAGACATTGTGAGTACGACTCTTGTCTGGTAATTTCAATTTATATTCTACTGGGATAATATGTCGGGTAGATTGATATGGTCCATAAAACTTAGGGGCTAATTTATTTTTTCCTTGTTGCTTAAGTGACAATTGTTTGTATGGTTCAAGTCTTACGAATACCCAATCTGCTACTTCAAACTCTCTTTATGTTATATGATGATCTGCTTGCTGCTCCATACGATTTTGTGCCATGGTTAAATTGTCATTGAGTACTTACATTACTCTATGATTTTCTTCAACTTGAATTTTTACTGTAGGTACTTTTGCATCACCCTGAACGGTTTCCTTCCATTTGGGAGGTTCATAACCATGCAATGCTTGAAAGGGTGTCATCTTGGCCGACCTGTGGTAGGTAGATTTATACCACCACTCTGCGAGATGTAACCATTTTAACCATTTGTTTTTCTTGTTAGTGACGAAACTACGGATATAGGCTTCCAAACATTTGTTGACATTTCCGTTTGTCCATCGGTTTGGGGATGGTAAACTGAACTCATGTTAAGAGTGGTACCAACTTGTTTGCGGAATTCCTTCCAAAAATTTCCTATGAATTTGGCATCTCTATCACTAACAATGATTTTGGGAAAACCATGTAACTTGTAAATATTTTTACAAAATACTTCAGCAATTTGTTTAGTCGATTTAGTCTTTTTCACACCAATAAAATTTGCATATTTCGTTGGTTGATCCACTACCACTAATATTTTATCTTTGCTTTCGGATAATGGTAATCCTTCGATGAAATCCATGGAGATTTCCTCCCACTTCTGGTTTGGAATGTGTAGAGGGTGGAGTAGCCCGGGCGTCATAACATTTTTGCTTTTGTTTCGTTGACATGTTTCACACTCTGCTACATACTTTTGAATGTCTTTGTCCATTCCCTTCCAAAAGAATGACTGCTTGGCATTGTAATAAGTTTTGAAAAAACCTACATGTCCTGCAACTGGTGAATCATGAGACTCCATTAAAACCTTAGTTGTCATGTCCCCTCATTGATGATTAGTGGAAGGAGTTCCTAGCCCAACCAATCCTTTGGGCTGAGTAGAAAATTGCACGCACTTGGTGTTAATTATGAAGTTAAGGCATTAATTATTTAGGAAGTTTAATTTCATTTTTATCCTAAGTTTGAAATGCATTTGGTAGAAGTAATTTTTATTAATTAGATATTTTTATTTTGGAATAAAGTGGATAATGCTCCACAAGTGTGTCTTAGAGGATAAGGTTGATTAAGAAGTAACTTGCAAGACAAGAAAGGATAAAGCATTCAAAGCATGGAAAGTAGGAAAAGGAGAAGAAAGCAGAATAAAGCAGGAAAGCTCAGGAAAAGCAAAACAAAAGCAGAAAAGCAGGACAAAAGCAGAAGAACAGGATAAAAAGCAGAAAACAAAAAACAAAAAAGCAGGACAAAGGAGGAAAAGCAGGAAAAATCATAAAAGAAAGAAAAAGCATGACAAAGCATAAAAGCAGGGTAAGGCCGAGAAGCAGGGAAAAAGCAGGACAAAGTAGAAAAACAGGGTAAGGTAGAAAAGCAAGAAAAAGCAGGATATAAAAGCAAAAGCAGGATAAATAAAAATCAAAATCAAAAGAATAAGAACAAGCAAAAACAGAAGCAGAAAGCAAAGCAAAGCAGAAAGCAAGGCAAAAGCTAAAGCATAAAGCAAAGCAAAGCAACCTTATCCACTCCATGAAGGCGTCTTAGCCTATCTTACTTGATAAACAAGTCACCTCAATCTATAAAATAATTATTACAACTCCATTTCACATCCTTTGATCATTTGTGATTTGAATTGAGTGCAATTTTTCTTCTTTGACCTGGGAGATGTGCCCCTAGTCCTAGCTGGGAGATGTGCCCCATGCTTATACTTAAAGGATGATGACATCCAGTCTTCATCACTGATTCTATTGCAGGTCCTGAATCCCGATAAATTGGTTGGTTTTCTCATTGTAAGTTTCAACTTTGTCATTCATTAGGAACAGTGTGAAGGGTCGAAATGGAGGTTTTGGTTTTGACTTTTCTGAGCATTTCTGGAAATTGAGACCTGTTCCATTGCTTCCATAAAATAGTTTCAAGTAGGAAACACTTTTTGTCTCATCAAAAAGGTGTCTGGATGAGCAAGTTATGGCCATTTTACTAGATCTGGGGGTTCGAGCTGTGTAGAACGTGCCCTGCTTCCTGTGAGAGGATGATGGCATTTAGTCATTAGAGGATGATGGCATTTAGTCATTAGAGGATAATGGAATTTAACAATTGTAAATGATTTTATTGCAAGTCTTGTATATTATTCAAGTCTGTTTTGAAGTTCATAAGAAGTGTCATGAAGCCTATGGTTCGAATCTTCAAGCTTCATATTGATTTCCAGTGCTAGTTTGTTGTATTGAGAGGAGTGGAGTTATTGTGTTATTTTGAGAATCCTCTTGGATTCCATATGATTTATTTACTTTCATTATGATCCTATGATATTATGCATACACTTAATATTGCATAATTCTGAAATATTTTGAGTTCTCACAACCCCTTCTAGATTTGCATAGAATTTGACTAGTTTTCAAAATACATGTGATAAATGAATGAGTCTCGATCCAAATGAAGTAATTCTTGTTCATGGATTTGTTTAAGATGTTATATGAATTATTACAAGTATCATATCATAATTTCATGAGCCTTAATTGACTGTTTGGAAGTCCTGAATTCTAACTAGTTGGGCAATCTTAGTAGGAAATTTTCACTGTATCTTTGTGAGAATTTATCAGAACCTTATATAACTTTATGGAACGAAAATTGACTGAATATTGACTGTAAATTGATTTTATTTATCCTCCCAAGGTCATAATACTTCACCAATAGCTTCCATTCAATGAACAGTGAAGTACTAGTCTGCATATGCTGAGGTGCCAAGGAGCATTGTAATATATTTCAGCCTTGATGATTTTGAACTATCAATGGTCTCAGTAATTTGTACAGAGGTATTATCAGATATCATATCCCTCCTTCCATCCAAATTATTTGATTTTTCCTACATCTAGTAAAACTAGCCCAGCGAGTCCATTGTTTTTTAACTAAGTCTTGTAGGAGATTGAGTTAGTGTATCATCCGCCCCGGTTGGTACATTACAGTGGTATAATAGCTCTTTCCTCTACTCATCTGGAAAGAAGATTCTCAATTCTATGAATTTGCAGCCATCTCCATGTTTAGTGAAGAAGATCCTTACCCTGATGATGATTTTTATGAGCAGTATGATGATGACTATGATAAGCAATATGAAGAGTATTGAAAACAGTATGAGGATGAAAATGTCCAAGAGGTACCTTCTACAAGTATCTCCCATCAGATCATATTTGGAAGGAGAAATTATGGTTATTATTATTGCCATATGTATGGAAAAGTTGCATGTTCCACAGTCAAAGATCAACCTACTTGTGAAAAGAGCAAAAAAATATATGAAGCTTCGTTGGATGCATGTGCTTCATACTTGATGAGAATTTTTTAATCTACTTTAAAAAGAGTCTGTAAATATCTTGATCCTAAGGCACCTAAAGAGCAAAAACAAAGTACAAATCAGCCATTTGAAGAAGATGAAGGTACAATCATTACTGAGGAGTATTGTAAGCATGAAGATGATTCTACTAAGGATCATCTTGTTCTTGATCACAAAGTCACTGCTGAATGGTGCCAAGAAGAGGCATCGATTATCGGTTGTACAGGTTCTAAAGAAGCATCTACTGATGGATGCTATGAAGAGGTACCTACTGATGGGTGCCTAATATTTTAGGAGACATCTACTGATGGATGTCCATTCCTTTATGTTGGTGACATAGAGATACCACTTGAGAAAGATACTGCAAGTACAAAACCCACTAAAGTTGAAGAAGATGAAATCCTTGTAGTCAAGGAAGAGATACAAGTATCAACCTCACTTTCACCACAAGAGATTCATGAGGTTGATCCACTAATTGATGAGGAGGAGGTTCGCTATCAACCTTCTCCTTTTGAAAGGACACTCAAGATGAGTGAAAGGAAGATCAATGAGGCCTTACACATTCTCCATGACACACATGTTTCAGTGTCACGGTCTCATTGGAGAGCTACTTCAATGGAAGATTAATTTTTCCTTGAATCCATGGAGAAGATACAGAAATCAATGACTACTATCCAAGGTAATTTTTCACATATGCTTTCTGACAGATATTATTTGTGTGAGCTTGTTCACATGTTGCAGGGAGCATTCTTGAAGGATGATGAACAAATTTGCAAGCTCATTGATAAGTTAATGGCCACCCAAGATTCCTTGAGAAGCACTCAAAGTGCCCTCCAATAATCCAAGATGAAGATAGAGCAACTTCACCAAAGGTTGCAAAGATCACTTGTTCCAGTCAGCCAGTCTCTTATGGTTGGTTGCACTTACAATTTCATGGAGGAACCTCATGAGATGGTGGTTCATGAGATGAAGTATGACATGCATGTGCTTGAGAAGTTTTGGAATGCATATGGTGATTTCCAAACACATACTCTCTACCAGAGTGAAACTAAGCTTCTTCATGGAGTGACTCATTCCTCCATTAAGGAGTCAGAAGAGATCCTATGTGATGGACCCGCCTTTGATGGAGTTGATGCATCCATTAGCTTGATGGATGAGGGTTGCAGTAAGGAGATTTTGGTCCATGATCCTACCCCTATGGATCCTTCACATGATGAAACTTTCACACTTCTTATCATATGGATGAGTTGGTTCATTCTCCTACATCCTACACATCCACATTTTGCAATATTCATCCTAATGAAGTATGGGTGAAATATTTATTTTTGATGGTTCCACATGAGGAGTATGAAACTCTTATCCCTCCTTTTGATGATAACATAACTATAGCACCTTCTTCTTTACATTTTCAGCAGCAACCTTTGTTACCTTATGATGCTACACATATTCATGGATGCACGTATAGTACTCCTTTGATCCCCTTGAAGACTCATTATTCTCTTTGTTCCTTACTTGATGGTAGAGTTCCTTCACCCATTGTTTGGGTGAAAGACCACATGGAAAAATTACTTAATACCTTCCACACCTCTTTGGGGAAGCATCCATTACTCTCATTTCATGACTCTCACATTCATGGATGTATTGATGAGACTTCTTTGGGGCCACTTGAAGTCTCCTTGTTCTCTTTGGTCCATATTTGGTTCAAATTTTGGTGGAGGTTCTTCATTCACTTCTTGGATGAAAGAACACATGGTTGATTATTTTGAAGCTTCTTAGATTCTTTTGGAGCAGCATTATAGAACATGGGATCCTCACCTATGTCATTGGAGCAGATTTGATTGGTCACTTGATTCTTGTGTGCACTTGGAAAATGGTGGTTTACTTGTTTGGATGGACAAGCACTTTAATGATCCTTTGGTGAGGCACCTTCTTGATGTACAATTGTATGATGTTTATATGTACTTTGATGATCTATATTTTGTACTAATTATGTTTGGGAGGATGCTCATTAGAGAGTGGGATCATGGTATGACCCACCTTGAGGTAAAATTTTATGTTACTTTGCTCATTGATGGAATGCACCAGTTATGGGATCCTGGCATTCCACACTTGGTTGAAATAATTTGGAGGAAATTGTACACCTCCTACTTTGATGTATTGTTTTGGAAGACCTTGTGCATGATAGGAATGCAAAAGCATTGGGACATGGGCATCCCACATTCTGATTTACATGTGTTCACACTATGTATTGTTGGGGTGAGCAAGTGTTGGGACCCTGGCATCCCATACTTTCTATATTGGTTCTTGGTGATATTGTGCACTAGGAGGGTGCACAAGCGGTGAGACCTAGGCATTATTGATCATTGGAAGCTCATTGGGGGCACATTTTGGTTGGTCGGATTGAGAAAGCAAGCCTCTTCTCTTCCCCATGGGTTCATCTTTGCAGTAGATGGTGATGGTTTCCTACATGGGAAAGATATTTTTGGACTGACTTATGTTTTTCTTGCAGTGTGTTATGATGACTTCCATGTGATTCTTATGCATTGCAAAGGAGAATATATATTGCACCTTGTATTCTTGAGGATCACTTGGGATCCTGGCATCAGTTTTGATTAGTCTCCACACTAAGTGCATGGTTGGAAGGTGATGGAAAAATTTGTTGGGAGATTTCATGAGTAGTTTATAATTAGAGTGGCAAAGTAGAAACATGATGGCTCATGATGCTTAGTTGGGTTGGATTTGATTATTGCTTGAGGACAAGAAATATTGGGAGGGGAGGACTGTCATGTCCGCTCATTGATGATTAGTGGAAGGAGTTCCTAGCCCAACCAATCCTTTGGGATAAGTAGAAAATTTCATGCACTTGGGGTTAATTCTAAAGTTAAGGAATTAGTTAGTTAGGAAGTTTAATTTTATTTTTATCCTAAGTTTGAAATTCACTTGGTAGAAGTAATTTTTATTAATTAGATATTTTTATTTTGGAATAAAGTGGATAATGCTCCACAAGTGTGCCTTAGAGGATAAGGTTGAATAAGAGGTAACTTGCAAGGCATTAAAGGATAAAGCATTCAAAGCAAGGAAAGTAGGAAAAGGAGAGAAGAAAGTAGAATAACGTAGGAAAGCTCAAGAAAAGAATAACAAAAGTAGAAAAGCGGAACAAAAGCATAAAATCAGGATAAAAGTAGGACAAAAGCATAAAGCAGGACAAAAGCATAAAAGCAGGACAAAGCAAAAAAGCAAGAAAAAGCAGGACAAAGCATAAAAGCAGGGTAAGGAAAAAAAGCATGGAAAAAGCAAGACAAAGAAGAAAATAAGGGTAAGGTAGAAAGGCAAGAAAAAACAGGATAGAAAAGCAAAATCAGGATAAAGCGAAAGCAAAAGAAAAGAAAAAGCAAAATCAAAAGCAAAAGCATAAATCAGAAAGCAAAGCAAAGCAGAAAGCAAGGCAAAAGCTAAAGCATAAAGCAAGGCAAAAGCTAAAGCATAAAGCAAAGCAACCTTATCCACTCCGTGAGGGAGACTTAGCCTATATTACTTGCTCAAAAAGTCACCTCGATCTATAAAAGAATTATTACAACTCCATTGCATATCTTTTGATCATTTGTGATTTGAATTAAGTGCAATTTTGCCTCTTTGACCTGGGAGATGTGCCCCTAGTCCTAGCTGGGAGATGTGTCCCATGATTATACTGAAAGGATGATGACATCCAGTCTTCATCACTGATTATATTGCAGGTCCTGCTTCCTGATACATTGGTTGGTGCTCTCATTGTAAGGTTAAACTCCTTCATTTAGTAGGGAAAATGTGGAGTGCAGAAATGGAGGTTCTAGTTTTGACCTTTCTGAGAATTTATGGAAATTGAGACCTATTCTATTGTTTCCATAGAATTGTTTCTAGTAGGAAACACTTTTTTCTCATCAAAAAATGTGTCTGGATGATCAAGTTATGGCCATTTTACTAGATCCAAGGGTTCGAGCTGCGAAGAACGCGCCTTGCTTCCTGTGAGAGGATGATGGCATTCAATCATTAGAGGATGATGGAATTCAAACATTGTCAATTATTTTATTGCAAGTCTTGTATCTACTTCAATTCTGTTTTGAAGTTCAAAAGAAGTGTCATGAAGCCTATGGTTCAAATCTTCAAGCTTCCTATTGATTTCCAGGCTAGTTTGTTGTATTGAGAGGAGTGGAGTTCTTGTCCTATTTTGAGAAGCATCTTGGATTACATATGATGTATGTACTGTCATTATGATCCTATGATATCATTCATACACTTAATAGTGCATAATTCTGAAATATTTTGAGTTCTCTACACCCCTTCTAGATTTGCATAGAATTTGACTAGTTTTCAAAATACATGTGATAAATGAATGAGTCTTGATACAAATGAAGTAATTCTTGTTCCTGGATTTGTTTAATATGTTATATGAATTATTACAAGTCTCAGATCAGAATTTCGTGAGTCTTAATTGATTGTTTGGAAGTCTTGAATTCTAACTAGTTGGGAAATCCTAGTTGTCAATTTTCACTGTATCTTTGTGAGAATTAATAAAAAATTTCTATAAATTTATGGAATGAGAAATGACTATATATTGAATTTAAATTTATTTTATTTATCCTTCCAATTTCATAATCATTCACCAATCGCTTCCAGTCAATGAATAGTGAAGTACTAGTCTATGTATGCTGAGGTGCTCAAGATCATTGTAGTAGATTTCAGCCTCGATGATTTCGAACCATCAATGGTCTCAGTACTTTGTGCATAGGTATTATCATCTATCATATCCTTCCTTCCATCCAAAGTATTTTATTTTTCCTACATCCAGTAAAACTAGCCCACCGAGTCCATTGTTTTTAACTAAGTACATTAAATTATATTTAAAACTTGATGTTGGGCTTAAGTAGATACTTCCTTTATACCAAAGGATGTCATTCCTCCATTCAAATTTTGGACTTTGAGTAGGATCATCAATTAAGGCACACGTGCTTGGTCCTTGGCATATTCACCTCGGATTTCATCCAACCAATCTGGAAATGCAACTGAAATCACATAAGCTTTGACTTCTTCATATTTTTGAGATAGGGAATCAACAACTACATTGGATTTTCCCCTTTTATGCAATATATTCATGTCGAATGTAGTGATTTTTTCTATCCATTTATGTTGTTTAGTTGACAATGTCTTTTGTTGTAAGAGATATTGAAGACTATTATGGTATATTCGTATTAGGATTTTGCTCCCTAGAAGGTATTTTCTCCATTTCGCTAGAGCATGTATAATGGAAAGCATTTTTTATCGTACGTGGACTTCACAATTTCTCTCTTATTGAGCTTTTGGCTTTCAAATGCTATTGGATGGCCTTCTTGCATCAGTGCGACTCCTATCCCAAATCCTGAAGCATCGCACTCGACTACAAAGGGTTTTGTGAAATCTGGTGTCGCTAATACTGGAGTTGATGACATAATTTTTTTCAATGCTTCAAAACATCTTTCGGCTTCATCATTCCATTGAAATGAAATTTTCCTTAAGAGAAAGTCAGAGGAGCAGTCTTATGGGCATAAGTTTTCACAAATATTTTGTAGTATCCAGTCAATCCTCTTAGCTTAGAGATGGTATTTGGTTTGGGCCACTCATTGATTTACTTGATCTTACTTGGGTCAACATTGACTCCTTCCTGTGATATTATGTGGCCCAGATAATCCACTTCTTCTTTTCCAAAGGTGCACTTAAACATTTTTGCATAGAATTGATGTTCATCCAAAATGGTGAGTACTTGATCTATGTGTTGGAGGTGCTCTCTCCAAGTTTTGTTGTATATGAGGATATCATAAAAAAAATAATAATACGAATTTCCTCAGATATGGCTGGAATAATTCATTCATTGCGGCTTGAAATGTGGTTGGGGTGTTAGTTAATCCGAAAGGAATTACCTTGAACTCACAATGGCCTTCATGAGTTCGGAAGGCAGTTTTCACTACATCCTCTAATTTAACCCTGATTTGATAAAACGTTGATCTCAAATCTAATTTTGAGAAATACTTAGCTCCATGAAGTCCGTCCAACATCTCATCGATGAAGGGGATAGTAAATTTATTCTTAATCTTTATCTTGTTCAACCCTCGATAATCTATGCACAACCTGAAGGATCCATTCTTCTTTCAAACTAACACCACTGGAGTTGCATGAGGGATTCTACTCTTTGAGATGACACCACATCTTAACAGATCTTGGTTTAACCTCCCAATATCTATTTTATGGTGATGTGGATATCTGTAAGGTTTGATATTGACAGGTTTTGGCTGTGGTTCTATCTCAATCATGTGTTCGATCTTTCAGTTAGGCAGTAATTCCATCGAGAGCTCTTGGAATACCTTATTGTATTTTTGAATTAGTTCTTGGATCTCTGGTGGTTTAGGATCTTCCATCTTGCATGTTAATAGCTCCATTTCTTGACATTGGATTATGTATGCGGGTGACCCTTTTTTTATCAGTCTTTCCATTTGATGTGATGAGACAATTTGTGTTTGGGGTGGTTGGAAACCATACAATTTGTACTTTTATCCAAGCCACTTGAACTTGATAAAATGCTCTTGATGGTTAGTGGAGTAAGTACCTAATTTTTCAACCATTGAATTCCCAACACCACGTCTACTCCTCCAAGAGGCACTGCAAAGAAGTTAGATTCTAGGTTATACTCTTGCATTTGTAAATTAACCTTGTGACATCTTCCCAGATTTTCAATCTTCTTATCATCTGCCACCATCACTTTCATGTTAGGTATGGGAAATAAAAATATGTTCAACCTCTTTGCGATATTAACATTGATAAAATTATGGGTGCTCCATGTATCTATGAGGACCATGACATTGTTATTTTTGACGTGACCCTTCAATTTTAGGGTTTGAGGTTCAAATATCCATGTAATGGCGGCGAGTGAAATTTTTGGAGCATTATCCTCTAACTCTAAGGGATAGTCTTGGTGATTTCCTTCATTGTCTTCACTTGAACCATCATTGTCAGAGTCAACTTCCTCTTCTGCTTCACATGCATACAACTTTTGGGAATGGCTCTTTTGGGAGCATCTATGTTTGGGTTCCCATTTTTCTCCACAATACTTGAATTTCCCCTCTTTCATTATTTGGGCCTCTAAACTAAGTTTGCCTCTGTCTCGCATATGCGGGGGCATATATTTTGAAGTTCCCACATTTGCTGATTGAGGAGGTTTCTTTCTTGAGTAGACTTTATCTAAACTAGTTTGAGAAGATCTCTTAAACCTGTTCTCTACGATCTTCTCTTTTTGTCTTGCCTTCTCCATAGTTGTGATTTTATGCATCTCTAATTCATCTTGTATATATTTTTGCATCTCATGTATATAAGTTTGAAGACATTGTTCATCTGTAAGTTCTGGGACTCGGATTTCCAATGCATTCCATTCATAGGTGTACTCATCTACACTGCCCTTTTATTGTAATTGGGCGATCTTAGCAAAAATATCATTCTCAGTTACACCTTGGAACATTTTAAGAAGATTGTTCTTAAATGTATTCCAGCTGAAGTCACAAACCTTTGTTGTAGTCTTCCACCACATGTACCAATTATATGCGTTACCATCCAGCTGCATGGCGACATATTTAATTTTTTCACTGTCGATATGTATTTTATGGATGTCAAAGTATTATTCTGCTTTATTAATCCATGCAATACATTGCTTCTCCTCTCCCTCGAACTTAGGTAATTCTAATTTTACCCTGACCTGGTATCCGTGTACTGGTGGAACTAGGCTAGTGTGAGGTGGGTTATTATTTACATTTACATTTTTTTATTTTTTTTGTATAATTATACTATATATATAACATGATCTGAGTTGATTGTTCATAGTCTACTGCAAAAAATCTACTGAAAGATACGACATTCTAACCAACAAAAGATGCGAAGGATGCTTTACATATATGAGATGTAGATACTATGATGAACAATATTTTGGAAGTCATGTGAAACAAAGGGCTTAGAGAAGTTGGAATCACCTATGTTTGCCGAGTGTTCAATAACTAAGCTTGCATAGCCTTTGGTCTGAATAATTATACCACGTTGATTACTAAAATTTGGTTCCCTTTATACTTATAAAAACATAGGGAGTATGAATTCAATCTCTTTGGTTTCTAAATTATCATCGGAATCACTCAGATTACCTATCCATTTAAAATTGCTTTAGAAAAAAAATACAATTGTTGAATAGAAACTCTAGTTTTGTGAGACCTATAATGTAATATTGAGATTAACCAATAGAGTTTCCATAGATTGTTGAACATGCCAGGAAAATGGTAGATCTATGAATTGTTTTTAGTCTGTTATGGTACTCCATTAGAATTGGTTGAATGAATGCTTAAGCTATCAAATAAATAGTGCCATTGTTTAGCAACTTTGCATACTCCATTGACCTACATATATGACCTAGCATAACGTAGTTTATGGAGTATGGTAGATAATTTACAATTCGATACCTTAAATTCCATATTAGTGAGGTGAATTTGAGGATGGATATTCTTTCTAATGCACTTCAAGGCTCCAAGGACAAGACCAATTTTTTTTTTTTACGATAGCTCAAATTATCAAATTTTCAAGGCGAGTGCATTTAATAGATTCAGTGGGAGTTCAATGATTTAGTAGTTTTATGATGTTGATGCTAATAGTGTGGTAGTTATAATCATTGATTTCTTCCCCCTCCCGGCAATTTTATTATTAGTTTGTTGTCTTTCTAGGATGAAATAATGAATTAATTTCATCACAGAGAAGATATGATGTATGCAATGGAGAGAAGGCTTATTGTGTCGATGTGTGAGGCTCATGAAGGTTCTTCTTGTGGCATCCATGGCTAAATTTCACTAAATGGATGTGCTTAAGAACACGTATAGGCATAATTGGCAATCCCTTTACATGGTAGTTCATAGGACTTTTGTTTTCCATAATTTTTAAGCCCCATCTTCTCTCCCATTTTTGTCTCCTAATCTCAACAATGCTTACAATATTATTGGTTTCTAATCATAGCAATCAATGCTCACATTAGTGACACATTTATTTTTCAATCTATTGTTAGTTTTTCAAAATATAGAATTGTTTGTAAATTTTTCATGCTGAGAAATCGAGAAATTGTTCTAGTTTGCATTAGCATTATGTGATTTAATAGGTGGGGTTTATAATCATTGATGTTGATGCTAGTAGCAAGGGGATTATAATGGCTAAAATGCTCTAAATGGTTGTGTTTATAGAACATGTATAGGAATAATTAACAATCCCTTTACACGATAATTCATAGGAATTTTGTTGGCCATAACTGTTAAGCCCCATATTCTTTCCATTATTGTCTCTTAATCACAACAATGCTTACAATATCATTGCCTTCTAATCACAGCAATGCTCACATTAGTGACATATTTAATTTTCAAGCTATTGTTAATATTTCAAATGTAGAATTCTTTGTAAATTGTTCATGCTCAGAAATTGAGAAAATGTTCATGTCTGCTTTAGCATGATGTGCGTTAATAGGTGACTTTTAGCTTTGCTTCATATTAATACTTGGGGGTTTGTATTTTTCTATGTTTAATATTTCTTCAGATTAATCCTTGGGGGTCCCTATTTTGCTCTATTTTGTTCATGATAAAGAACAATTTTACTCATTAATTGTGTTTTATTTCATGAATTGTTTGCAAATTCATATCAATCCAAAAGAACTACATAATAGAGCTCTTGTTTTATCTATGTCATCACTTAGAATATCATTTATATGTTGGGATCTATTTGAGAGGGTATGTCACAGTCCTCAAAACAAAGATGTAAACTAACCTTGTAAGCAAAATATATTGTGTTTTTGGGCTTCCATGGAAATTTATGACATTCGAACTATGTATAGTTTAGCTAGAGATGCAACAACCATTTATTGTTCCAATAGGTAGTTCTTTTGACTCTAACAGCTTCTTCTGTTTTTTGTTTTCCATTGATATATAATTGTAGATAAGCTTTCCTCTTGTTCAAGAATACCACAATGGTTGTTAGATTCACAAAGAAACTCCCAGCAATCAACAAAGTTGGAACAACAATATAATCGTTACTAAAGGATTTTGGATCCACCGTGTTAGAGTTATTTAGGTTGACCTTTTGGATATGCGATACACGGTCCATCATCGAGACAAGGAAGTATATAGCAATCAAGATTTAAGAAATAGGAAGAATGAAAAGAGGATAGATGATTACCCAATATATAAATAGTGAAAAGAACATAAACCCTAAAAAAATCTTTTAAAAATCATCATAAACCCTAGAAATCAGAGTAAGGGAACAAGTCGACTTGCACAAAATTGATTTAAAAATATAAAATTCAAATCGATGAGAAAGATTAAAGATAAATTAATAAGATAAGGAACAAACAAATTAAAATATAAGACATTAATAAAGGAATAATAAATTAATAAGTTAATTTAAAAATAATAAAAAGTGAGAATTAAATAAGAACAAAGGGGAGAAGAAAACAAAGGAATTAAGGGCCAGGGAGATGCAAGAGAAAAAAGCAAGAAACAAAAATATTTATAAGCATAATTAATACATAAGTTACTAAGATTTCACAACAAATTTTAATAAAAGATGTTAAAAACCAGAGCAGTAAATAAGGGGAAGAAAAGAAAGAAAGACAACAAACCAATTAAAGAAATATCGACGACTAAAGAAAAATAATTAAAGAAGAAAAAAAAATGAAGAGAAATAATAGGAAATAAAGGGAAGAGAAGAAACAAGGAGAACAAGAAAAGAAACAAATATAAAAAGAGAAGAGAAAGGGAGAAAGAAATAAGAACAAAGAAGGGGAGGGAGGGGATAAAATGAAACAAGGGAGCTAACTTAAAGGCAAGTTCTTACTTGATAAGGGATGAATAATTGGGAGCCATGATTTGCTAAGTTTCAAACCATAATATTTATTGAGACAATTATTATCCTTAATAATCTCCATAGCCTCCCTTACACGTCTTCTGGATAAGTGGTATTCTTGGACTAGGATACTAACATCCTCAATACAAATATGATGATTGGTTTTATTTGAATGATCTGCTAAGGATGAGGTCTTGACACGATTGTGCATAATGGCATACTTATGTTCTTTGATTTTGACCTAGAAATATCTACATGTTTCCCCAATGTAAGACAGGGTAAAGACATGCCACATGAGCAAGGAATGCGATATACACCTTTTCAAAGTTGAGGGTACACTAAGTCTTTGACATATTTGAAAAGGATTTTGAAGGTATTAGGGAGTTGAAATATAGTATTTATATGCTTTTTAAGAAGGATTATCGCAATCTTTTCAAAGGTTCCTTTCACATAAGGGAGTAAAAATTTATGATCGTTCGAGGAAACCTTTTGTTCACCAGGCCTAGGGTTCTTACCAACTCTATGAAATGGCTTTTCAACCTTCCATCTCTTATAATCTCTCTCTTCAAGTCTCCTAATAAGGTGATGTTTCTCTTGATCAAGGTGTTCAATGTCAAATATTCGTGGACCTCTAGAGGACAAGGTGTTGATGACATGAAGTTTTTGGGAAGGATGATGGTGAGATTCAACATGAAGGTAAATCTCAATATTAGTCTTTTTAAGGAAAAAATTATGGGCAAGGGAACCATCCTTTTTCTTATAGATGAGAACATCCAAGAAAGGGATGGAATTATTTTCCTCTAATTCCATGGTGAATTGGATATGCTTGGACTAGCTATTTAAGTGAGCAGTAAATTTGTTGATATTGTCCTTTACATAAGGCAATTTCACGGTGTCATCAACATATATGACCCATAAATCAGGTTTTAAGGGATAGGAATTGAGGTATTTCATTTCGCAATGTTCCATGTAAAGGTCGGAAACTATCAGGGATAGGAGTGAAACCATAGCAACACCACATGTTTGTTCATATAGCACACCTTGGAAACTAAAGAAAGTGGATCTAAGACAAATTTCAACAAGCATAACAATTTAAGGATCAGTAATTTCTTCTATTATTTTTATATCTTTGTCAATAGGGATCATGGTGAAAAGAGATACAACATCAAGACTAAGGAGGATGTCTTTTTCCTTCATGTTGAGATCCTTCATTTTATTAAAGAGGTAGATTCTTTGACAAAAGAGTTTGTGTTACCTACTAGGGATTTCAACTTATTTTCGAAGATTTGGCCAGAAGATAGGTTAGGGACCCAATAGTATTGACAATGGGTCTGAGGGGAATATTAGTCTTACGAATTTTGGGAAGGCAATAGATTCTGGGAATAAATGGACATCTGTATGAGCGGACTCAAATACACATCCCTAGTCTAAATGGTTCAGATCTAGAACAAATGAATACATAACACAAATACCTTTCCTAGATCAATTGAAATGCAAGACAAATGAAAGAGATGGCTTACCTCAAGTGTGCAGTTCCTCTCTCCTTGTTGTTTCAAGTCTTGATCTTCAGATCTTTAGCTACAAAACCAAACAAAACATGTGGAAACAAACAAGTAATAAAAGCACATGGATGTGAATTGACCTAGATCAACAGTCAAAGAAGTTAATCCTAAACATCATTAACACAACAAATCTTATGGAAAGAACTTGTATTAAATGTAATAGTAAGAAGTACAAAAGGAGATATGTTACGATCGATGCTTTGAATTCATAACCTCCTTCCAACAATCCTAGCCTCCAAGATCAAATGCTTAGCCTCCTAATGGATGAAGAGGATCACCTAGAGAAATTTCATCAGCATATAGGTACTCTATCCTTCCTCCCTTAACAATGGAGAGGGGGTTCATATATATATATATATATATATATATATATAAAGGGATAAGAGAGGTTGAGGATTTAGGGGAGAGGATTAATGTATCATCCCGCTAGACAAGGGGATCAAATGCCACCTTTCCAGGTAAGTAGGGATAAATCTCCATGCCATCCAATATTCGAGAAGTCGCCCGAAGCTTCTCTTTATCCATTTTAAGTTTTAACTAACTGCGACGCACCTTGCAAAAGGGAAACATGCGCCGAAGAGGGATCAACGCACCTTGTACAAGAGCACATTGCGTCACCGACCCACTCTGCTAAGGTGCAGAGCACGTCACCCTGAACCTAACGCACCTTGTTGGAAATCAGGGCGCATGGGAGTGACAACAAAAGGTTAAAAGGGAATGACAACAAATTCTCTTTCAATGTTTTAGCTCAGGGACTTTAGGGATCGAGGAATACAGAGGACACATAGCTCATGATGATGATATTTTGGTGTAACATAATTCCCCCCAAAGCATGAAGCTGACAAAATAAGGTAGGTGAAATGGTTTGTAATAGGGAAAAAATCAAAGTAAGGATTGTCGGTTGGGGTGACGAACAAAGATCTTCTGTCGTACAATCAAATCTGAGATTCATGTCTCAAACTGACTCATAACATGGCTGTCGACCAATACATTGCAGATCCATGATAGTAAAGACCGACTGAACACAATTATGGCTACTAGACACAATCGTAGATCCATGATGAGATGATAACACAGCTACGACCAATACAAAAGTGGATCCGTGTAATATGACTCAAAAAAATATCCATCGCAACCTGGGTGAGATACGTGAATTACCCCAGGGTCTTCAAGCCTAACCCGCAATGATACAAATATAATCATGTGATTACAATGTATTGAAGTCGAACATGGTAGAAACGACATGATTACTGGTCAACGATGTATACCGTTAACAAGTGCGATGGAAATCACCATTGATGCCATCGATCCCCGAGGTATCATAGTCCATACCATTGAATGTGAATCAATGATCTGAGGTCAAACACTCAGTGGAATTTTTCAATCAGAAGTCAATGATGTGAACTTACTATTGAAAGTGAGGCAACCTGCCATTCAGGCATTCAGGCCCAAGGTATTTGATTGGTTTCTAGGTTTAATCCTCAGATGATGTATTGAATTCGATAAGGATAAACCGGTCGAAGGAGGAACATGATGTTTCCCCCATCATCGAAATGAAACACGATCGAAAATGTTTCGAGTAGATCAGATTGTAGAGTGACACTTGAGACTGACTTGGGAATGATCGACATAATAGAAGGTAGAATGACTGCAAATATTGACTCGATGAACATACCTCTCTTGAACATGGGAATGGCGTGACTTAGAAACATTGACATGACAAAAATGACACCGAACCCTAATGAAACTGACGATGGAATCATTCTTTGAATGCCTTTAAGGAGTGAAAATACTCATGGAATTAGTGGGACTCGAAGACAAGCAGATTATCCAAGTGTTTGAATGAATATGCAAATGAGTGCCATGTTCAAGAGTGACCAAAGTACTGCCTTAATTATGATGAAACACAAACTCTTTCCTTATCCCCGTCATGATTGATGAGTACCTCTTTTGTTTTTTAACGAGCTTGAGGAGGGTAACATATTCTCAGTAGAGCTCATCCTTCGGACAAGTCCGATCTCATATGTTTTACAAACCTGAGATAGGAGGGGTTCATCCCAAGAAAGGGCCCTTCAATGTTAGATTTTAACGAGTCCAGAGAAGGAAAACTTGGCGTCATTTCATGTTTAGAGACTCTGAAAAGAACTAAAGAAGACTCCAAATGGTTCTTCTTCATAAAAGTTAGTCTCCTCATCCGAAAAAGGATAAAACAACATGAGAGAGAACTCTTCCTGCCATGATTAACCAGAGTGCTCCTTTTTCGTAAATTGTCCTCCTAGTCTGGAACAGGGGTAAATTATTACCAGAAAGATGACCTTTCAAATACTTTGACAAGCGTGAAAGAATCAAGTTCGCTTGGCAATCTTTTCATATTTAGGGAGTCTGAAAAGAAATTAAAGAGGAAGTACGAGGGGTTCCTTTTTCATGGGATTTTTACGAGCCCGAAAAAGTGATAAAATATAACTCGGTGACTTATTCTCATAGTTTTACGAGCACAAGAAAGGACAAAAGTAAGCTCGACACCATTAATATTTGATTTTAACGAGCGATATGATAGCATAAAAAACACTCGACGACTTATTCACACTTGACGAAAAAGTATGAAACGTTAATGATGGTCGCCAATAAAGTTAGAACATCGCTTTACTTCATCTACGAACTCCAAAAACTAAGCCAGAATTGACAATAAGGTGTTAAGACGTAAAAATATTACCAACTATAGTAAAAAAACCCATAAAAAGAATATTTAAAAGGGAATATTCCATTTTCTTTTATATAAAAGTCAAATAGCAAGAAATATTTACCAATTGTTTTTTACCAAGTTGGAATAGTAAAAACACCACTTTGGAGCCCGATTTTCAAACGTCGATTGCAGAAGCCACGGTCAGTTGTTTCTCGCCTCGTCACCAACAGATAGGCCTTAACCTTGCTTGTTACCTTTCTAGTGGATTGATTTTATGTTTAATGGTCAATTTTGTAGGTTGTTTGGCTTGTTAAGGAGGGGATTGTGCATGCCCTGGGCGACACGCTTTCCCCTTGCGAGAAGTGCGTCGAGGGTTCTCTAATGTGCTTCTCGCATGGATAAAGTGCGTCGCTGAGGCACTGTCCACAAAAGCGGGGTGCATCGGCGCAGATCCACAAATAAAAATAAAAAATGGCGTCAAAGAGGCCCAAACCAAATCTATAGAAAGGTTCTAATATTCATCTATTTTATGTTTATACAGGTCTTGGCTTGCACCATGGTCCAATGGAAAGAACAGGAGCACGAAATGGAATATGCACAAGCGACAAATGATCCACATTCAATGACCGCATTGCAAATATGAGGATTGTTGAAATTCTTTCATGTACAGGTCATGAGGGCCCAAGTACAACTACTGGATTATCTGATCGGATTATGGGATCCGGATCAGCAACATTTTTGTGTTGGTTCCCACATTCTTACTTTTGATGTGGAGGATATCTACTTTATGACAAGGTTGTCCAGGCGGGGGGCCCTAGTTTCACTATCCAGTCCATGGGGTAGTGACCAGTCGACGGAGATCTTGGTGGCTCAGTCTTGCACACCGGGGACGCAGATGCTTGCTGGGAAAATTCCCATCAAGAACGTTCGAGATCGACCCATGCATATTGTTCTCTTTACTATAGAGCGGGTGGCGGGCATATGAGCTACTCATCAGGCCACCAAGGCCCATATGATTTATGCCATCAGGTGTATGGAACCTACTATATTCAATTGGTGTGAGGGACTGGTGTGAGGGACTTCTCACCAATCTCAAGGCTCACCAAATGTCATAGGGGTGAGTTGAAGCAGTTCAGATACAAATCCATCATGGTCTTGTTCTTCCTGGAGCGAGTCCCATTGCTGATACCACATGTAGAGTTATATGGTCTTGATCCACTAGATCCCTATATTGTTAAGTGGTTGGATCATGGCCCACCATGGAGGTGGAGGTCCCATTATCAGTTTTGGTCCTACCTTCTTCAGGTGGCTTCGCAGGAAGCTCCTCATGTTCGAGGATTATGCGTATGCGGGTACTGATTTCAGAGGAGACCCAGATTTGGCTCTTCCCGAGGGTGAGTAGTGCGGAGACCTAGGTACGAACGAAACTCTTGTTGTGTTTATGCATGTTATAATTTTATAATGTTTTTGGGTAGTACTGATCGTTCACACATGTTTGATGCAGATGTTGGCTCGTCTCTCCCGATAGGTGCTTCTTTGATGGAGAGAAGAGGGGTGGTACGAGATACATAGGTTGCTCATCAGGATGCAACAGAGGAGCTGAGTGGGTTGGAGGAGAACCTCCAGAGATTGGCATTGGATATTACCGATATATCTATAGATGACTTACCTCGCCGCTACCACCGCCAGACAACTAGAGTCTCGAGACACTTTGGTCCGCTGCTCCGTCTAGTAGATAGGGCCATTATCTGCTATCACGAGCGTCCACGAGGATAGCTCATTGTGTGATATATGTACTGAAATCCATAGGCTTCATATTTTTGTAGCTAGGACTTGCTGAAAGCTTATGTGCTTCATATTTTGTATTAGTACCACATTTTTGTACATGATGATATATATATACAAAACACTATTTTGCGGTTTTATACATTAAGTGTTTTATGATGATTGGGGATGTTATGGATGTTAGATTACACACTATGAGTAGTTTACATGTTGTGTCATTTTATGCTTCTTTGATGAAAATGATTATGAATGTGCAATATACCAATCTAATATAAAATTAGCTAGGGAATCAGCAACAGTGTTTATGTTTCTCAGAACGTGTAGGTATTGAATTGACTCAAAATACCTCTCCAAGAGACATACTCGTCAGAATAGACGAAGTAATATGGGGTCGCAGATAGCATACACTCGGTTGAGATGGGAGACCACTAGTTGTGAATCGAGATAGATAACAAGATGGTCCACACCCAAGGAACAAGCATCGTTCAATAATCCAATTACCGCATGATACTCAACGACATTGTTGGTCGCAGACCCTAAGCAATTTCCTCATGAACTAATCAGTTCACCAATAGGGGAATAGACTACCCAAGCTTTCGAAGCGAGGCTACCGGTGTGTCGGCTAGCGTCCTCTATGAATCCAAAACACGTTGCTATCTACACATCCAAGAAGAACATGGTATAACCGTAATGATAAGATCCTAAAAACTAAAAATAAAGTGTCACACCAAACAAAACACACGTCATGTACAATATATAAAAAGTACTAATGCGTAAATGATTTAGGAATAGTACCGCTTTAGGTAGATTCCACTGCGAGGCTTCCCCAAACATATCTAGTCATAATCCTCAAGTTCATATGCTCTTTTTTCCAAAGCACGTTTAACCACATATGGTATGTGCCACATAGACTCAAGTTTTCCTGCCCCCAGCTTATCATGTTTTTGGTCATAAGTAAGGAAAAAATCTCCCTCGTTGAAGATACGAGGTTTCACTGATTTGTCGTACTGGGCCTTGATGCGTTTCTTGTGCGCTTCATTAGCCAAAGATGCATCATAACGAGTTTCATCGAGTTTTTCCAAGTATAGAAATATTTCTTCCTCGGCAGTGGTGTTTGGTAAAAGTTTGACAGCGAGTTTCAGTGATGGAATCTCACACTCGATAGGTAATACTGCCTCTAGTCCGTAGACCAATTGAAAGGGTGTAGAACCAGTGGCAGTTTTGACGGAGGTCCTATATGCCCATAGGGATGAAAAAGGCATGGTATGCCAATTGTACTTATGTGTTCCCACCATATGTTGAATCATGGTTTTAAAGACCTTGTTAATGGCCTCTACTTGTCCATTTGAATTAGGGTAGTTGGGAGTTGAGTTCTCATTTCAAAAACACATTCGGGTGCTTAGTTCATCCACCATCTTGTTTTGTAAATGTGATCCATGGTCAGTGATGATGGCTTGAGGGACTCCGAATCGTGTAATGATATGATTGAACATAAAGAGTGTGGCAATTTCGCCGTCTTATTTGTATGTAGGAATAGCCTCGACTCACTTGGTGAAGTAGTCGACTGCGACAATAACATAACCATGCCCCCCGACCGAGGTAGGCTTATAGTGCATGAATTCGATGCCCCATTTGGAAAAGGGACCAACGACGATAACTGGATGTAATAGGGCGGGATGTGAGAACTTTTTATAGTGAAAAAGCTGGCAAGGAGGACACTTCTTGACGGATTCAATACAATATTTAAATATGGAAGGCCAATAGTATCCACCGCGTATGATTTTATGGGATGTAGCCATCCCATAAATATGACCGCCACATGCCCCTGAGTGACAATCATTCAATACATGCTTGATGTCCGCATGAGTTAAGTAGCGCCGGAGGATAGAATCAACACCACGACAATATAATGTGTCACCAATGATGAGGTAATACTTTGTGTGGTGACGGACACGACGACGTTCATCGTGAGATAGTTGAGGATCGAAGCGTTAGTTTTGGAGATACAATGTGATGTCTCCATACCACGGGTCAAAAGTGCTGATAAGAAACAAAGACTTGTTGGGGAGAGAGTCCATGGGATCAATTTCCTAATCAGTAAGAAGAAGGTTGTAGATATGTTTCACAAAAATCAAAGACTTATTTGATTTGGCCTTCTCAAACTGGAGGCCGAATTCCTGAAGAATCAAAATCTAGCACGAATATTTGACCCCTAGTGCTTGACGCGTAAGAACGTGGTAGATGGGGTTAGAGTCGGCGATGATGGTGGTAGTGCAGAGGAGGATGTAATGACTGAACTTTTGTACAACAATGACTGCTACGAGAGCTAGCTTCTTGACATGCGAATATCGGGTTTCATATTCAATGAGACCCTTACTAAGGTAGTATATGACATGCTCCTGGGCGTGACTATCTTCCTGTACCAAAACCATAGCGATAGTGGAAGTGGTAGTAGCAAGATAAAGGATATAATCCTTAGTGTAATTGGACGATTGTGGAACGGGTGCATGAGTGATAGCATGTTTGAGGTTGTCGCAGGATTGTTGAGCATAATAATCCCAAATATTTAGTCCTTCTTCTTTTCTTACTGGAAAATCTTTAGCAATATGTCCCATTTTATCACAATAATAACATTGATAAGAAGAGAATTCTTTATGCTTGTAGTTTCCTTTCTTGTACTTATGAAACTTTCTAGGAGGATGAAACTCCTTAAGGGTTTCCATTTGGTAGTGAGATTTCCCTTTTCCTCTTTTAGTATGGGTAGCTAGAGCTTGATCATCATATCTGAGTAGTGCTTCTTGATTTTCCACTCTAGCTTCCTCTTGAACACATTCTTCCCATACAACTTCAAATTGTAGACCGTCCTTTCTTGCACACATTGTCTGGATAAAAGAATACCAAGGTCTAGTAATACCATTGAGAGCGGTCATCACTAATTCATCTTCATCAAGGTTTTCTCCAATTGCTTCTAGTTTTTCTTTGAATTGAGAAACCCTTGTAAAGTATTCTTGGATAGATTCACCCTGATTCATCTTTGTACTTTTGAGTTGGGTTCTCAAATTCATCTTTAGATTAATGTTCTTTCCTTAATACATCCTTGATAGGGCATAAAAAATTTCCTTAGGTGTTTTCTTGGAGGACACTTGAGGAATCAAGTGATCCTTGATGGAATCTGCTATGATACTCTTGGCTCTAATCATGTCCTTCTTGTGTTTTTCCTTTGCTTCAAATTCTATGGGTTTTGTCATAACTTCCTTCACAAACTTTGCAAGATCATTCTCTTCTAGAATGAGTCCAATTCTGTATTTCCAAGCACGGAAATTTTCTATGCCTTCCAACTTGTCATCAAGCTTAGTGCTTGGGGCTATCTTGTCCTGGAGAGCAGAAAAAGAAAAAAAATTAAAATTTCTCAAAATTGAAAACCGAACTCACCAAAAGATGCGCTTGATTGAGGTGAGAGAGATTTACCTAGTGAGAGATGCTCGTTTCAGTCTAGCTCTGATACCATGTTAAGATTATATGCTGCAATAACTTAGATTCCTACTTCATTAGCATTTAATACATTTTCAAAATAATAGCAGCATAAATAGGATCTCTGAAAGACACACAATCACAAGGTACACAACAATTTATCCTGGGAAACCCTCAAGGGGAAGAAAACCCAGCAAGAACTTCCTCAATACAGATTACCAAAGTACAATGCCCAAAAATTAGTCTCACAAAGAAGAGAGACAAAACCCAAACTCTAGTGCCAAGTACAATCCTCCTCCTCCTTCGCAATCCTCCTCCCTCCTCTAGTGTGCAATGCTTAAGTGAGTGAATGGTACAAATGAGAGAGTAATACTCTCTATTTATACTTTACCTTTTACTTGACTTTTAACCTAACTAGGTTAGCCTCACTAACTTAATTGGGCGACCTCTCTAGGGAGACTTAAATAATATGTATATTACATTCTTTTGGGTACTAATGACCCGACTTACAATGGAGGTTTTACCTCGTGACTTTTACATGACCTTTTACATTAAAGACATCTCCCGGAGGAGGAATAATACAAGTAGAATATTCTTCGAAGTTACATTAATTCAACAGTATTGTCCCAATGTTCTTCCACAAAAGACGTTAAATAGACTCATTATCAAGGATGCATGATGTCCATTATATATTGAAAGTTGACTAAGGACAAGTAGTCTAACCAATTACAACCTTGTTAATTTTCATCCAAATAGCTATATCTTTCTTTATAATTACATATAAAGAAGTATAATTAGTATAAAAATATTAAAACATTTTGAACTTTTTAAAAACCAAGAAAAATATGTCGCGTCTATCTTACCAAGGGACAAATTTTGTTTCACTTTCTAGGTTACCAAAATACAAGAAATATTTCTTAGTTATTGACCTACTAATTCTTCTTCTTTATAAGTACTTGCATTTCTTGCAAAGGCAATAACATTTCCCATCACTAATTGAAGAAAGTTTAGGATTGCGTAGAGATGATTTTTTATGATTGTTGGTATGCATATAATAATGACATTCAAAAAGACTAATATCCATGGTGAGAGCCGAGGATTTTTTAATTAGTTATTTGGCATCCACTACCTGATTGCATGCATCGATGGCCTTGTTAGTGTTAATTAACATTTATACATTTCAAGTAATTCAACTTAAGCATTAGTGAAACAACCATACATTCAAAGAATTTCAATATAGAGAATTTAATTGGTATTTACAAAATAAATACAATATTAAATTATGGGGAGCATAATAAGTTGAACAATGTAAAAGTAACAAAACATTTAAACTTTTATAATATGTTGCTTAATCCCAACTCGTTAGAAAAAAAATATGGTTGCCTTTAAAAACAACAAAAATATGTATGTTACAAAAAGTATGAAATACTTGTTGGTATTCATCCAAAGGTTTTTTTTAACCATAAGTGTTGTTTAATTAGTGTAAGGCCGCTACAATAATTTTTTACTCTCTCAAAATTGATTAGGAATAAGGAATTTCAATTAATTGACTCTAGTGACATTAATCAATTGATTTCATCATACACGTCGATTAATTGACTTCAATGACATCAATTAGTCAATGTGTCTCCAATGACATTGATTAATTGACACTTATTAGAGGCAAAAATATAGAAAAAAAGAAGAAGACGATTTTATGAAATTTAATTAAAAATCGATGTTAGAATTAACTTTTTTCTCCATACATTGGTCAAAATATCAAAATTTGACCCAAATATAGAACTATTACAAGCCCCCATCACCTAAGGACTTGTTCAATTATACTATCAGAGTCCTTGCAATTGTTGATACTCTACAAGAGATGCAAAACATCCTTATCAGAGTCCTTGCAATTGTTGATACTCTACAAGAGATGCAAAACATCCTTAGCATCCTCATGGATAACTTATCAATGAAAACCAAACAGTTACCACATGAAGCAAGTTGACATTACTCAAAATGACAATATATATTTGGACAAATGTTCTTTGTTTTTTTACATCTATATAAGTATACCAATTTACAACAATAAGGTAAGAATAAGCATTAGCCTAGGTTATATAGGCCGTACAAGGTGTGAGCAAAAGTTAGGGAGGTTGTCTATGCTCTAGACATTCCCAAAAAGAGACGATTGAGGCATGATGTTTTTCATGTCTCATGTTTAAAGAAAAATTCCAGTAATGAATTAGTAATGTAAATAAAGATTCCACTAATAGATAGGGAACATAAAATCATTTTTTATCCTAAGGTATTCTAGAGGTAAGGGTGAGAAAACTCTATAGAAGGAAAATTTATGAGTATAATATCAAGTGGAACGTACTGCCAAAAGGGGAAGCAACGTAGGAGTATATAGTTTTTTGGGAGATCAACCAAGATCGTAGATGTTGTAATGCATAAATATCCAAGGTAACAATCTATTAAGAAGGACAAAAAGAAGATGTTTCCCTTTCTCATTTTATGGTTTAAATAAAATTGTGTTTTAGTTCATTTGTTTGAAATAACACCTTTTGAAATATGTATTTGAGATTCAAAATTTATTCTTTGTTCTTAGATAGGATTAAGCTATGCCCTATTTTATTCATACATATCCATAAAATATCACTTTGGAGGCCAAAAGATGGTTTTTTCCACAATCTGTGGCAAATATGATGTTGATTTTCCTGTTTTTTGGAGCAATTATACAACATGACCTTTCTTAGAGTGAGAACGTATCTTTTCAAATTTTCAACATTAATCCTTATTTCTTGAAGTTTAGATTTGAGGGAAAAGCTCTTTTTCACGAAGAAATCATGTGGTGTTCCTAACCACAATATATTTAGTGGGTCTTAGAATCTATGTACATGAGTTATTTTTTGTTCTCACTCATGATTTTGTTATAATGTCGTATTTGTAATCTAAGACCTCTTTAAGTGGTATAGGTATAATGACTCAAACTAGTGATATGAGCATTAAGTTAGGGTCATTTTCTCTCTTTTGTTATAAATAGGGGTTTTCCACCTCTTTAATGTACCTCATCGTTTGGATCTTGATGTTTATTACAGACAATTTCCTCCATTGTATAATTTTTGCACATGTGATTTCCCTTTGGGCATGTAGGTGGCCCTGTTGTTTCTTGCTCTTTTTATATTTTTATCTTGTCGTAGAATTGCTTCTAATTTGGTTATATAAACACCACAAAATAGGACTTACTATTCAATTTATAATTCTTGGCTCTCTAGGCTTTCAATAAGGGCCATATTCACTACGATGAACGATAAAGGAAAATGTAAAATTATGAATGACCTTGAAACTAGGTCCTATGGCATCATATGATGAGAAACATCCTCATCCTATCTCTCCCTACCTCCAAAAACAAACACCTTCGATTACTTGGCACAAAGTACTTCCATCTTACTCCACCATAGGTTTGTTTAGAACGAAGATATGTTTTTCTGTATCATAGATTTATAAGGTAGATAAGTATGAAGTGCATCCACGGTTCCACCTCTTTCCCTCATAGATGACACCAAATATCCTTCATACCCGCTAAAAGGACAATTTTACGTCCTTGTGCATGTTATTCTTGATTAGTTTCACATGCCATGGTAACTCACCTTTCTTAGACATGCTTCCAACTTAAAAACCACTTTTATTATATGTTTTGATTAAGAATATGTGAGAGAAGGTGATGGATGCATATATATGCCTCAGTTACTAGATCCTTAGAGAATTCTAGTAAGTCATCGAGTTTCATGATACTCAGAATGATGATTCCTAGGAATCATCCCAAACTCTAGATTCGCTCCACTTTCTTATTGGGCCTTCTACTCACGGCCCCATAATCCGCATCTAAATGCATTCGACAACTTTAGATACACTTTTCATAGTGCATTTGAATCCCTTGACTAGAATCCTCATGCATTTTCATATCATTTTTAAGTAAAGCTTGGCAATCTTGTTTCAATATTCTTAGATCCTCTCATTTATGTGCTATCTCAAAAAAAAGTTCATAATCCCTCATTCACCACCCTATCTGCAAACTTGTAACATGAGCATATGATATGGTAGAAAACTACCAATTATGATCCATCTCACAATCCCTCATTCACCAACCCATATGCAAACTTGTTACATGAGCATATGATATGTTGTGGAGTTATCTAAGACGAATTTGAATATTCATCGAGGTTAGGAAGAAATACCAATTTTTAGCAATGTTTAAGGAAGGGATAACTCTAGCCAACTTTATTGTAGTGGAACTTTGAGAAATGAACTTCCCTAAACTCATGATCATGTGAGAGTCTGCCTTCCCTATAACATGACCAAGGTTCAAGTTGTTGAGCATTGATTTCCATTGATGTCAACTAGAGATGATGTCAAGTGTTTGCCTCTCATTGATGTTAACTAAAGATGATGCCAAGTGGTTGAATGTCAACTAATGTCAACTAATTCAATATAAGTCATTGATATCAGTTGAAGTCAAAGTGGATACAACATTCCCGCGGAAGTATGAAGAAGTATATGAAATCCACTTCAAGGTAGTATATGCGCAAGATGAAGAAGAGCATGAACATCAAAATCATATGCGCAAGTAGTGAAGGTGACAGATATGTATGCAACTTTGGAGTATATCTAGATACTGCATCCATTCTGAAGATGTGTGTCAAGGATATATCATGCATGTCGATTTTGAAGAAATACATAAGGATATATATCATGAAGATTCAGTTCAAGGAGGAACACAAGTAATGTATCCTATATCATGTGGTCATTGCGCATAAGTCAAGTCCACCAAGTCATACTCTCTCATGCTAGCAAATTGAAGGAGTTGGTTGGACAATGGTACATGTGCTCAAACAACCATGGAATTGGTTGGACAATTGTACATGTGTTCAAACAACCAAGGAGTTGGTTGAACAAGTGGTGCAAGTGTGCAAGCAAGTATGAGCACTGCTTGGTTAGCGGTTTAAAGTGTGCAAGTTGTTATTGGTTGAACATTCCTAAAAGCACGCAAGTGCAACCAATCAAAAGATGTTTTCAGTAAGTGGAATGTGCACGAGTTCCTATAAGGGTACGGAGGTTGAAGACATATATGTGAAAATTCCACAGTCGATGGTGCAGTAGGTGTGCAAGTCACACAAGTGATGACAAGACAGAATACAAAGTCCCACCAAGTAGAAGTTGGTGTATGCACAAAATCGGCTAAGTATCAATATACCAAGTACGTATTACCCACAAGTGATAAAGTGGCAAGGGTCAAAGACCCACTTAGAATATGTTGGAGTATGCGTAGATCCTGCAAAGTATTAACATCAAGGGTGCATTACCCACAAGGGTTGGTATAACACAAGTCAAAGACATCTCAAGATGAAGTAGAAGATTGCGCACATATCGTAAGGCAATGGTACATGAAGAGCGCAATGGTATACCAACAAGGTTTGAAGTCCCACTAAGTTGTGGACCTTGAGCACGCTTGATACATCAAAGATGATACATCAATAGTGAAAATGATGACACGTGGCATATACAAAATCCGTGAAGTATGGAAGAAGGGATACCACAACCAACTTGTGAACATACAATTCGTGCATGACATGTATAAATAGAGATGCAAGTTGGAGAGTTAATGTAAGCTTTATGGTGAAATCATAAGAGCATCAAGTGCAAGTTTCTATTTATTTTTCGGGGCATCAAGGGGCTCGTGGACAGAACCTATGATCTAGTGAAGAGCCGAATGCGCACATGTTGCAGAAAGAAGTTTTGATGGTGCGCGGAATGATGTTGTAGATCTGTGACGAATGGGAACATATTGAAAGGAAGAGATATTGAAGAATGTGCAAGTGCTTGATGTTTCAAAGGATAGTACTACAATCAACATGTTGATAGTCACAAATGTTGTAGAGACAGAATCATAGAGATAGAACCGAATTTTAACATAAATTGCATAGATGTATAGCTAATGCATATGAACAGAAGTGAAAGTGTGCGAAGTTGAGAACTCCATCTGATGCGCAATAACAAAACAACAACAGAATCTGGTGCATCATGATGTAGATGATCTGATACAGGTGCGTTAAGATGAATGGACCAATTATTTGATGCACAGGACATCACATATTATCTAAGAGACTGCATCACTTATTTACAACAGACACATCAGAAAGTGCACAGTTCCTTCTATTAATAATGCTTCATTTCTGAACAACAAACTATCAATTGAAAGCACAGTATAAGTTGATCAATGCAATCACGTAGAATAGATCGTTTAACAAGAAACGTAGACTACAGAATCAACAAAGCACACAATATAAGAAGTAAGTCATCAAAAGAAGTGTGAGTTGCGAAGTTTGAGAAGTCAAGTGATGTATGCAGCACAGTGACAGAGTATAGTCTGCATATGAAGCGGCGCACAACAGAATTATCATCAGAATATCTGAAGAAGTGCGCAGATTTGAAGTTTAGTAAGGCAGTAAGATATATGGGACATCAGGGAGGTCGGATGGGGCATGGAGACAGGGAGTTGCAGCTTCCTCCAGGTTGGTACCTGTAAAACAAAGTAGACAGGGGGTTAGCGCCTCCTTCCGGTTGGTATTGTAGAAAACACAGGGAGTGGAATCTTCCTTCAAATTGGTACCTGTAAAACCAAGGGGTTGGTTCTTCCTTCTAGTTGGTGCTGGTAAACACAGGAAGTTGGTGCTTCCTTGAATGTATTATTTCTCATTATAAAGAAGCATTCAGTGGTTTTCTCTCGTTTGGGTTTCCACGTAAAAATCTTGAGTGTTATGTGTTTTTTATGTGGTTGTTGTAACAAGACTAGTTCATAGAAGTTTTAGTACAAACAATGACAAAGTGGACCGTGACAAAGGTAAAGAGTGATCATGGAGCAGAGCAAAGCACTTAAATCTTAGTAGGAGTTAGTTAGACTTAGTGGTTAACATATGTCCACTTTTCGAAGTGGACCAATTTTGTAACGGCCACTGAGCCTATAGATATGAGTCGCATTGTAAGCCTTTGGGGCATCTTTGATCTGATCTTATATCTTCTTCGCATCTTTGTATCGAATTTGATCTGAGTTATTGAGGATTGGTTCTACGGATCTGTATTTTTGTGATTTATAAGATGGATTTGATGTATGAAGTCTGCTTTTCATGAGAAGGAATGTTTCAGCCATGACTTTGTCTCTCTCGTGTTATGTCGCAATTATGATTACTTGTGTTATGTCGCAGTTATGATTACTTGTTTTATGTCACAGTTATGATTAGATCTGTTATGATACGGTTATGATATGTATCATAGATCTATTAAATATGGATCTATGATATGGTACTGCATAGATCGGATTAATATGTCTTTGTATGCGATGATGGCGTTATGATGCAATTGCTAACAATGTCGATCTATGAGTTATGATGTGATTAACTGTGAATTATGCATGTCCTCTTATACTTGCGGAAGCTTGGTTCCTACATCCCCCTTAGGTGCCTCGGGTGAGACATCACTCGCTTTGCGAGTGTTGCTGGAAAGGCTAAACCCTTTCCGAGCCAGTATCTATGAGTGTTTGTGCCGAGCTTTGTTGACACTATGCGAAGTGAACCCCTGTCGACAGATTTGTGTCAACAAATGGTTCCATTTTCTGGACCCTAGTGTGAGGAAGAGAGGACATGCTGTGGCATCCGACAAAGCCAGAGATCGAGGAATGGTTCAAGAAAAATATGCGAGAGTTTGCTGAGGAAGAAAATCAGAACCCTGGATGGTTGACATAATAGTGGTTGCAGAAGTACATCTATACGGATATCCACGAGGTATTTTTTTGTGAGTTTCCTATACTGTTGTGTGAATGGTTGTCTAACCTAAATTATCAGAAGAAGAATTTCCAAGGGGGGGAGCTAGAGCATTGGACCCCAGAACTTATCCAACAATTGAGTTGTGTTAACAATAAAGCTTCAAGGGTTGTCGACATCTGGGTGGATAGCATTTTGGAAGGGTACATTAATGAGTTTGATGTCAATACAGTTAGATCGTACAGTGACACGGAAAGGAAGCTCTTTAAAGGACCCAAAAGAAGGTATATATTGGCGTTACCATTGTGGATCAAAAAGCTCATTTGTGAAAAGGGAATATTGAAGATGAAATCCGATGAGTAAAGCTTTGGTGCACGGAGGATGTGGGTACTGCGCAGATGTGATTCTGATATAATGATGTGGGGTAGATGGAAATGAGCTACAACGAAATTGTAAGGGAAGCCATGGAATATTTTGGGAACCTAAGAAGTGGGGCGAGGTTCCGGCCGGAGAAAAAGAGGAGGACTTAGATAGAGAGAGAGATTCCTAGTGCGACCAGAATGGAGGAATGCGAAGCGGGGCCAGAAGGGACTAAGCGACCTTACAGCGACGAAGAGGACAACCAGGATAGCCTTGAACTTGAGGAAGGACAGACCCAAAGCTACAACGTACCCACAACCTTGTGCACTTTGTGAAAATTTGGAGGAAGAAACACAAGCTCTTCGCAGGGTTGTCCTGCATGTCACAATAGCAATAATAGTAGTTGATCTATAAACACTGGTAGAAAACCAAGGATGGCGGGCAGCGATGTGAAGTTTCCTATCTTTCAGGGTAATGGGACAGAGGATCCAAAGCAATATTGGTTCTTGTGCGAAGCGGTGTGGACAGTAAAACAAGTAAAGGATGAAGCTATCAAGAAGGGACAGTTGGCGACGACCCTCAGAGGTCGTGTGTTGGATTGGTACATGAATTTTAAACAAGTACCTGCAGGGATTCCACAGAAGGCTCTAGCAGAAATCAGAGCTGGGTTGATCGACGAGTTTAAGAAACCTAAATCAGAATCACAGTACATCATGGAATTGAAGGAGATAAAGCAATTCCCTAATGAGTCGGTATAGGATTTTGATCAGAGGTTCAAAACTCTGATGGCTAAAGTTAGTTTTGGGATGAGCGATGTGCAACAAAAGGAATGGTTTGTTGCAGGGATGATACCGCACATCCAGATGCCATTGATGCAGCAAAATATCTTATCTCAGGTGGAGGTTTTGGAACTCACAATGAAGCTCGAAGCTTCGTGGATTGGTGAAACAGGGATTGGCATGAGCCAAATCCAGTCGCAGCTAGCAAACTTGACTATTCATCTACAGGAGATTAAAAAAGGGAAGAAAGTTTGCGAAGAGGTATGGTGTAGTCGATGCATGTCCAAAGGGAATCATAAAGATTAGTGTCATGAATTCCGCGAGTATCTAAAACCTAGTGTGCCCAATCTACTCGGTCAAGGAGGAATGCCCTAGTGCCGTGTTTTCCAGACAAGAGGACATCGCTCGAAGGAATGCATGTATTTACAGAAGATTGTGTCGAAACCAACTAATCTGCATTGTCACTTTTGTCGATATGTCGGTCATGATGAGAAAGATTATCGAGCATATGACTTGCTTCAAGAAAGGACTGGTGATACTTGCTTCACGAAGGGAGATGAGCAACAACGGGCATCAAGTGCAGCGGTAGTATAATCTGCCGTAGTACAATCAGTGAAAGTTCAACCCACATCGAGGAGTGAGAGGAGGATGTCACGGTGGAGTTTTTAGTCGAGGAGGAACCTTTGCTCGAGGTCGAGGACTGATCACATGCTATAATTGTGGGAATATCGGACATTATCATAGGGTTTCCCAAATTCGACCCTGCAGTGTACCTATTGCAGCGCAACTGATCACACCGTCAAAGATTGTCCCCAAATAATCGCAAAGTGGCGGACTAAGATGGCACCACAACCGTAACCGAACCTGAACCTGAACTAGAATCCAGCTCAGAACGTGTAGAATATCTCAACTGAGGTAAGAAGTCAACCAGTAAATGTCGCAGTAGTAACCAAAGGAGAATCTGCGACAGGAGAAGATAGGCTACCACCAAATGTCTGGCCCGCGATCTAGAAACAGGTACAATTTGATGTTGAATGAGAGAAAGAAACTTTTTGGGAAGCACAAGCTGCACTAATAAAGAATAATTCTCAATGGACAGATGTATTCCACAAAGAACCTGTCTATGGGATGCCACAAATTTTTGCCCCAACAATATCATAGAAGTCACCAGGAAATATTAGTACTTTGAAAAGTTTTATATAAATTTGTCTAACATTAGAAAAGGATCGGGAAACATTAGCAGAGATAGCTCGCTTCTTGTATCAACAAGAAGAGGGGCGATAGGATCGTGTAGTAACCGTCTGTATAATAAGAAAACAGGAAGGGAGATGAGGATGAATGCCCAGATCGATGCATATGATATGGATTCCATCGTTTTAGATCTTGGATCCGATGTGAATATCCTAACCAAGCAAACATGGGAAGCGATGGGGAAGCCACAGTTGGTATGGTCCCCTGTCCATATCTGTTTAGCAAACGAGCTCAAGGTTACACCAATCGGTCGGTTGCCTCATCTACCAGTCGAGGTAGAAGGATTGAAGTCATATGCATATTTTGACGTCATAAGATAATTGAAAACACCAGTCCATATACTGCGCTGTTGGGGATAGATTGGGAGATGGAAAATCAGGAAGTTATCAATTTCAAGAAAAGAACGATGTCTTTTGAAAAATGCGACATGAGGGTCATTGCTCCACTTAATCCACTTGAAGGACAAAGGTATGTTGAACCAATGAAACACGAGCTCACTGGAGGATGGGACAACATCTATAATATATCAGAAGATTACATCAGTCCCACTGCCGATAGAGAATTTGGGTGGCGAAGTATCAGTTCGGCATCATCGAACTCCGACGAGGCTTTAGAGAACTGGAAAAATCGTTTGCATGAGGTATCAATCAAGAAGTGCACGTGGATCACTCAATCACTGAGATGGGTCACAATAGAAGTATGTAATCTACCAACATACGAAGGAATACCTGACCTCGCAATATTCATCAATGAGTTTGAAGACAAAGTATCATAACCACAACACTTGCTAACATTAGATGAAGCATTAAAGACCACTCCAGTGAGGTGGTGGGGTGTGCACAAGTCGTTAATAAAAAACTAGAAACAATGTCAATGATTAATGGAAGTAAGATTTGGGGAGAATGACTGCTACCAACGAAAGAAGTATGATGGAAGGATGGATCCAAGGGATCATCTGGGAAAATTTCATGTTATATGCGGTGTGAGGCCAAAGCAAGAATGGGTTCATGCATTCATCCACACGTTAGACAAAGTTCTGGGAGTTGGTACGTCTCAGTAGAGTTGAGACGAGGAAAAACCACATGGGAGGATCTAAACACTAGTTTCAGTCGCACATTCAGTTTTGCCGATGAGAATCCTCCATTTGATAGTGCGCTGCAGGTAATCCACGAAAATATATTTGGGACGGTTCCGACCGAAATACCAATGGGACCACAATGGACGGCAACACCAAAAATGATGATGGGATGTTACAATGTTTTGGGAGGACTTGATGATGACGAAGATCCTAGAGCTGTTTATGTCCCAGATTCAGAAGGAAGCCGCGACGTTGAAGCACCAGGCATGCCATTAGGCATATTCAAGCAACCATTGAAAATTAAGAAAGTAAATATTTGATCACTGGAGAATACAAAGTTTACCAGTATTGGAAACTATTGGGACGACACAACAATAGGGAAGGTCATCAACCTATTGCACAAATTTTAAGATTTGTTCATGACAAAGTTTTCTGAGATGGAGGGAATTTACGGGGACTTGGGCGAGATGAAGATCCCTCTTAAACCCAATGCTAAGCCAGTAAAGCAGTGACCGCATAGATTGAATCCCATATACAAAGAGCGAGTGAAGGCTGAGATAGAGCAGATGTTGGATGCAGGGATCATTGATTATATCGAAGAGTCAGAATGGATCAGCCCAATGATCGTCCAGGACAAAAATACTGGCTACATCCGTATTTGCACTGACTTAATGAAGTTGAATTATGCATGCCTTCATGATCCATTCCCCACACCCTTTACCGATGAAGTACTTGAAGGTGTTAGAGGACACTAAGTATATTCATTCACAGATGGGTTCTCAGGATATCACCAGATCAAGATTGCAAAGGAAGATCGACACAAAACAACCTTTGTAATGGAGTGGGGCTACTATCAGTATACAGTAATTCCATTTGGTCTCAACAATGCCCCTGCAATTTTCTCAAGGTTAGTTGTTGCTGCTTTCAAAGATTTTATTCACAAGTTCTTGGCGGTTTATATGGATGACTAGACTATGTATGGATTGGTTAAATACCATGTTGAGAGCCCCAGGATGATGCTTGAAATATGTTCACAACATCAGATCTCTTTGGATTTAAAGAAGTGTATCTTTTATGTACCATTTGGTATCTTGTTGGGACATATTGTCTGCAAGGAAGGTATGTTGGTCAACCCAACCAAGATTGCGATCATTGTCCACTTATCAACATCTATGACAGTAAAGCATCTGAGGGCAACATTGGGCCATACATGATACTATAGAAAGTTCATAAAAGGGTATGCAATGATTACTGCGCCCATGGAGAAGCTATTGAAGAAAGATGCGAAGTTTGAATGGAACGATGAGTGTCAGAAGAGCCTCAACATATTGACGGAAAAGATGGTTGCAGCACCAATATTAGCCTTCCCCGACTGGAAGAAAGAATTCCATGTACATGTAGATGCTTCATCAGTCGTGTTAGGGTAGATATTGGCCCAAACAGGAGAAGGGTTGATCGACCATCCTATCGCATTTGCTAGTCGAAAGTTGTTGACAGCAGAGAAAAATTATACAACGACAGAAAGAGAAGGCCTCGCCATGGTATATGCATTGAAAAAAGTTCAGACACTATTTTCTAGGAGGACACTTCAAGATGTTTACTGACCACTCAACACTGAAGTACCTAGTTAACAAGCCTGTGTTGGGGGGGAAGATCTGTTGGTGGTTGCTATTTTTTCAGGAATTTGAGTTGAAATAATCATGAAGCCTGGATGATTGAATGCAGGACCTGACCATCTGTCGAGGATTGAGTCGAGAGAGGAACCAAGTAGCATCGATGAAGGTCTTCCTGATGCGCAGTTATTTCGCATTGAAATGGTCGATGACCATTATGAACAGATTGTTCAGTTTTTGGCCATGGGAAGAGCACCTGAAGGGTTCACCACTAATTATAAGAAGCATTTAGTCATCAAAGCCGTTGATTTCTAATTGATCGTGGGACAATTATACAAGATGGGGCCAGATGAAATTCTTCATCGATATATCCTTTCACATGAGCAAGAAAGAGTGTTGGGTGAGGCTTAGGATGGGATCGCAGGAGGGAATTATGGAGGGCATGCAACCACTAGAAAGATACTCAGAGCTGGGTTATGGTGGCCAACACTACACAGTGATGTAGAAGATTACTCCAAGAGTCGTGATGTATGTCAGAGGATGGGGAAACCATCACAATGGGATGAGATGCCATTGGTTCCCCATTTGACATTACAACCTTTTGACAAATAGGCAGTAGACTTTGTGGGACCTATTAAACCACTAAGAAAGAGGATGGGTGCAAGGTACATTATTACTACGATAGACTACCTAACAAGATGGTGCGAAGCAGCACCGGTGAAATATTGCACAGCTGCGACAACATCAACATTTCTTTTCGATAATGTGGTCACCAGGTTTGTGTGTCCAAAGATCTTGATGAGCAACCAAGGTAAACATTTTGTAAATTAGACTATCAGAGCAATGACTAAGGAGTTTCAGATTCAACATAGAAGAAGTACTCCATACCACCCACAGGCGAATGGAGCAGTTGAAGTGCTAAACAAAATTTTGGCGAATGCACTCACTAAGGTATGCAATACAAATTGTGATGACTGGGACTTGAATATTCTTGCGGTATTATGGACCTATAGAACAACGTGCAAAATATTGATAGGCCAGACCCCCTTCAAGATGGTATATGGACAAGAAGCAGTAATGCATATGGAGTACATTGTCCCTAATCTGGGCATAGAAACAACGACATGCATGAGCGACGACGGGGCTATTGAAGAAAGATCGATGCAGTTACTACAAATAAAAGAAGATCGCTTCATCGCGAGAGTTCAACAACAAGTAGAAAAATATCGACAAAAGGCATGGCATGATCACCATGTAAAGCAGAAGCACTTTCAACGCGGAGACATGGTACTCCTATATGACTGTAAGTTCACAAAACACCCAAGTAAGCTCTAAATGCATTGGCTTGGTCCACATGTCATAAATTTGATTACTAATGGGGGCGTATTTCAATTGCAAAATTTGGATGGAACACTTTTGACGAGCTTAGTGAATGGGAGTTGGCTAATGCCCTATCAGGATAGCCCAACGCACCTCCACTGAGGATGATAGGAGGTTGAAAAAAAATGATGAAAGAAAGAAAAAACAAAAACAAAAAGCGCAATGAAACAGTTACACCGCACAGTTCGGGAGTCTTCCCATGAAACAACGATGAGGTTTGAGTTCATACATTTTTCGATGGAATCATGACAAGGCTTGAGTTCATATACTTAGCGATGGAACGACGACGAGGATTGGGCCCTGTCAATGTCTAAACCGGTGAAGTGCGAACTGGTCATATTGGGCAATAAATGAAGCAGTTAAGATGCGATAGACGACGACGCAAGTGGATGGAGATGCATTTAATGCCGCATCATTGTGCCAGATTAGGCAAATTGACGGTGGATTTGGGTAATCATTGTCCAGATCGATTTGATGGGTGAAACCAAAGTTATAAATGGATGCGCAAGGAAACATTCCAACCCATTACGCATTGTGAGAGTGTTGAAGGAGAGAAAATTGAAGAAACCAGAGAGCGAAGCTAAGCGAATTGAAGTCAAAGAGTTGTGATGGATCATGTGATATCTAGCACCAGTACGCAGGAGCCACCCACTGCAAAGACATACATTTTAGAAGAGCAAGCAGAGATTGCTTCTGCACCGGCCCAGATATTTCAAAAGAAGAGAAGCGCCAACTGTCCGATGGATATGGACAGAAGAAAAAAAACCACCCGCAGCATGATGCGTGCTGCAACTACAAGAGGAGAAGTGGGCACTTTGGAACCGCAAAATAAGAGGCGACAACAGTTACAGAAAGGGCCAAGCAACAACAAGGTCCAACCATGGCGTACATTCCAGGATACGTGTTGTTGAGGAGGGAAGGTGCTCCGTCGATAAGACTTGGGAAGAACACCAAGTATACCATAGTGGAACTAGCCACACAAGAAGGTGTCCACATTACCGTTGGAGTGTTACAGTGGTTGCACAAGCTACAATACAACGACCATGAAGTTTTATCATACCTCGAGTGCACCCAACAGACGTTCATGGAGAAAGTTCAGGAGGAAGGAGGACCAATTCCATGGGTGTTGGGACTACAACGATTGAGATTGTTTTCGATCATTCACATGCCGCATTTTGGGTGCTCGACGGAGGTCAATGCATGCATCAAACAATTTCTCATCTATTTTCACAGTGGCTACTTGTGGCTCGACAGAAAGATCCCAATTAATGTGGATGTTATTGTGAGGATTACCGGGTTACCCAAAACGGGGGTAGACCCATCATAGTACTTCCAAGGAAAGGACAACGACAAGAAGTTGGTTGTGAAGATGAAAGCTAAATACGGGGTAGTAAAAAACACTCGTGGATACCTGGTCAACACAATTAATGATCGAGCGGTCAGGTTTGCAGCAAATCTGTTGGCCATTAATATAGTTCTTAAAAACTACCCCAACCAATGCACATCAGGCATGATTGCATCAACAGAACAATGTGTGGCCGGGGTTCAAATGAACTCGTTGCTATTTTTATTAAACGAGCTGATGGAGGATGCGGTTGTAGCACAGGAAAAGGGTAATCCCTTTACTTATTCTTGTCTCCTACTGTTAATTTCTTTGGTCACATGGATGGAGCTACCAAAGTACCAAGGAATAGAGATGAAGAGTGTCAAAGTGTGCCGAGGGGCACGATATCAAAATTAATGGGCATTGAATGACAAGGACTGGCAGCGCGACAACAACATCCAATTTTACATCTACCTGGAAGAGTTGTGCGCACAAGCAGTGAAGGTCATGCCATTGACAAAGGTCACAGCAAGAATATATAGGTGGATTGCGAGGCTCGTTGTGGGGCCTCAATCTATTTTCATCCAAGCATGTGCAGACCTAGTGAAGTAATGGTTAACCACGTAGTACAAGCTAACTGAAGAAGAGTTGGACGCCATCGTAGAGAAATGGCCAAATGAATGGAAGAACTCGGACGACGACGACTAATTATCGAATCCGGAGGATGGAAAACCGAAGGACGTACCAAAGACCCAGATTGAGACGAAGGAATCGGAGGATGAGGATGAAGGTGAGGGCGACTAGTCAGGGAAAAGTCATGATGGGTCAATCGACACTCCGACAGATTCATAGTTGGAAGCGCAGCGATAAGAAGCAAGAACAAAGAGGAATAGGGATGAAGGAGAAGGGAGTACCATTACTGGTCTCCCCGAAGGGAAAATAAACATGCTGCTCGATAGGATGAAAATAGTGGTAGAAGAAAATCGAGCAAAAGTGACACTGCATTCGACAGAATATTTCCACCAAGTGTTGCAGTTGTTGCAAACACTGAGTAATGTTGTTATGGAGACCAGGGTGAAGCCAGGACTTGAAGAGGCAAGTCAGTCAAAGGAATGATGGGAATAGGTTGATATTGCACTCAATAGTGAATCATGTAGGTGCTACCTGACGCGATCACGACAGGTAATGAATATTTAGACCTCGCCCTACGGGGGCTTAACACTATAAGTATCAACCTGAACATGCTACCTATGTTCATGCTTCATCGCACCCACATTGCGACCAGTGAATAAATCCACGAGTGAGAAGCATCGACACACGATCAAATGATCAATTACAAGAGGCAGGTAGGAAGTGTTGAGGCAGATATTGAACAACTCTGCGAAGAAAAAGAGGTATCAATGAAGGAAACAAAGAGAGCAATGGACGACAGGAAGTGGCTAGAGCATGCCATCTCTATGGCATGCGAAGATGCACCAGAAATATATAAGGATATGGTCATAGAGGCCAAGGCATTGAAGATGGGCGCAGTCATTGCAGATCGTAGAAAAGTTAATGAGGAATTGCAAACAATGGTGGCGCCAAGCACACCACCAGAACAAGTTGAAGCATGGAAGACCAGCATTAAGGATGTTGAGACGGAGATCGCAGAGTTGGAAAAATCGGCACAACACATAGCAGAGGAAGTGTCACACTTTTGGGGAAGCCTAATCTAAGATGAGCAGTTGCACCAGTTGAATGTGTAACTTGGGGAGGCAGAAGCACAATTGGAGACATTGAGGGGATCACTAAAGGCAATGCTCCTACTTTTGCAAATGACTAAAGTGACAGAGTTGAAGGAATTACAACAACAGGTCAACAAGGTGCGGCAAGGATAGGAGAGGAGGACAACGCAGTTGGACGAGTTGCAGTCTAAGGTAGAGCAACCGACAATCAAAGTAATGCCATTATTAACACAAATCAAGGAGAATTTAGAGAAAGTGCAGTAGAAGGAAACAAAGCATCCAATGGAGCAAGAGGTCGAGGAATGCACAGTGCTCAAAGCAAGAGTTAGGGAAGACATCGAATGAATTAAAACATCTTATAGAGAGTTTAAGGTACAAGTGAACACACCAACAACATCCAATTGAAGTGGCTCGAGGGTGAGCCACAAGTTTGGAACAGGACTAGTTCATATGGTACAAACAACGACAAAGTGGACAGAAACAAAGCTAAAGAGTGATCACAGATCGAAGCAAAGCAGTTAAAGCGGAGCAAAGTGGTTAAAGTAGAGCAAAGCGGTTAAATTGGAGCAAAGCGGTTAAAGTGGAGTAGGAGTTAGTTAGACTTAGTGGTTAAGATATGTCCACTTTGTGAAGTGGACCAATTTTGTAACGACCACTGAGCTTATAAATATGAGTCGCATTGTAATCCTTTGGGACATCTTTGATCTGATCTTGTATCTTCTTCGCATATTTGTATCGACTTTGACCTGAGTGATTGAGGATTGGTTCTGCGAATCTGTATTTCTGTGATTTGTAAGATGGATTTTATGTATGAAATATGCTTTTAATGAGAAAGAATTTTTCGGCCATGACTTTTCCTCTCTCGTTTTATGTTGCAATTATGATTACTTGTGTTATGTCACAGTTATGATTACTTGTGTTATGTCGCAGTTATGATTAGATCTGTTATGATGCAATTATGATATGTATCACAGATCTGTTAAATATGGTTCTATGATATGGTACTGCATAGATCTGATTAATATGTCTTTGTATGCGATGATGGTGTTATGATGCGATTGCTAACTATGTCGATCTTTGAGTTATGTTGTGATTAACTGTGAATGATGCAAGTCCTCTTATACCTGTGGAAGCTTGGTTCTTGAATCCCCCTTAGGTGCCTTGGGTGAGACCTCATTCGCTTTGTGAGTGTTGCTGGAAAGTATAAACCCTTTCGGGAAAGGTATATATGGGTTTTTGTGACGAGCTTTGTTGACACTGTGCAAAGTGAACCCCTATCCACAAATCTGTGTCAACCGTGGTGCATATATGTGTGGATGTTTATTTATTGATGCATAGCATAACATAAAGATTAAGTAAAGGCTAATATGTTAAAGAAGGTAAAAACTATTGATAATTGCGCTTATATTGATTGACCCCCCCTCTCAGTATTAAATCAATTCCAACGCAAGTGGAAAACATGAAGGGTTCATCTTTCTTCTACTTGAAGATCCACTAAGTTATTCATACACCTTCCCGTTGAATCCATAAAGAGGAATACTTACAATCATTTATCATTCATAATAATGCCTCAAATGCTAGCCTATCATGGGTTCCATTATGATGCCCTATCAAAAATTATCATATGTTTTCACGTCAAGGTGCCACTCTATGGAGAATTTGGTTCCCTTGTGGTTAAAAAACAAAACATTTTTTTATATAAGTTAATCTCTTAACTCTTGGTCTTTTTCCTTTTCGAATTCACAATTTTCTTATCACGTTATCCAATAATTTTATCAATTTTATTATCTTTCTTATTGTGTTTTATTTTTATTATTCTATAATAATTATTTTCCTAATTGATGTCATGGACCTTTCTTAGATTTGAACAATTTTATAGTTTTTCTTCTTGCAAAGGTTGCACACCCAAAAAAACCCAGGAGAAGGGACCATAGTTTATTATTGTTATAATTCTCAAATCAGTGAGGATTCAACTCTTATAGGGTCACATGCACCATCCTACTTCAAATATGATCTTGTCATTTTCTCTAGCCTACGATCCAAGTGCTCCTTGGCCAACCTACAATGTATGAAGATGTGTTAAGTATCCTCTAAGGCACTTTCACATAGGACACTCTATGAAAGGCCATTATATCCTATATTTGGATATTTTCCCATATCATAATGCAACTTCCAACTACCCACCAAAGAAAAGTTGCAATTTTTTATTAAAGTTATGTACTCCAAAACTTTTCCCAATTTTTGTCATTGTGACCCCATTCTCGATAGAAGATATATTTATAATTTTTGGTAACAATGTAATTAACATGCCTCTTCTTGCCCATGGTGGAACATATGGGCCCTCTCTCGTACTTAGGAGGCAAATTCTTATATAATGTCGTAAGGATTTAATTTTTCTCATATACCTCACGGGGGATTCACGTTGTTCACCAATATCTTATCACGTTCATTCATAGAGGGGGTTTTAAATTGTGAAAAATAAGGTCAATATATTATTGTAGGTATTGGGGGGGATGTAGGGTATAGGGGGTTTATAGGTCCCGAGGGATATAAAAAGGGGTATATGTTGATGTATTTGTAACTTCGGAAGATATTCACTTGTATATTTTATATTGTATTTGTATTTTATTATTGTAGCTTTGATGGAGATGTTTATTCCTCCGGTCGAAGAAGTCATTACTGTACTTGGGTCATGTAAAGTCATTGTGGTCAATCCTCCCATGTATGTCGGGGCATTAGACCCCAGAGTTAAGTTATTAATGGGTTATTAGACTCTCCTATAGAAGTCGACCCAGTCAGTTACTCTCAGGGGCCGACCTGTTTGGGGTTAAGGCTAAGTGGAAGGTAAAGTATAAATAGAGAGGGTGCTCCTCTCTATTTGATCATTCACACACTCACTCACTTCGTATTAGTGAGAGAGAGGAGGAGTTCGCACAAGTGGAGGAGGAGGAAGCTGCTGGAGACCATCTACTTGTTTTGGGGTTTGTATTGTTGCTCATTGTATCTCTGAGGAAGTTGCGAGGTTTTCTCCTTTATGGTTTCCCCAGTGAAATGCTTTGTGTCTCTTGTCTCTTGTGTTTGATTTGTTGTGCATGTTATTCTCTCAGTTAAGATCCTAGATCATATTGAATTAAATGATGAAAAAAGAACATGGATTCAGATCTAGCCTGAAGGAAGGCATTGTATAGCATCTACGACACTTGTTTCACTTGCAACAATTTGAAAGCTAGGGCTTTGTATAGCAAAACCTAGTCATCGTGGAACTTTGGCTATAAATCAATTTTGGAGAAGGTTGAGGATCTGAAAATTGGATAGGCCGAAGATAAATTTTCCTGTACCTTGACTCTGAATTTCAGCCTCAAATTCGTTGTACTTTATGATATATGATTCGTACAAGTTAGGGTTTTTGCCTCTTCCAGAATGAATCCCTAAACAGGTGACCTAGGTAAAAAGGTCATATCTCGGGCTAGGAAGCTCCAAATGGAATTCCGTAAAAAATGAAAGTTAGGGAACGGACTGTAGTTTCACAGGTACTATTTTCAAAGGCCAAAGTTGAAACAGTGACATGTGGCACTCCGTACAAGTTTGCTATGTTGTTTCATCCATTAAACATGTCATGTTGGGAAACTGAGCATATATCCCTGATGGAGAATCGAATGAAGCTCAAAACTTTGGGGTTGGAAAGATGACAGGTCTGGATACCACAGGCCGAAGTTTCAAACCCTGCAGATCCGAAATTTAAAAGTTATACCAGAAACAATACGACACATCTGAAATGGAACAACGGAGGAAATCAAAGAAGAGGAGGAAGAAGCTCTCACTTAGGGTTTTCAGTTTTTTAGGTATGGCATGACCTGATACAATCTTGGAGACACTTGATGCAACCTTGGAAACTTTGAAAATGGATTTGGAATCCATTCATCATAGATATTAATCCTCCATCAAAATGTTGTGGGAGGAAGGAGATTGAAAATTAGGGTTTCCAAGTAAGAAGAAACCCTAGCAAGGTTGGGAGACTCATAGGGCAGCAATGAAGGAGGTTTACATGGGACTGATATTCTATCATCCTAGCACCATGAACCTATATAATATGTTTACAAGTGATCTACGTTGGATGGTTAGGGTTTTACCCTTATAGAGAAGAGTACAAGCAATCTCAACAGGTGTGATTTGATGAGATACATGTATGTTTTGAAATTTGTTTCATTGATCTGATGATTAAGTTCATGATATGTTTGTCTTCATATTATTGAGGTTAGTACAATCTTGATTAATTCTAGACTTTTCTGATCACCTTAGTAAAAGTATGAATGCATGTGAATGATAGAATACATTCATTGATTAGGGTTATGACACTTATGATTGTACTAATGCATTGTGGTGTTGTATGAGGATGATGTTGTCCGCTAACATGAAAGGTACATCAAGAAAGACAAATCAAGTTCTAGATCAAGAATATATGACCATGGTGACATGAAGACAAAGACTCATCCATAGTCATTGATCGCATAGAAGCTCTACTTACGAGTTATGTATAATTTGGTTCTACAAAGCTTAACTTATGAGGTGTGCAGATTACTAGCACAAGGTCTCTAAATCACTGAAGAGAACAAAGAAGACATTGTTTGGGTTTGTTAGACATAACTAGCAGACATGATAATCCAGGTATGTTTTCCTATATAGAGTTAGAATCCTACCTTGTGTTAGGATCTTAGATAAGTATACTTTTGTATGATTGATAATGATTATTCTTGAAGTTATAAGTTTAAGTAATCAAGGGTTTATGCATATTATGTTTCTTAGTTTGATTAATGATATGAAAAACTAGAAGAGTCCTATGGTCAAATAAGAATACGCATGAGTAAAAGAAGTACTCCCTGAAACCTTGAATACTAACGATTGTGATAAATTACCTGTGTATGAAATGATCATGATCATACATGTTTAAGATTATTTAGAATCATAATGTTTTGATAGTATTGAGATTATACTAATGAATGTATGATTATGTATGAGATCTTGAGGATGACACAATGATGACACTAGTGCACACTTAAGCATGCATAGTGGTCCAGGATGGATATAAGTTCAAAGATGGATAATCCAGGAAGCAAAGATCAAGAGGGAGCACACTCTAGTATTTCCTGCAAGGAAGCAACGATCAAGAGGGAGCACACTCCAATAGTTCCTACAATGAAGCAAAGATTGAGAGAGAGTCCACCCAACAACCAAACAAAGATAAGTATGTGAATTGTCATTTCTTGTATATATGATTACTTAAATAATATTGTTTAGTCATTACATGCTTATGTTCCTAGATTTAGGCTGTGTATTATGCATATTAGGATATTTGCATTAATGAACAATATACTACTAAGATGCAAGTAATGGGTAAGTGGCCTATGGCACTATACAACATTCCACTGCTACTTATCTAGTGTGAAACCTTTTGGTTGACATGTTGGGATTAGTGCACACTCTTAACAATGTTCTGGTAGAGATGGAAGACATCTAGAAAGTTACAGGATATGGATAAATGTTGTATTGAAGCATTGGCTAAGATAATTGCATGATTGTATGACCTATGTCTTTATGAGTAAGAATTTGTTCTGAAAACTATGAAATGTTTCTAATCATGCAATTGAACGTGACTTGTAGGAAAGATCGTATACCATCACCTACAAGAGAGACTTAATTCGAAGAACAAGCGATGAAGAATCAACATACATAAGAAAAATACCTATTGAAGAACCTAAAGTTCCCAGGATTAGAAATACAGTAAATGGAAGAAACGATTCCAGAAGAATATGAAGAATGCAAGATGGAAGACCGACAGGAACCTGTAGATCCACCCCGTGAGAATAATTCTCACAAGAGGAAACCAACATGTGTACGAGAGGAAATTCAAGATGCAGAGAGATATGGCGGTCCAAAAGGAATGCACAGAGACTGAGGACATACTCTAGTTATGTATCCCTGTTGTGTGACATCGTTAAGAAAGAACCTTCCAACTATGAAGAAGTGGCATGGAAGGATGCGATGATCAAGGAATACCAGTCGATCATGAAGAATGATGTCTGGGATGTGGTCCCGAGACCAATAGGGAAGTCTGTTATGACTTCCAAGTGGATCTACAAGATCAAGGATGCTGCAGATGGCAGCATAGAGAAATACAAGGCAAGATTTGTGGCATGTGGTTTCTCCCAGAAAGAAGGGATAGACTATGAGTAGACATTTGCACCTGTATCCAGGTACACTTCTATTAGATCAGTACTTGCTATGGCTGCAGTGATGAAATGGAAGATACACCAGATGGATGTCAAGACAACGTTCTTGAATGGTGTAGTGGAAGAGGAAGTGTATGTGGAGCAGCCACTCGGGTTAGAGACACATGATAGGAGTCTCATGTGTGCAAACTGAAGAAAGTCTTGTACGGTTTGAAACAAGCACCCAGGACATGGTACGGCAGGATAGACATCTTCCTGACTAGTTTGGGCTTTACCAAGAGTAAAGCGGATTCCAACCTTTACTACAAGGTTGAGGAAGGAAATCCAGTGATACTCCTACTGTATGTAGATAACCTGTTTGTGACAGGTAAGGATGGGTTGATTAATGTCACGAATAGGAAGCTTACTGCCGAGTTCGAGATGAAGGACTTGGGTATGATGCACTATTTTCTAGGCATGGAGGTGTGGAAGAGTGTGGATGGAATCTTCCTTGGACAAGGGAAGTATGCAGTAGAGATCCTGAAGAGGTTTGGGATGATGGACTGCAAGGCCATGGCCACACCTATGGCATCGAACCTGAAGCTATTGAGTGATGCTTCATTAGAGTCGGTTGATGCCACATCGATGTATCGTCAGATGATTGGGTCATTGATGTACCAAACGAATACGAGACCAGATATTTGCTTTGCTGTGAACACATTGAGCCAGTTCCTGACGGATTCGAGACATGTTCACCTGATTGCTACAAAGCATATTCTGAGGTACCTGAAGGGTATAGTTGATTATGGACTCAAGTATGATGCGAATCAGAAGATTAACCTGGAGGGTTATGTTGATTCAGATTGGGTAGGCAATTCCATTGATAGGAAGAGCACTTCGGGGTGTTGCTTCAGTATTGGATCAGGTGTGATCTCTTGGTTCAGCAGGAAGTAGTCCTGCATGGCACTGAGTACAACTGAATTCGAGTATGTCGTAGCTTGTTCGGCTAGTTGTGAGGAAGTACGACTAAGGAAGCTACTGTCTGATTTGTTTGATCTCCAGTTGGATGTGACTTGTATATATTGCGATAACCAGAGTTGTGTGAAGTTGTCTGAGAACCCGGTGTTCCGTGACAAGTCGAAGCACATCAAGATCAAGTATCACTATATCAGGGATATGGTGCAGAGAGGAGCAATGAAGCTCCATCATGTTGCGACTGACGAGTAGATAGCCAATGTATTGACCAAGCTGCTGGCCAGAGTTGTGTTTGAATACTTCAGAGAGAAGCTTGCTGTACTTCAAATCGAGGTTCCTTCCAAGGGGAGGTGATGAGCCCGGAAGACACAGATGCAAACGGGCCATTCTCACATAGTGGTAGGTTAGTCCTTCCATGGTCGTTCATGTAATTTCCGACATGTTCAGAGGAAATTCCTTCCATGGTTGTTGATGTAATTATTGAGCTTTTCCAACATGGTCAGAGGAAAGTCATTCCATGGTCGTTGATGTAATTACTGCAGCCTTTCCGACATGGTCAGAGGTTAGTCCTTCCATGGTCGTTGATGTACGTTCTGAGCCTTTCCCAGATGGTTAGAGGAAAGTCCTTCCATGCCGGTGATTGTAAGTGTTGTGTTGTGTGCATATGGGTTGTGCTCCGTGGACGATGAGATGATCTGAAGATGATGAGGTGACATTAGGGTACACAGGTTTTGTAGAGGAATATAATCAGTCTTGGGATGCTCCTTCAGGTTTTGCAGTGGCATATAATCAGTCCTGGGAGATCTTTCAGGTTTTGCAGAGGCATGTAATAAGTCATGAGATGTACCTACTTGATGGATTGCTCACAGAGATGATGAAGACCTACATGGAGGATAGGCCTAGATCCAGCATGAAAAAGGGTTGGTTCTGTAGAACTTCCTATGATGAGTAGATTGGATATTAATGGTCAATATAACAGCAGTAGTGATGATGATGATCCAGCTTTGATGATGATCCTCCAGTGACAAAGACTTGTGTTGATGAACTGTGTCAAGAGAATGCCTTCGTAGTTAAGAGGGAGTGTTGATGTATTTGTAACTTCGGAAGATATTCACTTGTATATTTTATACTGTATTTGTATTTTATTATTGTACCTCCGACGGAGATGTTTATTCCTTCGGTCGGAGAAGTCATTATTGTACTTGGGTCATGTAAAGTCATTGAGGACAATCTTCCCATGTATGTCGGGGAATTAGACCCCAAAGTTAAGTTATTAATGGGTTATTAGACTCTCCTAGAGAAGTCGGCCCAGTCAGTTACACTTAGGGGCCGACCCATTTGGGGTTTACTCTAAGTGGATGGTAAAGTATAAATAGAGAGGGTGCTCCTCTCTATTTTATCATTCACACACTCACCCACTTCACATTAGCGAGAGAGAGGAGGAGTTTGCACAAGTGGAGGAGGAGGAAGCTGTTGGAGACCATCTACTTGTTTTGAGGTTTTGTATTGTTGCTCATTCTATCTCTGAGGAAGTTGCGAGGTTTTCTCCTTTATGGTTTCCCCGGTGAAATGCTTTGTGTCTCTTGTCTCTTGTGTTTGATTGCTGTGCATGTTATTCTCTAAGTTAATATCCTAGATCATATTGAATTAAATGATGAAAAACTAACAATATATAGTAAAATAGGGGATATCTAGTAAAAATAGTTTTTTTTTAATTGGAAATATGTATAAGGAGTGGGGATTGTTACCCTCTAGTCCTCTACAGTGTGCAATATTAGATGGTCCAAAGAGGAGGGGTATTTTTTCATTGTAAAGGCCAAGTTGGGGCTTATTTATGTAAAAGTGTTTTTCTGGCGGGGCTCAAGATCCATGGTTTGGTCATGGCATGTCATCTTGGTTTTCATTTCAAGGAGTATTGGTCTAGTGGCTCTGTTGAAAGCCCCTTGATGTGGTGGAAGTACCCCATCATGTTGTACATTATGCCTTGCATTGGTGTCTAGTTTTTCTTGGGATAATTCTATTGGGACACATAGCTTAGGGGATCCCAACCACACTTGTGTTTATGCTTTGTAAAGGTGATTGCGTGTGTAAGGGTTGTCATACCCATATTATCACACCTCATTCATAACCACTTGGAACTATTTTGTCATGTATCAACCCTCCTATTGGCTCAAGCATTCCAAATTGATGATGACATCATCCTTTTGAAGAGGTCGTACCACCTAAAGAAGGACGGTGTTGAGGGAAAAAACAAATCGTTAGGGTTATTTGGGGCTTGACACCCTCCTCCCAAGATCAACATTTCATTAATTAGCAGTAATTCATCATTTTTATTATTATTTTATGTCTTATGAGGTTTAGTCCCCGACTTGTGGGTGACAAACCATAAAAAAATCATTTTAAGTAATTTTAAGTTAGTTTTAGACATTTTAGGTATGTCGACCTAAAAAGGAGGTTAAGTTAACCTAAGAAAGCATATAAATAAGGACAGCCTCCTCATTTGTAACACAATATCATGGGATCAAATAAAATAATTTCTCTTTTTCTTCTTGTCTACTTTGGTTTAGTGGTGTGCATTTATCTTCTTGGCATCTTGGAAGCTCAATGTGGTAATTTCCTGGTGATTGGAGGCTTTTGCTAAATCTTTCACGTCTTTTCTAAAATAAATAATTCTTGAGAGGGTTACTCTCTTCTTCTTTGCTTTTATTTTGTGCTAAGATATATGGTTCTCTTGTCTTGCACTGTCATAGACATCCAAGGTAAGAGCTAATTGTTTTTTATGCATAGCAAAATTGCCTTGTAAAATGAGATATCCCTTCTTGGAGGGTCTCTTGTTGTCCCTTTGGCACCTCTTTTTGCCCTAATTAGGTCAAAGCAACACAAGCCTAGGGTTTCTTGGTTTGCCCTAATTCATACAAAATTGGATTGTCAATTCTTGAGAGGAACGCTAACCAAAATTCCTTAGTGGCCTTGAAGGGACGAGAGTTAGGTCTTATTCCATCATCTTCATTTGAAATCTCTTTTATTCAATTTCTTGTACTATATATTCCAAAAATACAAAAAAAATCAAATATTGTGAAAAAACCCTCAAATAATTATATTTTTGCGAAGATCCAAAAATATTTATTTTGTGCCCTATTTATCTTATCTATTTATTTTCTCAAGGTTATAAGTGCAACAATAAAGTTCAGACCTTGATTAAATATTGAGAAAATACAAAAAAGTTGAAAAATCTTGCAAAAAGTCAAATTTTAGCCGTAAAAGTGTCCTAAAGGAGGTGACATCATTCTATGGTTAGGTGATTTCTTCCCTTAAGGCTTGCTGTATATCTAGTTATTGTGTTATTATATGTCCATTTGACAGGAAAATCCAAACTCTAGGTGTTTGAGGAAGATTGGTTCAAATCCTAGGTCACCCGAGGTGACCCCAAGGGGATTTGAGATCCCAAATATTTTTGGTTCACCTTGATCTCATAAAATTATAGTTATGAAGCATAAATCAGATTTGGAACACACCTTTCATCCACCAAAAGAGGGGAGCACTAAAGGGGATTGATGTGCCCTGCCTAGTTGGTTCTCGAGAGGTAATAATTGCTTGATTCTAACGGTTGGTTTGAGAGATATCTCATGTTTTAGCTTGTTGGTTTTTACTACTGAAAATAACAGAATCAATTTATATATTCATCATTGCTCCTATACCTCCAATTAAATGGTTTTATTGTGTCTATCTTTTGTTAACTCCATAAAGCACTGGTCTACTGATGGTGGGAAGGTCTTGTGGGGATATAAGTGTTTTCTATTATGTTTCTTGCAGTTCTATCCCTACCTCATTTTCAAGAGCCTCGCGTGTCCCAAGGAGCACGGTCAAAAGAGGAAGGGGGTTACATTGAGGTGACATTAGGTGTACATCATTGAAGAGTTGTTGATCATAACATTAGGTCCACTTATCTTATTTGGGTCCACATATTTCATTTGAGTCCATTTACCTTTGATCATGTAAGAGTTCTAGCTCTTTAGGTAACATGGCTCAACAAAATAATTTTGGTAAGGTATTTATAAATATCTAGTGAAATTAGGTCTATTCTATTTTAATATCCCACGAATAGACGTGCTATGGAATATTTTCATTAAGTGAAGACTCTGTGGGATTTTTCTAGGTCCCAAACACCACCCTTGTATGTCTTAATGAACATTCTACACAATGAAGGCAATTGGCATATTTTGCACATTCCCAACATCGATTGCAATATGATTGAGTCTTAAACAAGTCTCTCGTTAGAGAAGGAAACCAAACAATGTTGTTGGGGCGATAGGGAAACATATGTTTCAAGAACTATTGTTTTCTATTAGAAGAGAGGATCCATCGATAGTAGATTATCTATCAATAATCTCTAAAATAATGGATGATAATAAGGGTGAAAAAAGTGGTTCAATTATCAATTATGGTAAATTCATCTTGCAATTTCTTTGTAAACTAGAGGCTTAGCTATACACATGTTCATTTTATGATTATGAGTGAGATTGTACACAATTAACCAAAAGTTATTAGATGCACCAATTCTGAGAGATTCTCTAATGGATTCTTGAGATGCAAAGAATCTTAAATTTCCCGTATGGCTCGATGCAATAACTTTTAATTGCTTAAGACTGTTAAGTTCTCAATTATCAATATTATATATTGCAAATAGTTTAAGTCCATTTCACGATCTTCCTTCAATGATTCTTCTAGTTTGAATTTTTCAAAATCTCAGCTTTGATAAGACCCACTTAACTTAGGCAAAACATACGTTTAAGTCCATTCCACGATCTTCCTTCAATGATTCTTCTAATTTGAATGCTTCAAAATCTCAGCTTTGATAAGACCCACTTAACTTAGTCAAAACATACGTTTAAGTCCATTTCACGATTTTCCTTCAATGGTTCTTCTAATTTGAATTCTTCATAATCTCAACTTTGATAAGACCCACTTAACTTAGTCAAAACATGCTTTTTACCTATAATTTTCGTCATTATCATAAATCCCTCAAACCATGCACTTGTACTACAAACATATCATTCTATGATTAATAGAAGTGTGATAGAAGCAACACAACTATGGGCTGTAAAAGCAAATAAACTCTTAACATTCTATAATTATATTTGGCACAACACTCACACCCTTTAATTTCTCGATACACAATAATCAACCTATCCACATAATTAAGAGTCCAAGACATTATTGTAAACATGGAACGAGTCTTTCATTTCAATCATATTACATATATTAATAGAAAAATGTCATTGATATCATTTCTCCTCAATTTATTGCACCGAGTGGAACGAGGTGCTCTACAGCCCAGTATGGCGGAGATGTTGTAACGTGTATGTAGCGTTACAAAAACGTAAAAATTAATTTTTTTAATTAAAAAATAATTAAACAAATTCATGTCAGCTCATAAAATAAAAAATTATGGAAAGTATTTAAAAAAAATCCATATTGGTTCATAAAATAAAATATTATGAAAAGTAATTAAAAAATAGATGTTCGTTTATAAAATAAAAACTTAAAACTTAAACCCGGATCTATAAATCAAGAGAGATCAAATTTCTTGAGTTCAAATTTAAAAAAAGAAATACACCTCAAGAAATTGGATCCCTTTCAGTGCTTGATAGATACGGGTTTAAGATGGATCTATGCTGGTTATACTCTCACTTAAAGTTCTCTCTCCAAATGCAGTAACAAGTCCACATGACATTAGAAAGGAATGGTGCATGCATTAACGACATGAATGCACCCACGACAAGAGAGGTACGTGGCAATTCTATGTCTCTCATTTGTACTCTCCCTTGATTACATTTTCATATCATTCATATTCACAAACTCCATTTTAGCATCCATGGTAGTGTATCAAGGGAACATAGAAGCAATGGTCACCTTGTTCGAGAAGTGATCAACAAGTGTGAGTAATTTATTTCCTTGACTTGTGATTGTGGGGTTCTTAATGGAGTAATGCAATATCGTTGATAAAGCTTTCATATTAAAAAATTCAACCCCCTATTTGTAGGAATATACGTCGATAAATATTTCACATGATGATATATACATATATCTTATTATTACTAACAAGGTTATAAAGTTACAGGGTAGTGAAGTCTTTTACTTATAAAAGTTAACGAGTATACATCCACCTTAAACTCAAATCTATCAAGCATTGGGAGGGATCCACTTTTTTGAGGTGTACATTTTTTTATCTCAATTTTTTTACACATTAACAAAAAATTTACACCTCAAGCTATTTGATCATGTGATTGATATAGTGATTTTAATTTATGATCAATATATATATATATATATATATATATATATATATATATATATATATATATATATATAGATTGTTTAAGTTGACTTTTTTTTTTTTTAACTAGGGGAATCGACAACTGGCGTTGGGCTAGTACTCGCATGACACGGGGTTCAGGGATCCAATATTGCTACCACTATACCCCTAGGTGCATCCAAAGGGCCCGAACCATGGCGCACAGGTAAGTTTGGGGGGATTTGAACACGTGACCTTCCATTTACAACCGATTACAATTTCTCATCTTTATAACTTGAGCTACCCCCTTGGGCTTGTTTAAGTCGACATTATTTGCCTTTTTATTTTTATTTTTTTTATGGAAATGGCATGTTATTTAACGTTACACAATGTTATGTGTTACAACATCTCTCCAATACTGGGCTCTGGTGCACCTCGCTACTCTCGGTGCAATAAATTACTAGTTTATTGTACCAAGAGAAGCGGGGTGCTCTATATCCTAGTATGGGGGAGATGTTGTCACGTAAGATAACATAATGTAACATAACGTAATGTAACGTTACATTACCAAAAAAAAAAAGTAATTAAATTTTTTTATGTTGGCTCAAAAAAAAAAAAAAATTGAATAAATCCATGTCAACCTATAAAATAAAAAAAATAAAACTTAAACCCGAGCCTATTAAGAAAGAAAGGGATCAAATTTATCGAGTTAAAATTAATAAAAACACAAAGAAATTGGAACCCTCTCGATGCATGATAGATCCGGGTTTAAGATGGATCTATGCTCATGTATAAAGCACTTTGTAAATTTTAACAACATTGTAGTTGCTAAGTTGTTGGGAAAATAACTTTTTTCCTAGAAATGCTTGGGTTGAGTTGGCTTAGAAATATCTAAACTTTTATTTCACCAACATTAGGTATTAGTGTCTTCCTTGTGAGTAGTTTAGAATGGAACAAAGAGCAACAACGAAACCCTAGGATTTGTGCAACATGCATTTTTTTTCTAAGAAACAACATTTGATCTTTGCATATGTCGTAAAATTCTGATCTATAAGCCTCGAAGAAAATTATGAGTTGCATGTTCACTTTCAATTCCATTTGGCCAGCATGAATCATAAGCACAAATTATAAAAAATAAATCATAGCTTTTGAGAATTGTAAGAGTTCTAACACATGTCTACTATCACACAAATGATGTCATGGACATGCAAATAATAAAACTTGATGCATATATTAATTTTTAAATAATGAATGGCTTCTCCCATGAGGTCCAAAGTGTTGTTTTGGGGTTTTTTTTCCTTTCTGATTTTAAGAAGAGCCTTAGAAAAAAAGTATACGTACAATATGAGTGGGTATAACAGTTAAGAACATGTGTTTCCTCCTAAGAGGTCATTAGTTCAAATCTGAAGGGGGTAGGGTATGCACACATATATTGACTTTAGCCGTTAAATCATTGCGCATAAGGGATCTCTTGTCCCACAAATAAGGGGGTCTCATACACCAAATTAGTGTCTAGTTTGTCCGCGAGCTTAAAAATAGATTATTATTATTATAAGAAATAAATTATCATTATTATAAGTATATGTTTAGTATATCATAAAATATTATGATCTCTAATAAACTTCTTGCACATTATTGATTTCTTAGATGGTAGTGATGGCACAAGTCCTTCAAAGGGTTCAAACCTACACGAGTTCCCAATTGTTTGTCATATCACAATGTTCACGGAATCTTGTAGCTTTATTGCGTGGACATATTTTATGTGACAATCGAGCTTTTAATGTTGCTTATATCCCCATAATTGAAGGAATCAAGGCTAGAAAACCCTTGCAAAGTATCCCATATGTAGTTAAAATATGGTATCCTACCGATTGGAATTCTTTTTTTCACCAAAAACTACCAATTGGAATTCATGAGAAAATGATTTACACGAGATGCTTAACAACTTCAAGTGGCAACATGGATGTATGTTCCAAGCATAATCATCTAGAAATGTTGGAACACATATCCTTACTGCCATAAAATATCTACATATATTTTGAATCGGCTTGTGTAAACTAATTTATAACGAACTCCCATTAATGTTCTTTGCATAGGAGTTAACATTAAAAATTGCAAGAAAGTGGGTTTCTTTCAAAAAGGTTTAAAGTTTAGCATTGAGCATAGTTCGGCTTGTACTTAATTTCATATTTCATGTTGATGTACAAAGAAATTAAGTTACCCATAGATTCTTTAGTTTCCAAAGTACAAAAGTTTCACAAGAAGGTTGAACAATGTAAAATTGAACATCATCACCTCTTAATAATGCATAAAACAAGGTTTAAGTTTCTCAACATGCACCCATGGGGTTAGAGCTAAAGAGTGGACGTATTATAACAAAAGGTGTTTAGTCAATCAATATTGGGCCCCGACAAAGTTCGAAACTCGGTTAACCCATTTGACGTGCTTGTGGGTTGTTCTCTACAAATGGAGATGATCAAAATTGCTAAGTCTTCCATTACCCACGACTTCATCAAATAAACACTACAATTGAAACACAAATAATTTATTTATAAAATAAATTAAGATATATTCAATTAGTTACAGTTGAAACAAACTATTTAAACAATAACTTAAGACATATTGAATTGAGATAATAAAATTAACTTGGATTTGTGTAGCACTTTAGAGGAAATACATGAACCAAACATTACAAACATAGGAATACATTAAGTTGCATAAAATCATACAAACATTAACAACAATTAAAGAGCAATAATGTCTCTAAAACACACCTAGATAGCTAGGTAATGGTACTACTAATCAAGAAGATGCTCCATATGAATTGCTTCTTTAATTCTTAATCTTTAACATTTTGAGTTTCATTGTTGTTTGTGTGTATATATTTATTTTTGCGCTTCCTTCTTCTATTCTATTTAACGAATATTCAAATTTGAGAAACATACTTATTCAACCTATTTGTACTATATGCACTATATCCACTATTTGATATTATAATAATATATTTTCTTACAACAAGAGCTAGGAAATGTAGAACATTACCTGAATTGAGCCTGCCAAAGCCAAGCGTAGAATTAAGAACCTCAGGGCAGTTGAGGTGGCTAAAGCTCAAAGTAGAATTTAGACGAATGTAGAATTTAGGGATGTGTGTGCTCAATTTGGTCCCGCTTCTGTTAATGGGCCAACTTCTACCAGAGGCCGATCTGGAGCAGATATTCTCTCCATCCAAGATCCACGAGCTCTTAGAATTGACGGTCAGGCTCACCGACGATATAACAGATTTTGAGGTATTGAGCTTGAAAATCAACTTGAGATAATTTAGATTTATTTTGGTATGAGATTGCAGTACATGGGCTGATCCGCCATTAATTTTTGCATTTAATTTCTACTATGAAGGAAGAGAAGGACCGCGGGGAGTTGGCTTCAAGTATAGAGTGTTATTTGCGAGACAATCCGGAATCTACGAGGCAAGAATCTACGAGGCATCCTAGATCTTTCTTTCAAGGAATTGAATTGGGAATTTCTAAAGCAGGACAACGTACCGCTGTGTTGCAAAAAGTTCACTTTCAATTTTGCGCGGGGCATGCAATTCCTCTTCAAATACGAAGACGCTGTATCCATTTCCGACACGGAGGTGAAGGACCAAATAAAGAAAGTTCTGATCGAGCAGGTGCCTCTCTAAATATTTATCGGGCATCATATTGGGAAATTGAATATATATATATATATATATATTTTTTGAAAAATTATAAAAATTATATTTATAATTATGATATTTTTATATAGAATATATTTCAATTCTTAGTATAATATTTTTTAATGTTTTAATATATTCTTAACTTAATTTTTAATTTGGTTAATAATAGTTTGTTAATAAGATATTTTATATAAATATTTTATAAGGCCTTGATTGTATGAAGTGTATTATTTTTTAACAAATTAAATGGACTTGATTGTATGAAGTGTTGAATAGTACAGTGAATAGCAATGTAATATGTAAAATATATTAAGGATTTGAATTTAATAATTTTTTAAGTGAATGATAATTTTATGTTTATTGACAATTTGATATATATATATATATATATATGAAAATTACAAAAAAATATATTTATAATTATGATATTTTTATCTAAAATATATTTCAATTTTTAGTATAATATTTTTTTTTATTGTTCTAAGATATTCTTTAAGCCTAACTTTTTATTAATTTGGTTAATAATACTTTGTAAATTAAATATTTTATATAAAAGTTTAATTAATAAGTGTAACCGTTCAATATTTGTTAATATCATCCTTAACATGAATATACTATAATAAGTTTAACTTAACCTTTCAATATTTGTTAATATCATCCTTAACATGAATATACTATAATGAAATATTATCTACATATCTTTTACTTTGAACATCTCTGTGACTTTCTTACCCATAAATCATAGCTATGCCTAAACCACTAAATACGTTTATAGGCTATTACATGATCAACAACAATTTTCCTTTACCACAACTTACACTTATATATTGGCATAAACAATCATCCTTCTTAACTTTCGAGAAGACGTAAGAAATACATAAGAAACATATAAGCAACACATAAGAACGAGAGACAGATATAGGTGGTTCACCAGACTCTCCGGACTAAGTCCACAAAAATGTCATCTTATTATTTAACAACCTCGAACGAGGGTTTTACATCATGCAACAGTGGTTACAAAATCTCCACTTTCTTGTTGCTTGTCTCACAAAGAGTACTTTCCCAACTCTTCGACAACAACATCAATCTAATTTACGAGAATCTCATTGTAGTAAATACACCATCATGTGGTCCAACTTACTGTAACTTGACATAAAGGCTTTGGGTTTTCTACCCAATCACCATTACAATAATAATGAGTTTTAGATCTGGTTGGTTCAAGTAAATACCCTTCAGAATATATAAATATATCTCGTAGCCGTTAGTAAAATATATATATACCTATATTATTTCTTCAATTCAAGCCTACAGTCTGCATGTGCTATAAAACAAGGTAAGGTATGGGTCTAGTCTCCCATAATGGAGTTCGCCCTTCTCTTTACTTACTACCACAATTCACACAGTACAACAAAAGAGACAAAGGTTGACTCTCGTAACTTGGGGTTCGTTTCTTCACTTTATCAAAAGTGAGCACTCTAACAGGGATCCATAACCTGGATTGAAATAATACAAAACAGAGATCTCAAAAGTATTAAACGATTTCATTCTACCCTAGCTCACAAGCATGGATCCATATCCTGGATCAAACGTTTCATACAAAGCAGATACCTCAATCGATTCACACCAATGGATCAAACTCATAGCACCGTCCTTTTCCTTATTTTAACCCAGACTTAGAAATACATATATATATAACGGTAGCTGTCATTTTATACACAGGTTTAAGAGTTGGGAAACATTGGGATCTAGCTCATAGAGCCATCCCATCCCATCTTTCTACTACAGTGGATTGACACGCAACAACTCCTGGCTCGAGCCCAGCTACCATAATATAGAAAAATAAAAAGAATAAGAGCATCTCTGTGTGACACGCAGATAAACAAATTTCAGATCAATCGCATCCTTTCTTGTGTTTTTATACAGAGCTATAAAAAACAAAACAAAACAAATACCTGTAACTTTTACAGAGCCAGTTAATAGCTGAGAACATTGGGATTGGCTCATAGAGTCGTCCCAACCTCACTCAATAACACAACAAGACCCAAAATAAATAGAAGGATCACCGCCCTTCTCACACTCTATACTGAGCTATCAAAAATGAAAAAAAACATTGTATAACGCAGGTTTGAATAGCTGAGAATATTTGGAATCGGGCTCATAGACCCGTCCTATCCCCACTCTCTGCCACCAACAACAAACTAACACACAGCCAATACGCAAACAGAGGGATCGCCGCCCTTCTCAAGCTCTATATCGAGTTGTTAAAAAAACAAGCACCTGTCATTTTATAAAACAGATTTAAGAGCTGAGAACACTTGGGATCGGGCTCATAGAGTCGTCCTATCCCCACTCTCCAACAAAAACAACAAACTAACACACACCAATATGCCCACCGTACTTGGGTCTCACTTCTTTCTTTGAGGAGTAACCACTAACTACTATTAAGTTATCATATGATAGTGCGATTGTATGTGAGTATTATTTTACGCAATTCTTCCATAAGTCCACCCATTTAATTGTATACATATTATATATATATATTATTATAATATTTTGTTTAACTCTTTGGTATTCAAGTATACTAATATATTTTATTAATAATCCGAGCTTTACCAAACTGTATATAAGTATAAGCTTTACCGATTGTATCTTTAATAGGCCAAGCTTACCATTTACTAGTATATGCTAATAAGTTAAGCTCCTTTATACAATGAGATTATATCAATAACTCCAAATTTTAATCGTTCATAATAAATAATACCTCTTTGGTGCGTATCGGTATATAAATATGTATATGTTCATAACATACATCTTTCTCTTCTCGCTTAATGCTTAATACCTCATACTTCGGAAAATCAGATTATAATTAAGTTATTCGAGAGAGAACCTTTATAACAATTACTAGTATAGTTTCCTCAACATAGCCCATATACATATGTATATATATGATCATGGTATTTTTATACTTATATATCTATACTAGCATATATATATGCATAATAGCTTATAGTACTCTTTTAATTAGTTATCTTTCCTTACCTTTTTCTTATGAACATATGTATGTATATAATTTTAGCTTGGTCAATAACTTATAGGTGCATTTCTTACGCACACACATAACATACATATATATTGTATACTTATATATGTACTTTCCTACTACGCCATAGTGGTAATAGCCATAATACTTAGTTCCTCCTAAGTAGGTGTGTAAAACATTTCTAAATGTTTTAGCCGACGATACTAAATGCTTAGTTTACCCATCCACTTATGAGTGGTTATGTCTTAGGGTGACACCCATCATAACTAGTTGTGTCACTGTCTTTTAAGTCTAAAAAATAACACTTATGAACATAACACTAGTTTCAAGGTCCACTGGTGGGGCCTTGGCCTTGAGCTCCTCACCAGGGCCGCTTACACAATTACAATTACATTTACCAAAAATAATAATAGGGATTGAATAGGAAGGATATTACAATAAGTATGTTAAAGTTTTTTTAAGAAATTAAATGGACTTGATTGTGTGAAGTCTTGAATAATGTATTATTAACAACCAACAAATTGTTACAATACATTACTTCTAGTTCTAAAAAATATTAAGTATCATAAAGGTTCTAAAGAAATTTTAGTCATAACATTACATTAAAAATAACTCTTTATCTCATACCTCTAAACCCAAGAATTAAATAAATATGCATAACGCAATAAAACAAAATAGCAATTCTACATGCTCAAAATGCTCAAAACTAGTAGCAATTAATTTTTCAAGTGTTGTTACTCAACATGTCAATGTTCCTTGTTTACTAGCAAAATAACACGAAATTAAAAGGTGATTCACCATTTCCTTTTAGCATTTACAGAAAGAGCATTGGTTTGGTCCATTCTATCGCCTCTTTTGACCGTTGTCCGATGTGAGAATCTTATCTGAGAGCACTAGCTAGCTGAAAATAAAAATACAGATCTTCAAAGGGCATGATAACTTCCAAATAATCACCCACCACCATGAACATTCTTTAGGACTTTCCAAGTGAATGAGTGCCTTGTAACCAAGTTTTGCAGTTATCACCCTATTCGCCTTGTTCGATGTCCACTTCAACTCATCGACTTCATCCTTCAAATATACCCTACAATGAGATAGTTGAGAAATATATCCCATCCATTCTTCTTCTAATTCCCCTTGCAAACTTAAGCTGTCACCCATTAACCAATCATGGATCCATCAACCCAGTAACCCCTAAGCTCCAATATTTTCCAATTTAGTTAACCCTTTAGTTGTAAGTAATTGTTTTATCTCTTCCAACAACTTAAAATTCCCCGCAACACCTATCCATGGGTCTTCTCCTAACGGAAATATGTCTCATCTACCTACTTTCCCAGTGATCCATCTACCAAGAATAGGAAAGGCTCTAAGAAGACCCTTCCATGCATTATATGCCCCCAAGAAGGATTTGTTCTCACACCAGATCCAATCTTTCGTCGACCCACCATTAAAGTATTCCTTTTCATTATCTTCCCGAGAGCCCATTATTAAATAGAAGTCTCCAAAGGGATTTATCACCCAAATCTTTACCAAAGAGAAAGATATTTTTTATTCCCCATCCACCGAAATTCTTTGGTTTTGCTAAAACAGACCAAATTGTATATTTTATGGGGAGTCCATCAAGAAGTTGAATTAACCATGTGTCTAAAGGACATCTTACAATTAGGTACCCATGTATCATGGATAGTGTTATATAGTCTTTTGCCACATTATTCCCATAGAGGTTATGATGGACAATCTCACCCCTATACTCCCCTAATCCTTAAAATCATCTTTAAACAACATCCATCCTTGGAAATACCTCTAAAAAAACTAGGTTTTCCAAGAGCTACACGACCTACTAGTGTCTACCTCACGTATCTGCCTGTGGGAGGGTAAAAAATAAAAAGTAATGTTATTTTACGAGAAAATGACAGTTCTTTCCGTTCCCCAACTTCCCATTGTTGTAAATAGCCATCTCTTGACCTCCCTAATTGTCTCCCCATCAATATAAAAGAGGCATAGGAGAGGAAAAATCATACATTCAATCTAAGAGAGAGCACCCTCATGCTATTGGAATTCAACCATATTTGAAACCCTTGTTTCCTTAGTCTACAAAAACCCTATTCCTTTATCTAAAACTTGAGTTCTTAGTCACCATTGAAAGAGTTTATTATACCAAAGAATTGCAATGATCCTTTTGGGTATATCTTTTAGAGTGTTCACAAGGAATGAGTGTGTGAAGGACTTGGGTTGGAGGATTCCGTATTTCTAGTTTTAGAATTGTATCGGCAAAAAAGATCAGGTGAAAGCATTTTAATTGTAATTTGTTGTTCATTAATATAAAAGAACTCATTTTCTTGTCCAATTCAAGATCTTATTTTTAATCTTTATGTTCTTACAATTTGGATATTTCAATCAGCAGTTGGTTTAAATAGATTATATTTTGTAGCAGTGACTATTTGTTTCTTTGATCTTTCTTTGTTTCAGATTGAATTGTGAAGAGTTGCAAAAGAGATTAAATCAATGCCAGTGTGGAGAATCTACATCAAATGTTGGACCCCAAGTAGGTCATACTTTAAAACTTCTATCTTTATGTGGAATGAAGTCTGCTTGCAATTGCTGTAAACTTGTTTTTCTACTTGATTGTTGAGTGTTTCTTTTTAAGGCATCCACTCTGTGGTGGTTACACCCAAAAGCCACTAGGGATTAATTTCACGAAACAGATGGTTATTCCTTTATATGTACTTTGACAATTTGGTAATGTCTACATAATGGAGTTACTTAAGATGTGTTGGAATGAATTATTAACTCATAGTTGTCTCCTTGTGTGATTCATAAGAATATGTTGTTTGTTATGCTTGTTCAAAGTCTATAGAAGTTATTGACACTTAGCTGGAAATTGAGATATTATCTCAAATTAGTTTAGTTTTTTTATTTTTAATGTGTGGTTGAGATATTCCATCAAATAGATTATTAGTGTAGTTAAGAAAAAACTTGATATATAAATATGTGTCATTGTTTGATGAAAAACTTGATTAATAAATATGTGCCATTGTTTGATGAAAAACTTGATATATATTAATACATATCATTATTCGATGAATAATATATTCAGTTTAGTCTCTCATTTCTCTACACAACTGAGTGCAAGAAAGTGCTAACACCACTAAGAGACCACTACACTACTTGTGCACAAACAACACCACTCACCTTCAAAGTTCATGTAATTCTCTACACAAAGGAGTGCCACAGAGTACTAGCACCAATAGGAGAACATTGCGGTTGTGCAGATATGAATAAAAAAAACACCACTCACGTTCGAAGTTCATATGTGACATGACTACGGTGTTCCAGAGACGGATAACAACAACACCAAGGACCTTTAAAATTCATATTCACACGCATTCATGGATTTTAGCCACCTCAACTTATCGCAGGACAAATGTAACGGATTCTGTTTGTTGATGTACACGTGTAGCGACAATCAACTTGGCTTATAAAGTAAAAATTTAACGCAACTTAAGTTGGTATTTGGATAAGTTTAACGCAAAAAGTAACATTGTGTCTGGATCTGTGTCTCCACCGATCCAAGGCTTTTTTGAGCTTTTGTCTGAGCTTTTTGTCTGTATGCGCTGCACCTGTATTCTCTGTGGCTCTCTTTTGTCTGAGCTTTTTGGCTGTATGCGCTGCATCTAGCCGTTGGGAGGTTGGCTATTTATTTAAAGGCATTCAAACAGTGCGGCACACATTTGGGGAATGGCGTTCCAACAGTGCTCTGTCATGGTGAGGTTGTGAATTGCAATTATTTTGTGAGTTTTAGTCTGCTTTCTCCATGCCTTTTGTTAACTGGTTATGCGTGGTGCTTCTTTCCGGTTTCTTTTTAGTTTTGGTCTCGTTTGTGTTTTCGGACTTGATTCTTTGGTTTCTTTTATTGCTGTATATTTCATTATTGTTCTGTATTTTGTCTGGTTTTGCAATCTGAGAGAGTCAATCCTTTGTATCAATGAATTTCTTCAGTAGTTGCGGTTCTGACGGGGCTGATTAATTATTTACAATCCGGCATGGAGTTTGAGCGATTCCCGAGGAGACCAGGTAGAGAAACCCTTCCCAGACAATGTTCCTCATGGTAAAGCTTCGGTTCAGTTGATGGCAATTCTTTTATTAGCAATCACGGTTAGGGTTTTTAAAATTCTAGGACTTCAAATGTGTTTGTAAAGATAAATTTTAAATCACAATATGCAATGGATTTTTGAAGCTTATGTTCTTATATTCATTGAGCTATAATCTGATCAAATATAAACCTTTAGTTTCTGCATAGGATTTGTTATGATTGAAGCTCACTTCAAACGAAGCACCAGAGTATCCAGTTGAGAAATCTGTAAGTAATCTTTTATTGATTCATTGTTTCGACAAAGTTATGCATAGTTTAATAAAATTGTAGTAGTTATAGAGCAATGTTCAGCACAGACATAAAAGATATAGGGTTTCTAAATTTGAAGGGATAGAAATTTGTTTTGAAAGAATAAATTTAATTCTCAACATAGACTGGATTTTTGATAAAATATATCTCTAGAACAATAATTTGATAAAATATACATGTCTAGTTTCTGGACGCTGCAGAGGATTAGTTTTGATTGAAGCTCAGAGACGTAGTTCCAGAGGATTTACATATAATGCAGTTAAAAAAACTGTAAGTAATCTTTCATACCGATTCATTATTTTGACAGAGTGACTTATAGATGAATAAAAATGTAGTAAGTCTGGAACAATGTTCAGCACATACATAAAAATGCTATCTAGTTATATGAATATCACAATGTTTACTGCAGCATAAACATAAAAATGGCCATTCAGCTTTTTTATATTTTACATTCTAATTTGCGTTACAGATTTATGTGTATCATACTAGCTCTAGTATCTATTACATTTTTTAGAACCCTCTTTTTAAACATACAAATCAAATGATTTTAGTTTTGAAATTGATGGCCTTGAAAGTTTAGAAGGTGGAACTTAATTTGCTTTCTAGCTTCTTCATCAATTTATATCGAAGTGCCATGAGATTTGTACTTTTAGAGATATGTAAATTTTTGAAACTGTAGATATATGTACATTTTCGAAACTTTAGATAGTGTATGTGAAGGGAGCATATAGATTAGAATAGCATAACAAATTGCAGTTCGTTGTTCCTTTGACTAGGTCTACTTGTAATTGTGGGAAACACATGGCTGCACTTAATTCCTCTTCTAAAGGTTTCTAGGTGGTGTGCAAATTAAAGCCATATTTTCTTGAAGTGGGAAGAGATAATAATACTTGTAAATTGAAGATATTCCTAATTTATACGCAGCCAGTGAGAGATAGGTAACGATTAGCCTTGAAAAGATATATTGCAAGTTATGGTACATTGCTGAACTTTTTCTTATGTCTTTAGCCTTTTGATCTGGCTCTTCTATTTCCACTGTGTGTGGTGGATATGTTTCTTTTGGTTTCTTTTAATCAGCGTCAGTGTTATTTATGGCTTTTTTATTTTAGTATGAGTTTCCAATCAGCGTGCAGGAGTTTTCAGTCCTGCTTTAATTGGAGAGAGCTTGTGCATATGGGAACGAAGTTTGTGCTATTTCCAAGAAGACCAACTAAAAGACAAAATTGGGTATTGGATGTACCCACATTATTTGTTGGACAACAACCTATTACACTGTAGGAATGCCTAGTGAGAATAAACTTGAAACCTGATAATAAATGTTAAAAGAACTTAGTTCAGTTGTTGCATTATCTATTAGAATTATTCTAGGGTTTGGGTTTATATTCAAACAATATTTTAGAGCAGTAGGCTTTAAATTTTGTTTAATGGAAAAAAAGTGTTAAAATAGGAGCTTAGCAGTTATACAAATGAGAGAAAAATATTCTTTTTATGAACAAAAATGTTTAGATGGGTTTAGGCTTTAAATTTTGTTTTAAGGAAAAAATGTGTTAAAATAGGAGCTTAGCAGTTATACATAGGAGAGAAGAAACTTCTTTTTATGAACAAAAATGTTTAGGTGGGTTTAGGATTATATGAAAGGAAAAAAAGAGATAATTATCAAATATTTAATTAAAAAATCAATTTAAACTTTTATAAAAATGGCATAGCATTTAACTGAAAGCAGTTTTGATAGTGAACATATTTTTGAAGGTTTTTTCTTCCAGTATTTCGGCAAGGATTGAAATATGACTAGTGTAGAAAACATATTTTTGAAGGCTTTTTCTTCAAGTATTCCAGCTAGGATTGAAATATGACTAGTATATAGTCAACTTAACCCTGGATATTAAGCACTGAGACGATAAAATAAAAAAAAACTTGCAAACCTCTCAGTGCTTGGAAGATGTTGGGATCAATGCTAGTTTATCTACCCCTTGTTTTGTTGACATTACATGTTCAACATATCTTATCCATGTATATCTCTCACCCCGGGATGTGAGAGAACATTGCTTCCATGGGTGCAATCAAATAAATTTCTTTAAATTTCTTTCATTGGTTGATAAGTCAATTCAAATGTGTAAACATAAGGCATAATGTCCAAGTCAAAGACATAATATATTTTTGAAGTTTTTATTTTTCATGTCTTCCATATGCCTAACACATTTAATCCTTATTTTACACCTTATTTTTTTATAGTAGATGTTGAACTCAAAATTTTCTTCTACCCCATGTTTTAAGAACAACTCACTTCTCTCCATGCCATCAAACATAAATTTCTTTTGGCAAGCCACTTACTATTTTTTTTGATAATGTTAGAGAGGTCGATCAAATTGTAAGCAATATTTCAAATGCAATCATAATTTTGATGTATATCTTATTAAAATAGTAGTAGTTATGAACAATACTAGACATAGGAAAAAGTACAAACAAAAAATGGTATTACATGGCAGTGAACTTCTTTCATTTATACTAAAGGTCAATTTTCTCAGGTCCACTAAACATGAACTAAGTAGACATATTAGAATAAGGGTCCTCGCACAAAGATGGGGGACCTTTTAGATGCAAATGATGTTTTGCAAAACATGTTCTTGTTGTAGAATTCAACAACGTGTACGCGTTTATTAAACATAGGAATGGAAATCTCGAGGCAACCAAGTTAGAGAGGTCGATCAAATTGTAAGCAATATTTCAAACTTAATCATAATTTTGATGTATATCTTATTAAAATAGTAGTAGTTATGAACAATACTAGACATAGGAAAAAGTACAAACAAAAAATGGTATTACATGGCAGTGAACTTCTTTCATTTATACTAAAGGTCAATTGTCTCAAGTCCACTAAACATGAACTAAGTAGACATATTAGAATAAGGGTCCTCGCACAAAGATGGGGGACCTTTTAGATGCAAATGATGTTTTGCAAAACATGTTCTTGTTGTAGAATTCAACAACGCGTACGCATTTATTAAACATATGAATGAAAAGCCCGAGGCAGCCAAGTGGGATGCCACAGAGGCTAGGAGAACCAAAACGCATACGCATTTTGGAGAAAATATTTTATTCCATAAATTTTGCCCCTCCCCAACCCCCTAACACCCCTCCCCAACCCCCTAACACCCCCTCTCCAACTACCTAACACCCCCTCCCTAACCCCTTAACATCCCCTCTCAAAATCCCCTCTCAAAATCCCTAACACCCCCTACCCCTAATCACCCACACGACACTCTCCAACTCACTAACGCCACCCAACCTCTTAACACGCCCCCCCCAACCCCTAACACCCCCTCTCTAACTTCCTAACACCCCCTACCCCTAATCACCCACACCCTCCACCTACCCCCATCTCTCCCCCAGGCCCCCTAACAATTAACACCCCCCCCCTCTCTCTCTCTAACCCCAACACCCACACTCCTCACTTATACCCCCCGTTTCTCTCTAATCTCCCAACTTCTTCCCAAACCCCTAACCCCCCTCTCTCTCCCTCTCCCCCTTACTCCTCTCTTTCTCTATTTCCCCCCTTCCCCCTAACCCTTACTAATCTTTAGTGTCATTCTATATACCTAGCCATCCAAATATTTTTCATGTTAAATCATCACCAAGTCAAGTTTATCAAACCAAGTCATATTCGCTTTCTTTATGAAAGATGTTCATTCTATATACTTATCCATCAAAATCTTTTTAATGTTCTCATTTGTTATCATCACCAAGCCAAGTCCCGCACTATCCTCCTTGCTCACTCTCTCTCTCTCCCATAGTCCTCTACCTAGCAATAACTCCTAACCCTCTCTAGATCTCCCCCAATCCCCTAACACCACCCTGCTCTTTCCCACTCTTACCCCACTACTCCTCTCGCTACCTCTATCCCCCACTTCCTCCTCCTCCTCCTCCTCCTCCTCTCTCTCTCTCTCCCTCTTTTGCCCCTAACTCTTACTTAACCCCCTCTCTTACTCCTCCTCTCTCTATCACCTCTACCCCCTAACCCTTACTAACCCCCTCTCTCCTTTTCTCTCTCCCCTACTCCTCCACCCACACTTAACCCCCATCCCCCTAAAACATTCTCACTACCCCTAAACTGCGATCTCTCCCCCGAATCCCCTTCCTACTATCCCTACCCATAACCACCCTCTGCCCCCCCCTCTCTTTCCTACTCCCCCTACCCCAACCCCCCTCTTTCTCCCCTAATTCCCATCCCCCTACCACTTACCACCCCCCATCTCTCTCTCTCTCTCTCTCTCCCCCCCCCAAATCCCCCTCCCCCTCTCTCTCTCCCCCCCCCCAAATCCCCCTCCCGCTACCAATTATCATCGGCCATCTCTCTCTCTCTCTCTCTTACACACACACACACACACCCCCCAATACTCCTCCACCTACACCTACCCCTAACCTGCACATATCTCTCTCTCTCTCTCTCTCTCTCACACACACACACACACCCACCCACCTACTCCTACCACTAGCCCCCCCCCCCCTCTTTCTCCCCTAATTCCCATCCCCCTACCACTTACCACCCCCATCTCTCTCTCTCTCTCTCTCCCCCCCCCCCCCCAAATCCCCCTCCCCCTCTCTCTCTCCCCCCCCCCCCAAATCCCCCTCCCGCTACCAATTATCATTGGCCATCTCTCTCTCTCTCTCTCTTACACACACACACACACACCCCAATACTCCTCCACCTACACCTACCCCTAACCTGCACATCTCTCTCTCTCTCTCTCTCACACACACACACACACACACACACACACACACACCCACCCACCTACTCCTACCACTAGCCCCCCCCCCCCCCTCTCTCACACACACACACACACACACACACACACACACACACCCACCCACCTACTCCTACCACTAGCCCCCCCCCCTCATCCTTACTACCCCCCTCCCTCACTCTCTCACCCCCTACCTCTAACACCCCCCCCTCCTCCTCCTCCTCCTCCTCCTCCTCTCTTTCCCCCCATTTCCCCCTAACCCTTACTAACCTCTTCTCTTGATCTCTCTTTTCCCTACCCCTCCACCTACACTTAACCCCCACCCCTCTCTCTCCCCCAACCCCTTAACACTCCCTTGCTCCTCTCTCTCTCACACACACACACACACACAACTCCCCCTACCTCTAAACCCCTCTTCTCTCTCTCTCTCTCACACACACCCCCTTAATAACCCCCTCTCTCACTCTTTCTCGCCCCCAATCCTCTTACCTCTAATTCCCTCTCTCTCTCTCTCTCACTCTCTCCTCTCTCCCCCCTAACCATCACTGATCCCCTCTCTCGTTGTCTCTCTCCACTACTCCTCCACCTACACCTAACTCCCACCTCTCTCTCTCGCCCCCAAACCCCTAACAACCTCCCCACCTCTCTCTCTCACACTCTCACAACCCCTAATCTCTCTCCTACTCTCCCTACCCATAACCACCCCCTCCTATCTCTCTCTCTCCTATTCCCCCTACCCCTAAACCCCTCTCTCTTTGTCTCTCTTAATTCTGCTCTGCATACCACTTACCACACCCCGCTTCCTAATCTCTCTCTCTCTCTCTCTCTCTTCCCCCATGTTATACCTTGCTTCTTGTTGTCGTCTGGTTCCACACCTGGGAAAACGTGGCAGAAGTCTTCAAGCCACTGGTGTGGCCTTAAGCCGCTGGTGTGGCCTTGGGGGCAAGCCAGAGTCAAGTGCTGTCACCTGAAACTTGACTCCTCCATCTAGGCTTACTCCTAGCAAAGCCAAGGGGGGTGGACCCTAAAAAGTGAAAATAAACTAAAGTGTCTAATCTATGAAAGACAACACATCTAATCTAGGAGTTAGAATTTTTTTGTAAACCAAGATCAATGCAGCATATATATAAAGCAAATATGATTCATCAACATCATTTCCATTTTAAAACATCCATCATCATTGAAATAGAACAAGATAGACCAGTGCTGATAAATGGGGTCACAAAAGTGCTTGAAACTGAAATGACAATGTTGTGCAATTCGTTCTTGGTTTAGTTTATTATTAATGTGGTAATGATCCTTTTTACTATGGCCGGGGGATTCTCGATATACCAAATGGTATAGGGAATATGTCCGGAATTCAACTATGTGGTTTCTCACTCATGACATGTGGGCTGGATTGGAGTCCCAAGGATATGTTCAACACTACACGAAACGAGGGTATAGTCTAACAGTTTCCAGGAGGTCGCTATCCAGGGGTTCCCGCGCCCTTTGAGAAATTTGCCCATGACAGAAGAATAATTGTTTGTGTCGGATTTTCACAAATAGGTGGTTTATTTGGGATGTGTTAGAACCTATTACTAGTCACTTATCCCTTTCAGATGTGTGCCAGCATGTTCAGAGTACGCTGCAGTGGCCACATAGCATACAGGGAAAAGCCTTGGAAATTTTAAGTTTTTTTAGAACCAATATTTTACTTTTTTAAGCCCTAATAGTCTCTTTTCGCAAGCCCTTGTCTTGAAACTTTACTTCGGGAAAGTAAGGGGGCGTTTTGAATTGTAAAAAAAATGGAAAAAGCTAGGTCCCGAGTGAACTCGTGGCCCGCCAATGCAACGTACCAACGAGGTTAATTTTAAGTCCTAGTTAATTTTAATTAATTGCCGAAAAGAAAAATAAACTAAAAAGAAAGTCACGCCACAAAAATGAGTTGACACAGTTTTCCCCCCTGGGAGGATCGTGTGTGGGCGCTGGTTATCCCACTTGATCTCGTTTAATATGTCTTTACAATGCAATAGAAGTGCCCCAGTCTTTTTATATGACTTAGTGGCTTACAAAAATGGAGAGAAAAAAGTATCCGGTTTGAAAATTTTTAGTTCTAGGTACTCCGGATGGCCTGGATCTTCAATTTTTGGCCAGCATCTCCCTTTATCTGTTCATCATTTGCTGCAAACCAGCAAGCAAACATTAGTAAAAGATGCTCAAAAACACTTTATGAGTGTATTTGGGACACCTACTAAAACCCCCCAAAAAAGCTAAGTAAAAATCTAAGTTAAAATGCTGAAAAGTAACTAAGTCTCCTCAGGATCTTTGCAAACTTAAGGGGCTGCAAACTTTAGCTCTTAAAATCAGCCAAGTAAAACTTTTAAAATCAGTAGAAAACACTACTTCTTCAAGTTGTTTGAAATATGCAAAAAAATAAACTTTAATAAGAAATGTTCTTGTATTAGATCTATAATTGATTTAACTTTGAGAAATACTTAGGATCTAATACATAAATAAGATCTACTTATGATATTTAAAAGGATTTGTAGAAATTTTTATGTTGATGAGAAGAAGAAGGAACGTCTTGAATTTGGGCTATGGGGTCCTCCACAGTGGGGATCAATGGGACTAGTTCTCCTTGAATTAGTTCCGAAGACCAATGGATGCAAGCAAGCTTCACCAACTCTTCAAATTGGCAACCTGTAGACACAAAAAAAACAACTCACACAAGCAAGATCAAATGCAACTAGTGTAGACTAAAATAGAGAGTTAGATTCAAACATTGAAACAAAAATAATATTGAAATCTGACTTTTCTATGATAACCAACAGTAAAAATAATGAATTAGATTACACTATTTTTACCTTACTAAGATAAACATCTCCTTCAAAAGCTAGTGATTGATCAACAAGCAAGCATGAATAAACATATGAAGATACAAAGTACCTCATATGTTAAGCTAGAACATGGTCATCCACACAACTAAAATCCACACATAGATTTGTCTCCAAAGCCTTTTATTCATAAATCAAATGCACAAAATTACAACAAGTAGAAGCAAAGGTTCCACCTTCTCATGCTCAACAATGAGGAAAGAACATGCTTAAATAGAAAAACCCAAGGAGGGAGTGTGCCCAAGTTGAGGAGGAATGGGTGGAGTGAATGGCATGAAAGGGGGAGAAATAGGGGCTTCCTTCCCATTAAACCAGCTACCAAAACGCAACACCACATGTGCTAACATAGCATCACTAAACAAGCTGCGCATTCCATGATTCGTGGGCACCCTCAAGTGGGAAATGCGCCCTCCTCTTGGGGAATGCGCCTCCCTCTTTTGGGGGAGTCAAACCCATAACATATGCTGCCCATATCCCTTACAATTCAGCCCATAATGCTCCTCAAAAAGTGCTGAAACAATTCAGACCTTTAATCACTCAAAAAAGAATTTAATTTTTTTATTAGTGTTTTGACTTTTTGACTTTTTCTCACTATTTTTTTTTAAGCCATAAGTGAAAAAGAAATGCCTCAACCACTATAGAAAGTGGGTTTTGGGGTAAGGTGGGTGCTCTAAGTTAGAAAATGAGCACCTCTAAGGCAAAAAAGACCCCTAGACCACACTTCTATGCCAATTACAAATTTTTTAATTAAACCATAAAAAAATTGCTCAATTACGGAATTTTTTTTTTTCGTCGAAAATAAAAAAAACGTAGGGGGACCTAGCACATGTCCTTATGACTCAAAATGAATGTCTAGCATGTTCATATACATTGACCCATGGAATTTAATACCCCCTAAGGCCCGTTAACCTTACCAGGCATTCCAGCTTTGTCGGAGAAGGAGAAAAACTCAAAAATTATGTTATGCAAAGTTGCAAGACATAATTAATAAGTGAAAAAAATCCTTGGAATACTCGACTTGGTCAAAAAGTCTCAGGGAACCAAGTCCTTTACAAAAACACCATGCTAGTACATTTTATTAGAAACCCTGCAGGGCCATGGATATGTGGTAAAAAATAAAAAAAAGGGGCCCTCAAAAAAGGCCTGATGGTCATCATATCATCAAAAATGAACATTGACATGTTCAACTTTGCCCGCTCGCTTGATAATTCAATCAAGTACAACTTAGTTGGCAACACTTCTCTTTAACTTCCCTAATCCTCCTTATACCCCTATCCTTCTCCCCACCCTGATCTCTATCTCTTTCTCTCCCTCTACACCTCCCCCCACCACGGTCTCTATCTTTTTCTCTCCCCACCCCCCCCTCCTCCCCCAACCCCTAATCACCCACACCCTCCACCGCTGGGTTCTCTCTCTCTCTACTCCACCTACTTGTATCCCCTACCTGTTGATGTATTTGTAACTTCAGAATGTATTTCACTTGTATATTTTCTATTGTTATTGTACACCCGACGAAGAGGTTATATTCCTCCGATTGGAAGAGTCATTATTATTATTTGATGGGTTATTAGACTCCTCTAGTGGGGTCGACTTAGAGTTAGGGGTTAATGGGTTATTAGAATCTCCTAGGAGAATTCGACCCAGTAGGGTAAAAAGGAAAGTGAAGTAAAGTATAAATAGAGAGTGTGACTCTCTCATTTATTCACTCACTCACTCACTCACTTACTCATTGCGCATAAGTGAGAGAGACAAGTTTGCACAAGTGGAGGAGGAGGAGATGATGGTGTCTATCTCTTTGTTTTGGGGTTTTGCACTATTGCTCATTCTGTCTCTGAGGAAGTTGCGGGGTTTTCTTTTTTATGGTTTCCCCGGTGAAATGCTTTGTGTCTATTGTCTCTTGTGATTGATTATGTTGTGCTTGCTATTCTCTCAGATAAGAGCCTAGATCATATTGAATTAAATGATGAAAAACTAACATGGTATCAAAGCTAACCTGAGAAGAAGACACTGTGCAGCTGCAGAAGCTAGGGCTTCTTAAGTTTTGGGTCTCTTTCCATAGATCATCAAAGGCAGGAGGCTAGGATGACTCTCCTAAGGAAGGCGCATCTTTTTGTCGAAACATAACTTGATTCCGAGCATTTTCAGTTTTTGGCCCATCACTACTGCGGGAAATTAGGGATTTTGACAGAAGTGGAATTTTGGAGTGCTCTCAGCATAGGATTGATCTCCTCAGCAAAATTGAAATTTAGAGACCAAGATCGAAGTTTTTGGTTGGGTAGAACCCCGAGATCTATCAAAACCTAGTGTGAAGAACCTGTAATAATTAATTGATGAATACATGATATATCAGATCACAGAATACTTTTATTGATCGCAGGCCACTTCAAGGGGGCAACCTCCTTTGAGCAAGCTCAATACAAAATAACTTCATGGTCGCTTCATAGGCCTCAACACACACTTATATACTAAGTCTAGGCGCCAATACTATGGGTCAAAACCATGGGCCAATACAAATTATGGATCAACAATACTATGGGCGACTTACAAAGCATATGCGCCAAACAACAATAACACAAACTATGGATCAACAAATACTACGGGACGACTTACAAAGCATATTCGTCCAACAACAATATACTAACAAAGTAAATACATGGGTTCCTAACATCCCCTCCCCTTTAGAAAAATCTTTGTCCTCAAAGCTTTAGATGTGGAAATTGTTGTTGAATCTGAAGGAGTGGTTCCCATGTAGAATCCTCTGGTTGCATGCCGTGCCACTGAATTAGGACCTCTGTGATAGAGCGAGAGAGAAGCTGATGAGTGCGCTTATTGAGGACGGCCTCCGGCACGAAAAGGATGGATCCTTCATTATGTAGTTCGGGTAAAATAGTTTGTCCTCTGATGTTGGTGCTAAGAAATTTCTTCAGACAAGAGACATGAAATACTGGATGAATGCGGGAAGGAGGAGGAAGTTACAATTGATAAGCAACGGACCCAATCTTCTAAAGAATCCGATATGGCCCATAGAACTTTGGAGCGAGCTTATGACGCCCTTTGAGTTTCAGGGAGGATTGCTTGTACGGCTGGAGACGAAGAAAAACCATATCACCTACTTGAAAAGTGTGCTCAGAACGATGCTGATCGGCTTGCTACTTCATGCAATTTCTTGCCATGTGAAGATTGTCCCGCAAAATGCGAAGAATCTGATCACAGTTGTGAAGGACTGTGTCAACTACCTGAACTGGTGAACTGCTAGGGGTGTATGGAAGAAGAATTGGCGGTGCTTGACCATAGACTGCTTCATATGGGGTCATTTTAGAGGTAGTGTGGTAAGAGGAATTGTACCACCATTCAGCGAGAGGGAGCCACTTTGCCCACTGATGTTGTTGTTCAGAGGTGAAGCAACGAAGATAAGTTTCCAAGCATTTATTGATAATTTTAGTCTAACCATCTTTGTTTGTGGGTGATACCTCGAACTCATCTTCAGTTTGGTGCTAGTGTGGTGAAATAGTTTTTTCCAAAAATGACTAGTGAAAGTCGCATCACGATCCAAGACAATGGAAGAAGGGATGCCATGAAGACGAAAGATCTGGTCCAGGAAAATTTGAGCGACTGAGGAGGCTGTATAGGGATGGTTGAGAGCACAAAAATGACTATTTTTGGAGAGACGATCCACCACAACCAAAATCACTGTCTTTCCTCCAGACTTAGGGAGCCCTTTAATGAAATCCATAGAAATATCTGTCTAAATACAGGTAGGTATGGGAAAGGGTTCGAGCAATCTCGGAAGGAGTGTCGTTTCACCCTTATTGCGCTGGCAGGTATCACATTCAACAACCATCTGTTGAATTGTCCTTTTCATGCCCTGCCAAAAAAAGTTACGCTGTTCCTGCTCATATGTTTTGAGGAACCCAGAGTGCCCTGTCGATGGAGAAGCATGGAGTTCATGGAAGACAACCCGTTGAATATCTGTGCTTTGGGGAAGCACCAGACGACCTTTGTATCTCAAGGAAGCACCATCCCAAGAGTAATGTGGTACAACAGAAGGGTTGTTGGCCAACCGTTGGATCATTTGAGATAATGAAGAGTCATTAACATAACCATGTTGAACAGATTGCAACCAATTTTGAACAAGCATAGAAATAGCTGAAAGAGAACCTTGGTCATCAAATGTGCGAGAAAAAGCATCCTCCACAATATTGTCCTTACCCTTCTTGTAAGTGATCTCATAGTCATAACCCATGAGTTTGCTAACCCATTTATGTTGTGCTGGGGAGGATACACGTCGTTCTAGGAAATATTTTAGACTCTGGTGATCAGTCTTGATTCAGAAATGATTCGCTAATAGGTATGGCTGCCACTTCTGTACTGCATGCAAAATAACCATCATTTCCTTCTCATATGTAGAGGTAGCTAAATTCTTACCTAGAAGGGCTTTGCTGGTGAACGCAATGGGGTGTTCATCTTGAAGGAGAACAACACCAAGTCCATTGCCGCAAGCATCACTCTCAATAGTGAAGGGATTGGAAAAATCAGGCATAGCTAGAACAAGTGTAGTACACATAGCTTGTTTTAGTTTGTCAAATGCACACTTAGTAGCATGTGTCCATGTAAAAACATCCTTTTTCAATAGAGCAGCTAAATTCTTACCTGGAAGGGCTTTGCTGGTGAACGCAATGGGGTGTTCATCTTGAAGGAGAACAAGAAGTCCATTTCCGCAAGCATCACTCTCAATAGTGAAGGGCTTGAAAAAATCAGTCATAGCTAGAACATGTGTAGTACACATAGCTTGTTTCAGTTTGTCATATGCACACTCAGTAGCATGTGTCCATGTAAAAGCATCATTTTTCAATAGAGTAGTTGATGGAGCTGCAATCTTCCCATAATCCTTGACAAACTTGCGGTAGTAGCCAGTCAACCCCAAAAAACCACGAAGGCTCTTGAGTGTCTAAGGATGCGGCCAATTGTTCATGGCAGCGATTTTGGCAGGATCCACGCGAACCCCTTCTGCTGAGATAATGTGCTTAAGATACTCGACTTCCTTTTTTCCAAAAACACATTTAGACTGTTTGGCGTGGAGATGATGGTTAAAGAAAAGTTTCATTACAAGATCCAGATGCTAGAGATGTTCAGCCCATGTTTTACTATAGATGAGGATATCATCAAAGAATACCAGAATGAATTTCCGCAAGTAGGGCCGGAATATTTTATTCATCAAGGCCTGGAATGTGGAAGGAGCATTAGTGAGGCCAAAGGGCATGACCAAAAACTCATAGTGGCCATCATGTATGCGGAAAGCTATTTTAGGGATATCATCCTCATGAACCCAAATTTGATGATACCGAGAACGAAGATCCAACTTGGAGAAAAATTGAGCACCATGAAACTCATCAACAACAAGAATTGGAAACTTATCCTTGATAGTGAGGTGATTAAGTGCTCGGAAGTCAATGCAAAGGCGCCATGACCCATCTTTTTTGCGGACAAGAAGAACTGGTGAAGAAAAGGAACTAGTGCTTGGGCGAATAATACCTTGCTTCAATATGTCCCGAACGAGCATTTCAATCTTTGTTTTTGGGTGAAATGGGTAGCGATAGGGCCTGATGTTGGGAGGAACACTTCCAGGAAGGAGCTGAATATGATGGTCCTCTGGCCTTGAGGGTGGCAATCCCACTGGTTCAGCAAAGACACCTGTATATCGATTCAGAATTTGTTGTAGATCCAAAGGAGTAGTGGAGACCGCTGATGGTTGCATCTGAATGGAATGGATCTGAGCAATGACACCATGTGAATTCTTCTTAAGGAGTTTTTCCATGCGATGTGAACTGATGATGCTGAGATACCCTGGTTGTAAGCTTGTCAATGTGTGTTTTTTTCCATTGGGGGAAAACTGCATCCAAAGTTCAGCAAAATCCCATAAGATGGGGCTAAGTGTGCGTAGCCATTGAGCGCCCAAAACCACATCACATCCGCCTAAGGTCAAGGAAAACATGTCAGAGCCTAGGTTATAATCTCCCATAGAGATATGCACATTACGACACTTCTCTTTGCAAGGGAAGTTGCCCCCATTAGCAACCATGACTTCAAAGCTGGAGCAAGGATGGATAAAACAATCAACCCATTTGGCAATCCAAGGGTCAATGAAATTATGAGTGCTACCAGAATCAATGAGTATTGTAAGAGGAAGCTTCTTGAAGTAACCCCTGACTTGCACGGTTTGGGGGGTGGTGATTCCAGCTATAACACGGAGAGATATCTCTGGCTGGTCGTCCTGAGACGGAGGGTCAATAGGCGGCTTCGGAATGTCGACCTGAGCATCCATTGTATCTAGAGCTTCTTCACCAATTTCAGGGGCAGGCAGAGAATCCATATCCAAGAGATAGAGCTTTTGCTGAACACATCTATGTCCCCGAGTGAATTTCTCATCATAATTATAACAAAGCCTTTTTTCTCTACTTGTCTGCATCTCAGTTTTAGACAAATGCTTGATGGGAGTGGGTCGAGGAGCTGGTGGGATAGGAGGTCGTTGAGAACCCATATTTCGGAAGGGAACAAAAATGGGTTTGCAGCGCTGTTGGGCTGCAATCTTGTCTTCTGCCAACTTAGCCAACCCTAGGGTTTCGATCATTGTGTTGGGACATAACATTTTGACCTCAGAGCGGATTGCATCCTTTAGACCACTAATAAAACAACTCCGATATAAGTCATCAGGCAATCCTTCAGTGTGGTTGGCTAGTTTCTCAATTTGGTTTGGTACTCTCTCACAGTGCCAATTTGGCGAAGTTTAGTGAGGGCTCCTGTGAAGTCATCAAAAGCACTGGGACCAAATCGTTGCAAAAAGAGTTGGCAAAAATCTGTCCATTTTGGCTCTTCATGAGCCTTGATGTATCAACGGTACCATTGAAGAGCTTCTTGTTCCAAATGAAAGGATGCAAGTGGAACTTTGTTGACATCAAAAGTATTATGCAGACTGAAATACTGTTCTACACGATAGATCCATCCAGTCGGATCGGTACCATTAAAGCGAAGAAAATCAAGCTTCGAACCATGAAAATTACTGGAAGAAAAGAACCCATTGTATGAAGAAGACTCGGACTGTCGTTTGTTGTTCATGGCTGAATGTTCAAGATGGAGGCCGAGAAAATTTTCATTAAGATCCTGGAGTTTGGCTTGGATGGCTATAAATGCTTCTTCCATGGTTTTTGTTCCTGTCCGGGTGACAACCATAACCAGGTTTTTATTTTTTTATTTTGAGTGGGTAGAAAAACAAAAACAACAATTGTTTCAGTAAAGAAAAATCTGGATTTGAGAAAAAATCTGAAGGGTAATTTGGGTTTGACTAGGTTTTGGACACTGTCGAATAGACAGGGAAGTAGAAAATGAGGATTTCAAAAGCGGGATGAAAGAATGGGAAAATTTGGCAGAGATGGACAAAGATGCAGAATTAGGAAATGAACTCTGTGGTAAAATTTGAAGGTGATTAGGTGAAATCCGAAGAAGTTATGGCAAACCCTAAAAATAGACAAATGTGAGATTTTGGGCTTTGGGAAGTGGAATTTGGGATATGGTCCTCAATATGAAATATGCAGAATGGAATTACAGGAGTTCCAGGGAAGTTTCAAGGGAAACAGAGTGAAAACAAGGGAGATATGGCGAAAAAACTGATTTTTAAATTTTTTCCAGAATGGATCTGCTACAGCACAGAAGGGATCAGAAACAGATGGATCTGCAATGGCACGAAAGGGATCGGTAGCAGATGCATCTGGAACGGTGCTGAAGGGATCGACAATAGATAGATCTGAAACTGCGCGAAAGTGATTGGCAACAGTTTTGGACAGAGGAAATCTGCGATTTATCAGCTGGAAATAGATATGGACCCCGTATGCTCGGCTTCCTAACGGTTCAGGGGATTCACTGGGCCACCAATGTTGTTTGACGGCTTGCATATTGGGGCAGTACCCCTCACTCTACGGCTTAGGTAAAACTGATAACTGCTTTTCCACAAACGACAACTCTTGGTTTACCTCACGGGTGGGAACTAGTCAATCAGGTAGTGGTCGTTGCCCTTTTCGCTGGTAGGTCCTCTCAATAGGCCAACTACTATGGGGTTCCTGTGGTAATCCTCACAATGAGTTTTAGGGATTATTCCCAAGTACTTCCCACAGTTAAGCGGATAGGGATTATTCCTAGATTTGAACCTGCAACAGATGCGAAATTTTTTTTTGGCAGAAATTTCACCCAACGAGTCCAAGAAAGTGTTTTGATACCAGATGTGAAGAACCTGCAACAATTAATTGATGAATACACGATATATCAGATCACATAATACTTTTATTGATCGCAGGCCACTTCGAGGGGGCAACCTCCTTTGAGCAAGCTCAATACAAAATAACTTCACGGTCGCTTCATAGGCCTCAACACACACTTATATACTAAGTCTAGGCGCCAATACTATGGGTCAAAACCATGGGCCAATACAAACTATGGATCAACAATACTACGGGCGACTTACAAAGCATATGCGCCAAACAACAATAACACAAACTATGGATCAACAAATACTATGGGATGACTTACAAAGTATATGTGTCCAACAACAATATACTAACAAAGTAAAGACATGGGTTCCTAACACCTAGTTCGGGTTTTGGACCAGAAAACCAGAATTAGACAGAAATTGCAGATCTGAAATTCGCAGGCCACTTTTGAGGGGTAAATTTTTGGAGTTTTCAAAATCTGAGCACACCAGCTTACTCGCCTCAGTCAATTGCATCTCCCTGTCCAGTCAGAAGTTTGAAATTCTAAGTTTGGATTTTTAGGGTTTCTCTGTTAAACCCTATCCAGCTCCAGATCCAGTTTCAGCAAGTCAAAGTGGATTGGGTTAATCCTAGAAGAAGAATGAATTGGACACCTACATAAGTGAAGAGGTTCTAGTCCTAGAGGAAGATGAGGCTAAGGCCTTACATAAGAAGAAATTGGTCAAGGCCAAGAGGATTATTGCAGATTCTATCAAAGACCATCTCATACCTCATGTGTCTTCTCTAAAGACACCCAAGGAGATGTTTGATTCCTTGACCAAGCTATTTGAAGGGAAGAACATAAATCGAAAGATGACTTTGTGGAACCAATTGAAGAATGTCAAGGTACAAAATGGAGAGACCATGCAATCTTATTTCACAAGGGTCTCTCAGATAAAATAACAACTTGAAACTGTGGGAGAAGATATAGAGAATGGTGAAATTGTGATGACCACCTTGAATGGTCTCCCTAGGTCATGGGATTCCTTCATCCAAGGAATTTGTGCTAGAAAGAAGCTCAACACATTCAGCAGGCTGTGGGAGGTATGCTCACAGGAAGAAACTCAAATTGTAGCTCGAGAAGAAAACATGGGTAATGAAGACCAGGCTTTCACAACACACACCAGGAAGAATAACAACAAGAGGGAGGCTTGTACAAGTTGAAGGGACAACCTGAACAAGCATTGATGAATAAATCAAGAAAGGCACGGGACCTCAAAATCATATGATAAAGAAGAACACTCTGTTGGAGACTCCAGTAGTTCCTGCAAGGAAGCAAATATCAAGAGGGAGTCCACCCAACAAACAAACAAAGATAAGTATTTGAATTGTTATTTCTTGCATGTGTGATTACTTAAATGATATTGTTGAGTCATGTACATACTTATGTTCCTAGATTTAGGATATGTGTTATGAATGTTAGAAAAGTTGCATTAATGAAGACGATACTACTAATATGTAAGTAATGGGTAAGTGGCCTATGGTACTGTACAACATTCCATTGCTACTTATCTAGAATGAAACCTATTTGCTGACATGTTGAGAGTAGTGCACACTCTTAACAATGTTTTGGTAGAGATGGAAGGCATCTAGAAAGTTACCGTATGAATGCGGGATATGGATGAATATTGTATTGAAGCATTGGCTAAGATAATTGCATGACTGTATGACCTATGTCTTTATGCGTACGAATTCGTTCTGAAAACTATGAGATGTTTCTAATCATGCAATTGAACTTGACTTGCAGGAAAGATCGTATATCATCACCTACAAGAGAGACTTGTTTCGAAGAACAAGTGACGACATACAACAAATCCAGAAAGCTACCTATTGGAGATATTGAAGAACCTGAAGTTCCCAGGATCATAAATACAGTAAATGGAAGAAGCAATTCTAGAAGAATATGAAGATCGCAAGATGGAAGACCCACAGGAACCTGTAGATCCACCTCGTGAGAAGAATTCTCACAAGAAACCAGCATGGCTACAAGAGGTAATTCTAGAGGCAGAAAGGTATGGCGCTTCAAAAGATATGCACAGAGAAAGCAAGAGACTGAAGCCATACACCAGTTATGTAGCCCTGCTATGTGACCTCATTGAAAAAGAACCTTCCAACTATGAGGAAACAACTGAGAAGAAACAATGGAAGGACGCCATGATCGAGGAATACCAGTCGATCATGAAGAATGATGTCTGGGATGTGGTCCCGAGACCAGAAGGGAAGTCTGTGGCGACTTCCAAGTGGATCTACAAGATCAAGCATGCTGCAAATGGCAGCATAGAGAAATACAAGGAAAGATTTGTGGCATGTGGCTTCTCCCAGAAAGAAGGGATAAACTATGAGGAGACATTTGTACTTGAAGCCATATATATACTTCCATCAGATCAGTACTTGCTTTGGCTGCATCGATGAAATGGAAGATACACCAGATGGATGTCAAGACAACGTTCTTGACATCCATCTGGTGTATCTTCCATTTCATCGATGCAGCCAAAGCAAGTACTGATCTGATGGAAGTATATATGTGGCTTCTCCCAGAAAGAAGGGATAAACTATGAGGAGACATTTGTACTTGAAGCCATATATACTTCCATCAGATCAGTACTTGCTTTGGCTGCATCGATGAAATGGAAGATACACCAGATGGATGTCAAGACAACGTTCTTGAATAGTGTAGTGGAAGAGGAAATATATGTGGAGCAGCCACTCGGGTTTGAGACACATGACAGGGAGACTCATGTGTACAAACTGAAGAAAGCCTTGTATGGTTTAAAATAGGCACCCAGGATGTGGTACGGCAGGATAGATAGTTTCCTGACTAGTTTGGGCTTTACCAAGAGTAAAGCGGATTACAACCATTGCTACAAGGTTGAGGAAGGCAATCCAGTGATACTCCTACTGTATGTAGATGACCTGTTTGTGGCAGGTGAGTATGGGTTGATTGCTGATACAAAGAGAAAGCTTGCAGCCGAGTTCGAGATAAAGGACTTGGGTATGATGCACTATTTTCTAGGCATGGAGGTGTGGCAGAGTGCAGATGGAATCTTCCTTGGACAAGGGAAGTATGCAATAGAGATCCTGAAGCGGTTTGGTATGATGGAATGCAAGGCCATGGCCACACCTATGGCATCGAACCTGAAGCTATTGAGTGATGCTTCATCAGAGTCGGTTGATGCCACGATGTATCGTCAGATGATTGGGTCCTTGATGTACCTGACGAATACAAGACCAAATATTTGCTTTGCTTTGAACACAATGAGCCAGTTCCTGATGGATTCGAGACATGTTCACTTGATTGCTACAAAGCATATTTTGAGGTACATGAAGGGTACGGTTGATTATGGGCTCAAGTATGATGCGAATCAGAAGATTAACCTGGAGGGTTATGTTGATTCAGATTGGGCAGGCAGTGCCATTGATAGGAAGAGCACTTCAGGGTGCTGCTTCAGTATGGGATCAGGTGTGATCTCTTGGTTTAGCAGGAAGCAGTCTTGCATGGAACTGAGTACAACCGAAGCTGAATATGTAGTATCCTGTTCAGCTTGTGGTGAAGCAATGTGGCTTCGCAAGAGGTTGACATGATTATTCGATGTAGAGATTGATGCTACAGAAACACTCTGTGACAACTAGAGTTGCATCAAGTTGACAGAAAATCCTATGTTTCATGATAGATCGAAGCACATCGAGTTAAGTTCCACTATATCCGGGATATGGTGCAGAAGGGAGCTGTGAAGCTCGAGTATGTTCCTACAGAGGAACAAGTTGCTGATGTGCTGACTAAGCCTCTGGCTCGTGTGAAGTTTGAGTACTTTCGAGACAAGCTTGGTGTGGTCCAGAGAGACCTCTCTAAAAAGAGAGATTGATAGATCCTATCCGAAAGGATAGATGCCTGTCCAGGAGGGACGGAAGATCAATACTGGCTGACTGATAGTTCCATTTCTCACGAACTGATGCCTGTCCATAGGGATGGGTGACTCTCCAAGGGTGAGGGAAGATCAATACACTAGTACAAAATGAGAGATAAGTGACCAAGTGACCAAAAAAATTGGTCACCACATCTTTTTCAAGGGATAAATGACCAAAATTGAGAAATTTTAAGTGAACTGGCTAAAAATGACCAAGATAAATGACCAGTTTGGTCACGGGATAAGAACTAAACTAAAAATGACCAAGATAAATGACCAATTTGGTCATGAGATAAGAACTAAACTAAAAATGACCACATAACAATTGGTCATTTATCTAGTCATTTTTAGTTGTGTCATTCAGACAATGGAAAATTATAATTTTGATAATGAATTTGTACAATGTAGTAAATTTTAACACTGCAGATGGATTCAGAGACCCCTTCCTTAGTAAATTTTAACACTGCAGATGGATTCGGAGACCCCTTAGTAAATTTTAACACTGCAGATGGATTCAGAGACCCCTTAGTAAATTTTAACACTGCAGATGGATTCGGAGACCCCTTCCTTAGTAAATTTTAACACTGCAGATGGATTCGGAGACCCCTTCCTTAGTAAATTTAGATTCGGAGACCCCTTCCTTAGTAAATTTAGCACTATCTGCAGTGTTAAAATTTACTAAGGAAGGGGTCTCCGAATCCATCTGCAGTGTTAAAATTTAGTAAATTGTAACATTAATAAATAGTACACAACTTGGATTATTTTTCAATACATGTATTCTAAGGGATCATTTATTTGAGGCCATCCTGATTCCTATTGTGTTAGATGATAGGAGAATCATTGAGATGCTCATTTAGGGGTTTTTCTACTAATTAGTGCCTTGGGTGTGGTGAGTCAAGTCTTGGTCGATATTTGTCGTCTTTCCCTTTTGGAATTGTCATGTCCTAAAGTTAGTGTCACTCCGTTTAGCTTGTTGTACTGGTTATGTTCATATTTTGTTTGAACAAAATCATCGTCGTTTGACCATCTCGACATGATGTCGAATGGTGTGCAACAACTACAGGTATTTGGAGACTCAAATTTGGTCATTGAGTGGATGAAGCAATATAGAAGGAAGGGAAAAAACATTCTCTAGTCCCGATATATGAGGAAATTTCTAGGATGTTGGACCTTTTCCAATATATTTCATTTCAACATATATATAGGGAAATAAATTCTGTAGCGACCTTCTATAAAAAAGAGGACTATTCCATTTTTTCCATGGTCTAATTCCATCAAATAACTTACCGAAAACAGAAAAATGCTACACAAAATTGGTTATGATCACTAATTCTATTAAAACATACCAATTGTATGCCCCTAAGCCTAAAAAAAAATAAAATGTGGATTTTATAATAAAATATAATATAATATAACATAATATTAATATAATATGATATATATAATATTTATATGATATGGTTTTAAAATATAAATATATTATATTAATATATAATATAATAATATTAATCATTCTTAAAAAGTCAAATACATGGAGGGAAATAAAAATGGGAAATTTTTTTTGGGGAAATAAAAATTGGCAAAAGTTGAATTTTTTCTTTTTTTTGGGGGGGGAATAGAAATTGGGAAAAGGTTTTTCTATGCTCGACTCAGAAGATATGGAATGGCCATGGCTGAAATTCACACGATTTACTCTGCAATGGATCTCTGTGTTGACTGAGAAGATAGCAGGCAGAGCTCGAGTTGTAGCCTAGGACTAGGACCGCTCGGGCACTTTGCAGTTTCATTCAAATGGGTGGGGTGGGAACCCAGAAAACGCCCTTTACGGGCTTGCTTTTTAGTATTTTTTGCAATTTAGAATGTATTATCGAGTCAAGCTTATTTTCGAGTATCATGAAGGACACGCTTGCTTTCTTGCTTGGATGGTTCACTCCCGTCATATCCTTCCCGTCCCCTCGATATGTGACTTTCTATAGCTCAGCACATCTCGTCATGGGTTTCATAGTGTTCATCATTCCTTCCCCTGCCCCTACCCCTCCTTGTGTTGATGTATATGTAACTTCAGAATGTATTTCATCCATGTATTTCATTTATATATTATTGTACTCCTATAGAGATGTGCCATTCCTCTATACGGAAGTGTCGTCATGTGTATTGACAAGTGTGGCAAGTGCGTGAACTTGCCGATGGGTTATTAGACCACCATGTGTGGGGTCGGCCCTGATTTATGTAATATATGGTTGATGTACCTAGCTAGACAAGTCGGCCCCATAAGGTCACTGGGAAAACAGATCAAGTATAAATAAAGATCGGGAGATCTCTATTTGGATCACTCAGAAACTCATTCTTCCTTCACTCGAAAAGTGGTGCACATGTAAGGAGGAGGATCATCTGCTACTATGAGACTATCTCTATGTATGGGGTTGTACTTTGGTTGAGCCATTGCTCTCTCTATCTCTGAGGAAGTTGTGGGGTTTTTCACCTTAGGGTTTTTCCCACGGAAACTCTATGTCTCTTGTCTCTCATGCTTTTACTTCTTGTGATGATTGACATGCTTGTTATGATTGATATGCATTGATATACTGTACATGTTATTCTCTTAGTAAAGATCCTAGAGTATTGTGAATTAATGCTCAAAATTTAACACCTTGGCCCTCCCGTATTCTCCTACCCTCATGATTCCATTTGAACACATGGCTAATCATGACCTATATAAAATGGATACTCTTACTCTATCCGCTTTGTTCTTACTCATTACTTGCTATCCACCTTTTTATCTTTACCTTGAATTGTTGCATCACATAAATTTTTTATTGACAAGCATTGGAAACTTATCTCTAGGCAATCTACATGGATCATTCGACTTCACTCAGTATGCGAGAATTAGGTAGGTTTTTTTTTTAAGGCCCAAAACGACCCTATTTTACATAGCATGTGGATTCAAAGTTGTAATACCAATAGGGAATTCATGGTATTGTCATCACTACAATATAATGAGGGTTTGGGGATTTGACTAAATTTAACTCTATAAATGCAAGTCTGTTGCTTCTAATGATACTAGAACTTTAGGAACTGAGACTAGTAATGCTTATTATACTTATGCAGTTTCTTCAACTCTTGGTACTTCTCTTGGGATTGCTATTGGTATTGATTCTGGAAATAAGGAGGTTGTTTCAACTGGGGGTAATGTTGTTTCTTAAACTATTGGTACTGAGACTGGTTCATCGGGTGATACTTCTACTGCTGGTGTTGGGACTACTGTTGCTGCTGGCTCAAGAAAGAAAGCTACTTCAATTAGTTCAGCTAAAACTAATACTTTTGGTTAAGCAGGTAATCCAGGAACTACTTTTTATTCTTCATCTTTCCCAGCAAAAGCTGCTAGTTAAACTACTTATGATGGGGTTGAGCTTGTAATCCATAATCTGCTGCTTCAACTGCTGCAGCTAAAACTATTACTTCTGGGTAATACTTCAAATTAGTATGGTTCAACTGGTTCACAGGTTCAGCTGGTGTAGCTAAAACTAATGCTTTAGAGGGTGTTCCTTCTTCTTATGGAGCTACTTTTACTGCCTAGTTCAACTAATTTTTCTGGGACTACTATTTTAGGAGATGATAAAACAATTACTGGTTCAAATAAAGCTAGAGATAATGTTCGTTAAACCACTTTAACTACTGCTACAAAGAAAGCTACTTCATCTGATTTTGTTAATGCTTTAGAATAAATTAATTATTCAGAGTGGCTCACAATAATAGCTACACTTTGTTCCCATTGCACCTTAAATCATTGCTTACATAGAACATTAGGATCATGGAAGCCTTAAGAATGTTTAATGCTTTTGATTTTCGAAATGAAGGATGAAATTACCAAGCCACAAACAAATGCCAAAGTTGTCTTTGGAGCATTTGGATAAAGTCATGTTTCTGAAAACATGTTGTCAATGAGTCTGAGTGACACCATAGTTCGCATTATCTGAATAAAGATTTCCCTTTCCTTGCAGATGGCGCCTTCTGGAGTAAAGATTGAAGAGGTATGCTATTTTTAATCCTTTATTTTTTTATTTGTATTTTGGTAACAATTGAGTCACAACAATTTGCTAGGTTTTCATGAAAATTATTGCATTTTGTCTTGTTGGTTTTGATATTCTTCTTTATCTTAGGATATTATTTATTCTTAGTAAAGATTTCTGGTCTGCTACTCAATTATGGTAGGAGAAAGATGTAGTTATAACCATAATTAACACGACAGGATCCATTAATATTTTTTAAGCTAATTAAATTGATTTTCTGTCACTTTAAATGCTGCCCTTGTAAATTTTTTTGAGTTTTCAGCTTGTTGGTTTATGTCAATGTTTCAGTGTTTTTCATCCCCAGCCGGTTTTGCATAGGCTGGAAATTACTTATGAAAATTCTCAGACAATTAAACACGCTGAAAAATCACTTTTAATAGGAAGAGAACTAATTTAACATGCATGCCATAAAATAAATCAGACTCAGAAATTTAGCCAATGGCCCTAGAAAAACCCCAACGGGGAAAACCAGTTAGAGAGAGAGAGAGATTTTATTTCTTCAGCAAAATTTTCAGTACAACATTTCACAGTAAAAAATTTAGTTATCTCGACCACCCAAAGTCACCCATAAATCTGCCTCGATTTCTGTGCCAAATCAACCTCGATTTCAACGCTGTACTTGTCTAGAAATTTGTGCCAAGTCAACCTCGAAAATGTGTTGTACCATGCCTCGATTTCAATGCCAAATTTGCATAGAAAAATGTGTTGTACCCTGCCTCAATTTTTGTGCCAAAACTACACAAAAATCTATGTTGTAATCTACCTCGATTTCTATGCCAAAACTGCACAGAAATCTGTGCTGTAATCTACCTTGATTTTTGTGCCAAAACTGTAGAGAAATTCGTGCTGTAATCTACCTTGATTTCTGTGCCAAAACTGCACAAAAAATCGTGCTGTACGAATTTCTGTCTTGGACTGTGTGCCATAGTACAACAACAATAAATGATGCCTTGAGAAAAGTGCCCAGATTCCTTGCCTCGAAATCTGAGCCTCTATCTTGGGAAATGTGCCCATGAACTCCCTCAAAAAATGTGTTGTCAACCTCGGGATGTGTGCCCATAATTCCTCGATATTTGTGCTATTGTTCTCGGTATGCATGCCTAGGACAGTCCTCGAAGAATGTGCCCATATTGATGTTGTATGGTGCCTTGGGAAAGTGCCCAGCTGAAAAACCTCTCCCTTGAAATTTGTGCTGTCCAGAAAATCAGCTCCCTGAACCTCCTCGATTTCTGTGCTCTCTCCTTGCTCTTTCTCTTCTCTTGAATCTCTCAAAAGTGAGAATGAAATGCCTCCCTTCTCTTTTTGATCAAACCTTAGGGTTCTTTTAATCCAATGGATGAGATAGATTTAGATCGACGGTTGAGATTAAATGCTCCATTTATTTCACATAAATGTTAATTTCACTCACCCACTTAAATTTATCAAAAAGTGACTTTATGTTTATAAAGTCTCATTAAATGATTTTCACAAGTCATTTAATGTGAGGGTCACTTTTTCCCCCTTCTAAGTGACTTAGGCATAAAGTCACTAGGGGAACACTTCCCTAGGTAGAAAAACTAACACTCCCTCTTACCAAGGAAGGTGTTCTGCACCATTCCCAACTTGTCTCTGAAGAAGACAAACTTGCCCCTCCCCAAAGATTTTGTTAAGATATCTGCTACCTGCTCATCAGTGGAAATATACTGCTACTCAACTGCTCCTCTCTGGACATAGTCACAGATGAAATGGTATCTGATCTCAATGTGCTTTGACCTGTCATGGAACACCGGATTCTCAGAGAGTTGAATGCAACTCTGATTGCCACAATAGATCACCGTAGGTCCAAGCTCCTGATCAGATAAATCTACTAACAACTTACGAAGCCACAGTGCTTCGCAAGTAGCTTGATTGGATGCCATATAATCAGCCTCGACAGAACTCAATGCAACGGACTTTTGTTTCTGACTGAACCATGACATTGCTGCCGAGCCCAAACTGAAGCAACAATCGGAAGTGCTCTTTCGATCCCTAACACTGCCTGCCTAGTCTGAATCTGTGAAACCAACCAAAATGACTCCACCTTAACCTCTGTAGTACAAACCATAGTCCATTTTACCTGCTAGGTATCTTAGCACATGTTTTGCGGCAGTCCAATGTACACTCCTAGGCTCCACCATGAACTGGCTAAGAGTGTTCACCGTAAAACACAAGTCTGGTCTGGTGTTGACCAGATACATCAATGATCCAATGAGCTGATGAAAAAGTGTAGGATCCACCAACTTACCATTAGAAGCATGAAGTTGCTTCCAGTTGGTGATCATAGGTGTAGACATCGACTTGCAATCCTGCATCCAAAATCTCCTGAGAATATCAACTGCATACTTCCCCTGTCTTAGGAAAATATGTCCAGGCTCCTGCCAAACCTCTATCCCCAGATAATAATGCATCAACCCAATTTCAGTCATCTCGTACTCCGCAGCAAGGTCTCTCTTGCAATGTGCAATGAGACGCTCATCCCCTGTGATAAATAAGTCATCAACATATAACAAAAAATGAGAGGATCTCCACCAACCACAATGTAGTATAGGTTGGGATCAGCCTCACTCTTCTGAAAACCCATCGATGTCAAGTACGTATCGATCCTGGAATACCAAGCTCTAGGAGCTTGCTTCAGTCCATACAAGGCTTTCCTCAGCCTACACACATGAGAATCCCTCCCATTAATCTCAAATCCCTGTGGTTGCTCTAAGTACACCTCCTCCTGTAGAAGACCATTGAGAAATGCGGTCTTCACATCCATCTGGTGGATCTTCCAACCCATCTCTGCTGCTATAGAAATCATTGCTCTGATGGAAGAATATCGAGCAACTGGCACAAAAGTCTCATCATAGTCAACTCCCTCAACCTGTGAAAACCCTCGAGCCACAAACCGAGCCTTGTACTTCTCCACACTGCCATCTGCAACATGCTTTATCTTGTAAATCCACTTGGACGTCACAATTGACTTCCCCTCTGGTCTCGACACTATCTCCCAAGCATCATTCTTCATGATGGAATGGTACTCTTCCATCATGGCATCTCTCCATACTTGATGCTGAGAAGCCTACTCAAATGTGGAAGGCTCAGAGTCACGAAGACTTGAAACAAGAGCCATACCCAATCTGTCTGGCATCACTACTATCCTAATATCCTCCTGGGGTCTACCAAATGCCTCTGCCTCCTTCAAGGTGTCTTGAAGCCATTTAGGCTTCCTCTTCCTTGAAGGCTCCTCCCATACTGGTCTATCCTCATCTGAGGAACCCCTAGAAGCAGAAGGTCCAACGCCCCGAGGACCAGTGACTGATGAACCAGTCCCTGAAGAACCTCTAACCTGCAAACCAGAACCTAAACCTGTCCTTGAACCTGTCCTTGAAGTATCAATCACCTGAACCACTGAACCTGTAGGAGTTGTGCTTGTACTCTGTGATCCAGTCACTCCGGAAACCTGTGGACCTGAAACCTGTATCGAAGAAGCCTATTTCAACTGAGGTGCGGGAGCTTGTGGCTCCCTCTGCTCTAACTCTCTGGACTTCATGAAGGCTCTCTCCTCATCAAACTTCACTTCCCGCCTCACTACAACTCTCTTCTGGCCAGGAATATAAAGTCGGTAAGCCTTCGAAGTCTCATCATATCCCACAAATATGCCTCTCTCTGTAGTGGGATCAAACTTCATCCTCTTCTCAGAAGGGACGTGAGAGTAAGTCAAAGAACCAAATATGCGGAAGTGGCTCACCTTAGGCTTCTTGCCTTGGGAGTCTTCCTCCCCAAAGCACGGTGATGACTCCTATTCTGCAGATAAACTGTAGTGCTACATGCCTCTGCCCATAGAAAGAATGGTAACCCTTGATCATGGAGCATCGCTCTCGCTACTCCCACAATCCACCTGTTCTTCCTCTCTGCTACTCCATTATGCTTAGGAGTGTAGGGAACTATCAGCTGTCTCTGTATACCCTCCTGTCTGCAAAAAGCATCGAACTCCTTGGAGGTATTCTCACCCCCATTGTCTGATCTCAACATTTGAATCTTCCTCCCTGTTTGCTTCTCCACAAGGGCTTTGAACCCTTGGAAGACACTCAATACTAAGGGTGACTTCTTGCTCCTCAAGAAGTAGATCCAGGTCTTCCTGGAGTAGTCATTAATGAAAATGATATAGTACTCAAAACTAGTCAAAGAGATTGATGACATAGGACCACAAATATCAGAATGGATCAAGTCAAGCACTCCTGCTGCTCTAGTGTCACTGCTTGGAAAAACACTCTTGGTGTACTTTCCCAAAGCACACCCCCTGCACAGATCACTCTGCTCAGTGTTGAACTCGAGTAAACCTGTAACCATGCTCCTCAACAATCTCAGAGTTGGGTGATGTAAGTGGGCCATCCTCCGATGCCATAGCTCACATAGATCACTGCTCCTGCTATGTGCTACAGTGTGTTGCGGCTGAAACAAGAGCTTGTACAAATTTCCACATCTAACCCCAATGTCCATGGAGGTAGATACTCCTATAGTCCTGGGGAATACCTGTACTCTCCCATCTGAGCAACATACCCGAAGACCCCTATCCTCAATGGTGGAAACTGATACAAGGTTCTTCTTCATCCCAGGGACATATAACACTTCTATCAGAGTCATGGGACTCATAGAATCCCTCTGAAATGTAATGGTCCCTCGACCAACTGCTCTGACAATGGTGTCGTCGCCTAGTGCAACCTCCACATCTCTACCTGTCTGTGATAGCTTAGATAACATCTCTCGAGCTCCTGTCATGTGGCTTGAGGCTCCACTGTCAATATACCAAGTTCCTGTGGTGGATGCACTCATTTGATGCCCTATCACTAAGGAATACTCCCTCTCCATATCCACATCAGTGCTGGTAACTAAAGAGGCTCTCTCTCTCTCAATCTGTTCAGCACACAGGGAAAACTCCCTCTGAAATCTGTCTCCAAAGTCATCAACCTCTGCTGAAGTTGCAGTCTGTTGTCCCTTATTCTTCTTCTTGTTTGGACACTGTGAAGCATAGTGCCCAAAGGTTTGACAACCATAACACTTGATTTTACTCAAGTCCTTCTTATGCCCACCCTGCTGCTGCTTAGCCCCACCCTTCTTGGGACCCTTCTTCTTCTTTCCCTTTGTAGTCAAAGCCACGTTCTCCTCATCTACCCCACCCTGTGACGAACTGCCCTGTACGAGACCTCTCATGGTCTCCTCCTGCACAAAGTCATCCCATAGTCTTTCCCAAGAAGGTAGGTTCTCTCTGCCCACTATAGCCTACACAAATGCACCCCAGGGCTTTGAAGCCCCATTCACTGCTGTACGCACAAGCTCAGTAGCAGTGACCACCTCCCCAACTGCTGCTAGCTCATCTCTAATGGAAGATATCCTAGTAAGGTAAGTTGTCACTCCCTCTCCTCCATTCATCTTTATACTCTTGAGTTTCTCCTTGAGAACCATCATCTGGTTCTCATTGGTACTCTCATATAAACTGGTCAAAGCAATCCGCATCAAATGTGCCCTGGCTTTGCCTGAAATGTGAGGGATGATATGGTCTTTAACTGCATCAAGGATTATTCTTCTAGCCTTACAGTCCTTCTTGTTGAAGGCTGATAATGTTGCTGCATTTGTGGCAGTGGGAATCTGAACGGGGTTTGCTGTAGTATTTCTAACCACTTTCTCCCACATTTCATTTTCCTCTAAAACCAACAAAATCCTAGCCCTCCATGGCACAAAGTTTCCCGTCCCATCCAGCCTATCCTCCAACCTAAGTCCTGTAACCATATCTATTGTCAACCCAACAAGGTGCTGTTCACTAACAAAAGAAAATTATTGAAATTACTGAGTTCTGGAAATTTTTGTGTGTCTGCAAAATATTACTGTTTTCTGCCCCCAAGCTTTGATACCATGTAAATTTTTTTGAGTTTTCAGCTTGTTGGTTTATGTCAATGTTTTAGTGGTTTTCATCCCTAGCCGGTTTTGCATAGGTTGGAAATTACTTATGAAAATTCTCAGACAATTAAACACGCTGAAAAATCACTTTTAACAAGTAGAGAACTAATTTAACATGCATGCCATAAAATAAATTAGACTCAGAAATTTAGCCAATGGCCCTAGAAAAACCCCCACGGGGAAAACCAGTCAGAGAGAGAGAGATTTTATTTCTTCATCAAAATTTTCAGTACAACGTTTCACAGTAAAAAAATTACTTATCTCGACCACCCAAAGTCACCCAGAAATCTACCTCGATTTCTGTGCCAAATCAGTCTCGATTTCAGCACTATACTTGTCTAGAAATTTGTGCCAAGTCAACCTCGAAAACAATGTTGTACCATGCCTCGATTTCAGTCCCAAATCTGCATTGAAAAATGTGTTGTACCCTGCCTCGATTTTTGTGCCAAAACTGCGTAGAAATCAATGCTATAATCTACCTCGATTTCTATGCCAAAACTGCACAGAAAATCGTGCTGTATGGATTTCTGTCTCGGACTGTGTGCTACAGTACAGTAGAAATAAACACTACCTCGGGAAAAGTGCCTAGATTCCTTGCCTCGAAATCCCAGCCTATATTGGGAAATGTGCCCGTGAACTCCCTCAAAAAAGGTGTTGTCAACCTTGGGATGTGTGCCCACAATTCCATGATATATGTGTTGATGTTCTCGGTATGCGTACCTAGGACAATCCTCGAAGAATGTGCGCAAATTGATGTTGTACGGTGCCTAGTTGAAAAACCTCTCCCTCGGAATTCGTGCTATCCAGAAAATCAGCTTCCTGAACCTCTTCGATTTCTGTGCTCTCTCCTTGCTCTTTCTCTTCTCTTGAATCTCTCAAAAGTGTGAATGAAATGCCTCCCTTCTCTTTTCGATCAAACCCTAGGGTTCTTTTAATCCAATGGATGAGATAGATTTAGATCGATGGTTGAAATTAAATGCTCCATTTATTTCCCATAAATGTTAATTTCACTCACCCACTTAAATTTATCAAAACTGGACTTTATGTTTATAAAGTCTCATTAAAAGCTTTTCACAAGTCATTTAATGTGAGGGTCACTTTTTCCCCCTTTTAAGTGACTTAGGCATAAAGTCACTAGGGGAACACTTCCCTAGGTACAAAAACTAACAACTCTTACATCTTATTTATATGCTTGTCATATGAACGGCAGCAATCTCCTTGAAAACTAATAATTTTTTTGAAGTTATGGAAGTTCCAAAGTTTTCCTCATGAAATTTGTTTAAAGCTGACAAATGGACTTCTGGGAAATGAGCAGATGTATGAAATAAATTCGAGAGGGTTAGAAATTTTTTCTAAAAGTTGGCTTCTAGAGTCCAGTATGGTCAAAGCCATGGTTTGTTTCTGTCATGGATATGGAGATACATGCACCTTTTTCTTTGAAGGTAACATTCATATTCTCAGAAATTAAGCAGAAATTTGATTTTGCATTTTAATGTGTTAGCGAGATTGGTTATTATTGTAACTATGTCAAGCCAAGGAATTTATGGTGTTAACACTTCAGATATTGCAAAACTTTCAGGAATTGCTAAGCAACTTGCAGCATCTGGATATGGTGTGTTTGCGATGGATTATCCAGGATTGGGCCTTTCAGAAGGATTCCATTGTTATATCCCATATTTTGATAGACTTGTTGATGATGTCATTGAACATTACTCTAAAATTAAAGGTGTGTGGTCTTCGCTTTCAAATGTTCTTGCAAACTTACACTTTTTTCATCCTTTCTTCTCTGTTTCAAACAACGTTTGTGGCAATATTAAAAGGGGCATGCTCCCTTTTTAGTCTTTAAACACATGAGATTTAGAGTCAAATTTTTATCTAAGAAACAAAACCAGATCTACTTTAGATTAAGCAGCTTCATCTCGTCCTCCTAATCTGGGATTGATGTAGAAGCGTTTCATGGACTGTAGCCACTATTTTCAATGCAAGTTTGATATTACACCCAATATTTTTTGACCTTGAAACCTGCATGTAGAACAACAAACATAAACCAATTAACCATGCCTTGTGATTAAAGAATATTTTGTGATTGTATCTTCTGATGTGTGGTATGTGTGGATTACAATATATTTTCCACAGGCAAGGTTTTGCTGGCAATGAAATTCTTAGTTGGAGCAAACAAATACCAAGAGTTGATGTACAATCGATCTTTATAAATTGTCCTTTAGTTAAAGACTTTAAAATAGTTGTTCATGAGATGAGGTCCTAATGCACAACATAAACAAGTTTTTATTGTTAAAGTATACGTGAAACATTACTAAGCATGGCCATTTCTTGGTTGAAAACTTGCTACAGAGAAACTACTGGTAAATTTCTCTAAACATCTTGCCCATCTTGAGCTGTATATTAGCCATCTAACATCTGCTAAAATTTTTATCCCACAGTCCTGATTCCCTGGGTCCATCTTTCTCTAATTTGTTTTCCAATCACTAAAACTTTGTTCAATCCCAATCTCTAAAACCATAAAAACCTAACAAAGATTGCATCCTTTGTTTCTTTATTAATAATCTTCTATCTTATAAGTTATGGTCCATGGAGATGTATTTGTTTGTGTTTGAATTCAGAAAAAATCTAGATCTTCTCTAAATGTATATTATAAAACCTAACCTTTTGGCTTCCCAAATCCCCAATTCTTGAAAATATCAAATTTACAACTCTTCTTTTGTAAATTTTTTTGGGTTTTATTGCTTGCTGGTTTATGTTAACTTTTCAGTGGTTTTCACCTGCAGCCGGTTTTGCATAGGTTGAAGGTTACTTATGAAAATGACTGTAACAATTAAACACGCAGGAAAAACACTATAATAGGCTGGAAATAAATATTTCAAACATGCACACCATAAAAATAGACACTCAGATTTTTCGGCAACTGTGCCCTGGAAAAACCCCCACGGGGAAAACCAGAAAGAGAGAGAGTTTTTTATTTCTTCAATAAATCTCAGTACATAAATTTATACAACAGAAATTTTTACTTATCTCCACCAATAAATTTCACCCAACACTTTTCTCGAAATCAGTGCCAAAATAGCAGCCTCGATTTCTGTGCAATGAGTGCCTCGAAAACAGTGCTGAAGGTACAGTCACCATACTGTACGGTCCTCCTCGAAAACTGTGCAAGTCTGTCTCAAAAAATCGAGCTCTAAATCTGTCTCGAGAAATGTGTAGCAGTCTTGAAGTCTGTGCCCACTCTATCGCCTCGAACTGCGCATTGAAAACCTCGAAAAGTGTGCCCAGAATCTACCTTGAGCTGCGTGCAACTTGTCTCGAACTTTGTGCCTAGATTCACTTGAAACTCTTGCCCAGATTCTCTTGAAATTTGCGCCAATAATGGTTGTTGTACCTACACCTCGAAATCTGTGCTGTTATGAAGAAACGATGCAGTCAACAAATCCATACAGCGTATTTAATGCCCAGCAGAAAGCCTCGAAGTGCATGCCCACTGTAACATGCATTAAATGCTCCTCGAATTGCGTGCCCAAGGTTTCTTTCTCTCTCTCGCTCTTCTTCTCCTCACTTCATTCACAAAAGTAAGTTCAAAGTGCCTCCCTCATACTTTTTGTTCAACCCTAAATGAGAATCTAATCCGACGGTGGAGAAAGATCCAATCCAATGGATGATAAGAATCAATGAGAGTAAAAAATCACTTTATTTAAATAACTTAAATAAATATTTCACTCACCCACTTAACTTTAGCAAAAAGCGACTTTAATGTTATAAAGTCTCATTAATGTCATTTAATGTGAGGGTCACTTTTTCCTCCTTCTAAATGACATTATGCGATTGTCACTTGGGGAACACTTCCCTAGGTACAAAACTAACATCTTTTCATTCATTTTCATTGCTTTTGTAGAGTAGTTTATAATTTTCTATATAAATGTACATGGAAAAATTGGTTTCTGTAAGGTAAAGAAATAGTGCTCTGATTACTGATTTGTAACTAGCAGTAACTTCATCCCAGCATTTGGTTCAACTCCATTTGCCCTGTCCTGTGGCCCAACCTCATTCTACTTTCTCCACCTTCCGCTTTATCATCTTGTCATCAGTTACATGACATGATCAACCTTTCATGCATGTCATATCTCTCTTTCCCTTCCTGATTACTAATTTCTAACTAGAAGTAACTTCATACTAGTTCTTTTGAAGATGGTGGAAAGACATAATCTAATTATAATGGTATTGCTTTTAAAACTCCTACAAAATCTGGTTCATCAAGAAAGGCTGGGTCAACAGGTTCAACTGGGAAGACTGGGTTCAACCACTTATGCCGGGACTACTTCTTCAATTGATGTTTGTTAGACTCGTTCAGCTGCACCTGTTTTCCCAGCCTCCCTAGTAGAGTAGCTGCAGTCCCAGTAGTTAATGAACGAGTATTTCCTTCGATCTGGATATGGGTCTAGGTATAAATATGTAGTTGGATCATTTGTATCTGTCACTGCGTATGGATATGCTATGGGCTATTTATTTCGATCTATAACTGGAACTAGTCCTCCTGCTGTCTGTGGTTATGTATTTTAACTTGGTCAACTAATAGGGGTGTTCCTTTCACTCGGTAAACATCTCCATAATCGACTGCTTAGTCCTTTCGAGTTATTACGTAAATAAAGTGGACTTCTTTAGTAGATGAATCTGGTAGCAAAGAGCAGAAGCACAACAAACACCATAGACAGAGGCAAAGACACGAGCATCTCAGCCCAAGGAGCCTTTAGGGTTCCTAAGTACAGTCTTATCTGGAGAATAATAAACATAAAATACCCTTTCTTTCATCATTATTGTATACAATATTATTTAACCTAAACATGTGAGTATGGACTATGGCCATGGCTGAAATTCACACGATTTACTCTGCATATGAATTCAATTTTTTGATATAAGCATATGAATTCAATTTTTTTTTTTATGTAGGGTTTCTGTTTACTGGCCGAGTAATTCTCCTCCCTGTCATGATTGTGTCTACACACAAATTAGTAGGAAAGTTGTGTTATTTTTGTCAATGAATTCATAAATAATGTGTCATTTGTCAACAGGCTATTGAGAAAGCAATTGACGTCCTTGGAAAAAAGATTGAGCCGATGATTAAGACTGTGAGTACCATCTTGTGTGTTTGGGTGTATTTATTTCTGGATGCAAAAAAGTCATGTGCCAAACTGTGAGCTCGTTTAGTTTATTATTTGTTTTCCTTGAAAGTTTAGTTTATTATTATTATCATGTATGCCTAAAAACCGGTTTTGAAAGAGGAAAAGTTCATTACAAGAAACATAAACCAGTATTGGCCTAAAATGATTTTTTGGCATTTTCCAGTATTCATTGTGAGGCTTAGAATTTTCGTTTAAGGATTCAACTAACTGAAAAGAAACTTATAGGTGTCTAGCATAGTTCATTTGAATGCCATTATTTTGCATGAGAAGTCAAGTAGAGATGTTTCGGTTTCCAAATTTGGAAGAAAACTTTGCAATGATATGACAAGAAGAGGTTTTTTTAAAGCTTTCTTGCTTGTTCATTGTTTGGAACTGTCTACGTGAAATTTATGTGACATTTTGTCTACTTAGATACGATGGTGCTTTAACTCGTGGGCATTGGACCAACTACAATTATTTTTGTTTTTAAACGAAAATTGAGGTGACTTCAGTTGGTATAACTTTTTATTAATGTGGAACCTACAGCTTCATGGTTCTTTTGATATAGATGTGGAAATGGTCTGCAAGATATTTTTTTCTTTGTTTTTTCTAAGTATATGAATTAACCTTGATCATGTTAATGTAGAGTGTAGTGTTAATGTTTTTGTATTACCTCTTCTAGGACGCGACTATTTTAACTATTTGTAAGGCATATTTGCTTTCCCTTAGGATGCATTGAAATGGTTTAAATTATTCCTTTTAATTCCAAAGTGCTTTTGTAATCCTTATTTACAATGCAACCTACATATGCCTGATTTTAACCTCTGGAAGGAGATAATGCACACAAGACTTGAAATGTAAGTTGTCTGGTTGCTTCTACAGGAATATAGGAAGGGCCACCCTGAAGTCATTGTCCTTGATCCCCCAGATTCCATACAACATTTATACAATCGCCAGTCAATGCTTCAAGATGTAGCTGATTTAGACCTATGTCATTGTGAAGGTAACTATCTTTACTGTTTTTTGTAGTTCCTTTTTTATGCATTTAGTGTCTGAACTACTAATGAGCTTCTCATCTCAACCTTTTGTTTCATCTGTGAATTTGGTTCTCCTTTTTGTTTGCCTATCCCATGTTTCAATGTGGTTAAAGAATCTATTGAGAATATTTGGTTGATATACTAGGTACAATTGGTGTTCCAAAGCAGCTGGTCATAACTGGGGACCCTGCTTCGATTCCCAGTGTTGTTGCTAAAGCAGGGCTAAAGTTGCCACTGGGTAAGTTGTTTTATTTATATGCACGCCCATAAGTACTATTGACTCTAGCTTAAATTAATCCCAACTCTGAACTCATGTTTGCAGCTGGAATTTTTACAAAAAGGAATAACCGACCATGTTCGCTATGAACTTATCCATGTTCACTATGAACTTATCATATACATCAAAGAAGAACAGTGTCAAGGACATTTCTTCATTCAAAGTTTTAATTGTTGACTACAACCAAGACTGTGTCATTGAAATAACTTTGGCAAATATATTGCATACACTTCTTCTTGTTGCAAAAGCTGGATTCTAAAGCTTATCTAACCTAAATCAAATTCTGATGAGCTGAAGACTTTAAATTTAACAGTGATCCTCATTTCCTTGTCTATTTTGTCAAAAGTTGGACTGTACTTGTTTCTTAACACTTAGTGGTTGTGACTTGAAATTTATAACAACTTTCAAGTTTTCAGTCCCATCATTTCAGATTAATCCTATAGTCTGTTGTGAAGAACTGCATTTCTTGTTCGCTTTGGAAATGCATCTCAAAGAACTGCATCCTGCTTCTTCATGCTACATTTTCTATAAGCATAAGTTTCCCTTTCTATCTACAAACAATAACACAATACTTAGCCATCTGATGCCTCTGCACCTGACTGGGATTTTTCTCAGCAGGTCCTGATGACAAAGACACTGTTATGAAACATATATAAAACAACATGAAACTCTCATTTACTCAAGGAACCCACTACTTACATGCATGTGTTTCATGACAACATTCTTTCTTTGTCTCGAAGTCCAAATTTAATGCTGGCCTGCTAAAGGCTAATGTTGTCCAAACACCCATATGTTAGCATCTACGGCTGATCTTTTGGCTCCTCCTTGGATCCTCCTTGTATATATGGGACAAGGTAGGCAGTTGGATTCGAGAGGTGGTTGAATTGGGAGGTTGGGGAAGTTACAGAACCAACTTCAACTAATTCCAATTCGTAATCTTAATATATTTTTTGATTTCATCTTAATATGTGTGCGAGTTTCATATAACAAGAGTAGCGCACATAGAGCAACTTTCATGCTTTGCAACAAGCATTTACAACTTTTTGGAAAGTGTGCGTTGGTTGTCCTTGAGGAAACCAACGCATATTTTGAGGTGTGCGCTGGTTTAATAGCGCAAGAGTAGCGCACATGTAGTGAAATTAAGAGAAGTTGTAAGATTCTCAGCTGAAGAATGTAGTTCTAGCAGCAAGTCATCTAAGTCAATCTAGCTGTTCCATCCATAGTGTTTTTTTGTGTGATCAACAGAGCAATGTGATCACGGACGGAGAAGTGCAGATTTGACCTATAACAACATGTATGGGAGATATATAAAATAAAACTGAAATCTACTCTAAAACAAAAATTGAAATGCATAAAAGAAAATCTTAGCTAACATGGCATATAAATTTTATTCATTTTACTGTGCAGGAGGAAATGAAGACTTTTTTCAAGAAGACACACTCAACTCAACTTTCACAGGAAGCCAAAAAGAAAACTCAAGGGAACTAACCACTCTTTAATGCATGCAGGAGGTGAGACAAGCTTAGGAAGGAGCAAGGCTCAACTCAATTAACAACAAGACAAGATCAAGCAAACAACTCAAGAAGAAAAGAAAGAGATTGCAATATTCAGCACATAGAAAAAGAAAAAGCACACAAATCCTACTGCTCAAGTGAGCTTATTAGACTACTTATTCTAAGCAAGCAAGGCAAGGCAAGGAAAAAAGGGGTCAGGGATGGTAATCCCTTAACTCCCTCTGGTTGATATGGAGTAAGATACGTTGGCCAGTCCTAGTAGTGAGGAAACACCAATTATCAATGCACCGCTCAATAGTGAGCGGTCCAACCCAAAAGTCACCAGATCCCCTGGATCGCATGTAAAATAAATCATTAGGCATAACGACCCTATCACCAATTTCAAACCTTCTGTGATTTATAGATTGAGGGATGGCTTTAACAAAATGATCAGGAATAGGTTGGATGTCAAAATTGCATCGAGGTTGAGGCGTAATGATCCTTGAATTCCTATCAGGAGGAATTGCATTAAACCTGGGAGATCCACCGTCTAAAGGTACAACTACCCTACCAATCAGGACTTCTCGAACTACTCTCCTAGGAGGACTTTCTACTCGTTGTTATTTAACTTGTGGGTGAATGATGTACTTTGGAGTCTCCCCCACAGTCCAAAAGTCTCTATCAACATCCTCATCTTCTTCCGCATGGACTGGAGGTGGTAGGTTTTGATTTTCAACACTTCTGCTACTACCTTCTCCAGATGGGACAGGAATAGTCATACTCTCTAAAGCTGCTATATGATTAGTGGGAAGGGACAAATGACTATGAACCGTGCTAGGAACATTCTGAGTTCTTGTGTCTAAAGATGTAGGTGAAGAAGTAGGAGTGTGAAATGAATCTGTGGAGTTCATACTTTCTTCACCAATAGGTATCTCACGGGGAAAAAGGAAACTAGGGATGTTAGGATAAGATGAAGACAAACTTGACTCAGTAGGCTCTTCTTGAAAAATAGCTAGATTATTCAAAGAAAAGTCCTCCCCAAGGGCATCATGGATTAAGGCATGCTCTTTCCAGCTCATGGAGTTGTCATTCACTTGACTCAAAACCCCATCCTCCAGGGATATGTGAAAATCCTCATAGCAGATCTAAGAGATGATGTGTACCTCACAAGAGTAATTATGATTAAGCAGGAAAATAGAAGAAGAGTGAACAATACAATATAATGAACAACAGAATAATATGGTACAGTAGAACTCAGATAGAAGCAATAATACTTCACACACACTAATTAATTAATCACAGTATGGACAAATAAATAGTACAATGGTAGAGAGGATTCAAATGCCTAAGGTGGCAATTCGAATTAGCCTCTCAGAGTGATCATAAGATCAATAGAGTGTCATTAGAGCACAACTAGGTGTCCTCATGATCATCGGAGCACAACTGGAAGTCTTCATTATCATCAGTGGAGTCATCAATGCTCAAGTAACTGTCAACCACCAGTCAAACTAACTCCGGTAGGTGAAACTGAGTGTAACTGATTGTAACTAAGTGTAACCGAGTGTAACTACACTTAGACAACTGGACTGGTAGGTGAAGAAGGGAGAGTTGCTCCCTAAAATCAAGGAAGAAGGGCGCATTAAGCAACTGGAGGGCTAAAATTGAATAGTGAGAAGCTCCTGGGGGTTGGCTAACTGAGGGATAGGTGTTGGACTGATGATTGGGATGCATGCAAACCCTAAAAGCGCATGCATGACTGAAAATGGAAATGATCAAAATACTGGTGGGACTAGGATGGAGTATAGGAATATCCTAACACCCCCCCTTAATCCATCCTGGGCCCTGGTAACTAAGACCAAAGGTCACCCAATACAATGAATAATAATAGTCAATAAACCAAGGAAGTGGGAAAATTTCATGGGAAACATACCCCCTCCTCAAAAAATAGACTGTAAGGCACACACAAAAATAAATGCTCCAAACTCAAGCAGGTGTGATGCTTCATCATATATATGGAGGTATCTTCTTCTTGGGAAGAAGTGGATCATCCTCAAAAAGCATGTGCTTGTACTTGCTCTTCAGATCAAATGTGATGAGAACAAATCCAACAATATGAGAATGATCCTTGAACCTGTGATTCGAATTAGTTGAGGTAGGATCAAATCTGTGAAGGTATATATAGTCTTTTGTCTTCTCCTTCGAACCACCATGGATGAGATTATGCCAAAAATAACTACTACATGTTTGCTTGAAATCAAAATCAGATTTAAGACTTAAAAAACAGTTTCTTGAGATCTCCTTTGAACCAACAGGGGTGAGATCAAAACTATCATATGCATGAGAAATTATCCCAAGCAGTAATTGCTTAGAATCCAAATTAGATCCAAGATTTGAATCATGGTTTCTTGAGATCTCCTTTGAACCATGAGAGGTGAGATCAAAACCAGTAATTGCATGAGAATTTATCCCAAGCGAATGGCCATGGCCATATTCTTCAATGACCTTATGAAAGCATGGAATTATGATCATATAGTAGTATAAAAGAGGAGATAACTGGAGAGTAGCTGTTTTGACCTCTGAAATAATCATGTGATCATGATGCAAACCAACAGACTCTGGTGCAAGAGAGGATTTAGGACCTTCTGCAATATCTAGAGTGTGAGCTGGCACAGAAAGGGAAGAAAGTTTGAGCATGAGTGGAGAATCTGCAGGTTCTTTGTCAACAACTTCAATATGAGATGATACTGGTGCATGATCTGAGAGACCATCAAGGGGAGGGAATGCATCACTTTTCTTGTTCTCGAATGGGTTTGGATCAATCCCTTCATTCTGTCTGCCAAATCTTTCATCCAAGTAGGCCCATAGCTCTTTTGGAGATTCAACATCATCAATGAATTGATGTACCAAGCATCGAGACATAGCAAGCATCATGTTTCCCATGGCTCTGTCACCATTATTTAACCAGTCAATATTTTCTTCAGAGGATTCGAACTCTCTCTCGAAACAATAATCAAAGAGATCATTTCTCTTCAAATGTGCTATCATCTTTGGTTTCCATTCATCATAGTTGAATGGAGAAAGAGGATCATAGTTGAATAGAGGAGGATAAATTTCTTCTGAATACATGGAAGCTGTAGAGGACCTACAAAAACAATATAGAATAAATGCAATTGCTACTGCTGCAAAAATGTAGAAACTGCTGCACTTGAAATCTTGGTAATAACCTGCAAAAAACTCTCAAGAATGGAGATAAACAATACTCTCAACATGCATTGATACCATGTGAAAATCCTCACAGCAGATCTTAAGATATGATGTGTACCTCATAAGAGTAATTATGATTAAGCAATAAAATAGAAGAAGTGTGAACAATACAATATAATGAACAACAGAATAATATGGTACAGTAGAACTCAGATAGAAGCAATAATACTTCACACACATTAATTAATTAATCATAGTATGGACAAATAAATAGTACAATGGTAGAGAGGATTCGAATGCGAAAGGTGGCAATTCAAATTAGCCTCTCAGAGTGATCATAAGACCAATAGAGTGTCATCGAAGCACAACTAGGTGTCCTCATGATCATCGAAGCACAACTGGAAGTCTTCATCATCATCAGTGGAGTCATCAATGCTCAAGTAAGTGTCAACCATCAGTCAAACTAACTCTGGTAGGTGAAACTGAGTGTAACTAAGTGTAACTGAGTGTAATTGACTGTAACTGACTGTAACTAATTGTAACTAAGTGTAAACTGAAGACAACTGGACTGGCAGGTGAAGAAGGGCGAGTTTCTCCCTAAAATCAAGGAAGAAGGGTGCATTAAGCAACTGGAGGGCTAAAATTGAATAGTGAGAAGCTCCTGGGGGCTGGCTAACTGAGGGCTAGGTGTTAGACTGATGACTGGGATGCATGCAAAATGCATGCAAACCCTAAAAGTGCATGCATGATTGAAAATGGAAATGATCAAAATACTGGTGGGACTAGGATGGAGTATAGGAATATCCTAACAGGATAAATGGGACAAATGATCATGAACATCATAAAAGTGATATTCAGTTGTGTTAACACCCAAAAAGAGCTCACTAGCTCATTTCCCTATTCACGACCCATTTGTCCACTTTTTCACCATTTGAGCCTCTGAAGCCAACAAAAGGTCACCAAAAGGCCTTAATACACCCATTTTTCCACTCAAAATGAGTATTTTTCCTAAAAAAACATAAAAAACCCTCAAAAAGGGTCCAAATTCATAAAATATTAAAAATGGAATAAAAATATTCAAAATATTCAAAAAAGGAAAAAGGAGGGAAAAGGTACCTAAACCATGTTGGTCAATACCATTGGTTTCCTCAAAACCACAATGGTATTCCCCACCACCAAAACCTATAAAAAGGTGGTAGGGGCTCCTCACTTTACATCCATCCATCTTCCTATCCTCATGCTGCCAAAATCTCCCTTGAGCTTTTGGCCATTGTAGCAACCTTGGAGAAAGGAGCCTTTGGAGTTTGGAGCTGCTCACCCTTGGAGCTTCTCAACTATCTTCATCATTTGGAGGTATTATTATTGCAAGCACTTGCTTGCCCCCATTTTCAATACAAAGTTATTTTTTCATTTCTTGTTCTTGTTTTTTAATTCAAAAGTTTATTATGATATGCACATGCTAGTTTAGTTTAGTTTTAGATTTAGATTTAGTTTATTGTTTTTGCTTGATATTGAAACTGCTGCTACTAGTTAGCAGGTGTCCATAGCATTAAGCTTGGTTGCAAAATCAAGCCAACAGTTTTTGGCGACTCCGCTGGCTTGAATCTTTAGATCTCAAAATCTCATTTTTGCTTTAGATCTTAATTTTTGTTCATTTTAGTCAGTTTAAATCATAGATCTGCCATTCTAGACAGCAGATTTATTGCTGCTCTGGATTTTGCCTCTTTTTATTTGCCATTAACAGCCCGAAATCATCATTTTCGGGTTCGTTTTTCGGCGTCGATGTATGGCTTTCGCCTCGCGGCTTTTTGCCCAACAATCGCACGGTTCATCGCAACTGCGCAGCTCTTTTCCGCGCGGCTCACCGTGGCTTCGCGGCCAATTTGCGCGCTGCACATCGCGGCTTTTTGCCCAACAATCGCACGGCTCATCGCAACTGCGCAGCTCTTTTCCGCGCGGCTCACCGTGGCTTCGCGGCCAATTTGCGCGCTGCACATCGCGGCTTCGCGAACATTTTCCACACTGCACATCGCGACTGTGTGACGAAATCCCGCGCTGCACATCGCGGCTTCGCGGCTGAAACCCGCGCTGCCCATCGCGACTATGTGACAGAAACCCGCGCGGTCCATCGCGGCTGTTCTGTCAAAACCCGTGATGCCAATTTTTTCACTTCGGCCAATCCATTAAAAAATTAATTTTTTATTGTATTTTCTGCCCACTTAGCTATTTTACAGTATCAAAAAATTCCTGCATTATTACAGCCATTTAATCTTTTTACTATTTAGAATGCACATTTAAAAAAGTCTTTTTAAAAATTTTCAGAAATTGAAAGAAGGATTTATTTGCATTTTATCTAGATAAAAATTTTTACTGTTTACTTCTTTGATATTTTGCCCATAGCAGAATTTTAAAAGAAATCCATTTATTTCTTGAAGAAGTCATATTATTTGCTTTCCTATTTCAAAAGATCCTTTGTTTTTTGAATAGTTTTTTGCAAAGCATTTAATTTCCATTTATTTCTTGAAAATGTCATATTATTTGCTTTCCTATTTCAAAAGATCCTTTGTTTTTTGAATATTTTCTGCAAAGCATTTACTTTTTCAATTTCAGTTTAAAATACCACACGTGCACCCACTCAAACACATAATTTAAACTGAGCCTTAAAATTAACTCTAACTTCAACCAACTTTTAACCCCACTTGGGGAGCACTTAAAAGAACTTTATAGCTAGGTAGTATTGAGGGGATAGGTGTTCCAATAACACCCCTCAGTTATTGCATTTGAGACATAGCTGTTGTCCATTAGGGAACCAAAATCTCCTAGTATTTTTTGGCACGGTCATAACCAATTTATCAGAAGGCCTCTCCCCTAGGAGGGTTGAAGTCGCGAGGATGGTTCCGGAAGCCTGAGTGGAATACCGAAATCCATTCAGTAACCGAAGGGCTACCATTCGCAGTTCTTGGGATATCCTTGTATGGGGGTATTGCGGTAAAAGGACCAAACAACAAATTTACCTTTTCTGGACGTGTCATGAACGGAGTATCCTAGTTGCCATTCTTTAGGATTGATTACCCGGTGTCCCTCTCGGTAGGGGGATATCTAGCCATTGACTCAACACTCAATATTGTCTGACTTGGATTTCATCACCTTGTAGAGAATATCGTTTGTTGATTCACAATACTTTTAGTTAGGTGTTTGCATGATACAATCCACCTTTCGTCTAGTAGCACCTATTTTTTCTAGAAGCTGTTTTCTTGTTGGTACTTTGACCATTTTTTGCATCCCTCCACTTATTATAGCACAGCTGCTATAATAAGTGCTTTTTGAGGTTGATTTTTTTTGTCTGAGAGCCTTCATTTTCACTCCCCTTCTTGCACCCTTTGTTGCATTAGGGTTTTGAGTTTTTTATACATTACCATCTTACACAGAAGATTTTTACACAAAAACATATTTCTCACCATTGAGAATTTTAGACGCTCTCGTCGTCTTCAGGGCGAACTCCCAGAGTTCAGTCTACTTGGCTCTCCACGTCACCGACGTCGAGCCTTATCCCTTGACTTGACACATCATCGGTCACACATACAGTCATCCGATTCTGACACGCCTCACTTCACATCTGATTCTGAGGTAGAATTCAAAAACCCCACTACGTTATTCCCAACCAACCTTATGGATGGAACACCATTCGACCCACTTTTTACCAGCACCATAGGAGATACATCCACAGACCCTTCTACTGCGGTGCCATCCATGGAAACAACCACCCCCCTGGGTATGCCTAATATGGGGGACACTCCATTTTTAGGGATGCCCAACACAAAACTACCTCCTATTACGGGTATGCCAAACATAGAGGTCACACCGCCTCTCATTTCCACAACCCATATCCCAGGAATCCCTTCTACTATCCCTAACCCTGGTGTAACCCATGTTGCACTTGGAACCGCTGGCCCATACCAGACCACAACTATTGGAGGACACATACCTTCAATACCTAGCATACCCTTAGGCGCTACTAGACCCCCACATCATACCACCATGACTAGTCATGTCCCAGTCACTACGCCACATTCATCTGCTAGCTTACCATACATGGCGAGTCTGAACTTAACAGACTTAGCCAGGCTCACCAATGATCCTATCAGACACGACCTTGCATGGCCTCACATGCCCACCAAAATCCCCTCTGACATCCCTAAGTTTGAGGGCAAGGCAGGTGAGGACCCCCAGAACCATATTATGTCCTTCCATCTATGGTGTTCCTCCAACTCCATAGTAGACGACTCTGTCCGCCTCTGTCTGTTACAGCTCACCTTCACTAGCTCTGCAGCTAAGTGGTATATCGAGCAGCTCCATGGCACGCATGCCACCTTTACCTCCCTTGCCTCAACCTTCCTGCAGTTCTTTCAGTTACCTGTCCGCTATGATGCGGGAGTCAAGATCCTACTGTCTTGCAGATAGAACACGACCACCCACATCACTGACCACATTCATGAGTGGCGTCGACGCCGAAGCCTCTGCAAAATCAAGTTAGATGATCGTATCTTCTTAGATTGGTTTCTAAAATCCCTCCTCCCTCTCATTGCCAAGGATGTGGCATCTGAAAGACCCCAGTCTGAAGAAAAGGCCATCCTCAAAGCCCAACAATTCGACCTCATTTACGCCCAGTCAGGTTATCTGTATACCATTATACCAGACGCCCCTCGGGGTGATTCATCCCAACACGATGCGCCGGGGGCATCCCATTTCGCAGATGGCATCATTGGTCCTATTACCTCGCATCCCCAACCCTTTTCCATTGCACATCCTAGCCATGGCCCCGACCTTTCGCGGGCTACATCTCAAACTGGAGCAACCAATTCATATGCTCCCATGGCACATCACCACCATACCCACGGACCCTCATGTCCACCTCAGTGCTTTGGTAATGCACCACCTGCATACGCCCCCCCAGCTGCACCTCAACCAATGTATTACCCACAGCAAGCTGCGACAGCTAGCCCGACACCTCCAATAGCTTAGGGTTACCAACAACCCCAGCAGGTAACTGGACCACCTCCACCCCCGCTAGCTTACTATGCACCACAACCTGCTCCTGCACCTGCGGTAAACCAAAATCCTCCCGCTGCTCAAGGGCAAGTGTACACACAACACAACCAGCCCCAGCACCAAAACAACCAGCGCAACCAGGGTGGGCAACAGAATCGTGGAAGAGGACGTAACCGCGGTAACAACCAAAAACAACATCAAGGTCCTCCACCTCCCAATCCTCCGCAAAATAACAATGCTGCTCCTCCCAACCGAAATCCGGATCGCAATCCAAGGAAACCCAAAAACAATAACCTCAGAACAAACCATCCTTGTTCTATTTGCGGTGTCTATGGCCATTACACACATGCTTTCCCACATTTGGAGCGAGCTCGGCAACTCTGGACTGACGATGCCCATTCTTAAGGACAAGCGGCTCTTCAGCCGCCACCCAACCCTCCACCACCTCAACATCAACCTTTGGTGCTACAAAACCCCTTTCCAAACCAAGGTGTAGTGAACACTCAGCCGTTAGCTCCCCCTCAGGGCAACGCGCCACCACAACAAATCACTTATGCCGCTCCTGATCAACCCATGTTCGATTCAGATACCCACCACTTGTTGATGATGTCATTCGCAGATGCCAACCTCCAAACCCGCCGGAACCAATATGGCTCCACCCCTGAAGCCCCTCCCGCCGACAAGAACACTAACATTCATCTCACAGATCAGACGTTACGTATACCCCTGGCTACACCCGATGGCGCTTCTAAAGCACCTCGCTTCCCACTTCGTCGCATCAACAATAATCCCAATGCTCGTGCTGCGTCGAATTACAACATTGTCGATGACTTAGCCCAGTCTCCTGCAGCCATGTATGCTTTAGAAGTCTTAAAAAACTGTCCTTCACAGCACAAGACTTTACTCTCTGCCATTGGCACTATTGACCTCAATGATTCACAATTGATGGCATTCGATTCCGACCAGTCCGAACCTCGCTTGCCTTCCACTTTAGCATTCCAAGTTTTCATTTCCGTTCGGAATCTTGTCATCCATCGGTGCATTATCGATGAAGGGGCCTCTACATGCATTATGTCCATATTCGTTTGGTAGAAGTTGGGATCTCCTACTCTCCAGCAGTCCACCACTGCGTTGCGAGCCTATGACAGCTGTTCGGCTCAACCCCAAGGTCCCTTAGCTAATATCCCCGTCCAGCTGGCAGGTAAAACCGTGCTCATTGACATTGAGGTCATCAATGCCCAACTCGATTATAACCTCTTACTTGGTCGCAGCTACATGTATGCCATGCGGGCGGTTGCCTCATCCGTTTTCCGTACCATGATGTTCCCCCATGAGGGACGCGTGGTCAAGGTCGACCAGCTTACCTATTACGATCCCAAGGCCCCCGTCGCACCTGAAAATGTTCTCCCCATGGTTGAACAACCTGTTTGTGGTGCAACTACCTCGTTCATTTACTCAGTGGGACCCGGACTTTATTCCGAGGCGTTGATGACTTCTACGTTCCAATCCATTCCACCACCGTCACCGGAGACCCACGTCGCTAACCTCTGTACTCTTTCATAGAATACACAAACACTCGGTAATCAACCCTCCTTGTTACCTAAACCACCATTGGTCCCTAGTCACATTGGTGTTACACCTATCCACACAATCCCCTTTCTATTTCCTCCCTTAGGGGTAGTAAGCGCTTCGGTTATGGCTACCCTTAGTCTCCCCGGGTTAACATTGGGATTACCCGTGTGGTATATTTCACCTCCCGTTCCCTCGCCGACACCAAATGTCATCCTGCAACCGGTGCAACCCATTGTCACTTCTACCCAACCACCTCCCGGTATCACTACTTCTTTGTCATCTACAAATCCCCCTCCTCTCATCAGGCCCACTGGGGGCAGAGGCCCACAACCATACACTGCGGTACCCCCACCCAAAGCAGTTAAACCTCCCCCCGTGTTTCGTGCTCCTCCTAAATGCTCGTTGTGTGATGAGTTAGGCCATCCAACTCATCAGTGTCCACAATTACCCGCATTACAGGAACACATGCAAATGCTTGACGACGACCCCAACTTCTCGGTTGTCAAAATAGACACGAACTCCAAGCCTCGTGATAAATCACTGCGCACTAATCACCCTTGTGCCTTATGCGGTGTTTACGGTCACTACTCACATCATTGTCCTAATATCCCATATTAAAGAGCAGCGTTGTACGAATTGAATAACGTCGACTTAGAAATATCTCCTCCCCTCATTGAGGAAATCTACCCTCCCGTATCATCCTCATCTAGAGAGATTAACACCATTTATATGATCTCTTCGACTACCCAAACTTCGTCAACTGACTTGACCACTCACGGCTTCCGCAATGATGAAGAGATTCTAGAGGCTCCTACTACCCCTGGTTACCCATGGAAAGACATGCACCATCATTCATAATTCCTCCCAGAAGAGACCTCATCCCCCGCCGCTACCCAATTCGCGGTTGAGTCCAAAGATTTCCTTCCTACTAAAGTCAACTGGTTTAAAGATCCTATTCATGCTCCTGATGCCTCTTAGGAAAATAACATGGCCAATATTTCTCCCATCATCCACATCGACATCTCTGACCCACCTGGTGCCCTTCATACCATTACATTAGGAGCCTCTCACAATGAGCATGGGATTGGAGAATACAAAAAACTGTTCCAAGAATTCACTGATGTCTTTACTTGGTCAGATATCGAAATGCCTGGCCTTGACCCCGCCATTTATACGATCTCCACTGGATACCCCTCTGTCCGGTCGACCCTTCCATTGATCCCATTCACACACATTTTCCACTCTGCTACGTCGGTTTCGCTGATGATGCAAACCGTTGGTCCCCCAATCTGGCCTCCGTAGCTTGGGTAATATATTCCCCTTCACATGAGTTGATCCACATCAACGGAATGTGTTTAGGTGCTGCCACCAATAGCCAAGCTGAATATCACCTTGACCGGTCTCTTGGCCGCAGCTCTCCAATTGAGCATACGTCACCTTAACGTTTTCCTGGACTCACAACTCCTTGTTTCCCAGCTCAACAATGACTACCACGTATGCAATCCCTGTCTTTTCAGAAAATTCCTGCGCACTAAACAAATGGTTAGACAGTTTGAATCAATTTCATTTACACACGTCCCAAGGAACCTCAATAATGTAGCGGACCATATGGCCAACAACATTCTAGACTAGCACACTAATCGCATCATACCATAAACAAATAATGCATCCACATGCATAACATGTGCCTCCACGGGCATATACCAAAACAAATAATGCATCCATGTGCATAACATGCGCCTCCACGGGCATATACCAAAACAAAATGTGCATCCACATGCATAACATGTGCCTCCATGGGCATAAACAAAAAATCAAAATTTTGCATCCACGTGCATAACATGTGCCTCCACAAGCATACAGAAAATCAAACATGCCTCCACGGGCGAACGAAAAGACAACAAGTGCATCCATGTGCATACACGACTATATACCAACATCAAATATACATATATATACATCACCGTATAAGTCAATATATGTCAGAGGTGCCCTCAACACCCAATATACAAAAACTACAACAGCCGTACAAAAAGGTGCTTCCCCATATGCTCATCAGCATTTGGGGGCAAGTACATATCATCTAATCATCACGGTCCCTGGGCTCCTCTGGCGCCTCCTCCGCTGGTCCCACCGGATCATGCCGAGCCCGGACTCTCCGCTCTGCCGGCCCCGCTGGATCATCCCGTAAACGGATCCTGCCCTCCGCCGGCCCTGCCTGATCCCGCCGATCCCTACCCCTCAACTCGGCCGCCATCACTGCCGCTCTCAACAACATCGAGCGCCACTCACGAGGCGCCTCGAAACATCGCTCAACGATGTCCCGATCCAGATCCCTCCACCCATCCTCTGGGAACCCTGCTACAATCATACCCAGTGTCTCTCGGACACCATCGATAGCATCATCTCGAGGGCCAACCCCTCGGCCACGAGCCCCAAATCCTCGACCAGGTGGAGGCGGTACCGCTGCGCGAGGGGGGGCAACCACCATCGCCCGTCCCCTGCGAGCCACATAGTCAGCCTGTGGTACAGGACCAATATCTGCACAATGCAAGTAAACCATCATATACATATCTAACTATAATCATAGCCAATAAATCTACAAACACATGATATAGTAGAGAACAAAACATACCATCTAAACCCCAGGCCTGTCCCTGGGCTCGCGGCATCTCAGGATCGCCTCGATAGTCCATACCAGCATATGGGTAGTCCTCAATCAATAGGGGCATCTGCTCCCACTGCTCGTACATCTCCTACGTGAAGAACCCGTGGATACCACCACCACCGCAAGGCATCATCTGCCCCCACCGCACCATGCGCGACTCGCTCACAAAACCATCACGAATGGGCACCCGTGGTCGCAAAGTCGGCACCCGCTCAAAGAAAAAAGAACACAGAAAGGAGGCATAACAGAACTCTCCCACCTCCCGACTGGCCTTGTCCAGATCTCTCCGGACACCAGCTAGAAACATCTAACCCCACGCATAATAGGTCCCCCTCAACATAGAATCCACCATCATCGTTTGTCCCCCTGACAAACGATGTGGCCCCGCGGCACCCAGCACCCGCAGCACACATGCCCCAACAGCCCTCATGTCCCACTCTCGTAGAGATCTTAGACTCAGCGCGCTGTTCTGCAAAATAGACCCAGGAACACAGAAAGTCTCCAGGAGATCCTCCATGTCAACATCTGCCGGGATCCTCGGCAGAAGATCCCCCACCTCCCCTAAGCGAGGCAACCCAGTAAGAAAATAAACATCTGTGAGGGTGATCTCCAACCTCTCACCTCCAACAACAAAAGCACCCTCTGCAGGCACCCACCAGCTCACCAACTTGTTCAGTAACGGTCTTACTGAACGCATTGGTGGAATCTGAGCGAACTTCAAGAGTCCACTCACCGCCAGGGTTTGCCGGACCCCTTGATCAGTCCGAATCCTCTCCATCAGATCCTCGTTTATCTCCCGCTCTCGCCGTGAAGTCAATGGTCTCCTCAACATCCTGCCAAAAAACAAAAGAATTTTTTAGCACCAGATTTTTTTTTCCCAAAAGTGCTATCGCGGGTTTTCCATCAAAACCCGTGATGATCATCACGTCTTCCATAACCTAACCCACGATGAACATCGCGGGTATGAGCCAGACAGTCGCGATGAACATCGCGACTGTCTCCCCCATACTCGCGATGGACATCGCATCTTCCAACCTGACAGTCGCGATGAACATCGCGAATGTCAGCCTCAATCCCGCGATGTCCATCATGGCAAAAGACCCGAAACCCGCGATATTCCACGTTGGAAGGCCAACATGCAATTTCGCGGCCTTCGGGGGCCCACCGCTAAACAAAAAAGACATAATTGAAAAGGCTAAGGAAAATAGGGTTATTTGAAACTCGTGGAATAAAAAACCAACGGTCAAATCTCTCGGAAATCAAGAAAGAGCTCTGACTGCTTTGCCCAACTCGCATGTAACAATGACACGTCATATGGGCCCCACGCCCTATTTATAGAAATTCCACCATTTTTCAAACAACCATTCCGGTGTCATATGACGTCCGTTTCTCAATCCGTTGGTACCGTTGGAATCAACACATCGAGAACTTCATGATAGTTTTTTTCCTGTACCTGTTTTCATCAGGTCCATTTTTTGACCATTTTTTGGACACCCTCGTCGCCTCGGTTTGCGTGCCACATCGACCGTCGTCCGTTTTCGACAAGTCTTATATAGCCGGATTCAGTTTTCCGCGCTCATGATGATGCTTGAGATCATTTCTCGCTCTCACCTCTAGATTTTTTGGGCATGTTTCCATGTCCCCTCATCGCCTCGGTTTGCGTGCCACATCAGCCGTCGTCTGTTTTCGACAAGTCTTATATAGCCGGATTCCATTTTCCGCGCTCGTGATGATGCTTGAGATCATTTCTCGCTCTCACCTCAAGATTTTTCGGGCATTTTTCCATGCCCCCTTATCGCCTTGGTTTGCATGCCACATCGGTCGTCGTCCGTTTTTGACATGCCTTATATCGCCGGATTCAGTTTTCCGTGCTCGTGATACGCTTGAGATCATTTCTCGCTCTCACGCCCAGATTTTTCGTGCATTTTTCCATGCCCCCTCGTCGCCTCGGTTTGCGGGCCACATCGACCATCGTCTATTTTTGACAAGCCTTATATCTTCGGATTCAGTTTTCCGCGCTCGTGATGATGCTTGAGATCATTTCTCGCTCTCACGCCTAGATTTTTTGGGCATTTTCCATGCCCCCTCGTCGCTTCGGTTTGCGTGCCACATCGACGTCGTCTGTTTTTGACAAGCCTTATATCGTCGGATTCAGTTTTCCGCGCTCGTGGTGACGCTTGAGATCATTTCTCGCTCTCACCTCCAGATTTTTCAGGCATTTTTTAAAATGTCACCCATCACCTCGGTTTGCATGCCACAATGGCCGTTGCCCCTGGTTGACAATCTTTATGTCACCGGATCCAGTATCTCGCACACATGATGAGATTGAGACCTTTTCTCGCTCTCATCACTCCCTTTTTGTTTGGTATAATTTTATCCCTTTTTCGGGCCGAGCAATCCCTTTTACGAAAAAGGCACTTAAGGAGTTTCTGTTAAGCTCTTTTCTGACTCCTAAAACAACGAAAAAGATCGTCGAGCAACCTTGCTTCCTTTCATGCTTGCTAAACGTATCTGAAAGGGCGTCTACTTGGTATAAGTTTACCCCTTTTTCTGGACCTTGTAGACTAATTACGAAAAAGGAATACTCTAGTCACATCGGCTAGAAGAGTTCTCCATTTGCATCATTTTATGCTTTTTCAGGCCTTGGAGACTAACTTACGAAAAAGAACACCAATGGAGTCCACTTACCGCTTTCAGACTCTCTAAACATGAAAGCGACGACGAGCAATCACCATCTTGGGCTCGTAAAACCAACAGGACAGTAGTCATAACCACTGCAGAGTCTTCTTATCGTTTTCAGACTCCTTAAAAATGAAAGCACCAATGAGCACGAATAGTCCTGGGCTCACAAATCCATAGGACAGTACCATTTCAGAGCACACTTTTATACCTTCTTGGAGCTCACTAAAACTACGAAGAAGGACCCAATGGTGCTTCTCGGTGCCACAACAGATCACGTCTACTCATATAGCAGCTTCCCCATTTTGGTCGCGTTTGTTCAGTGTTTTCTACAGTATGTCACCCTAAGAATCCCTCGATAGCACCCATCAGCTTGACCCCCCCAGAGTCAAACATACCCTTTAGTCCTTAAAAGCAGTGATACCCACACCTACAAGTCAGTTCCTTACACTGCCAGGTCAACCATGTCAACATGCTCTGAACAAAGGAAGTTTGAGTCTTCCCATTATGACCCCAGTTACTTCCCATCAAAGTATGTCAGTCCTACCATTAGTACTACCACACTTCAGTTCTACACCTCGCGCTCCTATCAAGGAAACATCATTGCCTTGTTAGTTGTTGGTCTCCCTCTGTCGACGACAACCAAATTTATTCCAGAGGATAGACCTAGAGGTCCCTATGTCTTGGGCTCATCACCATTTATGATGAGTGCCTACGAATCATTTCGAGAAGAGTCCTCAGTGCCTCTCCAAATGGTTGTTTCTCACATGCTCAACTTCAACACCTTGATCGCATCGTTGAGACTCGCACAGGGTATTGGTCCGCTCAGTTATTAGTTGAAGATCTCGGATACCTCCCAACTCCTCCACATTTGAGAGTCTACCTATAGATACAACCAGTTACACTTTTTTCTATAGATATCCGGGTTGCGCATGGTGATAGTATTCAGATGTACCCCCTGCTTCATACTCCCTTGAGTATACAGTTACATTAATTCTTAGGGATGACTCACAGTCTTTGAGTCCTTACAGATGTTGGACACCTTCAGTTTCAGCAGTTCATCAGTTATTCCAGTGTATCAGTTATTGAGATCAGTCATGATATGATCATGAGTACATCCCAAAATTATGTCCCCTCTAGACCATTATGATGTACCAGCAGATTTTTTTATGTATTTTCTCAGGTCCCCCTTCTTGGGACTAATTGTTATGTATATGTGTTGATACGAGCATGGGTATGCCCGCCTCGTCCATTATTAGAGATTATTCCTCATTCATATTGAGGCCATGTAACATTTGTTTATTTTTGCAGCTTCTAAGGGCCGTGGATCCAGTCTCCAATCAGTCTCTTCTCCTCCCCAAACCCCAGAAAAAAGATAAAAGAACTATGATGTCTATCGGCCATACGATGAGCTCTTGCCCTCACACATCAGGGGGCAATCTGTTAACACCCAAAAAGTGCTCACTAGCTCATTTCCCTATTCACATGACCCATTTGTCCACTTTTTCACCATTTGAGCCTCTGAAGCCAACAAAAGGTCACCAAAAGGCCTTAATACACCCATTTTTCCACTCAAAATGAGTATTTTTCTTAAAAAAGCATAAAAAACCCTAAAAAAGAGTCCAAATTCCCAAAATATTAAAAATGGAATAAAAATATTAAAAATATTCAAAAAAAAGAAAAAGGAGGGAAAAGGTACCTAAACCATGTTGGTCAATACCATTGGTTTCCTCAAAACCACAATGGTATTCCCCGCCACCAAAACCTATAAAAAGGTGGTAGGGGCTCCTCACTTTACATCCATCCATCTTCCTATCCTCATGCTGCCAAAATCTCCCTTGAGCTTTTGGCCATTGTAGCAACCTTGGAGAAAGGAGCCTTTGGAGTTTGGAGCTGCTCACCCTTGGAGCTTCTCAACTATCTTCATCATTTGGAGGTATTATTATTGCAAGCACTTGCTTGCCCCCATTTTCAATATAAAGTTATTTTTTCATTTCTTGTTCTTGTTTTTTAATTCAAAAATTTATTATGATATGCACATGCTAGTTTAGTTTAGTTTTAGATTTAGATTTAGTTTATTGTTTTTGCTTGATATTGAAACTGCTGCTACTAGTTAGCAGGTGCCCATAGCACTAAGCTTGGTTGCAAAACCAAGCCAACAAGTTGGTTCTCCTTCACTCCCCTCAAGAAGGGGAGGATGTGTTCCTTCATTGTTATTTTCCCAAGGAGTGATGTGAGGTAAGCCTTGTCTTCCCCTTTCCGTGTTGAGGTTAACCAAGAAAAACCACTCATGGACTGTTCTAGATATATACTCACCCCTTCTAATTCGATCAAAGTTAACCTCAGAAGTATTTAATTAAGTAGTGGGCTCAGGTTGTTCAATGTGTGGCTCCACATCACTAGGTTGGTTCAAAGCCTCGAGTTCTTCCGACACTTCACCTCAGAGTGAATCAAGGTTCATTTATTTGACAACAATAAATATTTCCCTCTCTTCCTCAGAAGAAATATCATCTCCAAATGATCTCCAAATGTTTTCTCTTTCTGGACTAGGATCCTCATTATGTCCATCCATGACCAAGAAGATACCCTCAAGTAATAACTCACCCTCACCAAACATGTTCCTTACACCATCCTCATAACTCTCCAGATGACCATCATAAAATGGCTCTCGATACAACCTAACCAATGAGCCATCAGAGTTGGGGATAGTAGCATATGATAAATCCATCTGAAGATGTCCCCCTAGCCCAACAGACCACTTCCTACAAAGGAGCATTCCATAGGCTGGAGGGAGATATATGACTACTATGTCCATTAGCATGGATGTGTCGGGGCATGAAAACAGGTTAGCTCTCAAGTTTTTAATCAAGCCAAAGACTTGAACTGGTCTAGAGTCAATTCCACAAACGTTCCCATAGGGCCTATTTATTTTTAATCCCATAGCTTCCATGACTTGCAAAGGAATCGCCTTCATGGAGGCACCAGAGTCCAACATGCAGTTATGAAGAAGGGCATCACCAATGCGAAGTGTAAGATAAAAGGGTTGGTGACCACCATTCTTTCTCTTGTATAAGATAGTTTGGATGTTAATGGGAGGATCGTCCTCTTCTTCAACCACAACACTAGGTGCTGAGTTTTGAAGAGATGGACCTTCACCATTACTTGTGGCAGTCTCAGGGATACTCTCGAAAAACTCTTACCACTTTCTCTTTTATTGATGGGATTTTCATTAACTGAGTGAGTGGGATGTTGTGCATAACTTTGTCCAATTCTCTTTCAATGTTGATATCCAAGTCATACTCAGGAACATGGATTGGCTCACTCACTGGACTAGGCAACTCACTACTTCTCTTTGCACTGAAAGGTGTAGGATTTTGGCCATCCTCTCTTCGTTGATAGGTTCTAAGAGGAGCCTGACCACTACTCCCGTCTTGCTCAGTAGCATAGATGGGAAAAATAGGACTGGGTTTTTCTATGGACTCTTCCTCATGATCAATCAAAATCCTTCCAAAGTCCTTGTCAAATTCTAAGTTGTCAAGCCAGTTAATGTTCTTTGGAGAATCAGGAGTATCATCACCATGGGTGGGATACTCAAGATCATCCAACCTTTGCTCTTCAGACCAATTTATGATAGGAAGTTCAGGTGAAGCTTGGCTCACAGGGTTTCTTCTACCACCTTCATTAGGTTTCTTTTGTTGGTTCTAATAAGGCTTAGGGCCATAGGGCTTCCTATACCTTTCAACCTCTTTGCTCTTAGCTAGATCCATAGTCAGGAGAGTTAAATTCTTCATCATTTCATGCATTCTCTCCATCATTTCATTAGGATCTTTACTAGGATCTTTCCCCTTCCTAAACTTAGGCTCATATCTAGTAGAAGAGGCACTGATTAGGTCAAAGAAATTTTGCTTCCCCATGGAAGCAACATTTGCTTCAACCTTTCTAGCATTGTCTTGTGCCACTTTCAAGTCACTAGGGTCTTTGTCTTTCAAATGGTAACCAAGGTAACCTTCATATGCATTGAGGTAATGGATTAGGATAGCTTGATCAAGAGGCCTAGTGGTACTTGGAATGTTGGCCACTATCTTGTCGAAGCGAAGGTTAAACTGATGGACAAACTCATTCTCCTTCTTTTTGACTTCGAAAAGTTGGTTCAAAAGGAAATGCCCATCTAACTTGACTGACCACTTATGCTTGATTTTTTCGGTGAATACATCGTATCCATTGATAAATGATGCAGGAAAATGATCAAACCACTTGCGAGCATCACCCTCCAAGGATGCAAAGAGACCCCTCATAAACCCATCTTCTTCTTCTGCCCCATAAGCTTCCATGTGGGCCCAGACATTTTCTATGTGGTCCTCAATGGAGGTCGCACAGTTCCCATTGAACTTTGGGATCTTTTCAAAGTACTTATCTGGCATATCATGGGGGGCACCTACGACCTGAGAAAAGTCTAAGGGAGAGGATTTAGCCTTGTTTCCAAAAGCACGAGTGACAGGAGGATTGTTTTGATTATTGTTTCCAGAATTAGATTGATTAAGTCCAGCCATTGGGTTAATTGGAGCTACGTTAGGACTAGGTTTGGGAGATGAAGGAGGAACTGAATTGAACAAAGGAGATCCCAACATACGGTTTGGAGAATCTGAGTTAACAAGTTTCCAAAAGAAGTTAGATGATTGGGCTTTAGGATCTCTTTTGTGATAAGTAAGTGGGGTTCCTTCCAATTGATTTGGATTTGATTTACTTCTAGTGTTGTAAGGATGACTATGAGCTTTCTCCTTAGCGGAGACACGATTAGGAGTCGCCAGGTAGAATTTTAAAGTCTTCTACCAAGATGTATGTCGTTTAAAGTGCAGAGAGAGAGTGAGACAAATAGATGGATATGCTTTTAATTAAGGATTGAAATGATAACCATCTAGATTAATCCGGATGCGATAAGATATGAGTTATGCATGGATAATCGTAGACACCTAAGGTAAGCCTTTACCTCCCTGGCAACGACGCCAAAAATGTTATCACACAACTTGTAGTTGTCCCTAGTGGTATTCCATTCGGGATGGTAGAGGAGATGGACAACTAAAGAGGTGACCCAAGAGATGCCACAGTTCCCAATGCAAGCTGGGAGTCATGTCAAACGAAGCACTCTTCACTTTAGATCAAGATGAATCGAGACCAAGGGGGGAGACCCTATAGCCAATCAAAGATGATTGGACTAAAGCAAAGGTTCCTAGGGAAGTGTGAGAGACAAGTTACGGAAACCAATGCAAGGTTAGGTGGACCTAGAAGTTTAAGTATGGATGAAAGAGGCTTAAGAGATGACTTGTGTTTCAACCAATGAATGATTTAGGCCACATAATGAGATCAAATGAGAAGATCTAGTACCATGAAATACACAAGTGGGGCCCACTTTCTTGGGATATGGAAATGGTACAAATGGGACCCACAAGGTGAGATTGGGGGTGAAAATGGTACCAAGGGGTATGCAAAGAGTAGATCTATGAATCTAGGATGAAATTGAAGATACCCACATATAGGATCTAGCACATGACATTAATCCTAAGACGTGCGATTTACCTTAGGTGGACTAGTGCCTTAAGATGGATGGGTAAATGGAGTCCAAAGTATGCCAAATAATAGATCGGGGTAGTTTAGGCAATTATCAAAGTGGGTTTTGAAAATCAAATGCATCCAATGGCTAGATCTCCATAGATCTGAGATTTAAAATGCATCACAAAATTGACCCAAGTGGGGCACAACCCTCAAAATGAGGAATGGGGCCCACAAGGTGAAATCAATGAAGTGAAGCACTAGGGGTAGGTTATCAGGTGAGAGGAATGAAAATCAAGTGGGATCTCACCTACCCATGTGATGGAACTAGCTCAACTCACCTACCCAAGGAGGGCGACCTCACTCAAGGAAGGCTAAGTGCTTTGGGGAAAGGGTTAAATGAAGTCCAAATGCCACCAAACTATAGATCTGAATTTTCGTGGATACTATAGAGGTGGGTTCTTTTTATTAGTCCCAAATCCAAGCTAGATCTTGGTAGATCTAAGAAAAAGTGAAAAATGAGGGTTTTAATCAATTAGGGTTTTTGTGATCTAGAATTCATGGATAAGCCAAGGAAGAAGAAGACCATACCTTTGGAGCATACTTGGATGAGCGATGAATGCTAGTTGAGATGAGGATTACTTTTTCCAAAGATCAAATGAAGAATTTTGAAGCCCTCTTGCCAAATCGTCCTCCTCTAAGCCACACGTGTGTCCCTCTAACCTGTCAAAACCAAGGAGCAAAGCATCAATTAGTTTAACATGTTGAGGGTAGATACAAGCAAGAAATAGATAAGCAAAGAATAGTTGGTACAAAGACAAAACCACTCCATGTTAACCAAAGCATCCTCTTGAAGCTTGAAGGGTAGGCTTCCCCACCAATTTGCACTCCTCCAAAACGTTTTCTCAACCTGTAAAAAATTATGGAAAAATATGCAAGATAACTATAAGAGATCCTCCCGTGCAATGGACAAAAGCATTTACAATCAGAGAAACCAACATCCACTCCAAGATCCAAGCATGTACTCCAAAAGATAGAATTTTATTCCAAGAGCCAAGAGCCCAATTCTCTAGATGAATTTTACAATGAGGGGGTATCCTCCTCATATAGGATAATAAAGACCAAAACCCTAGATCTTAAAACCGCTTTATGAAATGAGTGGTTGAGATTAAAATATCTGACAACATAATCAATGGCTAAGATGAGCCATAACATAACATCACATGGATCACTAAAAATAAGGGTGAAATCATAGCTAAAAGATACAAAGTGAGGGTGATGTCATCCTCTAGAGGGGGCAAAAGTACATGGGCCCACCTCATATGACTAGGACATGACACATGAAGCTCATGGTGGGGCTAGGAGGCATCAATCCTTGCTAGCTCATCCCCATGCCACAATAATATAAAATAATATGTCCAAAATAATACAAATGATCAAATCTATCCTCAAAATCTTTGAGAGACATGCAGTAAAGGGCCTCCTGTGGCCTCTGTGGACCTTACTGACTGATGAAAACTGGCTGGAAGATAGGGGGTTCACCCTAGAAGACCTATGTGAAGACCAAGTTCCAAAACCTTGCCTCAATTTCCCAAATCGAATTCCTCAATGACCCTTTTATTCCATTTTTAACATGCCTCGGTAACTGTGAAAGTGATGAAACTACCTCCTAGGGCACCTGCACTGTCAAATTGAGCCCACTAGGCTCTCCAGAAGGGGGGGTTAAATGGTAATATCAAGTGGTTGGACAACCCCTTCATCATACAACGCCCTAGGTGAACTGGCCTCTCATGGCCCCTGTTGGTCAGGCTAGGAAATCAACCCCAAATCTGTCAACAAATGGAAAACTGCATCTATCACTGTCAGAAGTGCCCGGAACTGAATGATAAGTGCCTCATTGGATCTAGAAGACCCAAATCTACTAAGAATGTGTACTCATACACCATGGGTTTCCCTGATGGGCCAACTGTAGGGTCCACCATATATGGACAATGCATAATTTGATGATCTGAAGTAATAATAAAACCTGTTGAACTACATCAATCACCATCTAAATCATATGTCCACCACATGGTACCATCAATAAGAGTATGTGGGACCATCAATCATCATCCATAAACATATATGTTCCACATCATCACGAATACCAAGAAATGACCATAGTCAAACTGGGTTTGACTAGGTCAATATACAACCAAGGATAAATCATATCAATAGACTAAGACATGTTCCTCTAATCATACTCACAACTTAACTTAAAGTATAACATCATTTAGTGGCATTAATCATGTTAGCATAGTCCATTGTTATTTATAATTACTTGCACAATAGCTTAAATGACAAACTCACCCATTGGACATGGTCTAGCTGTTAGCTAAGGATAAAGGCTAGGAACAAGGCTGGGAAAAGGGGGTGACTTGTCTAAATCAACTAAAAGACACTTTGGACTGGTATAAGAGGGGAAGCTACACTCTGTGTTGGACAAATAACACGGGGAAGGGCAGTGCTTCACAAATGGGTAAGTTGTTTAGAGAGTGCTTATTCAACTTAGGCATCATGTCTACTTTCATAAAAGACGATCCAGTTTCATTAGGATCCATCGATTTCATTTCATGTCCTTTTTGGCCTACATAACCCTTCGGATCTCAATTGTGCTGATAAGCACAATTAATTGCAGCTTGCATCCAGGGCATGTTTGTATATATATAAGGTCAGCAATTGTTTAAGAACCATTGCTTTTTTTGGACCTTTCTTATACTCTTCGAGGAGTATTTTTTAGCAGTTCATCGCTCTTGCCCTTTACTCACGTGTTCAAAAACACATTCTAGAGTTTATAGTTTCCATGGGCGAATTTACATAAGTTTCCATACGTAGTACATGAGCTTTCAGTTTTAGCTAACAACATCTCAAGTGACTAGGGGGAGTTCGTGCCAGTCCCAAACATCGGGACAACCGACCATAATGATTTAGGCCTACAATCCAACTTACCAAAGGCAAGGTTTGTCACCAACTCAGAGCCGAGACACAAAACAAACATGGATGCGATCCAAACATAGAGGTAGTAAAAAGGGAAGTCCTCAATATCAGAAAGTCAAGCAAGACAAGTCAAGGGTTAAAGCCAAATGAGGAAAGTCATGGATGGATGGAGTCAAGTGAAAGTGGTGCCTTACATAACAGACAAATGGTGTCAAGAAAGACCATATCTATGCACGGTAGTAAACCAATAAGTTTTGTCAAACGACCTAAATGTGCAAGTAAAATGTCCATTTTACAATTCATCATCAAGATAGTCCATTTTAAGTTTACAAAGTTTGCCACATCACGAATCATATACCAAGCTAATGCTGTGAACATGAATAAAGCAACAAGATAATAATCCATAGTCAATGATCAGAAATCCATAGGTCATACAACATCATCATAAGAATAATCATCATATATCATCTGAAACACTGCTGCAATACATCTCTAGGCACTGAACTGAAACTGTATGGAATAAAGGGTCACATTGGTCATCAAATTTGAACTCTCAAGGCTCAACCTTGACACAAGGTCCAACATAAGTCTGATAAAATACACTGCTCTGATCATGAGTGATCTCAAAATATAAACTCATCATAGCCAAGCTCTGATAAATCCAAGCTCTGCAATGTGCAGATATTTGCTAAGCAAGAATAGTAGCCCTGCTACTATGGTGTGATAACAGTGCCCTCTTTAAATGTAGGAGTTTAGTTAGCTGTATCCAATCTCCTTTCATTCAATCTGACCAGTTGACTAGAATTTTCTCTAGGAAGAGTAAAACTCTTTATATCTTTGAAGAGTGAGGAACACTCAGCACAGTTGGAATGCTGCCCATTATGTACTGAAAGACGGGAAGATGATTCATCAATGAACTAGAATGTTTTTTCTTTTTTTTGAATATTTTTCTCCTTGCAGAATTTACATGAAGAGGATGGAAACTGACTATGATTAGTGAGATGTTGGTGCATTTGACTATCATATGGCTGCATATGTATAGCTAGAGGTAATCTTATTGGAATAGTAACATAATGAGATGCAGAACGACTGAGACTAAAAGAAGAAGTAGATGGATTGAAAGACTGAGAAGAACCAAATCTTAAATAAGTACTTCCACATGACGACTGGACCATTCTGAGCTGTTTAGAACCAGAATTTTTTAATTTGGGATATTTTTGAGACAAAGGAAAATAACTGTTATTCCATTCATCGGGTAATGTAACCTGGGAAAAACCAAGTTGTAAAGGTTTAGTATTTCTGGGACCTAATACTACACCCTCTTGGAGAGCACGTTTACTCAACTTAGGCCCTTGATAGTTGGCATGGTAGTGGAGACAAAGCGAATACACAAAGTGGAATGTAATTGGGCAATTTGGGCTTGTGGAGCCACATCAAAGCCAGAAAAATGAATATAAGCTTGTAAAAAATCATTGATATAGGGATGAGTGAGTGATACCTGATATTTGGGGACAATGGATGACCAAGCAGGGCCATTATTTAGAGGACTTTGGAAACCACCCAGTAAAGCATCTTCAAATTTGTTAAGACGAGAGTCCAGGATGCATGTTAAACAAGAGGTATTTAAACCAGGACGGACTAAGGGATTAACGCCAAACTGAATTAAGCCAATATGAATATACTTGTAACCATGTTCTACACCCCATACAATATATTCTTGCTTGATTAATAGAACTTCATAGATTGAATGACCGACAGTTATAGGTATATTAACAGAGGTGAACCAGAACAATTGAGCAACACATATTTAAACATCGGGAGGTCATAAATCTTATCAACATCCATTTCAGGTAATGTCCAATTGGGATGTGGATCATATTCCTGAGACATGACTCTACTATCATAGAAAGTGCTAGAATTAGTTTTGTTTAGATACTTATTCAAACATGACCATATTTTAACATGTTTCTCTCTGCGGGATGAAGCAGATTCAAGGAAATAGAAGCTCCTATTGCTGGAAGAATCCATTAGTGAAGGATAAGAGGAACAAAAGTGAGAACTTGGAGAATGAAAGAGATTGAAGCTTGGGATGGATCGCTGCACTGCTTCCCAACACAGCTATCTGCATCTTCAAGGGAACTTATTTTGCGCCTTATATAAATAATCTTCTACCAACGCCTTTTGATGCCAGACTTAAAATCCAATATCCTTTCTGCCTTAAAAGGGAATATTCGCACATATATAATTGCAGATAAATAAGATGATACCAGTCGCTTTGATACCAGTGTACTAAAGCACACACAAAGGAAACGACAACAACATACAATTGAATATACCTTTGCACAAAGCACTAGGACCTTTAATGGTTCGAAATCAACACGCTGAAATCTACTACAAGGCTCTTGGGTACTCCAGCATATGCAAACTAGTATATCAACAATACAACAAATGCATAAGTGCACAATACAAGCATATGGGCCAAATAGATATGGTATTATCACGATGAAACATAGCATTACAAAGATATTTCGGGCTTTATTTCCGGATGTCTCCAATGAGAAATCCTTCTTCCTTTTATAAGAGGTAGAAGCCCCTTCAAGAATCTAGGAATATTTGAGATAATATTTTTTCTTATGACAGATCTACGACATATCTCTAAAAGAGATTGAGATCTTACGGAAAATATTTGCAAATAACACTGTGGATATTCTTTATTGAAAGAAACCTTGAAAGAAATGACATAAAGAGATAAAAAAATCGCTGACAAACTAGAGGACCATTATTATGGTATAAAAAGTTACAAAGTGGAGATTCTTAACAAGAACCCATGAAATATTAGACTTAAAGTCAGTCCGGTGGACTGCGATCAGATTAAAGTCAGTCGGCTCTCTAAAAAACATCATGACACTCTAAATAATATAAAATTCGTGTAGCTTTCATTTGAGATACCTTCTCTCCTGAAGATGGACTCAACTATGGAGTTTGAAACGTGCCGAGAACAAAAACTCTACACAGGTATCCAATCCCCCTTAAAGAATCAAAGTACTCGGAATCAAATCCATCATAGACATCATCAGTATTGGAGTCTTGACTAGGATATGTGGAAAAGACTCGTTTTCAAGTTGTACCATATGGTATGTTCTTCATCCATGTTGGAGGATTCTCTCAGAAAGAAGCAGAAAATGGTGATTGGCCGAAATATCTCTAACGAAAGCATTCGGGAATTGAAACTTCACCAAAGAAATTATTTTCAAAAAAAAAAATGTAACGCTTGACTAGTGTCAGGATTAGGATTGACTATTGCACCCTTCTATAATAATTCAAACTGGAACACGTTGAATGAAAGTGCACCTTCTAACTCATGCTGCAATGTTGATATAAACCAAAATGGAGAGGCTTTCTCCAATGCAGAAACTCTTGGAACATAAAGAAAAAACATGATCTTCATCCATGGACTCCAGATCCTATAATTGTTTTGAACATCCTCACAGTAGAAACAAATTATAATCTTCGAATGTGCTCAGGCAATCTGATGAATGGCATAGAAATCAATCCACCAGAGTGATGGATCAAATATATATGCATAAAATTGGATTTCTCCTGTAAAGAGATGGAAATGACCAATAACTATATTTACATGATTAACTAGCATGTTGTAGTTAATATCATAGTTGTGTCTTCCTTGAGAAGAATCCTTTCTTTCTTGAAGAATCTGCCATTGAAGTTCTGTCAGAAGACTCTTTACTCTATCTCCTAGACAATCAATGCAATAATGTAGATTGTATTCATGACAGATGTGTTTCTCCTACTGTTGAAATATTGTAACTTCTAAGAATATTATATTTGTACTTTATTATTTCGGTGATGCTCCATTCCTCCGTGGAGACCCTATTGTATATCCGAAGATGTTTATTCCTCCGAGAGAGTGTGGTAACTAGGGTTATTAGATCTCCCATGTGAGGTCGGCTCTGAGTTAGCTGTTTAGGGGTTATTAGACTCTCTTAGGAGAGGTCGGCCCCATTAGGGTGAAAAGTCAGTTAGAACACAAGTATAAATAGAGGAGGTGTGTTCTTCATTTATACCATTCATTCACTCACCTGTGATTGGGGCATAGGAGAGAGAGAGGTCTGCACAGGAGGAGAAGGATCTCTTGTTGATGACTACATCTTTGTATTGGTTGATTATTTATATTGAGGAAAGCTTTGCTGGGTTTTCTACCCCATGAGGGTTTCCTAGGGTAAATCTTTGTCTATCTTGTAATTGTGGTTCTTTTAGTGATCTTGCTTGTGAAATTAGGCTAAACTTAACATGGTATCAGAGCTAGCCTGAATAAGACATCTTTCACAAGGTGAAAATACCTCTCTCTCCTCCTCCGGTGAAATTTAGGGTTTCTGCAAAAGTTAGAATTTTTGGATTTTGATTGCATGGCTGGATAGCCCTCCTCAAAATCGAAGTTTTGAGCCCTAGATTGAACTTTTTGAGTGGGTAGAATTCCGGGAAAGTCAAACCCTAGTTTGGGTTTTGGACCAGAATTGCAGAAAACCAGTAAACCAGAAAAGTACGCACTTGTGCACCAGTGAACCAGAAAAGCTACGAACCTGTGCACCAGTAAACCAGAAAAGTGAAGACCAGAAAACCAGAAATTCTGTTGCATATCCAGAAGGTGAAAAGTTGAAGTTTCCTGAAGCAGATCACACAAGTATTCTCAATTCAATGAAGCACATCTCCTGGTAAGTGTTATTCTATCTCTTGAGAAACTTCAATCTCTATGACCCCTTGGATAAGATGGCTCCAAGCACTAAGCTTGAAGACAAGTTAGAGGGTATAGAGAATTTTCGGGCATGGAAATATAGGATTGGTCTCATTCTTGAAGAGAATGATCTTGACCAATATATCAAGGATGAGGTTGCAGAACCTGAGGAAGATGAAGCCAAAGAGAAGTATAGGAAGGACTTGATTAGGGAAAAGAGAATCATTGCTGATTCTATTAAAGACCACCTGATTCCCAAAGTGGCATCCATGAAGACTCCAAAGAAAATGTATGATGCCCTTTCCAGAATGTATGAGGGAAAGAACATCAATAAGAAGATGAACCTGAGAGCTCAATTGAAGAGCACCAAGATAAATAAAGGAGAATCTATTCAAGACTATTTCTTAAGGGTTTCCCAGTTCAAGGAACAACTAGATGCTATTGGAGATACCCTTGATGAAGATGAACTACTCATGACTGCTCTAAATGGTCTCACTAGATCTTGGGAGTCATTCATACAAACTATGTGTGCCAGAAAAGAAAGTATAAAGTTTGATGTGGTATAGGAGGATTGCATTCAAGAATAAGCTAGGGTTTCCAACAGAGAAGCCTTGCTCAAGGAAGATGACCAAGCTTTGGCCACCCAAACCAAGAGAAGAAGTGTAATGTCCTCAGTTTGACCCCATGGCATTAAAATCGTAAATGATGTAAGATTGTTGTAAAATCATGGTGAGGAGCTCAAGGCCAAGGCCCCACCATCGATTTATTGATGCATATGGTTCGTGTGCTAGCTAGGGACGGTGGAATTGTGAATATCATGTAATATGCATTTTAATAAAATACCCACAACTAGCTATGCAATGCAACAAGAGCTGGGGGCATGATTTTACAAGGAATTGGGAGGGAAAACATTCAAACCCTTGAGCCAACCAAGTCAAGCCATGTGTCAATGAGAAAACCCATCAAACCCTCAACTACCCATGTTGACTTTTGTACCCAATCATTGATTTTCTCCCAAGAGTTGGTTGAGGTAGTTAATGCCTTGGGGAATGAGAGGTATGGCTGTCCAAATTCGAGTATGGGCAAGTCACCCTGCATGGGAAATCGTGTTTTGCTTCTTGGGCAAGACATGAAACATGATTTTCTCTCCCAAGCCATTATCCATCAACCGGTCTTCCTCACGAGTTTAGAGCTACCTGGGTGCTTTGCAGCCACGTTTTTCTGTTTTATCCTTGTTTCCTCAGTCAGGAGATGGGTGTTTTTGTGTTGTCTACCAGTGGGGAAGAAGAGGAATTGACTTGGGGTTCCATAGAGGTTGTTTTGGGTCGTTGAATGCCTGATTAGCTAGGGAAGAATTCGTTTTCCCTTGTGATTGTTTTGCCCATCCCTTAATGCAATTTTGACTGGAAACGATTTGGGAAAACCCATGGCCAACCTGTTGGTAAATCCATTGCTTTGGCTTGAACTTGAGTGTAAGCCTCCAGGGTTCAAATGTAGCCTGATAAACCCGGCGGTGGACTGGCTTGGCTCAGATGAAATGATTAATTGGCTGTGAATGAGTGAATGTCCCCTTTTCCTTATAAGAATCATGCCCAGCTCGGGGGTGGCAGTTGTGTTGAAAGAATTGATGAACACAACTGGCCTATGGTTGGGTGGAACGTTGTAGTGACATAGCTAGTTGTTTGGGACCGCATTATAGTGAGATGAGTATATTATTTTATGTGTATTTACTTCTGCAATGTTTAAATGGATGACTATTTTGATATGTTGTATGCATATGATATGTGTGTGGGTAATGCTTTAAATTTTCTTGTGCATAATTTCTTGCTTCCCATCTACACACATCTCTTTTAATGGTGTGAACCTAATGAATGGGCTGAATTTTATGAAAAGCCCCATAGATTGGTAGCATGTTCCCCTCCTCTTATTGGGTCAACAGGTGGGTACATTACATTATGGTATCAGAGCTGCTGGTTGCAGCATTGGGCCTTCATGGGCTACCTATCACAACTTGCAAAAGTAAGTATTCTTCCTGCCCAGCATAGACTGTCAAGAAAAATTTCAAATTTTCAAAATTTATCAAAATTTTTCTATGTATCTATGAGTTTTCTGCCAAAAAAAACTGAGCCAGCGGAAAAAATCGGTGAGTTCGTCCACAATGGTGGAAGGACTCGGCAAGTTGTTCCGCAATGTGGTAGGAAATCAATAAGTTCGCCGAAACTGCGGAAGAACTTAGCGAGTTGTTCCGCAACGGCGGAAGAAATCGGCAAGTTGGCCTGAAGTTGCGGAAATGCCCGAGGAAAGGAAGAAAATTTTCAAAAAAATTTCTAAGTGTTTTCGGCGGCCGGACTCGGCGAGTTGGCCCGAAACTGTGGAAGGACTCGGCAGGTCGTTCCGCAACGCGGCAAAAGAAATCAAAAAGTTCGGCGGAAAGATGGAAAAATTTCGGAAGGAAAAGCTGAGTTCGATCGGAAGAACTCGGCAAGTCACCTCGCAATGGCGGAAGGACTCGGCGAGTTGGTCCGAAAAACTTTCTAAGTGTTTTCGGCGTCAAAGAAGAAATTTCGGAAGAACTTGGCGAGTTGCTCCGAAACAGCGGGAGAAATTGGCGAGTTGCTCCGAAACAGCGGGAGAACTCAGCAAGATGGTCCGAAACGGCGGAAGGTTTTTCTAAGTATTTTTCGGCGTCCAAGAGAAAATTTCGGAAGAACTCGGCAAGTCGCTCTGCAACAATGGAAGGACTTGGCAAGTTGGTCCGCAACGGATCGGGAAAAAAAAAAATAAAAAAAAATTGAGTCTTCGACCGGAAGAACTCGGCGAGTTGGCCCGAAACAGGCCGGAAGAACTCGCTGAGTTACTCCAAAATAGAGAATTTTAGCTGTTTTTCAGAGAGATTTTCAGGCGCTGAAAGTGTGAAAATTCCATGGAACTTGTGCGCCAGATTGCGCGAAATGGAAAGATTTATAAAAAAAAAAAATGAAGGCGCTGCCCTCAACCCGCCACAAGGGGGCAAGCCCCCTTGACCACCGTCGTACCCTGGAGACAGTCGTTGAAAGTGTGAAGTGCATTCTCTATGATTGGGATGAGAAGTAGGGATTGCATAAAGGGTTGTGGAATTCTCAGCAAGAGTAATGGGTTGTAATATCCATTATAGAGGATGAAAGGGAAATTCCTCACCTTAAAGCTAATTCTGTTTGTAGCATAAGAATTGAATATTTGGAAAATAACAAGAATGAATGATTACACATATGCATATGTTGAATTGCTTGTTCATGAGATTATCATAGCTAATGATTGCTTGTATGCTTCGTAGGGAAGCCAAGGAAATGATTAGCTATGATGTGGATGAGGAACTCCAAGTCAGAGTGAGGAATTGGGAAGAATTCCTTAACCCCTCTCTTGCTATTGTATTTATATTTCCTAAGTTTCATAAGTTGAAAATTATGGCATATGGGTAAAGGTAGTGAAGTTACGTATGCATTGGCCCACTAATGATATTTCCTATGGTTGATAACAATTAATGGTGTTGATAAAGGTTGTGGGAATTAGACCATAGAAGCATGATTAAAAACGCAAGAGATTAGATAGATGAGATGAATATGCACTAGATGGCATATTAATAGACATTGCACAGTGCCTGTGAGAATGTTTGTGCGTGTATATGATATTGCATATTGGTAAAATAGTGAGGTTTTACATATGCAATGAGCCACTGAAGATAACGCTGGTGGTTGCTAATAATTAAGTTGTGTTTGTATTGGTTGTAGGACCAAAGAAAACCGAAGGATGGCTAAGGATGAGGACGATGTTGTTGCATATGACCAACAAAGGAAAGGATGGTGCAACAAATCCATGATCATGACAAAAGGACTGAGTAGCCTTGGTAAGAGGCCAACTGATCAGGTAACATCAAGCGATATTATTAACAACCATGCAGGTAAGGGTTAACTGTTCTTAATTGCATGAATGTTGACAGAGGATTTGGTGAGTCTCTTCAACTAAGCTTAAACTGAGGTGATTTGGTTTGCATTGAGTGCCTGAATATGAATGCCAACCCACTAAGTATGGTGAGGTGCGGGTAGGTGAAGGCAGGGAGCCTTACACCCTATAGTTTCTAGAAACTTCAATGCATTCATATGAATTCATATCATGCCATTTGTGAATATTTGTTGTGAGTTTAACAACCAAAGCAACTGAGGACTTATGGACATGTCATGGTAGTGCATGCTGTATGTAGTAATCATGGTTAGGCCATAGTATGTTTGAATGCATAGTATTCATGAAATCATGCAAGATGGCATTGAAGAGACGTGCATTGAAATATTCGGTAAATGTTGTAAATATGCATGCATGTGTAGGTGCATATGTTGAAATGCATTGTGTGAATGCATGGGTGTGACATATATATGTTTCAATGCAGTTAGATAATAGATGAAATGGTGGACTATTGCTAATCCTGAGACCATTCCATAAGCTGCTATGAATGCAGGAGAAGGACTACATGAAGAAGGTAGACATGTGATGGGCTACCAGAGCACTCTGTTGGAAGGACAGAGCTGCATGGAATATAAAGTAATGAGTATTTACAATTATTTAAATTGCATGGATAGTGTGACTATGTCTTGCAATTTTATTGTGATAATGATGCATATATAGAAATGTATATATTTCATTGCATTTCAAATGTTAAACAACTGAAGGTGTTTGAATTATTGAGTATTATAATTATGAGATCACTTCAGTGACTGTTATGGCAATGAATGATTATGTGCATAGATACTCACAACGTGTTTGGATGATTGAAGATTTAGTTTTCAGGTAGAAAATTCTTGCGTATGGCAATGAGGATAAGTCCATAGTAAAGATCGGGATCTACCATGTGCAGAAGCCAAAGGTTATGAGAAGGTTCTCATGGTTGTAAATTATGCATGAAACAAATCTGAAAATGGTCTGATTTAAGTTTATGAGAATAATCTCATGGTTACAAATCTAATTACTGTAGGAAAACGGATTTGTAGATTTTAGATTTGAGAATTTGCTTATAATTGCTAATGACTGTTTGGCTTATATAAAATTGTGTCATGAGGACATGTTGTAGGTGGATGTTCATGTATGGTAGCAAGGGTGAAACCATAATGGACAGAGTGATACCACTTACAAGAGCCAAACAATATGAGGATAACCTCATTGCTAAGCAAATCAATTTCTATAGGAGACCGAATTGTAAATTCATGTTGAATTTAATTATTAATGTTATTGATTGGTTATGAAACAATCATATTTGAGGCTTATTGCTAAATGTTGCTGACTGTTTGGCTATTTGATAAGTGTGCCAGGATGACGCATTGTAGGAAGACCATGTGTGATGGCCTGCAGAAGCCAAACTAGATGGGAAGGATCCCATGCTTTGGAAATGGGTTTCGGGTGAAACGCCATTGTAAACGTTGATAATGTCTTAGCCGAACTGCATGTTGGTAAATCATGTGAGTGAGACAGTAAAATTATGCCAAGAAGGCATGTGTGGGTTAAAGAACATGAAAATATTGGGGTGGAAACCCGAAGGACTATTGACTCAGAGAAGGGAGCCCCCATTCTTCACCATTAAAGAAAGATACATCTGTAAAACGAATGAGTATTCGGTAACCCTAACTAAGGATATACATGTCTGGTTATTAGATTTAATATGCAGAGCATGTTTTATTATTTCATTATTGTTCTAGATTGCTTAAGTGTGACTAAGGCCTACATGGCTCACATCAGAAAGGGATGCATACCTTTCGGGTGATGGGTTATGTTAAGGTTTTTAATATTGACTTCACCTTAAGGGAATGGATGCATTCCTGGTGCTTCAATACTTGATAGTGAATGTTATTAAATATGGTTACAATTTTAGAGCAGCAATACTGATGAGTCTGCTTATCCTTCTTGTGCTATCAGCTTACACAGATGCAATTTGGTGTTGCATGTAAAAGGAAAAGTAAAGAAAAGGTGCTCAAGAGGACTGTATGGGTAGTGGTAACCTTTCTACGCTCACACTAAAGGACACTAGAAGAGATGGATAGGCTCGAGGAGCTATGTTGCAGAAAAGGGGTATCATCCTTGTGTAGTGTGAGTGTGTATTGTGGGGCCATGCTAGCCTGCAGTCAAGTGAGTCACCTATGGATTTCCTAGAGGGAACCACTGGTTGCATAAGAGAAGGAGCCACGTAATCATGTTATGTTGTACATATTGCCTGATAAACCTAGTCGATGTATTGGCTTGGCAATGGTTGTTGTATGCCTGATAAACCTAGTCGGTGTACTGGCTTGGCATTGGTTATTAAGGGTTGTTGAATGCCTGACAAACCCATCCGTTGTACTGGCTTGGCATTGGTTATTTGGATGTTGTGGAGGTATTGGTGAAGGGTGTTATTTCTTGACAAACCCAGTCGGAGAACTGGCTTGGTTGTCGTATGCTTGATAAACCCAGTCGACGTACTGGCTTAGCATACTGATTTTTGAAATGCTTGATAAACCCAGTTGGCGTACTGGCTTAGCATACTGATTTTTGAAATGCTTGATAAACCTAGTCGGCGTACTGGCTTAGCATACTGATTTTTGAAATGCTTGATAAACCTAGTCGGCGTACTGGCTTAGCATATTGATTTTTGGGATGCCTGATAAACCTAGTCGGCACACTGGCTTGGCATTTCCTATTCAACTGATGTTGTGGAGCAGCAGGTGTGATGGCTAAGCATCCACCCCACAGGTGATCCAAGGCTTGTAAAGCAGAGAAGGAAACCTATGGAGTAGCGAGGAAACGCACAATACATGAAACAAGGACCCTGAAAGAACTATAAATTCTTGGTAAAGCCAGAGAGTAACTGGTTGGAGCTATAAATGCTTGGTAAAGCCAGAGAGTAACTGGTTGGGCGCTATAAAATTATTGGTAAAGCCAGAGAGTAACTAGTTGGGCGCTATAAAATTCTTGGTAAATTCAGAGAATAGTTGGTGGGAACATTAACCACTTGATGTTGTGGAGCAGCCGATGTGCTGGCCAAACATTCCCTAATTAATTGATAAAAACCAGTCGGCGTACTGGCCTGGCATTGCCTATTCGAATGGTTGTGGAGTAGCCTGCGTGCTGTTCCAACATTCGTTATTGTATCCATGGGAAATCCAATGCTTGGAAAGCAAAGAAGGATCCTGTGGACAAGACTAAGAGGGGGAAACTCTTACTCTTCTCTTTCCTTTTGACTGATGCATCTTAAAAATAAAATATTGTTGAATGCATATCATAGATGAAGTTGATTGTGTTTATTGCTTGAAATAAATTGTGAATGTTGAAATGGTTATATTCCTGTGGAAGGTGAACATGAGTGAGTTCATGTGTATGTTAGGAAAGCATGAAACGTGTGGAAGTCACATGAGTAAAGCATGGACGTTCCATGTCAATTGGGCAATTAATTGACTAATTTTAATATTGTGTTATGCTTGTCCTAACAGGTATTGCCATGATAAGTCTCACAGGTGAGACATTGAGAGCCATCTGTTGCAGCCGTTACTAGCCAAGTGTTGCTAGTGAGCAAAGTGTGGGCCAGTTATGCATATTGATCATGGCAGCAGACCGAGAGCTATTTGTTTTGGCTGGAAATCTTCCTCAGATAATTGCCATGACAACAAGAGAGATGGCATCCATGAAAATTCTAGACTTGTAAAACAGCTGGAAGGTAAATAAAAGAAAGGGATCGTTGTAGAGCAATGCCCACCTGCAGAGATGGCTGATCAAAGCCAGCAGGAGCGATTGTGGAAGCCAAAGGACTTGGTCCTGAAATCTCAAAGTAAAGAGATGAAACGCAGGACAGACCTACCACAATTTGTGAATTTTGAGACATGTGTAAAGTGGGTATTTATTCCTAAGTGTTGGAACACCGAAGATAGTGTTATTCCAAGGGGAGGGGAATGTAATGTCCCCAGTTTGACCCCATGGCATTAAAATCATAAATGATGTAATATTGTTGTAAAATCATGGTGAGGAGCTCAAGGACAAGGCCCCACCATCGATTTATTTATGCATATCGTTTGTGTGCTAGCTAGGTACGGTGGAATTGTGAATATCATGTAATATGCATTTTAATAAAATACCCACAACTAGTTATGCAATGCAACAAGAGATGGGGGCATGATTTTACAAGGAATTGGGAGGGAAAATATTCAAACCCTTGAACCAACCAAATCAAGCCAAGTGTCAATGAGAGAACCCATCAAACCCTCAACTACCCATGTTGACTTTTGTACCCAATCATTGATTTTCTCCCAAGAGTTGGTTGGGGTAGTTTATGCCTTGGGGAATGAGAGGTATGGCTGTCCAAATTCGAGTATGGGCAAGCCACCCTGCATGGGAAATCGCGTTTTGCTTCTTGGGAAAGAAATGAACCATGATTTTCTCTCCCAAGCCATTATCCATCAACCAGTCTTCCTCCCTCACGAGTTTAGAGCTACCTGGGTGCTTTGCAGCCATGCTTTTTTGTTTTATCCTTGTTTCCTCAGTCAGGAGAAGGGCGTTTTTGTGTTGTGTACCAGTGGGGAAGAAGAGGAATTGACTTGGGGTTCCATAGAGGTTGTTTTGGGCCATTGAATGCCTAGTTAGCTAGGGAAGAATTCGTTTTCCCCTGTGATTGTTTTGCCCATCCCTTAATCCAATTTTGACTGGAAACGATTTGGGAAAACCCATGGCCAACCTATTGGTAAATCCATTGCTTTGGCTTGAACTTGAGTGTAAGCCTCCAGGGTTCAAATGTAGCCTAATAAACCCAGCTGTGGACTGGCTTGGCTCAGATGAAATGATTAATTGGTTGTGAATGAGTGAATGTCCCCTTTTCCTTATAAGAATCATGCCCAGCTCGGGGGTGGCAGTTGTGTTGAGAGAATTGATGAACACAACTGGCCTATGGTTGGGTGGAACGTTGCAGCGACATAGCTAGTTGTTTGAGACCGCATTATAGTGAGATGAGTATATTCTCTTATGTGTATTTACTTCTGAAATGTTTAAATGGATGACTATTTTGATATGCTGTATGCATATGATATGTCTGTTGGTAATGCTTTAAATTCCGTTGTGCATAATTTCTTGCTTCCCATCTGCACACATCTCTTTTAATGGTGTGAACCTAATGAATGGGCTGAGTTTTATGAAAAGCCCCATATATTGGTAGCATTTTCCCCTCCTCTTATTGGGTCAACAGGTGGGTACATTCCAAGAAGGAATCAATCCTACTTCAAGAAGGATAGTCATAAGGAGTCTCAACCTCCACAAAGATTTCAAAATAAAAGAGGAGCTAATCAAAGAAGAGATTACTCCTCATTCCAATGTTTTACTTGCCACAAAATAGGACACATTGCTAAGGATTGTCCTCTAAAGAAGAAAAAGGGTTTGCACCACAAAATACATCAAGCTCATCTAGCAGAAGATGATAGTGAAGAAGAAGAGGAGGAAAGACCTCAAAAGAAAAGACCTAAAGTAGAGGAAGAAGAAGATGCAGAAGAGTATGTTCTATTCTTTGCACTCTTTGGGGCAGTAACACCTAGAGAAGATACACGGCTCATTGATAGTGGTGCTTCAAAGCACATGACATGTCAAAGGAAGACTCTTTCAAAACTTGAAGAGAAGACCTCTCCACAGAAGGTATCCTTGGGAGATGACTATCAATATCCCATCAAGGGAGTTGGTGAAGCAAGTTACAAGCTTGATTCTGGAACCCAATTGAAGATGAAGTAGATCTTATATGTACCAGGTTTGAAGAAGAAATTACTCTCTATCTCAGCTTTAGATAAGGAAGGCTATAGGGTTGCATTCATAGATGGGAAAGTACTCATGTGGCCCAAAGGAAAATCAATTGAGGATGCAATTGTTATTGGTGAAGAGGAAGGAGGTCTATACAAACTCAAGGGCCATCCAGAAGCTACCCTTGTACATGAAGCCACTAGCCCAAATGAGATATGTGTGAAGAACCTGCAATAATTAATTAATAAAAACACATGAAATCACAGAAATAACAGAACTCGGAATCACTTTTATATTGATTGCACGCCACTTCGAGGGGGAAACTTCCTTTGAGCAAGCTCAATACAAATAACTTCACGGTACCTTCATTGGTCTCAACACAAACTTATATACTAAGTCTAGGTGCCAATACCATGTGTCAATACAAACCATGAGCCAATACAAAATATGGATCAACAATTACTATGGGACGACTTACAAAGCATATGTGTCCAACAACAATAATACAAACTATGGATCAACAAATACTATGGGACAACTTACAAAGCATATGTGTCCAAAAACAATATACTAACAAAGTAAATAGAAGGGTTGACATGGGTTCCTAACATCCCCTCTCCCTTAGAAAAAGCTTTGTCCTCAAAGCTTTAGATGTGGAAATTGATGCAAAATATGAAGGAGTAGTTCCCCTGTAGCATCCTCGGGTTGCATTCAGGCCCACTGGCGCCATTTGAGTTTCAGGGAGGATTGCTTGGAAGGATGTAGACGAAGAAGGACCATATCAACTGCGTGAAAAGTGTGCTCATAACGGTGTTGATCGGCTTGTTGTTTCAGTCAAATTTTTGCCATGCGAAGATTGTCCTGCATAATGAGAAGAATCTAATCATGGTTTCAAAGAATCGAGTCAATTTCCTGAACTGTGGAGCTGTTGATCGTGTATGGAAGAAGAACTGGCGGTGCCTGTCCATAAATTGCTTCATATGGTGTCCTTTTAGATGTGGTATTGTACCACTGGAGCACTTCTAGGAAATCCATAGAAATAGCTGTCCACATTTGTGTAGGGATGGGTAAGGGTTCGAGCAGTCTCGAAAGGAGTGTCGTTTCACCCTTGTTGACCTGGAAAGTAGCACACTCAACCACCATCTGGTGAATTTTCATTTTCAGTCCCTGTCAAAAGAAGTTACATTGTTCTCGGTCATAGGTTTTGAGGAACTCAGAGTGCCCTGCCGATGAAGAAGCATGGAGTTCATAGAAGAGATAGCCCTGTTGAACAGATTGCAACCAATTTGAAACAAGCAGAGAAATAGATGTAAGAGAAACTGGGTCATCAAATTAGCGAGAAGGAGCATCTGCCACCATATTATCCTTACCCTTCTTGTAAGTGATCGCATAGTCATAACCCATGAGTTGGATAACCCATTTCCGGTGTGCTGGTGGAGGAGACCCGTTGTTCCAGAAAATGTTCCAGAATCTAGAGGTTAGTCTTGATGCAGAAATAATTTCCTAGTTGGGTTGGCTGCCACTTCTGTACTGTAGGAAAAATAGCCATCATTTCCTGCTGAGATGTAGATGCGACTAAATGCTTACCGGAAAGGTATCTTGAAGGCGGCAATCCCACTGGTGCAACAAAGACACTTGTATATTTATCCAAGGAAGTAGTGGAGACCGTTGGTGGGTGCATTTGGATGGAATGGAGCTGAGCGATGACACCATGTGAATTCTTCTTAAGGATCTTTTCTAGGCGATATGAACTGATGATGCAGAGAGACCCTGGTTGTAAGCCCATAAATTTGTGTTGTGTCGCATTGACTGAAAACTGCATCCAAAATTTAGCAAAATCCCATAAGATGGGGCCAAGTGTGCATAACCATTGAATGCCCAAAACCACATCACATCCCCCTAAGGACAAGGAAAACATGTCAGAGCACAGGTTATAATCTTCCAGAGAGATACGCACATTATGACACTTTCCCTTGCAAGGTAAGGTTCCCCCATTGGCAACCATGACTTAAAAGTTGGATCAAGGATGGACAAAACAATCAGCATGTTTGGCGATCCGAGGGTCAATTAAGTTATGAGTGCTACCAGAATCAATGAGTATTGTAAGAGGAAGCTTCTTGAAATAACCCCTGACCCGCATTGTTTTGGGGGTGGTGACGTCAGATAAAGCATGGAGAGATATCTCTGGGTGGTCTTCCTGAGAGGGGAAGTCAATAGGCGACTCCTAAATGTTGACCTGATCATCTGGTGTATCTGGAGCTTCTTCACCAACTTCAGAGGTAGGCAGAGAATCCACATACAAGAGATAGAGTTTTTGTTGAACACAACTATGTCCCCGAGTGAATTTTTCATCACAATTATAACAAAGCCCTTTTTCTTTGCGTGCTTGCATATCTGTTTCAGACAAATGCTTGATAGGAGTTGGTCGAGAAGCTAGCGGGATGGGAGGTCGTTGAGAACCCATATTCCGGAAGGGAACAAAAGTGGGTTTGGAGCACTGTTGGGCGGCAATCTTGTCTTCTGCCAACTTAGCCAACCCCAGGGCTTCCATCATTGTGTTGGGACATAACATTTTGACCTCTGGGTGGATTTCATCCTTAAGACCAAAACAACTCCTGTAGAAGTCATCTGACAATCCTTCTGTATGGTTGGCTAGTTTCTCAAACTATGTCTGATACTCTCACAGTGCCAATTTGACGAAGTTTAGTGATTGCTCCGGTGAAGTCATCAAAAGCACTAGGGCCAAATCAATGCAAAAGTAGTTGGAAAAAATATGTCCATTTTGGCTCTTCATGAGCCTTGATGTACCAATGGTACCATTGAAGGGCTTCCTGTTCCAAATGAAAGGATGCAAGTGGAACTTTTTGGACATCAAAAGTATTATGCAGACTGAAATATTGTTCTGCATGATAGATCCATCCAGTTGGATTAGTACCATTGAAGCGAGGAAATTCAAGCTTCGGACCACAGAAAGTGCTGGAAGAAGAGAACCCATTGGCTGCAGAAGATTTTTGTTGTCGATTATTGTTCATGGTTGAATGCTGAAGATGGAGGCTGAGAAATTTTTCATCCAGATCTTGGATTTTGGTTTGGATGGCTGCAAGTGCTTCCTCCATGGTTTTTGCTCCTGCGCGGGTGACAACCATAACCAGGAGTTTTTTTTTGTTTTTTTTGTTTGGGAATGGATAGAAAAACACAAACAAAAGCTTATTTAGTAAAGGGAAATTTGGATTTGGGAAAAACTTGGATGGGTAATTGGGGTTTGAATAGGTTTTGGACACTTTCTGATGGATAGGGAAGCAAAAAATGGGGATTTCAGAAGCGGGGTGAAAGAATGGGAAATTTTTTCAAAGAGGGACAAAGAAGCAGAAATAGTGAATGAACACGGTGGAAAAAATTGGAGGCGAGTGGGTGAAAATTGAAGAAGTTATGGCAAACCCTAAAAATAGACAATTGTGAGATTTCTGGCTTTGGGAAGTAGAATTTGGGATAGGGTCTTCAGGAATGAAATATGCAGAATGGGATTGCAGGGGTGTCCGAAAAGTTTAAAGGGAAACATAGTTAAAACAAGGGAGATATGGAGAAAAAACGGAATGGATCTGCAACAGCACGGAAAGGATCGAAAACAGATAGATCTGCAACAATGCGGAAGGGATCGACAACAAATGGATCTGAAACGACGCCGAATGGCTAAAAAAGAACTGGATCTGAAATGACTTTCAGAATAGATATGAAATGGTTGGATTTGGAACGACTATCAGAATAGATCTGAAACGGCTGGATTTGAAACGGCTCAGAAGTGATTGGCAGCAGTTCAATTGCAAATAGATATGGACCCTAGGTATGTGCTGCTTCCTATCGGTTCAGGGGATTCACTCGGCCACCAATGCTGTCTGACGGCTTGCGTATTGGGGCAGTACCGCTCACTCCACGGCTCAGGTAAAACTGATAACCGCTTTGCCACAAACGACAACTCTTGGTTTACCTCACGGGTGGGAACTAGTCAATCAGGTAGTGGTCATTGCTCTTTTCGTTGGCAGGTCCTATCAATGGGACAACTACTTCGGGGTTCCTGTGGTACTCCTCACAATGCTTTTTAGGGCTTATGTCCAAGTACTTCCCATAGTTAAGCAGATAGGGATTATTCCCAGATCCGAAGCTGCGATAGATGCGAAAAAAAATTGGGAGAAATTTCACCCATCGAGCCCAAGAAAGTGCTTTGATACCACATGTGAAGAATCTGCAATAATTAATTAATGAAAACACACAAAATAGCAGAAATAATAGAACTCAGAATCACTTTTATATTGATTGCATGCCACTTCAAGGGGGCAACCTCCTTTGAGCAAGCTCAATACAAATAACTTCACGACATCTTCATTGGTCTCAACACAAACTTATATACTAAGTCTAGGCGCCAATACCATGTGTCAATACAAACCATGGGCCAATACAAAATATGGATCAACAATTACTATGGGATGACTTACAAAGCATATGCGTCCAACAACAATAATACAAACTATGGATCAACAAATACTACGGGACGACTTACAAAGCATATGTGTCCAACAACAATACACTAACAAAGTAAATAGAAGGGTTGACATGGGTTCCTCATAGGAGGCTTGCTCACATTATCTACAAGGCACTACCTCATGTGAGCAAGGTAGTTATAGGACTACCGGACTTAAATATTGATCATGATGGCACATGCAAAGGATGTGCAAAAGGGAAGAATATCAAGAACCCATTTCCAAAGAGTGAAACAAAGACTAAGAGTACCTTGGAATTAATTCATTCAGATGTATGTGGATCAATTCCCTCCACATCTTTGAGTGGATATGAATACTCTTACATTTATTGATGACTATTCAAGAAATACTTTGATATACTTTCTAAAAGGAAAGAATGAAGTCTTTGGAAAGTTCAAGGAGTTCAAAGCCTTGATAGAAAATCATTCAGAAAAGAAAATCAAAAGACTCAAGGTAGATAATGGCGGAGAGTATACTTCAAAGTACTTTGAAGACTTTGTTAAAGAAGCTAGAATCAAGAGGGAACTAACCACTCCTTACAATCCTCAACAAAATGGTGTTGCGGAGAGAAAGAATAGAACCATTATGGAAGCTGTAAAGACAATGATACATGATCAAGACCTACCTATGTATCTATGGGATGAAGCAGCTGGGATAGTAGTCTATGTGTAGAATAGACTATCTCATAGTGCTCTTGATTTCAAAACTCCAGAAGAAGTGTTCACAGGAAAGAGACCTGAGGTAAGTCACCTCAAGATATTTGGATGCCCAGTATACATTCAAATTCCAAAAGAAAAGAGGACCAAGCTAGATCCTTATGGGAAGAAGGGAATATGTGTTGGATATTGTGAAGCATCCAAAGCATTCAGAATTTACATCCCAGGTTTCCATCATATGGAAATAAGTAGGGATGTGACATTTGATGAAGAAGTAGCTCTCAAGAGATTTAGGAAGTGCCAGTATGAATAATTATATGAAGAAGATGCACCTTCCAGAACTGCAGAGGTTGTACCCAACCCTGAAGATGTAACACCTGAAGATGTAACACTTGAAGACCATGACATGTTAGAACCATAAGAACCCCATATCACAAACATATCAAGAAAGATAAGGCCAACATGGGAAAGAGATATTATACTAGGAGCATAAAAGCATGGAGCTCCTGAAGGCTCCACCAGAGTGAACAAGAAACCAAATTCATTTTTCCAACTATATTGCTTTGATGTGTCATCTGATAGATCAAGAACCCACTAGTTATGAAGAGGCATCTCATAAGAAAGAGTGGGTAGAGGCAATGACTGAGGAGTACCAGTCAATAATGAAGAATGATGTTTGGGATATAGTTCCCAAACCAAAAGACAAAAGTGTGGTATCCTCCAAATGGATATACAAAATAAAGCATGCTGCGGATGGTAGCATTGAAAAATATAAGGCAAGGTTTGTGGCCAGAGGATTCTCTCAGAAGGAGGTAATTGACTATGAAGAGACATTTTCACAAGTTGCAAGGTACACTTCCATTAGAACCATCATGGCACTTGCATCCACGATGAAGTGAGAATTACACCAGATGAATGTAAAGACAACTTTCCTGAATGGTGTGATTGAGGAAGAAGTGTACATAGAACAACCACAAGGATTTGAGGTGGAAGATGGAAGAACCCATGTGTGCAAACTGAAGAAGGCTTTGAGCAAGCTCCCAGAGCTTGGTATGGAAGAATTGACAGTATCTTGACAAGCTTGGGCTTTACCAAAAGTAAAGCTGATGCTAATCTTTATCTCAAGGTTATGGATGATGAACCTGTCATATTGTTGCTATATGTGGATGATCTATTTCTGACTGGAAATGAGAAACAGATTATCGACTGCAAGAAGCTCTCTTCAGAGTTTGAAATGAAAGATATCGGATTGATGCACTACTTCCTAGGTCTGGAAGTATGGCAAGGCCTAGAAGGAATCTTTCTCAACCAGGGTAAGTATGCTGTGGAAATCTTGAAAAGATTCGATATGTTGGAATGCAAATCCATGGCCACTCCCATGGATTCCAACTTGAAGCTGTTAGCTAATGAATCTTCAGAGTTAGTGGATGTGACTTTGTACAGACATATTATTGGGTCATTAATGTATCTGATGAATACTAGGCCAGATATATGCTTTGTGGTGAACACCTTGAGTCAGTATATAGTGGAACCTAGACGAGTTCACCTGATAGCAGCAAAGCATGTGATGAGGTACCTAAAGGGTACGATAGATTTTGGTCTACGTGATCGTGGAGATCATGACTTCAGATTGTATGGCTACACAGATGCTGATTAGGAAGGAAGTGTATTAGACAGGAAGAGTACATCGAGTGGATGTTATTGTACAGGATCTGCCATGATCTCGTGGTTTAGCAGGAAGTAGTCAAGTGTGGCTCTCACCACAGTTGAAGCGGAATATATAGCTGCTTGCTCTGCTAGTTGTGAAGCAGTATGGCTTTGGAAGTTGTTATCAAGATTGTTTGACTTAGAGATGGACCCAACTGTGATCCCGTGTGACAACTAGGGTTGTATCAAGATGACAGAGAATCGAGTATTCCATGATAAGTCAAAGCACATAGAGATCTGGTATTTCTATATACGGGATATGGTGCAGAAAGGAGCTATCAAGCTTGAGTATGTGGGCACTGACGAACAAGTTGCTGATATATTGACCAAACCTCTGTCTCGAGTAATGTTTGAGTATTTCCGAGACAAGCTTGGTGTTGTTCAGAAGGACCCTCCTTGAAAGGGGGAGTGATATGGTTGATGATGATATTTGGATACTGGTATCGATGTGGATACCTGTATCGATGATGAGATTGCCTATATTGATGGTAAGGTCAATAATGAGGATACCTGTATTGATGGGAATACTGTATCGATGATATGGATACTTGTATCAATGATGAGGATACATATATCGATGATGAGGTTACCTATTCCAACAATGAGGTTGATGATGAGGTTACCTGTTCCGACGATGAGGTCGATGTAGTGGTACTTAGACTTTGTCTAAGAGGACTATTGGGATTGCATCGTCCCTGGACTTATGTCCTAAAGTGATAGGGATTGATCATCCCATAAGTGGATTAGGATTGCATCGTCCTTGGACTCATGTCCTAAAGTGATAAGGACTATCATCATGTAAGTTGATTCGGGATTGCATCGTTCCTAGACATGGTGAGATGTCTTAAAGTGATAAGGACTAATCATATTGTAAGTTGATTTAGGATTGCATCGTCCCTAGACATGGTGAGATGTCTTAAAGTGATAAGGAGTAATCATCCTGTAAGTTGATTCAGGATTGCATCGTCCCTAGACATGGTGAGATGTCTTAAAGTGATAAGGATTAATCATCCTGTAAGTTGATTCGGGATTGCATCGTCCCTAGACATGGTGAGATGTCTTAAAGTGATAAGGACTAATCATCCTGTAAGTTGATTCAGGATTGCATCGTCCCTAGACATGGTGAGATGTCTTAAAGTGATAAGGATTAATCATCCTGTAAGTTGATTTGGGATTGCATCGTCCCTAGACATGGTGAGATGTCTTAAAGTGATAAGGATTAATCATCCTGTAAGTTGATTCGAGATTGCGTCGTCCCTAGACATGGTGAGGTGTCTTAAAGTGATAAGGATTAATCATCCTGTAAGTTGATTCGGGATTGCATCGTCCCTAGACATGGTGAGGTGTCTTAAAGTGATAAGGATTGATCATCCTGTAAGTTGATCTAGATTGCATCGTCCATAGACATGGGAGATGTCTTAAATTGAGAGGGATTGATCATCCTGTAAGTGGATCAGGATTGTATCATCCTTGGACCTACGTCCTAAAGTGATAGGGATTGATCATCCCGTAATAGGATCTTGTGCATTGCAGAGTATGTTGCTATGACGATGCTGTTGATCGTGCTGGTCTAGATGACGATGTTGTTGATCGTGATGGTCTAGATGATGATGTTGTTGATAGTGATGGTCTAGATGATGATGTTGCTGATCATGTTGGTTTAGATGATGATGCTATTGATCGTGATGATCTAGATGACGATGATACTGATCGTGATGATCTAGATGATGATGCTGTTGATCGTGAGGATCCAGATGATGTTGTTGATCGGTAGATCCAAACGATGAGGCTGTTGATCGAGAGATCTAGATGATGATATTGATCAGTAGATTCAGATGATGAGGCTGTTGATCGAGTGATCCAGATGATGATGATGTTGTAGCTGATCGAGTGCTGCAGAAGATGAAGACTCAATACTGACGATGTTGATGTTCCAGTATTGATTATGTTCTAGTAACTAAATGAGTTACTGATGATGATGTATAAAGAAAGCTTCCAATGATTTATAGATGTATCATGTATCATGTAGTCGATGACTCCTTGCTCTTGCATATGTTGTTATAATATCCTTCTCGTTAAGGGGGAGTGTTGAAATATTGTAGCTTCTAAGAATATTATATTTGTACTTTATTATTCCTGAGATGTTCCATTCCTCCATGGAGGCCCTATTGTATATCCGGAGATGTTTATTCCTACGAGAGAGTGTGGTAAATAGGGTTATTAGATCTCCCATGTGAATTCGGCCCTACGTTAGCTGTTTAGGGGTTATTAGACTCTCTTAGGAGAGGTCGGCCCGATTAGGGTGAAAAGTCAGTTAGAACACAAGTATAAATAGAGGAGGTGTGTTCCTCATTTATACGATTCATTCACTCACTTGTGATTGGCGCATAGGAGAGAGAGAGAGGTCTGCATAGGAGGAGAAGGAGCTCTTGTTGAGGACTACATATTTGTATTGGTTGATTATCTATATTGAGGAAAACTTTGCTGGGTTTTCTACCCCATGAGAGTTTCCCATGGTAAATCTTTGTCTATCTTGTGATTGTGTTTCTTTTAGTGATCTTGCTTGTGAAATTAGGGTAAACTTAACACCTACCACCCTGAGAAGAAGAGGATTCACCTTGACTGAATACGTTGATGTCACGAACGGGAGTACCTTCTCTGGTGAGCATGTCTGCAAGATGGTTTCCTTTACCAACTTTATAAAAAATGTCAAAATCAAAACCATATAACCATACCGCCCATCTTAATACTCGGGCATTTCCTTGTTCAAGTAATCTTTTATTGCCAAGCATACATTTCATGTGCTTCAGATCTGTTTGAACTGTAAAATGAACACTTTTGGGAAACAATCTGAATCGTTGTATTCCCATTTTGATAACCAAAATTTCCTTATGAGACGAGGGATATTTTATTTCAACATCAGATAATGTACCAGAAGTATATGCACATATGTCGTCTCACTTGGAGTGTTTTTGCAAGCGGATTGCTGCCCATATTTGATTAGATGCATCAGTTTCTAAAATATAAGGGCGGATCTTGGTATGGCAATGATAATGGTGGAAGCTTTCGAATATTTGTCTTAATCCTTTTGACTGCAAGTGTCATAGCATCCGTCCATTCTGATCCCGTTTTTAACCTTTGTTGGAGCAATTTTGTGTCGTTGGATTGATTTTGATAAAACTGTTGAATATAATTCAAATAGCCAAGGAATATCTGAATAGTCTTGATCTCTTGCAATTTATCTGGGAAGTTCAACATATTTTGTAGAACATGCGGTTGGAGAGTGACTTTACCTTGGGAAATTCGTAGTCCCAAAAACTCAATAGTTGTTTGGGAAATGACAAACTTGTCAGATGAAGAAGATAAAACAATGCCATGTCTGAATACATATGCATCAAATTTTTCTGAATGCATTTTATGTTTAGTTATATCTCTGTTAAATAAAAGCAAATCATCAATATATACAATCACAAATTCTTAAGGTCTGAATATGTCCTCCATTCGCTTCTGAAATTCTGATGGAGCGTTCTTTAATCCAAAAGGCATGACGGTCCACTGATATTGCCATGGGGAACAACAAAAGATGTCTTATAATGGTCTTATGGAGTTATTCCAATTAGCCAAAATCCACTTTTCAAATCAAATTTACTATATACATTGGCTTCAGAAATTTTTGTCAAAACTAGTTCTTTGTGAGGAAATGGATATCTGATTGGCTCTAAAGCCTAATTCAATTCATCGTAATTAACAATCAGTCTCTTTTACCTCTTTTATGTTCAAAATTTTTGTTGACATAGAAGGCTGGACAAGCCCATGCACTTTTGCATGGCTCAATTAACTTTCTGTCGAGCAACTACTGGATCTCTTCTTTGCAAGCTTTCTGCTCTGTAGGACTCATGTTGTTGGCCGAAGATCTTTGTGGCTTAATGACTGCATTCTTCTTGTAAGGAAGGTTGACATGATATATCTCTCTGGTCCAGAATGCATCTGGATAGTCAGAAGTGCAATCTTCTTTCAATTTTCTAGTAATTTCTGCTAAAATTTCTTGACCATGGATGTTTGCATGCTTAACAACATTTTTTATTTTAGTCATATATTTTACTGACTCTTCAACCACGTCTGGCTTATCAACAGATATTCAAACTACAAATTCTTTTTTGATTGGTACTAACACTTTTAAACCTTGCATAGTAAACTCAACTGAGTCTTCTCTAACTACCACATGTAAGTGTTTTTTAACAAAATCATGGCCTAATAGAATATCAACTCCTGTGTCTAAGCAATACAATGTTACAAATGTATTGACTTTTCCTAACATGATAGGAAAATATGGATCTATAAAATCAATCTGAATGAGTTATTTTTTACATCTCTAAAATGGATAGATGTAGGCCTCCCAAAATATGTAGGTTATATAGCTTTATACTTACAGCAACTTCTCATGTGTAACACCTCTAAACATTCAATTTTTTTTTTTTTTTTTTAGGAATACACATCTTGATGTAAATTATAGATTGTATGTTAATTTTATGAGTTTATTAGGTACATTGCTTGTCGGATGTCATACTTATGTTTTCATTCAGTGCAAGGGGTTCCTTGTGACAGGATTCCGGGTTTACTTAGCTTGAGAGCTAACATTTAACTTTGATACTCTGCACATAACTTTTGTAGGGACGTAAGGTTTTCACGTCAATGGCTGGTAAGAAATTATTCTTGACCATCTCTTAAATTATTTACTTGGTTTAACAACTTGCTTGAACATGCTGAAGATATCGTGATCATCACTCTTACTTCATTACATTCTTATCGTACTGATTATACTTTATGAGTTTAGCTGGACGTACTTCTCTAAGTTGTACCATCTTTTTGGGTTTCCTTACCCTACCACCAATGGATAACTTTAACTATGCATAGAGTATGGGTTTCCTTATCAATATTGATGTGCAATTATACTATAGTTATATATCTTTGTACGAATTTCCTGCATAATTTTATTACCCAAAGTTTTATCATACATATATATATATATATATATATATATATCTATGTAAGTATAGAGGCATTATTAATTCACCTTGTATTTTATGTAAGTATAGAGGCATTATTAATTCACCTTGTATTTTACCGTTCTCATCCTAGGTTACTGTTTACTTTATTAATAGTTTTATACCCATGTATATAAATGGTGTTGATCACGTGGATGTATCGTGGTAGGTACAGACAAGCTGCTAAGCTCTGGGTCTTGGACCTTGAGCTTAGGGTTTCATTACCCTAGCCATGCGACTTGGTGTATGGTGGACAGTAATCAACGTACTTTGCAATTAATTGTTGATTAATATTATGCAGATTGGATTTGATGGTAATTGAAGCTTGGGAAATCGATGTTGATGTGTTCATGGGTATTGATCAAGGTTCTTGATAAAGGAGTTTCCCTGTCGAAATCATCTTAATGGTTTCTTTGTACTCCAGCTGCCATCTGGCTTCTCGATAATTACGAACCCTAAATCTCCTTTATTGTTCATACTCGTTTACTTTTGTTTCCTTGCTGCTCGACTGAACGGTTTTTCTGGTGCTCTGGTTGGTCTCGGCTTTCTTCCCTCGGCCTTCGTTGACAGTCAAGAATACGGTGGAAGCTCTTCTTGTAGTTAGACTGAGCACAGGTGAGTTGTTAACAACCAAAATTCTTTTACTATGCATTAGATTTTATATATTGTATTTGAAAAATGAGTTTTAACCATTTCGTTTTCATGGTTGTCGTGATAGGTAGGCACCCCGGTTCGAGTTGTAAGAAGATTCAAGGGAGGCATAGAAAAAAGAAACTCTGGTAAGCCCCGAAGTCATCACGAGGATTCTCGGCATCTGCAATTTGGATTCCACAGGTTCTTTTTTTTAGTTATTTAGAGTCTATATATAACTGTCACAACCCTTAGGATTACGTTGACTGTGTAAAAAGCTCTTGGCCTGTGAAGGGGTTTAAGGATTTGAGTTTGTATAAGATTGAAATGGTAATTGTCGATTATCTAAAAGTCTCGGCAGGGAACTTGAACTTTGGTTCCTTTGATGCAATTTTAATGGCAACGATGGACCTTCTTGAGAATGGTACTTAAGTTTCTCTGTGAATGTTTTAAGGGTTTATACTATTCCTATTTGTGTTTTCTTAGGCCTTTATGGCCATTCCATGCTTATGTATAGTGATGACACTGTTTACGACCCTTCCTCATTTTGCTAGTCGGATATTTTTGTTTGACTGTAAAGTATTGTTAGTTATTTTAGATTTGTACTTTGTTTACTGTTTGCATGAGTAATGGGAAAAGTATCTTGGTAGTTGATATACTGCGGTTTTCGTGTATGGCCTTTTCAGCCTATCCACAGAACTGGATTTGCGATCTGTTACAGTTCCAATTCTTTGGATTTACATGTATAGATTAAATATTATGCGTGTTGATTCTCTTTTTACTGTTCACTATTTAAAGGACTTAAATAATGATATGTGTGAAACGCCATTTTAGAATGGTGAAGCTCCCGACTGTGGGTGAGCTCGAACTCTGCGAGTTCTGTGCACTTTGTTTAAGCTTCATTCCACGGGGTAGCCAAGGGATTCAAACCTATATTAGGGTTTGTAATTATTTAAGTAATAGATAGGGTTATTGTTTATTTGATTTGGCTGCGTAGTTAGCAATACTGTAGTTTTCCAGGATTCCGATCCTGAATTTTTGCTTAGGATTTTAAATACTACTTTAAGTATGTTGTTAGTGATTTTCCATTATTGTGGTCGCAATAGGCCTGGTACCAACAACCCTCGTCCACTCGGTCATTAAGGTACTTAGGGTTTTGTATGGATTGCTTAAATTGGTTGGCACGTTTGGACCTGAAATGGAATTAAATAGATATTGTAATTAATTCCCGTTTGGAAGAGGAATGAATTGTATAAATGTTTAGATAAGATAAATATAACTTGTTTATCTTTCTTGTGATTGTAGAATAATTGTTACTTTGTTCTAAAGTAACGTATTATATGTACTTTAATATTGCTTTAAGCTTGTGTAGGACACATAAATTCTGAGCTATGTATCTTTGCTAACTGTGTAATAAATACTGTAGATCTAGACTGTTTTTTTTTTGTAAGCTAGAAAGGATCAAACAAAATTCTAATTTATCATGCATTAAATCATCTATTTTAATCTCTGCCCTCTGTAATAGAGTACACCACCTTCGGGTGGAAGGAGAAATATAGAGGGTAATTTATTTCATCTATATGCATTCATTCGAATTCAAAGATTCACTATATCATTAAAACTTGAAACACAGATAGCAAGATAAAGGTAAGAAACATAGTTAGAACCTGAACTAGGAGAGCTGGACAAACATCCACATCCGACTATTCCTCCCAACCTGCTCCTTGAAACAGTCAGATAGAATGCTTCAGGACCCCTGATCCCGTTCACTTAACCACCGGGACGAAGAAATCTGCATTAGTGTAGGAGGGCAATCACTTCTCAACTCAGCAGTCAAACAGACGCACAACTTCCTATCTCTGCACTCAGCAGTATGGCAGTCTTACTCTAGCAACCACTAGTTAGCAACCCCTCATCGAATTCCTTGTGTGCTCAAACTGCAATAGTTTTCCAGCCAGTGCAAGGGAGAAAAAAAAGTGTGAGCCTCCTGCTCAATTTGATGGCTTAAATAACTTTTTCCTAGGTCTTTGGTCAGTTATAGCATTTATCGAGCCACTTGCTCAGTTCCTCCACCTTTGGGGAATCATGACCATAAATATAGGGTAGTTGCCTCCTGCAATAGCTAGTAAGTGATTCTAGATGCTACCACTTGTCCTCTTATCTCCTAAACAGTTTCATTCCTCCTAGTGGGTTAGTGAACACTCTTCAACAGTCCTCCCTGGATGAGTGTCTCCACTTTTAATTTATTAAATAAATAAAATAGTTAATTACAATCATCCTTGACCACATTGGTCATTAAAAAAACTTTACAATAAAATTTAAGGTAATATTTTTCTCAAAACTAAAATGTTTCAGTTCTAGGGATGTTACATCATGACACCAGTGTCTATCTATGCATCAAGTTCATAGAGCTTATAGCCTTCTGTTTTTATTCCAATCGAATGACCTTACGGTCACCAAGAATTGTTTTTTCAATGACTATATCTGAAGGAGTAGATTCTTGTGTTGGACAAAAGCTGTGAGCTTTTCTCATTGTAAGCTATATATATTCTGAATTTAACTCATCCAACTTATGCAAAGAAATCTGAATGCTTGTAGCCAAATTGGCTAGCTGTTCTCTTTACTTTGTTTTCAAAGTAATTTATTTTCCTAAAAAAAATTGACTCACCTTGATCTTGTGGGAAATCATCAAACCAACTTTCATCTTCTTGATCAAACTTTGTATTCTTTGGTTCTGGCAAGCGCTGAGAGATTTCATCAATATTTTCTTGCAATCTTCTTCTGATTATTACCAATCCTGGAGAAAGGTTGGCCTTTATTTCTTCAAGTTCTTCTATTTGTTTTCTTATTGAAGAAACTGAAAACACGAAACATTCTAAAACTAGACAGTTTCTAATGAATGTACATTCACTGCCTCAGCTTGGGAAATATGGGCTTGTGGAGCCACATCAAATCTAGAAAACTGAATATAAGCCTGTAAAAACTGATTGATATAGGGATCAGTGAGAAATACCTGATATCTGGGGACAAGGGATGACCAAGCAGGGCCATTGTATAGAGGACTTTGGAAACCACCCAATAAAGCATCTTCAATTTTATTAAGACGAGAGTCCAGGATGCATGTTAAAAAAGAGGTATTTAAACCAGGACGGACTAAGGTATTAATGCCAAACTAAATTAATCCAATATGAATAGATTTGCAACCATGTTCTACACCCCGTACAATATATTCTTGCTTGATTAGCAGAACTTGATAGACTGACCGACCGAAATTTATAGGTATATTAACAGAGGTGAACCAGAATAATTGAGCAACCCATAATTTAAACATCGGGAGGTCATAAATCTTATCAACATCAATTTCAGGTAATGTCCAATTGGGTTGTGGATAATATTCATGATACACGACTCTAGTATCATATAAATTGTCAGAATTAGTTTTGTTCAGATACTTATTCAACCATGACCATCTTTTAACATGTTTCTCTCTGCGGGATGAAGCAAATTCAGGGAAAAAGAAGCTGCTATTCCTCGAAGAATCCATTAGTGAAGGATAAGAGGAACAAAAGTGAGAACCTGGAGAATCAAAGAGATCAAAGCTTGGGATGGATCATTGGAATGCTTCCCAAAACGGCTATCTGCGCCTTCAACGGGACTTACTTCATGCCTTATATGAACAATCTTCTACCAACACCTTTCGATGCCAGAATTAAACTCCAATATCCTTTCCGCCTTAAAAGGGAATAGTCGTACAGATATAATTGCAGAGAAATAGGATGATACCATTTTCTCTGATACCAGTTTACCTATCATCTACAGTGTTAGAATTTAGTAAATTCTACGAATTCATTGTCAAAATTACAATTCCATTATTGTCGTCGACAAAGTGACGCAACTAACATTTATAATGAGGGAATAACTGGCCATACACTAGTGAATCCATGAGGGGTTCTAGAATTTACTAAATTCTAACATTGCTCAGAGACCCCCTAAAGGGGGTCTCTGAATCCGTCTGTATTGTTAGAATTTAGTAAATTCTACAAATTCATTGTCAAAATTGCAATTTTCCATATTTGTTGGAGTGACACAATTAACATTAATGAGGGAATAACCCACTAAATCCATGAGGGGGTCTAGAATTTAGTAAATTCTAACACTGCAGATGGATTCAGAGACAGGGGTCTCTGAATCCATCTGCAGTGTTCGAATTTACTAAATTCTAAAAATTCATTGTCAAAATTGAAAATTTCCATTGTCGAAGTGAAACAACTGACAATGACCAAATAAATGACCAATTCATATTCTTAATGTTATTTTTATGTGCTAATTTTTAGTTTAGTTACTTGTTATATGGTCATATATTTTATCATGTGACCCAATTGGTCATTCCTCTGGTCATTTTTAGTTGGCTCACTCAAGTTTGGTCATTTATACCTTGAAAAATTTGTGGTGACCAATTTTTTTGGTCGCTTGGTCATTTATCTCTCATACTCTACTAGTGGTAGTTAAAAATCAAGGTTACACTGAGCACCTTTGAATACCTTAATGGCCACATTGATGAATGAATTAACAACTAAGCATAGGTTTAAACTCTTAACAATGCATGCAAATCTCATCACACGAATTGAAAAGTGTCAAAGGACAAGACCCAGTGGAGGTGGGGGATTAACTCTCCACATGCCTCCTTTTGCCTCCCTCTCTGTCCCAGAGCCATGCCAAACTTGGAATTTAATATAGTTTTAATGCTCGCATGGAGTGAAGCCGGTGGGACAATTTTAATGGTCGGGGTTGGCTCTATTTTCTCCATAAATCTATGGGAAAAGGATTTGTGCTTTCACAAGTTAACTCTATGTACAATTTTTTGCATCTTGATGGTGCAATATTCGCTAGGAAGAGTACTAATATGGAACTTATGTATAATAGAATCTAATTGCACATCCTCCATAGTGGCATTCAAGCATCTAAGGCAATTGGTAAGTCTACATACATCCATTCTTGTTTTCTATTTAGTATCTGTGGTGAAGGATATAAGTGGGCTAGGGTTTGCATATAATTTTTTCTAAAGAAGAGTATAATATCATCCTCTTTAATACCTCCTATATCATCTCAGCAGGAAATAGGAGAAATCTTGGTAATTTTGAAAGACAAGTCCATGCTTCCTAAAATGACAATCAATTCTACCTTGAGGGGGATTCCTTAAGACAATAATATTTAGATTAAAATAATATTAAGGAAAACGTCAACCCAACTAGAGGGGATGGAGCAAGAAATTGAATACTTAGCAGACATATGGAAAAATGAGGATCCAAGCAAGAAGACATGGATTCCAAGTTTCAAGATATGTCATAGTTACTTAGTAGAATTAGTATATTATATCAACATTTTTCCTAACTATTACATACTAGCTAATTAATATGGTTAGTATAGTAATATTACTACCTATATTTACTATACTATTAATTGCACCAAGAGTATCCAGGTGTTTTACAACCAAGTATGAGAGAGATGTTGTCACAAAAAAACCAAAAAAAAACTAATTGGTAACAATGTCAAGTCAAATTTTGTGAGGTTTAATTTTTTTTCTTTAAACTTTTTATTACATAGATAATAACAAGTCTCACTAGAACCCATATGGGGGAGAGATGTTGTCAAGTAGGTAAAATAAGTGACAAAAAATAAAAATAAATAACACTAATTAGTAACAGATGTCAACTCAATTTAAAATTTTACACAAAAGTTAAGATAAAAATAAAACCAACATAGATCAATCTTTAACCCAAATATATCAAGTACATTGAAATGGCTTAAATTTCTTGAGGTGTAAATTTTTTTATATTGAAATTTTTACATTAAAAAAAAATTACACATGAAATTCGATCTCTCCTGATGCTTGATAAATCCAAATTTAAAATAAACTTATGTTGATTATTAGAACCAAAATCTTGAGGTTTGATTTCAGTCAACTTTTATTTATTTATATGATGTTAATTGAGGTGAGATTTTGGTGTGAGTATAGTTTATAATGAGCTATTTTAATTTATTTATTCAACTATCTTATATGGTTGTGAATTTTAGGGCTACAACATATCTCGGGAATCTTGGAGAAGGATAGAGAAGATACAAAAGTTTTTTATAACATATAATATCAAAATTAAAGGCAATACACCTTACCCTATCATCCTCATAGAAGCAAGTTTGTCCCCAGTTGAGAGCATGGATATGACTAGGTACCTAATATATAAGAACAAGATAAACAATATGGGAGACAAAAGGCCTCTTAAGATTGTTTCATACTCTAGTCAAAACCACTTGCGACTTAAGTGAATTGGCATAAATATGCTAAGTCTTGGCTAATCCATTGAGGAGTTGAGGAATGTAAAATTAGTCACAGTAGATCCAATGAACAAGTAAATCAATCACAATAGATGAAACTCAGAAAATATGGTGTAAACTGTGCAAAAGCATGCATCAGTGCTCTATAATCCCAATAAGGGTGAAAATACAATACAATATTGTCACAATGAGTGAGCAATTCGAATTAACCAAGGAGGTCATTCGAATTAACTGAATGGCATAGCTTGGCTCCAACTAGGAGTCCTCATCATCAATCAATGGTGGTCATCAATGCACAAGTCACTGTCAAATAGGTGTCAAACTAAGTCCAACTAAGTCTACCTGAGCCTAATTGAGTGTAATAAGTGTAACTGATGGTAAGTGGCACTAATCTAGGGATGGAGGCTCAGTGGAGGGCGCATGAGGAGTTAACTGCACTCAGAACTGTCAGTCATGTCTCATCGGAGGTCAATCGGAGTGATAAAATCAGTTATGGGTCAATCGGAGGTAAATCAGAGTGATAACCGAAGTGTAACTGGACTGGTAGGTGAGAAAGGCGCCCTTCTTTAGTGGAAGGTGAGAACTGGGTGCATGACATGCTACGAGGGCTTAAACTGAGTGGAAAGTAGCTCATGAGTGCTGGGAGACTAAGGGCTAGGTGCTGGAGGTACCATACTGATGACTGGGCAACATGCAATGCATGCAGAATGCATGCAAAGTACATAAGTGAATGATGAGATATCCTAACACCCCCCCTTAAGCTATACTATGATGTAAAAAATAAAATGTAGGGCCCTGGTTACTGAGACCAAAGGTCACCCCAGTACAATAATCCAAAAAATGTTGAAATAAGCTAACTGAGGAAAGAGGGAAAACCCAGTGGGAAGAAAGCCCCCCCTCAAGCTAAACATAAAAATGGATCTAATATGTCTCCACCATGATGGAACTCACCCCCAACAGTGAACAGAGGTAAGAGAACTTCTTCTCAGTGAAGCTCTTGGTGAAGATGTCTGCAATTTGCTCATCGGTAGGGCAATATTGCAGAATGATGGTGCGATCATGCACCAACTCTCGAATGTAGTGCATATGAATCTCAATGTGTTTGGTCCTCTGCCGCTGAATTGGATCAGTGGAGATCTTAATAGCACTTTGATTGTCACAAAATATGACAGTCGAAGTAGTTCTACCAAAATCAAACTCGGAAGGAATACCCTGCAACCAAACTACTTGAATGCAGGCATTGACTGCCCCTCGATACTTTGCCTCTGCTGAAGAAAGTGCAATGTCTGCCTACTTTTTGCTTGACCAGCAAATAGGCCCATGTCCAATCATGAAAACATATTCGGAAGTGGACTTCCGATCTATTCTATCACCTACCCAATCTGAATAAGTAAAACCAATGAAATCTAGCTCAGAATCTGTAGCATAATGTATGCCAAAATGTTTCGTACCTTGCACATACTGCAAGATCCGCTTGGATGCCCGCCAATGAATCTCATGGGGCTTCTGCATTTACCTTGATACAACACTCACGGCATAAGATATATCAGGCCTTGAGTGTGTCAAGTAGAGTAGTGAACAAATCAACTGTCGATACATAGTGCAATATGCAAGTGGTGTAGTATTTCCCTCTTCAAGACTGATTCCTGAGAGGAATGGAAATGGAGTAGCCTTACATTCTGCCATATTAAACTTTAATAGCAGGTATTTAGCATACTTTTGCTGAGATAATGTGATCCCATCAAAGTTTTGAGCTATCTCCAAGCCCAAAAATTGCTTAAGCAAGCACAAATTGCTCATATCAAAAGCTATATTTAAAGCGGTTTTCAGCTTGTTAATTGTAAGGAGAGTGCTACCAGTAATGAGAATACCATCAACATATAAAACCACAATCAACAAATTACCTTTAACTTGCTGTGGGTACACATTAGGATCAGATTTTCATCTTTTGAAATTCTGAGAAAGAAGGAAGGAGTCCATCTTTGCGTACCAAGTTCTTGGGGCCTGTTTCAATCCATACAAAGATTTCTTCAATTTGCAAACTAATGATGGATCTGATATGTATCTTTCTGGTTGTTTCATATATATCTCCTCATCAAGGTCTCCATGTAAAAAATCACTCTTCACATCCATGTGGTGCACTTCCCAGTGCTTGGATGCATAAATGGCCAAAACTAGGCGGATGGAATCCATCTTTGCAACCGGTGCAGAAGTCTCAGTGTAGTCCGCACCTTGGAATTGGGAGAAACCTTTTGCCACCAACCTAGCTTTGTATTTGTTGATAGAGCCATTAGCATCAACCTTCATGCGGTAGATCCACTTGCATTGAACTAATTTTCTTTTAGGTGGAAGAGAAACTAGCTCCCATGTATTGTTCTTTTGCAGAGAATTGTACTCTTCATCCATGGCGGTTTTCCATCGTGGATCTCAGTGGGCATGATAATATGATTTGGGATCTGAACCAATCATAAAATAACATTTCTTAGATAATAATGGATCAGAAAAAGAAAGAACCATACTTGCTCTTTGATAGTCTGCTCTTGTTCTCCTTGGATCAGCAGGATTTCTAATGTTTGGAGCAACAAATTGTAGAGTGTTTTGGGCCCACTTTGGTAACCGAGGAGGATCATTATGGTCTGATTCCGAACCTGATATGTCATGGCCATCAAATTATGATATAATATCAAAGATATCAGATCCAATGCTTTCTTCATAATCACTCGAATCTTTTTCTTGTGGAGGGTGCAGATCGACAGTGTTTTCCTCAACTAGTTTCAGATCTGGCAGCGGTTCTTCAAACTTCACACTTCGCTCTATGAATACCTTTTTGGATCTGATATTCATGAGTTTATATGCTTTTGATTCTTCCCCATATCCTATCAGGATATATTCAATACTTTGTGGATCCAAAGACTTTTTCATATCAGAAGGAATTCTAGCCCATGCAGTGGAGCCAAAAATCCTCAAATTGGACACATCCAGTTTGCGACCAAAGAATGCTTCGAAAGGAGTTTTACCTTTCACGAATGAATGTGTAACTCGATTTTGAATATATGAAGCAACATTAATGGCTTCAACCCAAATATTTGTAGCCAAACCTTTTGACGCAAGCATGCAGGTAGCCATCTCTTCCAGTGACTGATTCTTCCTTTCCGCTACATTGTTCTGCTGGGGTGTGTAGGGAACTGTATGTTGGATCTGAATTCCGCTTTTGGCACAAAGTTGCATCAACTCATTCTTGATATATTCTCTACCATTATCAGATCTAAGATCTTTGATCTTTCTCTCAGTGGCGGTCTCAACAGAAGCCTTAAAATTCTTGAATTTTCCAAGCACTTCTGACTTGTTTTTGAGAAAAAATACCCAAGTAAAGCGGAAAAAGTCGTCGATGAATGTAAAAACATACCTTGAACCATTCATGGACATATTTGGCAGCGGACCAATGATATTAGAATGTATGAGGCCCAAAATGGTGGAAGCTCTGCTAGATTTGCCGCGGTCGAACCTGTGTTCAGGGTGCTTCCCAACAATGCAACTGGGGCAAATTCCCTTCGAGGAATGGAGTTGTGGAAGACCATCTACCATGTATTTTTGTTGTAGTAGCAACAAATACTTGTAATTAAGGTGTCCAAACCTTTCATGCCAAAGCCTACTAACCTCGTTGCCATGAGTGACGAGAGTAGTGGGCTTTTCAAGCGACACAAAGTGAGAAAACTCATAGTATTTTGCAATGTGGTTTGCCTTTCCGACTGCAATAAGTCTTCCACTTTTGATATCAGAAATTTCGGCATTGTTAGGGATGAATGTAACTTGCTTTGGTTTACATGTGTGTGTCATTTGATACACAGAAAGTAGATTTGAAGCCAAGGAAGGCACATAGAGAATATTCTGGAAGCTTCTATGCTCTACATGGATGGTACCTTTGCCCTTTGAAGAAATTTTTGAGTCATCTCCCAAATGGATGGGGATGGAGCTGCTTGGATCGAATGAAGAGAATGAGTCAATGTTTGAAGCCATATGATTCGAGGCACCAGAATCTATCAGTAGAGTGGTGGGTTTCGAAACAATTGTCATGAGTGCTTGACCTCTTTCATGATCATCATTCCTATCCTTCTTCTGTGCATCGTCGAGAAGACATATGTTGTTCTTTTCCAAAAGGAGGGAGATTTGATCTATTGTTTTCTTCAAGCCAGAACTTTCAGGATGAAAGCCACGGTTGCAATATGAACTTTTAGATTTTTCATTTCCCTCTTTACCCTTCTTCTTGTTCCTCGAACCAAATGGTGGTTCCGGTTGCTTGCCTTTATCTCTTTGCTTGGTAGGCTCAAATTTGGGCTTCTCTTTCCTTTGCTTTCCTTTACCATTCAAATTCTTGGATCCTTGAGCAAAGAGGGATGAATCTTTGGAGTTTATGGACCCCATTTGAATCAACTTATCATGCTCTTTTGTGACGGACTCAATGAAGACATTCAAGGTAGGCATCTTCCAATTCGGGGTAGTTAACCGACCGGAATTGAAAGTAGAGACAAATACCTAGTAATCTTTCCCAAGATTTGTGAGAATGGAGAGGATCAATTGCTTATCCTCTTTCACAACACCACTATTCTTCAACTGCAATGACAAGTGCTTGAATCTTGTGAAAAACTCATTGATGGTCTCGAAATTCTCAGGACTAAGGGCAATCAATTCATTTTCCAATTGAAAGGCCCTAAGCTCGTCCTGCTTGCCAAAGAGATTGCCAAGTTGCTCCCATATTGCTTTTGGAGTCTTCAATCTGCTGAGATGGAAGTGAAGATCCTTGGAAATGGAGAGGCAAAGGAGACCATAAGCTTTATCAAGCTTATTGTAGTGTTTGGTTCTTTCCAACAATGTGCTTGGCTCCAATTTGAGGCCAACAGTGACTCTATAGAACCCTTTTGAGCGTAATATAATCTCGATATCATATTTCCATTCAAAATAATTGAAAGGAGTAAGAACTGGCTTGGAAGAAGAGTATTCCATCTCAAATAGCGAGTGCACTTGATGTAGAAGAACTTGTCAAACACAAGAGAGCGAATGCAATTGATGTAGATGATTAACCTGCAAATCACAATCAAAACAAGAACAGTAAGGTCGAACAATCCACCCTTTTATAGTTGCATCACACCTGGGATTGGAGATCAAACAAGCTGAATGGGTCCAATGTATCAAATCCAGGAATTATGTGGAAAATCAAGATTCTGGAGTGGATTGGAGTGTATTTTTCTGCTTTGCATGCACATGAGTGAATGCACATGAGATCTTTCATGCCAAAACTTCAGTAATTTTGAGCAAATTCACTCAAATCTTCTTGTAGAACACCTGCAAAAAAAGAGATTTTGTCCCTGCAATGGCTCTGATACCATGTAAAACTAGTCACAACAGATCTAATGAACAAGTAAATCAATCACAATAGATGAAACTCAGAAAATATGGTGTAAACTATGCAAAAGCATGCATCAATGCTCTATAATCCCAATAAGGGTGAAAATACAATACAATACTGTCACAATGAGTGAGCAATTCGAATTAACCAAGGAGGTCATTCGAATTAACTGAATGGCATAGCTTGGATCCAATTAGGAGTCCTCGTCATCAATCAGTGGTGGTCATCAATGCACAAATCACTATCAAACATGTGTCAAACTGAGTCTAACTGAGTGTAATATGTGTAACTGATGGTAAGTGGCACTAATCTAGGGATGGAGGCTCAGTGTAGGGCGCATGAGGAGTTAACTGCACTCAGAACTATCAGTCATGTCTCATTGGAGGTCAATCAGAGTGATAACATCAGTTATGGGTCAATCGGAGGTAAATCGGAGTGATAACTGAATTGTAACTGGACTGGTAGGTGAGAAATGCGCCCTTCTTCAGTGGAAGGTGAGAACTGGGCGCATCACAGGCTAGGAGGGCTTAAACTGAGTGGAAAGTAGCTCCCAAGTGCTGGGAGACTAAGGATTAGGTGCTGGAGGTACCATACTGATTACTGGGCAGCATGCAATGCATGCAGAATGCGTGCATTCATGCAAAATGCATGCAAAGTACATAAGTGAATGATGAGATATCCTAACAAGGAAGAGGTCACTTTTCAAAATTGTGATAATATTAAAAGTATTATTACATATAAATTTAGGGAAAAAATGTGGTGTGATAAAGAGTTAGATGATAAGAGAAAATTAAGATATTATAAGGAGATGATCAACCCTAATCTAGAAGATCAAAATTATCTCTCTATTTTAACTAGCATAAAGAAGAAAATCAACATTGCTAAAATATTAATAAACTCCCATGAGCTCCATAGTGAAACAATGCATTGGATAATTCATAATACATCATGGGATGAAATAATATGTCATCTTTGTGACACAAAGAGAGTTGAATATGAAATCACTTTCTAAAAGAATGTCCTGCATATACCTACATTATATCACAATTTAAAAACTTTTTCTACAATATTGACCTTCCTAACTTTTTACTCATCATAACTATGATGATTTACGAATGGTTCTCTTAAAGCTTTTTGAGTATATAAATAAAATTCTGAAGAAAACCAAGTGACTCATTTCCTTTTTAATCTTCGTCATCATCGTTGCCACTGTCGCCGCCTCCGTCGTCGTCATCATCAACATCATCATCTTGTAGTTAGTTGAGTTTAAATAAATAAATAAAATTTATTTTATTTCATCATCATCATCATCATCTTGTAGTTAGTTGAATTTAAATAAAAAATAATAATTTTTATTTTATTTTATTTTTTCTTCGTCATCATCATCATCATCAAGTTAGTTGAATTTAAATAAAAAAATTTAATTTTGTCACTGGGTCATGGCTCGTCGTCATTGTCATCGTCATCATCATCATCATCAAGTTAGTTGAATTTAAATAAAAAATGGGTCGTCGTCGTCGTCGCCGTCGCCGTCGCCACCGTTGCTGTCGCCATCGCCATCGCCGTCGCCGTCGTCATCATCGTCGTCGTCGTCCTCCTCCTCCTCATCATCATCATCGTCATCGTCATTGAATTCCTCCTCCTCCTCCTCCTCCTCATCATCATCATCATCGTCATCGTCATTGAATTTAAATAAAAAAATTTAATCATCATCATCATCATCATCGTCATTGAATTTAAATAAAAAAAATTAATTTCTATTTTATTTTATTTTATTTTGTCATTGGGTCATGGCACAAGGTTGATGTAAATTATGACACACCACTACCCATGCATTGGGTCATGGCACAAGATTAATGTAAATTATGATACACCACTACCCATGCACAGTACATAGGGTTACTAAATTTAATACCTATGTATAATAAGTAATGTTATTTATATAATTTAAATTTAATACACATGGTTACTAAATTTAATAAGTAATGTTATTTATATAATTTATTTTATAAATCTAATTCATATAATTTAAAATATATTTAAAAATATTAAACTTTATTTATTTATTTTTATTATATTTAATTTTGAGATTAGATATATAATTTTTAAAGATTTTATAAAAATTGTTAAATTGATTTTAGTGAATTTTAATAACTATCATCATTTATATTTAATTATCAATTCTATTTTTTAACTAAATTAGACTAATATAATTTATAATATATTTCTATTTTTTATATATTACATTAATTAAATTTAATAAGTAACAATTTTAGTTCGATAAATTATTAATACGAGAGGACAAGAGAAGAAGCTTTAATAACAATGTCATTCAACAAGCCAATGACTCAACAATCAATATAATGCTAAATATACATGCTGCAACTTGTAGTGAATCAAACCAATAATTAAAGTAGATGCCATTATGCTCTACTTAAGCCCATGATGATTGTTAATGGTGACTGTTAGTAATTTCATTTACTACTAATCACTTCCAATGCATAAGTAGATGCCATTATGCATTGGAAGTGATTAGTAGTAAATGAAATTACTAACAGTCACCATTAACAATCATCATGGGCTTAAGTAGAGCACTGTATTTCTTAAGTTAACAATGCAAAGTTAAATATAAAATTAATTAAGGAGAAAGATATTATTTTATATAATAAGGATAAAACTAAAAATATTATTACATCATAAATAGTGAAGGGATAAAGAATTTTTTTTTCTAGCAAGAAAAAAACATACCGATGTTATTCATAAGAATCAAAAGGTACATGAAGCTATGCATATGTTCAAAGAGCTTTTTTAGACATCACTGTCCCAAAAAAGTTCTATCCATCAAAACATTACAAAAAGACTTGCTGATCATCACGCAGGAAGTCAGCTAACCTCTGAAGTGTCCAAAAAGAAAAAACAAGGCAAAAAGAAACTTTAAACAAGTCTTATCCATTCTTAGTTTTACATCAAAAATTACTCAAAAAATTTCAAAGCTCCATGATTTTGAATCTGAGAGCTTTGAAATTCTTCCCATACTAGCATACTGCTATCACCCAACAGAGCCTGTTTAGATAGCTTGTCCGCTAAGGAGTTATGTTGTCTATAAATGTGCTGAAACGATATATTTTTGAACCCCTTTATATCAGATTTGATTCTATGGCACCAGTGAATAAGTGATAATACTTTAAGATCATACACTCCCTGAGCCCATTTAATAGTGACTCTGGAATCTCCAAAGACTTTCAGGTAATCAAAACCAAAAATCCTAGCCACCTTCAAGATGCACCATAGAGCAATAAGTTCCGCTTTCATTTTGGATCCCATTCCACATTTCATCCTAAGTGTAAAATAATGAGATTCATTTAAAAAAACTGCTCCACCAACCCCACAAATGCCATCTTGGGAAGCACCATCAAAGAAAAGCACAGGACAATTAAACATAGGCTCAAATGCTCCAATCTTCCTTACCATAGCTGGTTTCTTCCCTTTGAAGATGGACTTGTAAAGAGAGAGAATAAGCTCAACCCCAAATGATACAAGAGGATCTCGGTCCTCAAAAACTGATTTGTTCCTTATAAACCAAACAACCCAAGATATGAAGAGTGGTAGAATGGGGTGTGATCGACATTCCTTAAACCATTTTAGAAAATAAATTTCAAAAGAATTCCTTCCCCATACCAATTTTATCTCTAATCTAGCACAAACCTGATCCTAAATGTCTCTAGTGAAGCAACAATTTACCAGAACGTGATGAGTAGATTCTGCTTCAGATTTGCATAAGGCGCATCTATTTGTTCCAATCCACCCCCTTTTAACCAAAGAATCCCAAGTTTTCAATTTCTCTTTAAAAGCAAACCATCCAAAGCACTTAAGCTTGGTAGGTAACTTCCATCTCCTCAGCTTCTTGAACCACCAGTGAGGAGGGCAGAAATTTCTGTAATTTATAATATAATTGTAGGCTGCTTTAGCTGTAACTTCTCCAGAGATCGGGTTCCCATCCCATTTCAAAACATCACAATGGTTTGAAATCCTGCAACCTATTGAATTCAGATGAGAGAAGTAAAAATCCCATTCTCTTTCATGACAACCCAGTAGACCCAAATCTGCACCTTTCAGCCAGTAGGAATTACCCTGCAATGAGACATAATTTATCATGCGGTCTAAGGTAGTGAAATTTCTGTCTCTGAGAAATTCAAGAATTTCAGCTGAAAGCATAAACTCTTCATCAAGACCCAATATATGATCAACACCAACCTGAATTTTCCACCCACATCCAACCTACCAAGATAACTCATCCTTGAGCCAATGAAAAACCTGCATAAAACCTTTCCATATCACAGAGGCATTCCTTGTTTTCTTAATTGGGCTTTTTAACCAGTCCACAATATTCAGTTTAATATACTTCTCATTAAGTACCTTCGACCATAAGGTGTTTCCCATCAATCCTCTCCACAAGCCTTTTAGCCTCAAGGCCTTCCCAAAGATGTCCAGGTTCTTCAGCCCCCAACCACTAGATTTTTCAAGAGTAGTAATACATTCCCATTTTTCCATAATGAGCCCTTTGCGATCAAAACCACCTGTCCAAAGAAAATTCGAACAAAGTCTATTTAACTGTTTAATGATCGATCTTGGCACTTTAAACAGAGATAACCAGTAAACTGGTATGCTGGTGAGGACCGCTTTAACCAAAATGAGACGACCACCAATTGATAACAGTCGGTTTGTCCAATTCTGAATTCTGTACTCCATTTTCTTAACCAGCCAAGTCCAATCCTTGATTCTATAATTGTTAGGCTTCAAAAAATATCCCAAATATGTAAAACCATCCTCAAGATCCTGGACCTTATACGGAAGAATGTTCTTCATCTTCACAATTTGAACATCATTCATATTATGTTGAAATAGGATAGACTTCCTGTCACTTACCTTCATACCTGATGCACAGCAGAAGATTGATATGCACTTTCTAAAACACCTCATTTCACCAATTGAGTTTGCACCAGCAAGAAGTACATCATTGACAAAAAATTAATGTGAAATGGAAATCCCCTTGGAGAGTTTGATACCCTTGATAAAACCATCATATTTTGCCTTAAGAAGGATTCTACTCAAACCATCAATAATCAGCACAAAGAGGATAGGTGACAGTGGACATCCCTGTCTTATCCCCATCGAACACTTAAAGAAATCTGATGGAATCCCATTGATAAGAACTGCAATGTTTGTTGAACTAACACAAGACATAATCCATTTCAGCATCAAAGGAGATAAACCGATATTTATAAGAAGAATTTTGAGATAACACCAATCAACTCGATCATAGGCCTTTTCAAGGTCCATTTTTAGAAAGAAAGCTTTTTTATTCTGGATCTTCACTGTATGCATAATTTCCTGAGAGATACCTATTGCATCCAAGATCTGTCTATCATGAAGAAACCCAAACTGATTGGAAGACACAAATTTTGACAATCCAGGTTTGATTCTTACAGCTATGATCTTGGAAATAAGATTGTAAATTAGATTGCATAATGCAATCGGTCTATATTCACCAAAGGATGATGGCTTATTGCATTTCGGGATTAAGGTCAGAAAAGTTGAATTTAAAGCCCCAGAAATATAACCATGGATCCTAGAATATTCCACCATTGACAAGATCTCTTCACCCATTATATAAAAAAAGTGAAGAAACAACTCCACAGTCCAACCATCAGGCCCAAGACTTTTATCTTTTGCAAATAGTTTTAAAGTATCTTCAAATTCTTTAAGGGTAACCTCCCGTTCGAGATCCAAAGCTTCCTGTGGATTGAAAAATACCGGGAATAGATTTGTAGTGAATCAAACCAATAATTAAAGTGGATGCCATTATGCATTGGAAGTAATTAGCAGTAAATGAAATTACTAACAATCATCATTAACAATCATCGTTGGCTTACGTAGAGCACTGTATTTCTTAAGTTAACAATGCAAAGTTAAATATAAAATTAATTAAAGAGAAAGAGATTATTTTATATAATAAGGATAATACTAAAAATATTATTACATCATAAATAGTGAAGGGATAAATAATTATATGATAAGAGAAAATTAAGATATTATAAAGAGATTATCAACAGTGACTAATTTAGAAGATCAACAATATCTTTTTATTTTAAATAGTGAAAATAAAATTATCTTTAATAAAATAAAAAAAATAATGAAACATATAGTGTGACAATTCCTAAAATATATTGGGTCAAAAGAATTTGTCATCTTCCTGGGCTGGCAAGAGCGGGTGGAGTCAATCATGACTCCAAGGGGAACAAGCAGAAGGAGTATGCTTGGGGTATCGGCATAAAGACTAACAACGGTGCATTGTGGTTAGCCTTAATAAAATGACTAGAGATAGCAAGAAATATTGGCATCGAGGAAATGATCACCTTTGGTGACTCTCTAATGGTTATAAGAGAAGCGAGGAACTTGACGAAGAATCGCAAGATTTCGTCCTCCAAAATACACTACATCCTAAAGTGCATTGTCAATGAATTCAAAGCAATAAAATTCCTTCATGTGGTGAGATCCAATAATCGCAGGCGGATGTTGTGGCAAACATAGGAGTTGGTCTAAACTGCGGGGTATTATTAAGTGACCATGATGTTTTTGAATGTAGTTGGATTCCATAACTTAGAGTCTCATTTTGTAAGCTTCATCGTTCCTCAAAACTCTTGGAATGTCAAGGATTGTAATTCTCTGGTCAGACTTGGCTTCAAATCCTCTTTTACTCTACCATAACTCCATTTTCTATCCCAATTCGAGGTGGAATAATGACCAAGATCCAAGATTGTCATTTTGGGATTTCCCCCCACGATGCATTTATTATAGGGGGTGGGTTTCATGCATGAGACAGATGGTCTCCATGTGTGGAAACCATATGGTGGGAAACATGGAAAGTGTTGGCTTAAATATCTGTTCCTGGAGAGGCAAGCATAATAACCTCGGCTTCGTTTGGCATTTGGAGAGTAGAATTCGGTGCTGGTTTGTCAACAATATGGGCCTCTACAACCCCACTTTGTCTACATTTTTAGATGGTGACTCGGCTTCTCCCTTGTTATAGTGTTCGTGGTGTGGGAAGTCTATCCCAAATCCCAGTTGGGACACGACGAAGACATGCCCTGCGAGAGAAGGAATTTTGGAACATTCCCAAGTCCATTGTCAAGCTAAATTCTAGGAAACGGATAGGATCCCGATCTCTTCTCTGGAAAAGGGTGATTGTGGAAGCTTCTTTACACAACAAGCGTTTAAAAGACAACGAGTCAAGGAGGAGGGTATTCAAGACCTGGAAGTTCAGGTTTGTATTCTTAGAAACGAGAATTTGGAATTTAAAAGGGCCATAACTCGTCTCTTCTCCTTAGCTCAAGCCACGCATTCTGAAGTTCGAGCGAGCAGTAGTCAGATGAATGGGAGGGTTGTAAATCTGGAAGATAACGTTGACAATGTTGTTTCTTGTATTGCAAATATGGATTCCAAAACTGATGCTGTCAACAAAAAGATATTTGAGGTGGAAGGAAAAATAGATGTCATGAGAACAGATATTGGGCACAATTTACTGGAAATGAAAGCAAACAATGACATGATGATAGGATGAATGGGGGGCCCTTCGGATGGAAGCATATTCAAACAAAAGGACCTCAATCGCCAGACTTAGCGTACCCCTGTTTTCTGGGTTTTGTAATGGGTTCCCTCTGGTCAAGTCTCACACTTTTACCTTGTCTCTATTTAGGAGTAGTTTTGTGTAAACTTGTTATAAATGATTGTAAATCTGCAGTAAACCCGAATTGTAGGTTAAATCATCTCTTGCAGAAATGTTTTGCATTTGCATTCTCCTACTAGGACAGTTTGTTCAGAGTTATAGTCTTCATAGATCAGGAAAGTTTCATAATAGATACATAATTGTAAAGAACGAACAAGTATTCTTGGATGCAATCTTACTATGGCAACATTCCTTCCCTAGATCTATGTAATTCTGTTTTTTATATAATACAAATCTCCTAGACCGTTTTTGTTAAAAAAAAGAATTTGTCATCTTGGTGACATTAAGAGGGTCATCATTTAGAATATACTCTCCACACCTACATTAAATGACAATTTCGAAATATTTGTTACCATATTGACCTTCATAACATTTTAACTCAATAAAATTATGGTGTACCCCACATTAATGAAAATTTCAAAATATTTATTACAATATTGACCTTCTTAACATTTTAATGAATGTTAATAACTACCATCACTATCACTTATTTGGATCACTACCAGTGATAAAATTGTGATCTTAGTTTTATAATGCCAACTAAGAATGGTGAAACTTCAAACCATATTTGATATCCTCAGAAGTCGAGTTGAATCCATTATTATTTTTTTCCAATTTTATATGGTTAATTTTATGAAACATGCCCTATTATAAATTTTCATATTATTATTACTGAGTGGCAACTACTTTCTATAATGACCATAAAAACTATGTTTGTTTATTAAATTTTGATTTTTTATATAATTAATGTTTATTTTTATAAGTTTGTAAAAATTCAGAATCTAAACAATATTAAGGATTTACTTGTACTAATGGTAGGTGTGGAAGTGAGGGGCCCTACAAAAAGAGAATTTACAGGTTCATCATGAAATCATCCTTTTTGCAGACTTTTCAAAGATATAGATCCTGAGTGGATAGAACTAAAATATCAGACCACTAGCCTATTTTCCTCCAATTAGATGAGGTTATTCCTAATTTAAAATATACCTTTAAATTTAAGAGTCCTTGGTTGTTGAATGAGGAATTTTGTTCTCTTGTTAGAGGAACCTGAAAAAATTGGGGGTTGGATGAAGATTTAAATCCAATGGACTGTATAGTTCAAAAGTCTTAAAAGTGTTGTCATTTAGTGGGTCAAGGATAAAAAACAGAAGGATTGGGAGGAATACCATAGTATTGAAGATCAGATTAGGATGCTCCGTGTCCAAAATTTTGATTATTCCATATCTGAAGAGGAAAAATCGTTAATTAAAGATTTAGAAAGGAAAAAAGATCAAATTTTGAAACATGAAGAGATGGATTGGAACCTTAAAAGTAGGGCCTTGTGGATTTGTCTAGGAGACAATAACACTAGATTCTTTCACTTTGAAGCCTCACACAAAAGGAACATAAATTATATTTGGGAGCTTATTGATGATGATGGTGTTTTTGTTAAAGATCAATTAGAGTTACAAAATACGGACAAAAAGTATTTTAGTGATGTTTTCAAGGAGATAGGTCAATGCTCACTGGAAGCATAGTTAAACATCATTAAACTTTTTCCAATTTTTTTTGATGAGGTAGAAGGGGAAGATATGGGGAAGCAGGTTACTTTGAATGAGATAGAGGAGGATTTGAAGCAATTTTCAAAAGAAAAAATTCTTGGCCGTGATGGTTGGACTGTAGAAATTTTCCTTCACTTTTTTGATATTATGGGTGAAGATTTGCTTGCTATGGTGGATTTTTCAAGAATGGAAGTATTTGTCTCAAGTGCTCGAGAAATTCTACATTTCTCACCTTGGTTCCTAAAAGCAATAAACCAAAAAAAAATTCAGATTCCAGGCCGATTCCTTCATGTAACCTTGCTTACAAAATAACTACTAAGATTATCTCTAGTCAGATAAATCCCTTCCTCTCAAAACATATGTCCTTAGAGAAATTTGGTTTTCTACATGATAGGAAAATTTTGCATGCCATAGGTATCACTTAGGAAGTTATTCACTCTATCAAACAGAAGAATTTGAAGGCTCTTTTGTTAAATATGGATTTGGAAAAATCCCACGATATAGTTGACTGGGTATTTTTAAGATTGATTCTAATTCATATTGGACTTCCCCTTATTGTAACAAACTGGATCATGGCTTGCGTAACATCTGCACAAGTTGTTGTTTTGGTGAATGGAGCACCTTCTCAATTCTTCAAGAGTTCTAGAGGGATCAGGCATGAAGGTTGTCCTCTATCTCCACTACTATTTATGCTTATCATTGAAGGATTGAGTAAGCTTATACTGAATGCAAAATATGAAGGTAAAATTAAAGGTGTTAAAATTACAATTGTTGTCTTTATTACTCACCTGCTTTTTGTTGATGATGTTATGATATTTGTTATTGAAACTACTGAGGTATGGAAATGTTATATGGAGATCATCAATTTATTTTGTAATGCTTCAGGAATGAAAGCTAGTGTGAAGAAGTCAAGCTTCTATCATCATAGGTTGGAAAATGACTCTTTGGAGAGTATTCTTTCCATTCTTCGTTACAAGGCTTGCAATATGGAAGATGGATTCAAGTACTTAAGTTACTTCCTGAAACCAAATGGCTATAGAGTACATATATGGTCATGGTTGGTTGAAAATTTTGAAAGGAAAATTAAATAGTGGACCTACATGTTGCTTTCCATTGGTGGAAGGCTTACACATTTCAAAACTGTGCTTGTCAGCATCCTGGTATATTGGTTCTCATTATCCCAGGTTCCTTTATCTATTATAAATTCTACGAAGAAGATCATCTTCATTTTTATTTGGACTGGGGGGTCAGGCAGAGGAAAACTTATTATGGCTAACTGGGAAAGGATTTCAATGCCAAAAGAGTGGGGTGGTTGGGGCATAAAATTTTAACTTGGTTAAGCACTGCTTTAAGATTGAAGAGTTTCTGGTGTGGATTATTTGGAAAAATTCTTTGGACTACCGTTCTGCATGGAAAATATATTAAATTGAACCTAATTTCATGGATCAGAAATTCTAAGAAAAATGTTAAAAATTCCTCTCCTGTATGGAAGGTATTTCTCAAAATATATCAATGGCTTGGAAAATATCCCACTTGGAAAGTGGGAAATGGTAAGAATGTAATGGTTGGCATAGATCCAATCCTTCATTTGGGTGAAAATTTTCAGCTTTCTCCATATCTCCTAGAGTATTTGGTTGATATTGGATACTTTACTCTTGCTCACATTAGAAGACCTAAATGGCTAAATCGGGAAAATTCTTATTAGTATACTGCTAAAGATATGGGAATTAGTAGTGTTTGGGAAAACAAATGGTAGGATTATATCAATAGATTCAACTCTTATGGATGCAGATTAAGTGATAATCATGACACACTTATATGGATCTCTAATCGTGTGATGGGTACAATTATTGCTAATCAGCTTATCAAGCTATTGTTCAGGAAGGTAAATGTATTGTTCAGAATTGGTGGTTTAAGGTACTTTGGAAACGACAAATTCCTTTAAAAATGAAATGCTTCATGTGGTTTGCTTTACAAAACTATTTGAAAACTTGGGATAATTTCTTAAAGAGAGGATGGTGTGGGCCAAGTATATGTCCCCTCTGCAAATTTGATTCTGATTCTGTTGATCACATTCTGGTCAGTTGCAAATTTACCTTAAAAGTTTGGAACAAGGTTTGTGGGTACCCGCACGAAGCTGGTACCCAAAAAGGCCGCAACAACAGTGCATGAGAAGAAAAAACAAAGCGATGCGCACACACTTCCAAATGCGTGCACATGTCCCTACTTCGGAAATGTCGAATGTCCACGTGGAAAAAATGTGCGCACACGTGTCATTAACGCGTACGCACAAAATGCCGCACACACGTCAATGCGCCCTTGTTTTTTTTATATAAAAAAACAGAGCTCACGGGTTTTTCATTTTCAACAAACCCGTGAGTGCACAGAGGCACCCCGTGAGCACGTTGTGGAGCACACAAGGCCCCCTCAATGCCAACAAATCGCCCCTACACCACCTTGCCAATGATTTCTCTAGGTAGGTGCTTAGCAAAGCACGAATTTGTTGTTATTTTTGTTTTCCATTTCAATTTTAATTTAAAAAAAAATTTAGAATCCATTAAATAACCAAGAAAATTTCATTACAGGCCATCTACACCTAACAAGATGAAAAACACACCTGAACCATTAAATGAAAACAATGAAACCCGACCTTCAGAAGACAACATTGGAACAAACAATGAACCAAATGAAAACCTCGAAGACCAATTACATCAAGATTTAAATGAATTGAGGGTATTGAGCGATGAATTGAAGAGCACCAAGGAACCCTCTTGGGTTTCCTTGGCTTCATCATTGCAAAACATTATCGAATCCATCAACATTGCACACAGCGAGATCACAAATCTGAGCCAATACAGGGCTCGAATGAGGGAACACTACTCCACAGAGATGTCCAAAGAACAGATAAAAGACCTCAACATCACCAAAGCCCAGTTGTATAGCAAATTCATAGTTCCCTCGACGGGACAGCCTCAAGATGTGAGGAGGAAACGAGTTTGCATGGACTGGTGTATTTACCATCCATGGAGAGATAACTGGAGAAAGAGATGGTTCATGGTGTTTGACAAGCCCCCATGTAACAATTTGGAGGTCCCACAATATTTCCTTTAGAAATTATGGGTTGAGTTTGAGCTAGGATACCATGTAAACTATTTTGACATCACTAAGTTTCAGGGTGTTGGTCTTGGCTCTACCCAAGATCGACCTCAGTCCTACTGCAACCCACTTAGACGACCTCTTGCACTTAGGAGAGAGCCAAACCCCCCTCCTCAGCCACCTAGTTTTGGTAGCGGCCTAGATGAGATTGATGACTCAGTTAGGCGTGCCACACATCATTTGCTTAGACATACAACATTTGTGGCTAGGTCTTCACAGAGCCGGGAGGATATCGATTAGACAAACATAGCTGCACCGTCTATGGGTGGTGGCCGAGACATGCTGGGTACAATTGGAACCCAGGAGGGGCCTTCTAGTTCTACTAGAACAACGGCACATCATTGTTCTCACTGTGGTCATTCTTGCCATGGTCCTACGCAGCAACATGCCACAGGGAGCTGCATGGATCAGTTTAGCTATTGTTTTATTTAATGTCCAAGTATTTGTTGTATTTTATTTGATATCGTATTGTTTAATATATTTAATTTTGAATTACACATTGTTGACTTTATTTGTTTTAATGTACAGTTACTCAGGCCCGATTCTCCATCCTCCAGGTGGGAGGACATTGGTTCCTTTGACCTTGACCGAGCTATAGCAGCAATAGAGGAGATTGTGGAACCATACACACATGTAACTTCTTTACTTTGAATAATTAGATCCTGTTACGAGTAATTTGTGTTCATTAATTACAAATTAATTAGCACTGATTAATTACCATATTATCATCATATTTTATAGTTGTGTTTATCATATTGTCTAAATTATTTGAGAGCTATAAATTCATATAATCCAACCAAACAAAAATGAAACCTTATAAAACATGAAAACCTAAGAAAACTAGAAACATTTGTTCATGTTCACTTTAGGCATCCTAGACCTCTAATGATTATAGAAATGGGAGAGAAATTTCCAAAATCTGTCATTCTTACTTGACCAATGATGAGCCCGCAACTGGAGTTTTGGTGATGCCCGCAGTGTCCTTCATCCTCAGACTACCATCCAATGCTTGCTTGCTCTTCCTGTGCTTGACCAATGCCATGTGTGTTATTGATGCTTTTCCATTTGTCACCATGTCATCCAAGTTATCTTTTCCATGTACTCTCCTTGTCCAAATCATCTTCAAATGACCACAATATGGGTCATTTGACTCTTGGCTCAATAGGTGTGCTAATGGTTCCAATGCCCATCACTTTGTCCACCAAATCAACCTTTGTTTCCATGTCCTTATGCCATGTGTTCTTCAAGCTAAAAGTTTGCCATTAATGTTGTCATCAATGACAATAATAGATAACCATATTCACCAAGCTCTCCTCAATCTCCCAAAATTTTCACACATTGCTTCCTTAAAAATGAAACTTGTCTTCTATTTATACTCGTGTCTTCTATGAAACTTGTCTTCTATTTATAGTTTTATCATTAAGATGATTCAATAAATCAAATATGATTTATTTAATTATGGCCATGCCATGTCACCTTCTTGTCCTTAGCTTGTCATGTCCTTCTTCCATGCTTGTCATAAACACTTGTCATGCTTGCCACGTTTGATGCTTGCCATGTTTGTCATACTTGTCACCTTTTCCATCCCTCAAGCCATGTCACCATCTCCATTGTGCTTGCCATAATGTGTGTGCTCCATGTTCTTAACTCTTCCATGTCTTTGTCATTAATGTATTGTCTTCAATGTCATTATCAAGTCCTTGTCATCAATCCTTTGTCATGTCTCCACTTTGTCAAGTCTTCTACACTTGTCATGCTTGGTTGCAACTTGTCAAGTCATCAAATCTTGTCATGTTTACCATTTGTCCAGTCAAGTCTTTGCCATGTCATCACTTCTTCCTTTGTCCTTAACATGTTGTCATCAATGACAACTTTGGCCATCAAACACTTCAAGCATAAATTGCCAACCTTCTTTGCCAAATTATCATGGGCCCAATACATTGTGGGTCAAAGGACACGATCCCCGCAACCATGTTCTTTACCAAGTCTTGAACAAATGGACTGCACCAATAAAATAAAAATGTTATATAATATCCAAATCTCATCAAACCACTATCATCTAACTTGAATATAAATTAATTGCAGTCATGTTTTTCAAGTACCATCGTTGTCATTCTCATTTGCATTGTGTTTAATATTGTTAATATTGTTTTTTATAAATTCAATCTAAAAATTGTAGTGTTCGCACAGGTGTCCACAGGCTCCAGTGACCAGCCATCACCATCTAGGAGCAACATATCTCCACGTGCATAGGTATTGTGTGTATTAAAGCATAAATTTAATTTCAAATATGATGTCTTGTCCATGTATATTTATATTTTCTATATTAAACTATGAGGTTATAAATGTGTATGCAGGTGCAAGCACCTCGGCATGGCAGTGCCGTTATTCCTCCCTCCCCGGCGTTTTGGACACCTTATATGCCAGTTGTATCCCCTGGCATACATTCCCCATTCCATGCATCCCTCCCCACCCCCTTCCATCCAGCCCCCCCCTCCTATATAGAACCACAGTTCCATCCATCTCCCCCTTACGTTTCATATCCAGCTCCACCTCCGTATTAGTTTCCCATGTTCCCATCCGACCACGACACCCCACCCATCCACAGTCACCCATCCCTCCAATGCAACATAGACCTCGCCCCCCCCACATTCCCCCACCACACTCGCTTTCCCTTCTAGGGTGCCCTGACCCATACTATAGCCAGTTGAGATTTATAGCCCTAGACATGCACATCCACTTCGCCCACCCCAGTCCATGCCTCCTTCTGCCACCCCCCCTTCTTCCACTGTGCCCCCCATTGGTGTAGCCACTGTCGATGTGGCTTCATCCTCCCCTATACCGTCCACCCTAGCATCGGAGCAGGTTGTCCAGCTGATTTCTCCATCCGCCAGCCCTGAAGACCAGCGGGTTGTGTTCACGGTGAGATTGACTAGTTTATGAAAATCTCATTCAATTTTAACGAAAATTACTATATGCATCTAATTTCATCATTTATCTGATTGTTCTAAATATTGCAGGGTGGCATTGTTGAGAGACTAGGAGAACGGAGGAGGGAGACCCCCTCACGACTTACAGTCTCGCGTGAGGTGAGTTATCTAAGATTTGAAAACTATTTTTACTTTTAAATTATGTTTTATACTTGTATAATTGCTAGGAAAAGTTGACATATTATTGTTTTCATTTCAGGGCTCAGGGGGACATGCTCCAAGACGCCTAAAGGACCCAGCTTCCTCTAGCACTAAGAAGAGGAAGATCAATTTTGGAGATGCACTTGGGAGCTCCGAGGGTGGGCAGGAGGATTGAGAGACCCTCCTATGTACAGTAGCCACGATGTGGCATTTTCGGCACGAGTTGCCATATTTTGTATAGGGAACCATGGGCCATATTTTGTTTAGGGCACGAGTTGCCATTATATAGATGTTGGGAACAATGTTCCATTTTTCCAAAAAGTGTACATGATTGGATGATTTTTGCATATTAATAGATGGATCTGCACTTGTCTATATGACTTTGTCTTTGATTACATTTTTGCATACATGATTTTTTCTTCGATAACAATGTGATGGAACAGTTTTCACATACATATAGATGTTATTTCTAGACACCAAGTGACCTCAATATGAGTCCCTTGTATTTGAATGGGTCTTGCATCTTTTCCTTTCAGCAACAACATACCTAACCAAGCAAACTAAGGAGTGATATTTACATTACAAAGTGTTGTGACTTTAGTGCTACAAAAAAATAAATAGAAGAAGATGAATTCTTCCATACTTAACCTTGTAATGGTTATAATAGTCAATTATAACAATCATTGCATCACATATTATATCAAATTAACCTAGATATATGAGAAGTTCATATGTGTGCTTGGATGGAAGGGTTAACCATATCACTTGAATTAGTTCAAACATGAGGGGTGTGCATAGGTGCAATTGGATTGAGCAATAAAATAGAATTGTTAATGTAGTTACATATAGATCGTTCTTTGTGTGTTAGTATGTACCTTTAATGAAAGCATAGTTAATGTGTTGAACTACTACTTTCAAAAGTTGGCATAGACCCTTACTGTTGATAATGTCTTCAATGTTTTGGTAATATTGATAATCACTCTTTGTAATTTAAGTATCTTGGATTTTTTGAGGTTAAGACACATATTGAACATAGTCAACTCAATGATTTAACACATAATTTTACCCCATGATCCATGGAAGATTCATTGGATTCATATGAACCTCATTGTAATCACATCAACCATGGTCAAGACGCCAAGATCCATCCTTAGTAGTCAAAACCTCATGTTGGCACCCATATCACACTCAAATATAAAAAATTCTTTTAAAGGGCATGTCTGGCGGTTGAGGGAATCTCGATGGATAATATCCTTAAAACATTTATATTCAATTTGAGGCCTCATATGTCATCACCTTATCATTGTCAATACCTAAAGTCTCATCCTTGGTGCACAAAACCTCCAAATGGAATCCATATCCAAAACAAAATCCATGTATCCCGTCTAGAGAGCTTGTGTAGTGATTCAAGGATTTGTTCATGGCTCATGAGCATGCAGATATTCATTTAGGTCCTAATAACCTTTATATTTTTTAATCACCATGCTCGAGGTCTAGAGACCCATCCCTTGTGTTGAAAATCCTCTATTGGCATTATTGTAGTAGCTTATTCAACTAGTCAACTAGAATAAAGAGTTGACTGGAGGTATACATTGTAAAAATAAATATTTTTTAGGGATTAATAAAAGGCTAATTATTGATGGCTCTAAATTTACATTCTCCCCTTTCTCACTTTCCATTTATGTGTATGAATATATAGATCTATCTTGGATAATGACACATAATGACACTTGGATAGATAGATTGGGAAAATTTTAGATGAATGCCTAGAGCTCTACACACAAGTTAAAGAAAAAAAAGGAAAAACTCCTAACATTGGGAACAAATAGCCAAAACCAACAATGCAACTAGAACACAATGACCAAGGGAACTTCAAATGCAACACCACTCCACAAAAGAAGTTGCTTTAGACCTACCTCATTTGGTATGAGAGAAGCTGCTTTAGAGACCTAGAGACCTACCTATCACTTCTCTCATTTGTTATGAGAGAAGTTGCTTTAGACCTACCTCACTCATGTTAGTGCTTGAGTTTTTGGAGGACGACCTCCCACCCCACATGTCCTCTTCAACATTTTTTGTTCTCTTGGTTTTGTGCCCTCCGAAACATTTTCATGCTTTGGGTACCTTGAGGTATATACCCAACCCAAAAAATCTTATAATATGTTGATTATGTTGGTTAATGGCTTCACCCAACAAAATTATATTTCACAATACACATATTCATAGACTTGGTTCCCCATGCTCAATGCTCACTATATTCAACAATACACTTAGCTTAAATTTAATTCATGTCTTGTTAAATATTTCATAATTAAAGAGCTATTTGAGAGCACCAACTTAGACCAAGCCATACCATTAATATAAAATGTACATTAGAGAAATGACCTAATTCAATTTCCTTCTATAACTCTAACCCTAACCCTCAACCAAACCCTAGCACTAAACCATATTCTTCATCATCACCATCACCATCACCATCATCATCAATGTCTTCATCATCATCACCATCATCATCATCATGAACATCTTCATCATCATTGTCATCTCTAGGTTCCTCATCAACATCTCCATCATCACATCTTCTTCATCATCATCATCTTCATCACCATCACCATCATCATCAACATCTTCATCATCATCACCATCTTCATCATCATTGTTAACTTTAACTCTAACCCTAATTCAATTTACTTCTATAACTCTAACTCTGACCCTCACCCAAACCCTAGCACTAAACCATCTTCTTCATCATCACCATCACCATCACCATCACCATCACCATCACCATCCCCATCATCATCAATGTATTCATCATCATCACCACCATCATCATCATGAACATCTTCATCATCATTGTCATCTCTAGGTTCCTTATCAACATCTCCATCATCACATCTTCTTCATCATCACCATCATCATCTTCATCACCATCACCATCATGATCAAGGTCTTCATCACTTCATCATCATCATTAACTCTAACTCTAACCCTAATTCAATTTCCTTCTATAAATCTAGCCCCAACCCTCACCCAAACCCTAGCACTAAACCATCTTCTTCATCATCACCATCACCATCACCATCATCATCAACGTCTTCATCATCATCATGAACATCTTCATCATCATTGTCATCTCTAGGTTCCTCATCAACATCTCCATCATCACATCTTATTCGTCATCATCATCATCATCATCATCATCACCATCACCATCATCATCAACATCATCATCATCATCACCATCTTCATCATCATGATTAACTCTAACTCTAACCCTAATTCATATTCCTTCTATAAATCTAGCCCTAACCCTCACCCAAAGCCTAGCACTAAACCATCTTTTTCACCATCACCATCACCATCAACATCTTCATCATCATCACCATCATCATCATCACCATCATCATCATCATGAACATCTTCATCATCATTTTCATCTCTAGGTTCCTCATCAACATCTCCATCATCACATCTTCTTCGTCATCATCATCATCATATTCACCACCATCACCATCATCATCAACGTCTTCATCATCATCACCATCTTCATCATCATCACCATCTTCATCATCATTGTTAACATTGTTAACTCTAACTCTAAACCGAATTCAATTTTCGTCTATAACTCTAACCCTAACCCTCACCCAAACCCTAGCACTAAACCATCTTCTTCACCATCACCGTCACCATCATCATCAACATCTTCATCATCATCACCATCTTCATCATCATCACCATCTTCATCATCATTGTTAACTCTAACTCTAACCCTAATTCAATTTCCTTCTATAACTCTAACCCTAACCCTCACCCAAGCCCTAGCACTAAACCATCTTCTTCACCATCACCATGACCATGACCATGACCATCACCATCAAAGTCTTCATCATCATCACCATCATCGTCATCATTAACTCTAACTCTAACCCTAATTCAATTTCCTTCTATAACTCTAGACCTAACCATCACCCAAACCCTAGCACTAAACCATCTTCTTCATCATCACCATCACCATAACCATCGCCTTCATCATCAACGTCTTCATCATCATCACCATCATCATCATCATCATTAACTCTAACTCTAACCCTAATTCAATTTCCTTCTATAACTCTAGCCCTAACCCTCACCCAAACCCTAGCACTTAACCATCTTCTTCACCATCACCATCATCATTACCATCACCATCATCATCATCAACGTCTTCATCATCATCATCACCACCATCATCATGAACATCTTCATCATGAACATCTTCATCACTATTGTCATCTTTAGGTTCCTCATCAACATCTCCATCATCACATCTTCTTCGTCATCATCATCATCATCTTCATCACCATCACCATCATCATCAACGTCTTCATCATCATCACTGTCTTCATCATCATTGTTAACTCTAACTCTAACCCTAATTCAATTTCCTTCTATAACTCTAACCCTAACCCTCACCCAAACCATAGCACTGAACCATCACCATCACCATCACCATCACCATCACCATCACCATCACCATCATCATCAATGTCTTCAACATCATCACCATCATCATCATCGTGAACATCTTCATCATCATTGTCATCTCTAGGTTCCTCATCAACATCTCCATCATCACATTTTCTTCGTCATCACCATCACCATCACCATCATCATCAACGTCTTCATCATCATCACCATCATCATCATCATCATCATTAACTCTAACTCTAACCCTAATTCAATTTCCTTCTATAACTCTAGCCCTAACCCTCACCTAAACCCTAGCACTAAACCATCTTCTTCATCATCACCATCACCATCATCATCAACGTCTTCATCATCATCACCATTATCATCATCATCATGAAAATATTCATCATCGTTGTCATCTCTAGGTTCCTCATCAACATCTCCATCATGACATCTTCTTTGTCATCATCATCATCATCTTCATCACCATCACCATCATCATCAATGTCTCCATCATCATCACCATCTTCATCATCATTGTTAACTCTAACTCTAACCCTCATTCAATTTCCTTCTATAACTCTAACCCTAACCCTCACCCAAACCCTAGCACTAAACCATCTTCTTCATCATCACCATCACCATCACCATCACCATCACCATCACCATCATCATCAATGTCTTCATCATCATCGCCATCATCATGATCATGAAAATTTTCATCATCATTGTCATCTTTAGGTTTCTCATCAACATCTCCATCATCACATCTTCTTCGTCATCACCATCACCATCACCATCACCATCATCATCAACGTCTTCATCATCATCACCATCTTCATCATCATTATTAACTCTAACTCTAACCCTAATTCAATTTCCTTCTATAACTATAGCCCTAACCCTCACCCAAACCCTACGACTAAACCATCTTCTTCATCATCACCATCCCCATCACCATCACCATCATCATCAACGTCTTCATCATCATCACCATCATCACCATCATTAACATCTCCATCATCATTGTCATCTCTAGGTTGCAAATTTGACCTCAATGTGAAGGCTATGCAAATTTGCTCAAGGGGTCCATTTCTCATTCGAAGGCCCCCGGGCATGCGTGGCCACCGTGGACAAGTCCACAATGGCCACGTTGACCCATGGGAGCCGATGGAATCCAAGTCCGCTCGCCGGTTTGGGTTCCATGGCCCCGGAGCAAATTCCCAAAGTGTCCCTAAATAGCCCTAGGGTGCCCGACTAGAATGCCCGTAGCAGCCAAACCGTGGCTCCTTTCGCGAATCAGTCGATTCCGGTGGATCAGGGGCGCCGCATTTTAGCTAAGGGACCCCCCACAGCATGCCTTGAAGACCCAAAAGAGGTTCCAATTGGCCATCTACGGAGCTAGGGTTTTGCTCAGTGAGGGCCATTCCAAATTTGCTCAAGGGGGCCATTTCTCGTCCGGAGGCCCCTGGGCGTGCGTGGCAACCGTGTACAAGTCTACAATGGCCACGTGGACCTGTGGGAGGTGACGGAATCCAAGTCCGCTCGCCGGTTTGGATTCCGTGGCCTTGGAGCAAATCCCCAAAGTGTCCCTGAATGGTCGAGGGGTTCTCGACTAGAATGCTCGTAGCATCCAAACTGTGGCTCCGTTCATGAATCCAGCAATTCCAGTGGATCGGGAGCACTGGGTTTCAGCTAGCCCCCCCCCCCCCCCCCACAACATGCCTCGAAGACCCAAAAGCGGTGCTAATGGGCCATCTACGGAGCTAGGGTTTTGCTCAGTGAGGGCCATTCCAAATTTGCTATAGGGGGGCATTTCTCGTCTAGAGGCCTCCGTGTGTGCATGGCCATCGTGGATAGGTCCAAAATGTCCACGTGGACCTATGGGAGCCGACGGAGTCCAAGTCCACTCGTCGGTTTGGGTTCCATGGCCCCGGAGCAAATCCCCAACGTGTCCCTGAATGGCCACGGGGTACCCGACTAGAATGCCCGTAGCATCCAAACCATGGCTCCGTTCGCGAATTTGTCGATTCCAATGGATCCGAGACGCCGAGTTTTAGCCAGGGGACCCCCCACAGCATGCCTTGAAGACTCGGAAGCGGTGCCAATGGGCCATCTCCGGAGCTAGGGTTTTGCTCAGTGAGCTCCATTCCAAATTCACTCAAGGGGGCCATTTCTCGTCTGGAGGCCCCCGGGCATGCATGGCCACCGTGGACAGGTCCACAATGGCCACGTGGACTTGTGGGAGCCGATGGAATCTAAGTCTGCTCACTAGTTTGGGTTCTGTTGCCCCGGAGCAAATCCCTAAAGTGTCCTTGAATGGCCTTAGGGTTCCTGACTAGAATACCTGTAGCGTCCAAACTGTAGCTCTGTTCGTGAATCCGTCAATTTCGGTGGATTCGGGACGCTGGGTTTCATCTAGGGGATCCCCCACAACATGCCTCGAAGACCTGAAAGCGGTGCCAATGGGCCATCTCTGGAGCTAGGGTTTTTCTCAGTGAGGGCCATTCCAAATTTGCTCAAGGGGGCCATTTCTTGTCTGGAGGCCCCCGAGCGTGCATGGCCACTGTGGACAGGTCCACAATGGACACGTGGACCTGTGGGAGCCAATGGAATCCAAGTCCGCTCATCGGTTTGGTTTCCGTGGCCCTGGAGCAAATCCCCAAAGTGTCATTGAATGGCCCTGGGTTTCCCACTAGAATGCTCGTAGCAGCCAAACCGTGGCTCCGTTCGCGAATCCATCAATTCTGGTGGGTCCGGGACGCCAGGTTTCAGCTATGGGTCCCCCCATCGCATGCCTTGAAGACTCGGAAGTGGTGCCAATGGGCCATCTCCGGAGCTAGGGTTTTTCTCAGTGAGGGCCATTCCAAATTCTCTCAAGGGGGCCATTTCTCGTCCAGAGCCCCCCGATCATGCATGGCCACGTGGACCTGTGGGAGCCGACAGAATCCAAGTCCACTCCCCAGTTTGGATTCCGTGGCCTCGAAGCAAATCCCCAAAGTGTCCCTGAATGGCCTGGGGGTTCTTGACTAGAATGCCCGTATCATCAAAACTGTGGCTCCGTTTGTGAATCTGTCGATTCCAGTGGATCCAGAACGCTAGGTTTCAGCTAGGCACCCCCCCACAGCATGCCTCGAAGACCCGAAAGCGGTGCCAATGGGCCATCTCCGGAGCTAGGGTTTTGCTCAGTGAGGGACATTCCAAATTCGTTGAAGGGGGCCATTTCTCGTCCGGAGGCCCCCGGGTGTGCGTGGCCACTGTGGATAGGTCCATAATGGACATGTAGACCTGTGGGAGTCGACATAATGATCTATTGAATGTTTCGGAGGTCAAATCAGCAATTGGAGGTAATGCATTCACTCTCCTTGATCACTCACCTCTTATGTACTACTATATGATCATTTGTACATGCTCTCATAAGTTTATTGAAGATGTAGGGCATTGCCATTCGCTTGGGATAATTTCTCATGCATTTTATGGTTTTGATCTCACCTCTATTAGTTCAAAGGAGATGTCAAGAAACCATTCATTAAGTCTTGGAGCTGATTTAAAATCTAAGCAATCACTACTTGGGATAATTTCTCATGCATATCATGGTTTTGATCTCACCTCTAATGGTTCAAAGGAGATATCAAGAAACCATTCTTCAAGTCTTGGATCTGATTTGGATTCAAAGCATTCACTATCATGTGATGGTTCTCTTGGGAATAATCTCACCTATGATGGTTTAAAGGAGAAGACAAAAGACTATCTGCACATTCATAGATTTGATCCTACCTCAGCTGATTCGAATCACAGGTTCCAGGATCATCCTCATACTTTTGGATTTGTTCTCATCACATTTGATCTGAAGATCAAGTACAAGCACATGCTTTTTTAGCATGAACCACTTCTTCTCAAGAAGAAGATACCTCCAGACATATGACCAAGCATCGCACTTGCTTGAGTTTGGAGCATTTATTTTTGGTGTGCCTTACAGTTTATTTTGAGGGGGGGTATTTTTCCCATGAGGTTTTCCCCATTTCCTTGGTTTATTGACTGTTATTATTATTCATTGTATTGGGTGACCTTTGGTCTTAGTTACCAAGGCCCAGGATGGATTAAGGGGGGTGTTGGAATATTCCTATACTCCATCCTAGTCCTACCAGCACTTTCCATTTTTTCATTTTCAGTCATGCATGCAGCCATGATTTTGCATGCATGCGATTGCATGCATCCCAGTCATCAGTCCCAGCACCTAGCGCTCAGTTAGCTAGCCCCGAGAGCTTCTTTCTGATCAGCTTTAGCGCTCCTAGTGCTTACTTCACCCTTCATGCAATTGCATGCTCCCAGGTTCCCTCTCTCACCTACCACTCAGTTGCACTTCAGTTAGTTGAGTTATCTTTAGATCTTTCCTTGATTTAAGGCTAGACTGACTCTCAAATTACTGTATCACTCCGATGGACCTCTAGTGAGACTAGACTTCCTAATCTGACTCCAGTTATCTCCTCATGCGCTCTCCACTGAGCCTCCTTCATTCAGTTAGTGCCTCCATGTGCCAATTACACCTACCACACTCGGTTAGACTCAGTTTGACATCTGGTTGACAGTTACTTGTGCATTGATGACTCCACTAATGATGATGAGGACTTCTAGTTGTGCTTTGATGACACTCCATTGATCTGATGATCACTCCATGAAGGCTAATTCGAATTGCCACCTTGGCATTCGAATCCTCTCACCATTGTATTATTTATTTGTCCATATTGTGATTAATGAATTAGTGTGTGATGTTATTCTGCTTTTATCCGAGTTCTACTGTATCATAATTATGTTGCTCCTTTACACTGCATTGACTATTCTTCTTCTATTTTCCTGCTTAATCTTTATCTTTCTTGTGAGGTATACATCAGCTCTTAGATCTGCTGTGAGGATTTTCACATGGTATCAGAGCATGTTGAGAGTATTGTCTATCTCCATTCTTGAGAGTTTTTTGCAGGTTATTATCAAGATTTCGAGTGCAGCAGTTTCTGCACTTTTGCAGCAGTAGAAGTTGTAGATATTTTCTATTGTTTTTTGCAGGTCTTCTGAAACAACTTCCATGAATTCTGAAGAAATTACTCCTCTTTCTCCATTCAACTATGAGCAATGGAAACTGCAAATGATAGCACATTTGAAGAGACATGGTCTCTTTGATTATTGTTTTGAAAGAGAGTTCGAATCCTCTAAAGAAGAGAATGATTTGCTAAATGAGGGTGACAGAGCCTCTGCAGCCATGATGTTTGCTATGTCTCTATGCATGGTACACCACTTCCTTTCTGTTGAATCTCCAAAAGAGCTATGGGACCATTTGGATAAAATATTTGGAAAACAGAATGAAGGTATTGGTCCAAACCATTTCGAGAGCAAGCCCACTGTTGCATTCACCCTCTTTGATAATCTCTCTCATCATGAATCAGTATCAAACATATCTCAAATTGAAGTTGTCCACGAAGAAGAAGAACTTGCAGATTCTGCACTCATGCTCCAAATTTATTCTATTTCGAATTTTGTGCCAGTTCACACTCTAGAAACTATAGAGGTTCTTAAATCCTCTCTTGCACCAGGGTCTGTTGGTTTGCATCATGATCTATTGAATGTTTCGGAGATCAAATCAACAATTGGAGGTAATGCATTCACTCTCCTTGATCACTCACCTCTTATGTACTACTATATGATCATTTGTACATGCTCTCAGAAGTTTATTGAAGATGTAGGGCATCGCTATTCGCTTGGGATAATTTCTCATGCATTTTATGGTTTTGATCTCACCTCTATTGGTTCAAAAGAGATCTCAAGAAACCATTCAGTAAGGCTTGGAGCTGATTTAAAATCCAAGCAATCACTACTTGGGATAATTTCTCATGCATATCATGGTTTTGATGTCACCTCTAATGGTTCAAAGGAGATCTCAAGAAACCATTCTTCAAGTCTTGGATCTGATTTGGATTCAAAGCATTCACTATCATGTGATGGTTCTTTTGGGAATAATCTCACCTATGATGGTTCAAAGGAGAAGACAAAAGACTATCTACACATTCATAGATTTGATCCTACCTCAGCTGATTCGAATCGCAGGTTCTAGGATCAACCTCATACTTTTGGATTTGTTCTCATCACATTCGATCTGAAGAGAAAGTACAAGCACATGCTTTTTAAGCATGAACCACTTCTTCCCAAGAAGAAGATACCTCCAGACATATGACCATGCATCACACCTGCTTGAGTTTGGAGCATTTATTTTTGGTGTGCCTTACAATATATTTTGACGGGGGGTATTTTTCCCATGAGGTTTTCCCCATTTCCTCGGTTTATTGACTATTATTATTATTCATTGTATTAGGTGACCTTTGGTCTCAGTTACCAGGGCCCAGGATGGATTAAGGGGGGGTGTTAGAATATTCCTATACTCCATCCTAGTCCTACCAGCACTTTCCATTTTTGCATTTTCAGTCATGCATGCATTTTGCATCCAGTCATGATTTTGCATGCATGCATGCAATTGCATGCATCCCAGTCATCATTCCCAGCACCTAGCCCTCAGTTAGCTAGCCCCGGGAGCTTCTTTCTGATTAGTTTTATCCCTCCTAGTGCTTAGTGCGCCCTGCATGCAATTGCATGCATTCCAGGCGCCCTCTCTCACCTACCACTCAGTTGCATTTCAGTTAGTTGAGATATCTTTAGATGTTTCCTTGTATTTAAGGCTAGACTGACTCTCAATTGACTGTATCACTCCGATAGACCTCCAGCAAGACTAGAATGCCTAATTTGAATCCAGTTAGCTCCTCATGTGCCCTCCACTGAGCCTCCTTCATTTAGCTAGTGCCTCCATGTGCTAGTTACACCTACCACGCTCAGTTAGACTCAGTTTGACATCTGGTTGACAGTTACTTGTGCATTGATGACTCCACTAATGACGATGAGGACTTCTAGTTGTGCTTTGATGACACTCCATTGATCTGATGATCACTCCATGAAGGCTAATTCGAATTTCCACCTTGGCATTCGAATCCTCTCACCATTGTATTATTTATTTTTCCATATTGTGATTAATGAATTAGTGTGTGATGTTATTTTGCTTCTATCCTAGTTCTACTATATCATAATTTTGTTGCTCCTTTACACTGCATTGACCACTCTTCTTCTATTTTCTTTCTTAATCTTAATCTTTCTTGTGAGGTATACATCAGCTCTTATATCTGCTGTGAGGATTTTCACACAATGGGCCATCTCCGGAGATAGGGTTTTGCTCAATGAGGGCCATTCCAAAATCGCTCAAGGGGGCAATTTCTCGTATGAAGGTCCCCGGGTGTGTGTGGCCACCGTGGATAGGTCCACAATGGCCACCTAGACCTGTGGGAGTCGACGGAATCCAATTTTTCTCACCGGTTTGGGTTCTGTGGCCTCGGAACAAATCCCCAAAGTGTCCCTGAGTGGCCCCAGGGTGCCCGACTAGAATTCCTGTAGCATTAAAATTGTGGCTCCGTTCGCAAATCCATTGATTCTGGTGGATCCAGGACGCCAGGTTTCAGCTAGGGGCCCCCCTACAACATGCCTCGAAGACCCGGAAGTGGTAATGGGCCATCCTCGGAGCTAGGGTTTTACTCAGTGAGGGCCATTCCAAATTCGCTTAAGGGGGCCATTTCTCATCCGGAGGCCCCCGGGCATGCTTGGCCACCGTGGAAAGGTGGACGTGGCCATTGTGGACCTGTCCATGGTGGCCACGCACGACCGGGGGCCTCCGGATGAGAAATGGCCCCATTGAGCGAATTTGGAATGGCGCTCACTGAGCAAAAACCTAGCTCCGGAGATGGCCCATTGGCACTGCATCTGGGTCTTCGAGGCATTTTGTGGGGGGGGGGGGCTATCTTAAACCCGCCCTGGATCCACCGGAATCGACGGATTCGTGAACGGAGCCACGGTTTTGATGCTACGGACATTGTAGTCGGGCACCCCGGTGCCATTCAGGGACACTTTGGGGATTTGCTCTAGGGCCACGAAACCCAAACCGACGAGCGGAGTTGGATTCCGTCAGCTCCCACAGGTCCATGTGGCCATTGCGGACCTGTTCACGGTGGCCCCATTGAGCGAATTTGGAGATGTCCCAATGGCACCACTTCCGGGTCTTCGAGGTACGCTGTGGGGGTCCCCTAGCTGAAACCCGGCGTCCCAAACCCACCGAAATCGACGGATTCACTGACGGAGTCACGGTTTGGTTGCTACAGGCATTCTATTCGGGTACCCTAGGGCCATTCAGGGACACTTTGAGGATTTACTTTGGGGCCGCTGAACCCAAACCGACAAGCGGACTTGGATTCTGTCAGATCCCACAGGTCCACGTGGCCATTGTGGACCTATTCGCGGTGGCCACGCATGCTCGGGGGCCTCCGGACGAGAAATGTTCCCCTTAAGCAAATTTGCATGGCCTTCACATTGGGTTCAAATTTTCAAAATCGTCGTTCGGGAAGGTATGGCTAGCGTTCCCAGCTGGAACATTCCTAGACACACTTGCAGGACTCCCTGGATTCCGGTTTTGTTGCACGGTTGGAATTCTATACCCCCGGTAGGTATCCAGCAAGTGTCCTTGAAGGCCTTTTGTATGCGAGATAGAACGAGCCATAGAATGACAACCGTGGCTTGGATCGACAAACCGTTGAATCCATTGGATTTAGGACATTGTGATAGTTCTAGGGGTTCCTCCTATCCTCCGGTCCCATGGCCCAGGTGTCATCTTGTACGTCCATTTTGGAAACTAGGGTTTTGCTCAATACGGGAGTGTGCAATTTTTGCACATTGGGGTCAAATTTGCAAAATCGTCGACCGGGAAGGTATGGCTAGCGTTCACCGCTGGAACCTCCCTAGACACACTTGCAGGACTCCCCGGAACTCAGTTTTGTTGCATGGTTGGAATTTTATGCCCCTAACAGGTATCCAGTAGGTGTCCCTGAAGGCCTTTTGGATGCGAGACAGAATGATCCATAGAATGACGACCGTGGCTCAGATCGACAAACCGTCGACTCCGTTGGATTCAACACATCGGGATATTGCTAGGGGTTCCCCTCTCCTCCGGTCCCGTGTCCCAAGCGCCATCTTGTACGTCCATTTTGGAAACTAGGGTTTTGCTCAGTACGAGAGTGTACAATGTTTGCACACTGGAGTCAAATTTGCAAAATTGTCGACTGGGCAGGTATGGCTAGCATTCCCAGATGGAACCTTGCTAGACACACTTGTAGGACTCCCCAGAACCTGGTTTTGTTGCACGGTTGGAATTCTATGGCCCCGATAGGTATCCAGCAAGTGTCCTTGAAGGCCTTTTGTACACGAGACGGAACGAGCCATAGAATGACGACCGTGGCTTAGATCGACAAACCGTCAACTCCGTTGGATTCAGGACGTCAGGATAGTGCTAGGGGTTCCCCTCTCCTATGGTCTCATGGCCCAGGTGTCATATTATACGTCCATTTTGGAAACTAGGGTTTTGCTGAATACGGGAGTGTGCAATTTTTGCACATTGTGGTCAAATTTGCAAAATTGTCAATCAGGCATGTATGGCTAGCATTTCCAGCTGGAACCTCCCTAGACGCACTTGTAGGACTTCCCGGAACCCGGTTTTGTTGAACGGTTGGAATTTTATGCCCTCGATAGGTATCCAGTAGGTGTCCCTGAAGGCCTTTTGGATCCAAGACGGAATGAGCCATAGAATGACGACCGTGGCTCGGATCGACAAACCGTTGAATCCATTGGATTCAATATGTCGGGATAGTGCTAGGGGTACCCCTCTCCTTCGGTCCCATGGCCCAGGTGCCATCTTGTACATCCATTTTGGAAACTAGGGTTTTGCTCAATACAGTGCAATTTTTGCACATTGGGGTCAAATTTGCAAAATCGTCGACCGGGTACGTATGGCTAGCGTTCCCAGCTGGAACCTCCCTAGACACACTTGTATGATTCCTTGAAAACCGACTTTGTTGCACAGTTGGAATTTTATGCCCCCGATAGGTATTCAGCAAGTGTCCCTAAAGGCCTTTTGGATGCGAGATGGAACGAGCCATAGAATGACGACCGTGGATCGGATTGACAAACTGTCGACTCCATTGGATTGTGTTTGAATAAACATCATTATCCCTTACAATTCCAATCAATAGAGATTATGGTTGGTCAAGTGTAGAGTGGAGAAACTAGTGTCTTTCCTAGCCATGAATTCATAAAAATTATGGTAGTAACACCCTACCCTAGAGATGGATAGAGATGCCTTGGGAATAGTTTGATAGTTTTTCTACATCAAATAAGGTAAAGAGAATAAGTTTACTAATTACACAATGAGGAGGTTGCAAATTCCCCCAAGGAATTCTTATTGGTTTACATCATATTTTTCACCTTAATTATTTGCATTTTTTGCTCTCCCTTAATGTTATCAATTCTAAATTTTGCAGCTAGTTTGATTGCTTTGTCTTCATAGTGGAATGGTATATCCTTCCATTTGAGGCAATGTCCTTTACCATCATAAATTACTAGGTTATTTAACACCTTGAGGAGTTGAAGAAACAAGAACAAATGATTTCCTTATCTATAAACCTTGAGATGATAGAATGTGATTTTGAGTTTAAAATACCCATGGTTGAATTCAACAATGCATCACAATAGGGTGAATGTATACTTTGTATTGTGCAAAACCTTAAGGAGGATGCAAAGGTTTCTAACAAGGATCATGGTCTTGGTAAGGGTGATTAGGGGGAATATAATTTGATTTTTCAATGTGCAATATCTAGGGTATGGAGGTGTTGGAAAGTGGGGAACTAGGGACTGTACCAACAATGATCATGTTGGATAGAGCATGAAGTGGGAAAGTCTTGGTTTTTGGAAAAAAAATAAATATTAAAGGTGAGGGGATATTGTAAGGATGGTAAATATGGATGAACATTATCATATTTGGATTCATAGAGAAAGGAAAGGTGCATATACTTAAAATATATCCTCCAACCATACAATGGTATTGAATAAGAGATGAGAGAATTGAGGTTTTGTGGATGAGTGAAGTGATATTTTTAGTCATGTTTAGTGAGTGTAATATTTTTTTCTATCATAATATGAGGTGAAAAGAAGAAAATTAACTTGGGAACTAATTACACAATGAGGAGGTTGCATACTTCATCTTGTCTAGTGTTCATATGAGTTTTTTTAGATGTGAACTTGGGAATTCTTCTTGTCAAATTCATTGTTGTCTATGCATGGATATTGTTGTAGGAATATGATAAAAACAAAAAGGCATGGGAGAATCTCGAATCTTGTGAATGAAAATAATTATTTACAATTCACCATACCTCTATAGAAATGATCTCCACTTGCAATGGAAACTGGTAGCTTGAATGTATCCACTAGATTCCAAGACCACTGAAGATGTTTGTTAGATTACAAGGGTGATTTTGTGTCCAATAGATCAGTGAGTGTCCAAAATATCAATGAGTGTGAGCCAATAAGAAACCTGTAAGAGATTGAAACCCGTGGAAGAAATGAAACCTGTGTTTTTTGGTAGAATTCTCGAGAAACAAAGAACTCTATTGTTTAACTAGTAACAGGAACATGTACGCGTGTTTTTAGTGCGTACACGTCACTAGCGCGCACGCGGCCCTGAATACTGTTTACACCATTTAATGCCAAACCTTCCCTTACTTTGAAAATATTTGCATAAATTGGACTCGGTGATGAAGTTTGAAGAGTGGGTCTTAATTTTTATTGGAAGGGCTTACTCTTTGCATCTTGACACATTTGATAATTTATGGTTGTCTATGTGCCTTGACCTTATTGATATTGTAAGGTGAGGATGTGCATGCATAATAATCCTTATTTATGACTATCCGATGAGGATTTAAATGGAAGAAAATGTAAAGACATGTTATTTTTATATGTATTTTGATGGTGAGTGTCGAAGAGAAACGTGGTGATAAACCATATATGTTTGGAAGGACAGAGGGAGGTTACATGATCATGATCATGCCACCCATCAAATTGAAGACAATTCCTGAGTCAATTTTTTTTTTTTTAAATTTGATTAATAACCATTGTGGTACTTTGGTCCAAATGTTTTTTCTAACTCATTTTTTCTCCATATTGTGTGTCTACTGCCACCTCTCTATATCAATGCATAAAATCAACCTCTACTTGGTTTGTGGTTATAGTTGCATGCCATTATTTGTAGTTGCATGCCATTGAGTGTTGTTTAGAGTTTTCGTGAGTCTGTGACATTCATGCAATAAATGAAGTCTTGTAGAGGGGGACTCATCAAAGAGGTATTTTGAATTTCATTTTGACAAAAAACATATTTTGTAAAGATCAAATGCCATGAATGCATCCTCAGCCTACCATGGAAGACCATGGATGTGTTGAAAAGCATTGAACATCACCGAAGAATGAAAATAGGTTCCTTGAGATCTTATTGAAGAATATTGAGCTCAATTGAATTCCACTTGGGCCTTAATTGAAAATTCTAGACCTCAAGTGTCATCAATAACACATAGAATCCATGACACTATCCCTTTACAAGGAGCCTTTTGCATATGAATTGAATATTGCTGCCATTATAATGTCTTGGACATCAAGGATTTATTTTGGCTCCTTAACCATGGCTAGTGGAGGGAAACAAGAGCCCCCAACACTAACTCTTGCTTCTTAGGCACAAACACCATGAATGAGTCCCTGGACCACCACATATGAAATCTATAGGGTAGTAGTCAACTTCAAGTGTGTTATGTGTGCGATGACTAGGTTAGTTGTGAACCAAAAATGGGTCTCAAGGTTTGACCAAGGTATGTGGACAACAAGAAGCTTCTCATGCCTTAAATGAAGCTTCTCAGGCTCAAGCACCATGAACAACACCTACAACTCAAGAAGCTTCTTAGGATACAATGTTGAATGCATCTTCAAACCACCACACATAAACCTTGTGGGGTATCTCTAGCAAATGTAGAGTGATACATATACCATGATTAGGCTACATTGCATGCCTTAAACAAGATGATGATGATGAGGAGGAGGAGGAGGAGGAGGAGGATGAGGATGAGGATGTTGAGCACGATATTAGTCATGATCATCCTCATCCTCATCCTCATCATCAGCATCATCATCATCGTCGTCATCATCATCATCATCATCATCATTTTCGTCATCACCATCATTATCATCATCTTCGTCATCATCATCATCATCGTCATCATCATCATCATCGTCGTCATCATCATCTTCATCATCTTCTTCATCATCATCATTGATAATGATGATGATGACGAAGATGATGATGATGATGATGAAGATGACGGATAATGATGAATATGAGTACAAAGATGAAGATGATGATGTTGATGATGACGAATATGATCCTCCTCCTCCTCCTCCTCCTCCTCCTCATCATAATCATCTTCATCATGATCAACATCATCATCATCATCCTCATCATCGTCATCATCCTCGTCATCATCATCATCTCCATCATCATCATCATCATTATAACCCACTTCCTCCTCCTCCTCCTCCTCATCATCTTGGTCATCATCTTCATCATCAACATTGTCATCATCGGCATCATCATCATCCATCATCTTCATCATCATCTTGGTCATCATCTATATCATCAACATCGTCATCATCGGCATCATCACCATCCATCATCGGCATTGATAATGATGATGATGACGAAGATGATGGTGATGATGATGAAGATGATGATGAAGATGAGTACAAAGATGAAGATGATGATGTTGATGATGAAGAATATGATCATTGTCCTCCTCCTCGTCGTCCTCCTCCTCATCATCATAATCATCTTCATCATCATCATCCTAATCATCATCATCATCATCATCGTCATCATCCTCGTCATCATCATCATCATATCCATCATCATCATCATCGTTATTACCCACTTCCTCATCCTCATCCTCATCCTCATCGTCATCATCTTCATCATCATTGTCATCATCATCATCAACATCATCATCATCATCTTCATCATCATCATTATCTTCTTCATCATCTTCATTGATAATGATGATGATGACGAAGATGATGATGATGATGAAGATGATGGATGACGATGAAGATGAGTACGAAGATGAAGATGATGATGAATATGACCTCCTCCTCCTCCTCCTCATCATCATCATCATAATCATCTTTGTAAGCATCCTCATCCTCGTCATCATCCTCATCATCCTCATCCTCATCATCATCTCCATCATCATCATCATCATTATCACCCACTTCCTCATCATCATCCTCATCCTCATCCTCATCCTCATCCTCATCATCTTGGTCATTATCTTCATCTTCATCATCAACATCATCATCATCGTCATCATCATCATCAACATCATCATCATCATCGTCGTTGTCATCATCTTCTTCATCATCATCATTGATAATGATGACGAAGATGATGATGATGATGATGACGAATATGATGATGATGATCATCATCATCATTGTTATCACCCACTTCCTCATCCTCATCCTCATCCTCATCCTCATCATCATCATCTTGGTCATCATCTTCATCATCAACATCATCATCATCATCATCTCCATCATCATCGTCATTACCCTCTTCCTCTTCCTCCTCCTCCTCCTCCTCCTCCTCATCTTGGTCATCATCTTCATCGTCAACATCATCATCATCAACATCATCGTCATCATCATCATTTTCTTCATCCATTCAATAGGATTTTTGTATGGATGCATATGTGCTTGAGCTATGGTTTGGTCCAATTTTACTAAATAGCGCGTACACACTACATAGCGCGTACGCACCCAATAGCATGTATGCACCCAATAGCGTGTACGCACTATTAGTGCGTACGCGCATTTAAAATTGAACGCGCACGCGCCATTTAAATTTTTAAGTTTTGGTGGGTAATTCCTTTCCCACCAACGTGGTGGGTGTCTTGGCTGCTATGGTTTTAGGTTCGGGTTGCCAAACACTGTGTTATAACAAAATACATCCTATTCTATAACTTCTTCTGTTTCGAGCATGATTCTGCATATGCTACACTAGTCCACTGCTAATCAAATTGCACACACTTGTAGAACTATGTGTGCAGATTCCGAATAAATGTAATTTTTTATTAAATCTATTATTTGTTCCTATTTTTTAATTAATTTCAATTGCATTAACGTCAATCTTACACAAAAAGTAGGTTATTTTTTTCGTCTATAACTTTTGATTGGCTCACCTATTTTGAAAACGAAAAAGAACCCACACAAGTACACACAAAGACATACATCCTAAAAAAAAAGTTAATTGATTATGTTAAGAACATGATGTTGTGGACTAATGCTCGACCTAGTCATTCTAGGGCTTGGTTGAATTCCTTAATTAAAAAAAAAAAAAAATTAATATAAATAAATATGGAAAAATAGCGTTGCACTAGAATGGCTTGTTATCTACGACTGTATATAATTTTTTTCACAAAATTCCACTATTTGCATACCGAACCAGAGAACTAATGCAAACACAATCATTATGTTTTCTTAAAAAAATAACATATCAACCTTAGGAGAACCCCATTTTTTGGGAGTTATACTTAATTTCCATAAATAATATTTATATATTCCGGAAGGTAATCCGATTGTCTACGTTCCATCTTCTTGCGCCATATTTGAAAAAGTTGTGTAGGTAGCTCTAATATTGTTTTTTGACGTTCAGATTTCTGTTTTTCCAGGAGTCCATTGCGACTAATGCATCACAAGTGGCCAGCATTAGCTTGCACCAACCCTTGTTCTTCACTTAATATAGCACATGTCTAGGGGAGATCAAATTTCGATCAAAATTGCTATCAGTGGCATAAATCTTGCAGAGACTACAATACACTTCGTGGGTTCATCTCTTGGAAAACATGGAAGGTTAGGAATGGTTTTGTTTTTGAGGACCAATTACAGGATATTGATGTAATTTGCAAGCAAATTATAAATTTGGTCAAAGAATATAGTACAGGGGAGATAAAAGAATGCAAGATGAGAATCCCAAAAGAAATACAACATTTCAATGGAGCGGTTGGATTTTTTTATGGAGCTGCAAAGGATGGATTATGTATGGTAGGAGCAGTCTTACAATTTAATGTTTCTCACATGTATACCTTCAGATTACATTGTGGTACTGGATCCAATATGAAGGATGAGTTTCTTGCATTGTGGTGCCTGTACAAGATGCCCTCCATATTTGGTATTCTCACTCTTGTGGTATATGGGGACTCTAGAGTCACTATAAAAAGGGCTAAAGGTGATTATAATCTGAATTTATTGAATTTAATTCCTTGGTGCATTCGGATACATGAAATACTGAAGAAATTCTCACATATCAGTTTCAACCATATTTATAGGGAGCAAAACTAGTTGGCAGACAGTTTGTCCTAACTTGCTTTGGATGGCAAAGAAGGGATCCTCTATTGGGAGGAATTTCTGGAAAACTCTCTGATAGATTTGGGATCTCATTATATTTTTGGTTTGTAGTTCTTATATTTGATGTATATTTATGGAAAATACTATCTCAGGTTGGACATATATATCTTTTTGGATGTTATGTGCCTTGGATTGAGATGCTTTTAAACTTTTGAGTATTTTGGACTAGACATTGAATTAAAACACCTTTGCACCTTTTTATTCATATATGAATAGTATAGATTTACTTAATTGACACTTTTTAATAGAAATATAATTGTTTATAAAATTCTTCATCGTTGTTGAAGATGAACCTTTTAAATCTGATCAATATCATTGCACTTCAAAATATATAATAACAAAATTTAAAATAATTAATAAATAATCATTAAACAAAATTAGATTTACCAATTTAATAATTTTAACATTATAAATAAGGCAAAATATTCTTTGCCAATGTATAGTGAGACAAAAGGGTGATGAAGAAGCCCATAAAGGATATGGTGAATTTCATACATTTGAAATTTTAAAATAATAAATAATATTAAATTGCAGGCAAAAGATTCCCCGGAGTTGACTTTATCACATTATGCTCTTAAAAAATTGTTGATGTGAAGACAAATTCTCATGATTTTTAAAACACAATATTGTCTTGAAGGAATTTCATGATATTTAAACACGACATTCTCCTTGAGGCTTCATGCCACTTCCGTTTTTGGACAGATCTCAATCCTAATCCATTGGTCAATCAATGTAAGTCTATAAATTCCCGTCTTAATATTCATTCCCAACTTCAGCATTGGAAGTCAAGAAGATTTCAGATTTGTGGTACAATGGCTGTGCATACCCAACACCTCAGTAGTGGTATTGAGAAGCTCATGTCCAATGGACTCAACCACCTTGAGGTGAAGGATAGATATATCCTGCCTCCCCATGAACGCCCACAGTTGTCTCAGGTCTCTTACTCTGAGACCATCCCTAAGCTGGACCTCCAAGACCTGGAGGGCCCTGACAGAGCAACGTTAATCCATGAAATCCGACGTGCATGTGAGGAGGATGGTTTCTTCCAGGTTCAATCCCTTTACAACAACTTTCCCTCCCCTCAATACTTTTGGCTCATTTTTTTATCAGACTTGCAGAGTATTGATCTCTATTGATATGTTGCTCATATAGTTTCATATCTGAGTGACTATATTTTTCGTTGATATCAGATAGTGAACCATGGCGTGGCAGAGAGTGTGATGAAAAACATGATGGGGATAGCCAAAGAGTTCTTCCAAATGCCCGTGGAAGACCGAGCAAGCCTCTACTCAGAGGACACAAAGAAGTTAGTCCGGGTTTTTACAAGCTTCAATATTACCAATGACAAAGTCCTCAACTGGGTGGACTATCTCACGCAGCCTTGTCACCCTCTGGATGAAGTCATCGGCACTTGGCCCGAAAAGCCTGCAGACTACAGGTAATCAGCAAAATTTTATCTATTATAAAATATCTGAGACATTGATTCATCTTAACCTACTATGCAAATATATAACTGGTTGCTTTAAGCTTTTGCTACAGAGATATTGCAGGCAAGTACGCTGCTGAGATGAGAGCGCTGATATTAAGGCTGCTGACCGCAATTTCAGAAGCTCTCGAGCTGGATTCCGATTACTTGATTAAAGTTCTTGGAAAACATAGCCAGGTGATGAATATAAATTACTATCCTTCATGCCCAAATCCAGATCTTACTATTGGTTTACCAGGCCATTCAGATGGAGGTGCCATCACTGTGTTAATGCAAGGTGATGTCAGTGGTCTGCAAGTATTAAAAAATGGAAAGTGGGCGGCAGTAGAACCAATAGTTAACGCGTTGGTTGTCAACTTGGGAGATCAGCTGCAGGTTAGAAAGAATTAACAGATCCACAGAATTTTTCCATCTGTTTCAAGAATTTGATATATTATTGATTCAATTTGTTGTTTTGTGTGTGAACTGAAAAATAGGCTGTGAGCAATGGGAGATTTCGGAGCGTGAAGCATCGAGCAGTAACGAACAGGGACAGTGCACGCATATCAATTCCGACATTCTATCTCCCTTCAGATGATGCTTTTATTGCTCCTGCAACGAGCATGGTGGATGAACAGCACCCGGCTCTATACAGAGAATATAAGTTTGGAGAGTATCTGGAAACATTCTGGAACGTGGGATTAAAGGAAAAGTGTGTGCTGGATCGTTTCAAGGTCGAATGAACAATGATTCTCCATGGCCAGTTGTCGTTGCATCTCACCATAAACGTGTTATTTCAGTGAGCATAAATGAGTATATGGGGGCATTTGTCCATCACATATGCTCTATTTTTCTAGCTATCTGTCAGAATTGTAAAATCGTTCCAGTAATGTAATCGTCATTTTTATGGATGCTCCTACCTGTATATATGTAATGTACCTACATATATATGTGTAGAAGGTTTATATATCTAGATGTATACATAAATTTGACAATACTATAAGTTATTTCATATTATATTATAGTTTTTTTTGTGTTTTTTATAATTATAATAATAAATTTAATATCCCAAAAATAAATTGGTGTATGAAATTCTGTCAGATATAGAAATTTAAAAATTGGTATATGAAACTCGTGAAAACTTAAAAATATTGATTATTGATTTTAAGTATACCTAAATTTAAATGCATTAATTGAGTTTATATATATAGAGAGAGAGAGAGAGTAAAGAATTTAGAAGTAATATTATGTGAATAATAAAAAGAGTTGTAAAGTTAAATTTTTATTAATGTAGTGATAATAGTTTAGATTTATTTTATTTTTATTAAGGATTAAATTGATTTAAGAATGTTTTTTAATAAAAAAAATTTAGAAAAAGGGTTTTTACTTTGAGTAATATATTTGATAGATTCGGTCAATTGAGTGTAAATTTGGTGTTTGAGAGGAATGTTGTTATTTTTCCCACCCAGGTTCAAATCTCATTTTGACTATGTAATAATTGTAAATTCTGGTCATACTATCTTTAAATTTTTTGGAAAAAGGGTTTTGATTTTGATTAATACATTTAAAATTAATTTCAAATTTGGAGTTAAGATGGAGCTATATTTATTTAGAAATGTTATATTTTATTAATTGAAAAGTGTATTTATAAAGGGCTTTGATTTTGATTAATAAAATTAATTTCAAATATGGAGTTAAGATGGAGCTATATTTATTTAAAAATGTAATATTTTATTAATTGAAAAGTACTTCAACCAACCCTAGTGCTTTTACCTTACATTATTTTACAACACCTTTATTGCAACTTTCAATTGTGCTTTTTAATTTTTTATCTCAGAAATGAAGCTTTTAATTTTAAAAGTGAGAATTTCAATTCCATAATTATGATTCTTGATTCTATCAAATTTCAATTTTAATTTTGTGGGTCTAAATATGGATTCCAAAGAGGACATTTTTTTTTAATCTCAAACCTTACTTGCATTTGAACAATGAAGAATTGAATGGTTCAATGATTCTTCATTTTCTACAGATTATAAACCACTATCAATGAAATGATTGTGTGCATTCTTCATTTTCTATATACACCACACTATCAATGCAATGATTCTGAGCATGAAATGTTTCAAATTAGTTTGTTGCATATTCTCAACATTAAAATAATTAAAAATGACCACCATAGTAATATTATGCCTTGATATACAAAAATAAAATAACCTATTAGTGTTTTTGTTTTAAATAATTTTTATACAACTCTTTGATGTTCATATTCATTATCTAGGAAACATTGTTTTTAGAAACTTCAACACCATTGTTTTGTAAGTAAGATTTTGTATTACCATTCTAAATATACAAAGATATATCTATACATACTTTAGTTCTTAGTCCTCTGCGATCATAATTTTGATAGAGAGTATCTTCTAGATCCATCACAATAGTTTTTCAAATTGGTGTTTCCAACCAAACTAGTGTGGTCCATCATTAGAAAAGAGAGAAAAGATACTTCTTGAGTCTGGGCTATCAACATTGGAAAATCATCCCAAACTCAAATCAAGTTATAGAAAATTTCACCTCTTATAAGGCCCGAAAAGATTGAAAGTTCATTGATTGACTACATGACATCTAGGCTGTAGATTGAACCAGAAAGTAGACATTTAGACTATAAAAACTTAAAGGATTTCGATACGTGCTATAGGAAATTTGTTTAAAAAATAAACATTTAGAGGCCTACGATACATGTTATTGACAATTCATCTAAAAAATAAACATTTAGAAGCCTACGATACATGCTCTAGGAAAATCGTTTGAAAAATAAACATAAAAAAGGATAGAAAACTAAAGTGTCAAACAATCCTACTTGAGTTGAAAAATAATCAATCGGGTTTTGCTTCTTTGTCTCCAGGAGGGTCATCCCCATGACTCTATGAGTCTGCTCCAAGTAAATAGGGAGATTTTGGTTGACCACTATTGGGATTCTCATGTCTTTGTCTTTCCATCGTCAATATAGCTATGAGAAAATGTAGCACCAAATTGAGCTTGTGCTCGAGCTAGCCGTTTTTAAAAAGGAGGTTGTCCACTTCACCTCAAATATCAAATAGTAGCTTCTCATGTTCTTCCACCAAGTGAATTCCGTGTATTCCCTCATCCTAATGATCATCAATAGTGTGGGACCAATGATGTCGTGAATATAAACAAGGAAGATAAAAGAGTGGGGAGGGTTATCAAGGGATTTCTTGATTTAGGATGGAGAAATGTAAAAACTATGTTAATCTGGGTTAGAGAGTGGCCATTAGGAATGCATGATTTGGTTAGATGGGTCTTTCAATATAGAGATGTTGTAGATTGGAGATGCGAATAGCTCCAGAGGTAAGGGTTTTTAGTACTCCATATTTCTGATAAGGGTGATGATGGTATTGGGCATGCAAGTATCTATTGGTATGGGTTTTTATTTTATAAAATTTGTGTGCAAGGGATCCATTGGGTTGATGGGAGATGAGGGATTCCCAAAATCCCACCCCACACTACTCAACTCATCTCATCATAGAATCTTTTGAAATTGAAAAACATCCCCATAATTTTAATCGAGAGGATGGTTACAAGCTAGGTTGATCTTGGAAACCTATAATCCATCAACTGGGATCCTATCAAACAACTTTACCCTATCTCCTCTCTCATATTTTCACTCTTTGATCCATTAGCCTTCACATCATGATCCTTTACCTCTTCTCTTAGCTTCTTCTCCTTATTGTTACTAATCCCTTTGGTCTCAATTCCTAAACCCTCTCCATTCCTCCTCTGATTTTTCTACATTGTAATCAATTTACATTTCTAATCATTTATAATAACTATTACATTTTTAGTTAATAATACATACATGATGATAGGGGTGGCAGGTGCAGGAGGAGTTTCCTTGGCCCTAAAGAAACATATAAATACGTTTCACTTGGGGACTAGGGAGAAAGGCCAATGAAAGGGAAAAGATACATGCTTTTTTTATCAATGTATCGACTCTCGGCTCTTAGAATATAAATTCACCCCCTATTCTTAGAGTTTCCTATTTGATCACAGACTTAGTGAGCAAGTGGAATCATGAAGAAGGCTCAAACCATAGTCAAATGTTGTGCCACATATGTTGATTGAACCATATTCAGACAGACTCTCTAGTGAACTAGAATACCAAGTGTTGACAGAAATATAAGTAGTTAAAAATTAGGGTTACCCTAAACACCTTTCACTACCTTAATGGCCACAATGATGAATCAATTAATAGATAAGCATATGCTTAAACTCCTCTAACCATGCATGCAAATCCCATCACATGAATCAAAAAGTGTTAAAGGACAAGACCTAGTGGGGGTGGGGGATTAAATGCCCCCATGCCTCCTTTGGCCTCCCTCTTTGACCCATAGCCATGCGAAACTTGCAATTTAATCTAGTTTTAATGCTTGCGTGGAGTGAAGGTGGGATAATTAGAATGGGGGTTGGTTTTGAGGTGGGAGATTAAATACCCCCATTCCTCCTTTTGCCTTCCTCTCTGACCCATAGCCATGCCAAACTTGGAATTTAATCTAGTTTTAATGCTTGCGTGGATTGGAGGTGGGATAATTAGAATGGGGGTTGGTTTTGGTTTCTCCATGCAATATATGGGAGAAGGATTTGTGCTTTTGGAAATAGGCTCTATGTAGAATTTTTTGCATCTCGACGGAGAAACCTTTGCTAGTAAGAGTACTAATACGTAACTTATGTACAATGGAATCTGATTGCACATCCTCCATAGTGGCATTCAAGCATTTGAGGCAATTGGTAAGTCTACATACATCCATTATTGTTTTCTATTTAGTATTAGTGGTGAAGGCTATAAGTGGGTTGGGGTTTGCACATAAATTTTTCTAAAGAGGCCGAGTAGAATATTGTTGTCCTCTTTAAGATCTCCTACACCCTCTTGGAAAGCAATAAGAGAAATCTTGGGAATTTTGAAAGATAGGACCCTGCTTCCTAAAATTGAAATAAATCTTACCTTGAGGGGGAATCCCGAAGACAATAATATTGAGATTAAAATAATCTTAAGGTAAATGTCCAGCCAACTAGAGGGAATGAAGAAAGCAATTGAGTACTTAGCATGCATATGTAAAACAAGTATCCAATCAAGAAGACATGGAGTCCAAGTTTCCATATATGTCACAGTTACTTAGTAGAATTAGTATATTATATTAAAATAGATCCTAACTATTACATACTAGCAAATTAGTATGCTAATATTATAATTGATATAGTAATATTACTACCTGTTACAATACTATAACTGCACCTAGAGTAGTCGGGTGTTTTACAACCAAGTATGGGAGAGATGATATGACAAAAAAAAGCTAATTGGTAACAAGGTGCTCTAGAACCCATATGAGGGAGAGATGTTGTCAAGTAGGTAAAATATGTGACAAAAAAAAAATAAAAATACAACTAATTAGTAACATATGTCAACTCAATTTATAATTTTACACAAAAGTTAAAAGAAAATTAAAACCAGCATAGATCCATCTTTAACTTGAATATATCAAGTACATTGAGAGAGATCAAATTTCTTAAAGAATAAAATTTTTATATTAGGAAAAAAAATTTCACATCATGAAATTCAATCTCTCTTAATGCTTGATAAATACAAATTTAAAATAAACTTATGCTTAGTATTAGAAATAAAATCTTGATGTTTAATTTAGGTCAATTTTTATTTATTTGTATGATGTTAATTGAGGTTATCTTGTAGAGTGAGAATAGTTTATAATGAACTATTTTGATTTATTTATTTATTCAACTATCTTATATGGCTATGAAATTTGTGTCTGCAAAAATTCTAGAGAATCTTGGAGAATGATAGAGGATATCCAAAAGTGCTTTATAACACATAATCTCAAAATTTAAGGCAATACACCCTACTCTATCCTCCTCATAGAAGTGAGTCTCTTCCCAATTGAGGGCATGGCTATGACTAGGTACCTAATGCACAAGAACAATATACAACATGGGATACACGATGCTTCCTAAGGTTGCTTCATACTCTATTCAAAACCACATGTAGCTTAAGCGAGGTTGGCATACAGATGTTAAGTCTTGGCTAAACCATTGGGGTGTTGAGGAAGAGGTCACTCTGCAGAATAGCGATAATATTTAAAGTATTATTACATCTAAATTTAAGGAAAAGATGTTGTGCGATAAATAGTTAGAGGATAAGAGAAAATTAAGATATTATAAGGAGGTGATCAACCCTCATCTAGAAGATCAAAAGTATATCTCTATTTTAACTAGAATAAAGAATAAAATCAACGTTACTAAAATAAGAACAAACTCTCATGAGCTCCATAGTGAAACAGGGTACTAAACAATTCCTAAAACATTGTGGGATGAAAAAATATGTCATATTTGTGACACAAAGAGATTCGAAGATGAAAATCACTTTCTCATAGAATGTCCTGCATAGACCTACATTAGAGCACAGTTTCAAAACATTTGCTACAATAGTGCCCTTCCCAACCTTTTAACTTATCATAACTATGGTGATTTAGGAATGCTTCTCTTAAATCTTTTTAAGCATAGAAATAAAAATCTAAAGAAAACCAAATGACTCATTTCCCTTTTAAGGTCATATATGGAAGGAAATCATCATCATCATCATCACCACCACCACCATCACCCTCGCTATCACCATCACCACCACCATCATCATCACCACATCATATCAGCTTATAAAGATAATTTGATTAATTAAATATATAGTTAATATATGAAATATATTACCTATATATATAGTTTAAGCTTTCTTCAACTAAGTATATATTTAATATATGAAAATATAAACCATATATTTACATATTGACTATAAAGTTTAAGATTTTGTAGTTAGTTGAATTTATAAATTATTTTATTTTATTTTGTGAATGGGTCATAACATAAGGTCAATTCCGATACACCACTACCCAAGCACGATACATAGCGTTACTAAATTTAATAAGTAATATTGTTTATCTAATTTATTTTATGAATTTAGCTGAAATATAATTACAAATTTTATATTATATTTTAATTTAATTTAATTTATTTTGGTATATTTAATTTTGAGGATAGATATATAATTTTTAAATCGTTTTATAAAATTATTAGATTAATCTTAATGAATTTTAATAACTATCATTATCTATATTTAAATATTAATTTTATTTTTTAAATAAATTAAAATAATATAATCCATAACATATTTCTATTTTTTTTTATGAATTACATTAATTAAATCTCAAACATATATGGATAAACAATTTTATATTAACAATTTTAGTTCCATAGAATTAATACTAGCATTTGCTCTTGGAGGGGCAAAAGGAACGCCGAGAGCCAAAACTGAATTTTTTAATAGAATTTATGATGATTTTGCAGCGGATTGTTTCGGAGATTTTATCATATTTTTGGTCACCATTTTGTTTGTGCCGGTAGCAATCAGTGCTTTATGATATTGCGGACTATTTCGGAGATTTTATCGTTTTTTTGGCTACCATTTTTTGTGCCGGCAGCCATTGCATGACGGAATATATCAATTCATGGTTGCATGTTATACGATATATTAGCCGACCACAACGACCACAAATTTGCAAGAATCTGGGTGCATGTTTCACGGGTTTTATGATATAAGAGCCAACGAGCGGGAGCGACCACGAATTTGCAAGAATCTGGGCACATGTTTTGCGGGTTTTATGATATAAGAGCTGACTAGTGGCAGCGACCAAATTTTTTTAACAATCTCGACCAATTCGTAATTTTTTGTATTTTTTCAAATTAAATGCATAAAACAAAGTTTTTTTTTTTTTTCCTGGGGATGCCACTGGTGGGAGAGAGTTGATGTTGCAGCGAAACAAGTGGGTAACTTTGGGTTCAACGGCCTTGATTTATGACTGCATATTCACAGAAAAAACTCATAGAATAGTAAATGAATGGTTTAGAAAAATATGAAGTTTCAGAAATATTTTCCAAACATTAATGAATAGTAACTTCTTAATTTCCTGCCTTTTTTATTGTTATTCTTCAATATCAGTGTTTTTTTTTATTTCAAATTCTTGTCTTTTTATGATTTTATTCTTTCTAGGATAGAAAAGACTAGAGTTTTTTTTTAAATCGTCACGGAGAAACTCACAGAATAAAAAATTAAGGAAATATTAGGTTTCAAAAGTGGTAACTTCTCAAATTTTGTTAGCACTTTTAATCCGTAAAGTTGTAATTCGTAAAGTTCTAATTCTGGGAAAAACAAGGCAAATCGTTGTCGCAGCTTTCTTTATGTTGGAGCTTTGGCGAGAAATCTCAAAGGTTTCCATCGTAGGTTTCCTTGAAGATCGCCACAAAATTGCCAGAGTGCAGCGATCGGAGTTATTTTAGTTTATTTGGCCCTTCCACGCCGACCGGCGACCGACAACACAATTAAATTTAAATTAAAAAATGACCCGGCCGATTCACAGTGACCGCCGCACCATTGACGTAAACACCGCTCGACTTCTACAAAACGGGCATGCGCAAGGGGGCAATTGACCATTGGGCAAGTTGTCGACAGAGGATAGATTACGCAGCAAACAGAGCACAAATAGTCGACCCTGATGGGCTTGCCACGCAATGATGAGCAAATCAAGTGGAGGCACGACGTGGTCAGATAACTTGCACGCAGCAAAGAACTTTGAGAATGCGCAATCATGCGACTTGTAATGCAGTAGAGGATACTGATAATTGTAACATTCATTTGGTAGTGACTACAGAGTGTCTACACAGCTTGAGGGCACACATGGCGTGCAGGAGTGGAGGATGAGAGAGACCAAACCGTAGACGCGATGGAGAAGATAGAAAGAGTTGACAGAGGACCGTTTCATAGTGCACACCATGGATCACTTTGGTTGGAACTCGGTGCTAGCGAGCATTTGGTACGGGGTTCCTTTGATTGCCTGGCCCCTCCAAGCCAAAGGCTGGTCGCTTTCTTCTTGGAGAAGCATAAACATGGTCGCAACCTAAAAACATATCGGTACAAACTCGCTAGAGTGCAGCGACGCATCGGTAGGAGGCAACTCGCAGAGAAGCATAACCATCCACGTGGCACGATTCCATTCGCTCCATGAGAAAGGAATCTAGCTGACGTGGAGGTCATGCTTCTCCACGGTGAAAACGCCTACGACGTAAATATGAGAGTACCTTAGAAAATTTACCTCTAATAACATGTCATTCAACAAGCAAGTGACTCAACTATTAAGGTTGTAACTTGTGGTGAATCAAATCAACAATTAAAGTAGATGCCACTATGAATTAGAATTGATTATTTGTAAAATAAATGCTTAAGAATCATTATTGGAGGGTTGGTTCAAGCTAATGTTGGTTTTTCAGGACACATTGGCGGCAATGTATGAAATGTAGAAAAATGAATTAGCTTTCCAAATATATAATTTTTATTTTTTGAAATTATGTGCAACAAGGTGAAATTTGTGTTTTCTCAACATTGGTATGTTAAGTTTTATGCATAATTTAGTGTATATGTCTTTGCTAGTGCAACCTTGTAGTACCTAGATGGAATTTCGCTAAATTTTTTTGTAGAGATGTAAATAAAACATAGATTTAGTGTATGACTATTTTTTCAAAATTTATTTTCTTAATTTTATATTTTTTTTAAATTACCAAATTCAGTTTATCTTTAAAATGAGAAGGCCTTTTGTTAGTGCAGCCTAAAGGGGTCTTAACATATCAAACAATTTTTTTTAGATCATAGGTCTCTTTGTGTTCTAGTGCATAGTATAATTTTGGTAAAAAATGCATAAGGAGAAAAAAAGTTAGAGTAGAAACAAAAGAGGCATGCTTTTTAGGATTTTGGTAGATGTGAGGTGAAAAATATATTAAAAACACTAAACACTAAATTAATTTTTAAAAAGAATTATATATATGCAATCTACACAGTTGAATTTAGGTGGGTCTGTAATTTTATTAACAATAGATATCTATAGATTATCGGAAAATAATGTAAAAAATGAAGGTATAGAGTGATAATTTGAAAATGAGAAGATTTCATCAATTTGCATACTAAAGCAGCAGGTTTGGAAACCCAAACCTAAATCAAAACCTACCTAGTTAGTAAATGCATAATTTCCCGCCCCTGTTCAAATTTGAAAAAAAGAGCGCATGTGTAGGAGCACGTGCACACTTTTGGAATGCACGCGCACTTGTGGCATGAACAAGAACGCACATGTGCTCTAAAAGCATGCGCGCGCGCTTTTATAATTAAAAAGTGTGCTTTAATATTTTGGTCATAACTTCCTATCGAGGCATCAGTTTTTGAAGTTCTTTGGCTTATTGGAAAGGCCTTGAAGAGATATACATGATTACATCATTATTATTTTAAATTTATACAAAATTTGTTGCTTATTTTGAAAACTAATAGAAAATATGCATTTAGGTCATGATCGATACCTCAAACCACTACATAGTCCCATTAATGACAATATTGGTGTTCATTGATATTTGGGTGCCCTAATGAGGTTTTTTAATGAGATATAGGTTTCATTACTATGTTTCTAGGGCCTTCGACATGGCCAATAGAGTAGAACTGAACCTCGGGACATAAATGATGCTTCTAGCCATCCATGGTTAAGAAGGTTTCCTCCTCCAACCAAAGAGGACCTCCTAAGGGTATCATTGGCATATGATTGAATATGCTAGTTCCATTTTGTGGTTTTGAGCAATAAGTACATGTCTTAGGGCCTTGTGAATGATGTTTTGTGGAAGAATACCTTGCCTTTGGACCTACAAAAAATATTAATTCATGTAGATCCAATAACAATGCCTCAAATCACTACATGTGATTTGGAATTGGTATCCATGGTGCTATTGATCCATGTCTTGGGGAATTGGGGCCTTAGACATGGATAGGGAGGAGACTTGAACTTTAGGCCCTAAAAGAATCTTCTAGCTATCTGGATAAGAAGGCTTCCTCCATTAAGCGTACATGGCCTCATGATAGTATCATTGACATATGATTGAGGAAGTTGGTGTCATTAGGTGTTTTTGAGTAGTATTTTGTCAAATGTCCTCAATTTTTGCTATGGTCCATGGGGGTGATTTGGTCGAAGTCACCAAGGCATTAATTAATTAATTAATGGGTGAATGTGGAAATTATCTTATGGAATATGCCTAAGGGTGTATTTGGGTGATTAAATGGATAAGGTGGGCCCGTGAAGAGATTAATCCCCAAACTAAGTATCTAAGGAAATTAACTGAGTTAGCATTAAATTAATGGGGATAAATTTTGAGGGAAAATACTATAGGAATTAATTAATTCTATTTGAATTATTTTTTATTAATAAATACATCATTACTAATAAATTTTGGTGGCAATTTGATGATGACATGGCTAAGAAGGCCCAATAGGTTCAATGTGGACCTCTCTTGCCTTAGTGGCAAAGCTCAGAAAAATCAAGGAATTAAATGAAGGAAACAAGCAAAAGCACAAAGCATGAAAGTAAAAAGATAGAAAGCTCAGAGCAAGAAACATCCAAAAAAAAGGCTAAAAAGAACGCAATTGCTAAACTCAGTGAAAGGAAGCAAAAGCAGGAAAGTTTTGTAAAGCAGGAAGTTTCCATTCCTCTCAAAGAATGCACCCTACCTCTTTCACACGTGTGATTGGCTTGAGAATCAAGCTATGTCATCTATAAATTGATGTTTTCAACTCCCTGTCAGAACTTTTGATCATTTCAGAAATTTGTATGAGAACTCTTGCTACTCATTGGTTGAGAGATGTTCCTCAACTCTTTTATTGGGAGATGATCCCCAAGGACTTTGGTGTTCCGGTTTTGGACAGATCTCAATCCTAATCCATTGGTCAATCAATGTAAGTCTATAAATTCCCGTCTTAATATTCATTCCCAACATCAGCATTGGAAGTCAAGAAGATTTCAGATTTGTGGTACAATGGCTGTGCATACCCAACAGCTCAGTAGTGGTATTGAGAAGCTCATGTCCAATGGACTCAACCACCTTGAGGTGCATGATAGATATATACTGCCTCCCCATGAACGCCCACAGTTGTCTCAGGTCTCTTACTGTGAGACCATCCCTACGCTGGACCTCCAAGAGCTAGAGGGCCCTAACAGAGCAACGGTGATCCATGAAATCCGACGTGCATGTGAGGAGGATGGTTTCTTCCAGGTACAGTACAGCTCAATCCCTTTACAACAACTTCCCCCCCCTCAATACTTTTGGCTCAATTTTTTTATCAGACTTGCAGAGTATTGATCTCTATTGATACGTTGCTGATATAGTTTCATATCTGAGTGACTGTATATTTTTCGTTGATAGCAGATAGTGAACCATGGCGTGGCAGAGAGTGTGATGAAAAACATGATGGGGATAGCCAAAGAGTTCTTCGAAATGCCCGTGGAAGACCGAGCAAGCCTCTACTCAGAGGACAGAAAGAAGTTAGTCCGCGTTTTTACAAGCTTCAATATTACCAATGACAAAGTTCTCAACTGGGTGGACTATCTCACGCAGCCTTGTCACCCGCTGGATGAAGTCATCAGCACTTGGCCCGAAAAACCTGCAGACTACAGGTAATCATCAAAATTTTATCTATTAGAAAATATCTGAGACATAGAGAAGTAGTAGCATTGATTCATTTTAACCTATTAGGAGAGAGGAGTTAGTGGGGGAGCTGGAAAATCAATCAGTAGTTAAAATAGGGTGATCAATAGTAGACATGGTAATGGTATTGATTGACCTCAGTTTTGAAAAAACTATCTACTATAAGTGGTTCATAAAGTACTTTATGTACAAGTAATTCTCAATATTTTCATGTTTGTAAAATTATTTATTAAAAAAAATTGAACTACATTTTGAAATAAAATGAATATTTGAAATTGGAAAATTATTTTAAGTCACATCTACTTTAAGTCACATCAATGTTCAAGTATTGGTCCCAATCAAAAATACACTAAGGCACACTAAGACTAGACAACTTGGAACTTTGTGGCTGACATGGCATCATTTTGGATTAGTCACACCTTAAGACCAATATGGTTAGATAGAGAACACGACAAAGTATATGTGATAAAAATTTGGAGAAAAAACAAGCTCGGGAACATGGAGAATTAAGCTGCACCACTACCGGTAAAAAAATGCTCACTTACAACTGATTGCTTTAAGCTTTTGCTACAGAAATATTGCAGGCAAGTACGCCGCTGAGATGAGAGCGCTGATATTAAGGCTTCTGGCCGCAATTTCAGAAGCTCTTGGGCTAGATTCCGATTACTTGAATAAAATTCTTGGAAAACATTTCCAAGTGATGAACATAAATTACTATCCTTCATGCCCAAATCCAGATCTTACTATTGGTTTAGCAGGCCATACAGATGCAAGTGCCATCACTGTGTTAATGCAAGGTGATGTCAGTGGTCTGCAAGTATTCAAAGATGGAAAGTGGACTGCGGTAGAGCCCATAGCTAACGCGTTTGTGGTCAACTTGGGAGACCAGCTGCAGGTTAGAAAGAATTAGCGTATCCATAGAATTAGCTGCAGGTTAGAAAGAATTAGCGTATCCATAGAATTTTTTCTCTGTTTAAATAATTTGATGTTATTGATTCAATTTGTTGTTTTTGTGTGTGATGTGAAAAATAGGCAGTGAGCAATGGGAGATTTCGGAGCGTGAAGCATCGAGCAGTAACGAACAGGGACAGTGCACGCATATCAATTCCGACATTCTATCTCCCTTCAGATGATGCTTTTATTGCTCCTGCAACGAGCATGGTGGATGAACAGCACCCGGCTCTATACAGAGGATATAAGTTTGGAGAGTATCTGGAAACATACTGGAACGTGGGATTAAAGGGAAAGTGTGTGCTGGATCGTTTCAAGGTCGAATGAACAATGATTCTCAATGGTCAGTTGTCGTTGCATCTCACATAAACGTGTTATTTCAGTGAGCATAAAATAAATGAGTATATGGGGCATTTCTAGTTATCTGTCAGAATTGTAAAATCGTTCCGGTAATGTAATCGTCATTTTTATGGATGCAGTGTTTCTAAATTCCTTTCCTACCTGTATATATATCTATATTTGTATATATAGTTGTAGAAGGTTTAAATATCTAAATGTATATATAAATTTAACAATATTATACCTTATTTTATGATGATGATGATTAACATCTGTTTATACCAATTTTGGTTTATAGGACCTTAAGAAAGTTATTATTTAGTTTGTTTTAAACTTTTGTTCTTATGCTCAAAAAGCTGAGTAAGAAGGTTTCCAAAACAAATTCACTATAAATTAAAAAAATTAATATATGAAATTCTGTCATACATATAGACATTTAAAAATTGGTATATAAAACTAGTGAAAACTTAAAAATATTTATTATTAATTTTAAGTGTACTTAAATTTAAATGCATTCATTGAGTTTATATATATATATTGAGTAAAGAATTTAGAAGTAACCTTATTTTATTAAGTGAATAATGAAAAGAGTTGTAAAGTTAAAATTTTATTAATGTAGTGATATCAGTTTAGATTTATTTTATTTTTATTAAGGATTAAATTTATTTAAAAATATTTTTTTTTATAATTTTTTAGTTAGAAAAAGGGTTTTTATTTTGAGTAATACATTTGATAGATTTGGAATTGGAATTAAAATAGAATTATATTTTGATTGAGTTGAGAATTTAAAAGTAACTTTTTTTATTGAATAGCATTCAAATATAATTAAATAGTTATTTTGTATATTATTAATTTTTGTTGGTAAAAGGATTTTGATTTTGATTAATATATTTAATATATTTCAAATTAATTTCAAATTTGTAGTTAAGATGGATTTATATTTTAAATGAGATTAAAATTTAGAAATATAATATTTAAAAGTGCATTTAAATATAATTGAGTGAAATATTTTTATTGATTGAAAAAAGTGAAAATTTCTAAAAGGTGAGGTGTTATTTTTACTTTGAGAATTATAAAATTACCATATTGAGAGTTAGACACATCTACACATGATATTAATACTATGGTTTCTCTATTTAAGTGGCATATTTCTATGTAGGTGAGTGGCATATTTCTATGTAGGTCTTCGAAAGGAAGTATTAGGTTAGTTTGGAAAATATATTTAACTAAATCTAGTGCTTTTACTTACACAATTTTAATTTCAATTTTATAATTATGATTCTTGATTTGATCAAATGTCAATTTTAATTTTGTGGGTTTAAATATGGATTCTAAAGATGACAATTTTTTTTATCTCAAACTTTATTAGCATTGAACAATGAAGAATTGAATGGTTCGATGATTTTTCATTTTTCACAGATTATAAATCACTATCAATGCAATGATTGTGTGCATTCTTGATTTTCTATATACACCACATTATCAATGGAGTGATTGTCTACATGAAATGTTTCAAATTAGTTTGTTGCATATTCTCAACATTAAAATAATTAAAAATGACCACCATATTAATATTATGCCTTGATATACAAAAATAAAATAGCTTATTGGTGTTTTTGTTTTAAATAATTTCTATATAACTCTTTGAGACTCTTTGATGTTCATGTTCACTATTGAGGAGACATTGCTTTTAAAAACTTCAACACCATTTTTTTGTAACTAAGAGTTTGTATTAGCATGCTAAATATGCAAAAATGTATCTATATACTTCAGTTCTTAGGCCTCTGCGATCATAATTTTGATAGAGAGTGTCTTCTATATCCATCACAATAGCTTTTCAAATCGATGTTTCGGACCAAACTAGTGTGGTCCATCATTAGGAAAGAGAGAAAAGATACTTCTTGAGTCTAGGTTGTCAACATTGGAAAATCATCCCAAACTCAAATCAACTTCTAGAAAATTTCACCTCTTATAAGACCCGAAAAGACTGAAAGTTCATTGATTGACTAGTTGACAGCTAGGTTGTAGATTGAACAAGAAAGTAGACATTTAGAATATAAAGGCTTAAAGGCTTGCAATATATGCTATATGAAATTCATCCAAAAAACAAACATTTAGAGGCCTGTGATACATGTTATAGACAATTCGTTTGAAAAATAAACATTTAGAGGCCTACGATACATGCTATAGGAAAATCGTTTGAAAACTAAACATAAAGAAGGATATAAAACTAAAGTGTCAAAATATCCTACTTGAGTTGGAAAATTATCAATCTGGTTGTGCTTCTTTGTCTCCAGGAGGGTCGTCCTTATGCCTCTACGAGTCTACTCCAAGTAAACGGAGAGATTTTGGTTGATCACTATTGGGATTGTCATGTCCTTGTCTTTCCATCATCAAATATTTAGCTACGAGCAAATGTAGCACCAAATTGAGCTTGTGCTTGAGATGGTCATTTTTGAAAAGGAGGTTGGCCACTTCACCTCAAATCTCAAATAGTAGCTTCTCATGTTATTCCACCAAGATAAAGCCGCATATTTCCTCATCCCGATGATCATCTATATTGTGGTCAGTGATGTTGTGAATATAAATAAGGGAGATAAAAGAGTGGGGAGGGTTATCAAGGGATTTCTTGGGTTTAGGATGGAGGACTGTAAAACTATGTTAATATGGGTTAGAGAGTGGCCATTAGCCATGTAGGATTTGGTTAGATGGGTCTTTCGATATGGATATGTTGCATATTGGAGATGTGAATAGCTCTAGAGGTAATGGTTTTTAGTACTCGATATTTCTGAGAAGGGTGATGATGGGATTGGGCATGCAAGTATCTGTTAAATTCTAGCATAAATGCACAAGCAAGATCACTGAAAGAAACATAATCACAAGATAGACACAGATATACCCTGGGAAACCCTCATGGGGTAGAAAACCCAGCAAAGCTTTCCTCAATATAGATAATCAACCAAATACAAGATAATAGTCCACAACAAGAGCTCCTTCTCCACCAAATGCAGAACTCTCTCTCTCCTATGTGCACAAGTGAAGTGTGAGGACAAGTAAGTTAAGTGAGGAACAACCTCCTCTACTTATACTTGTTTTCCAACTGACTTTTTACCCTATGAGGCCGACTTGTCAATTTAAGTCTAATAACCTCCGATAAAATAACTTCGGGCCAATCCCTACATAGGATATTTAATAACCCTAGTTCCCATAATCCAATGGAGGAATAAACATCTCCGTATATACAATAGAGTCCCATCGGAGGAATAAAACATCTCCGGAATAATACAAATATAATATTCTTTGAAGTTACAATATTTCAACAGTATCTAATGGTATGGGTTTTTATTTTATAAACTTGGTGTGCAAAGGATCCATTGGGTTGATGGGAGATGAGGGAATCCCAAAATCCCACCCCACACTACTCAACTCATCTCATCAGAGAAGCTTTTGAAATTGAAAAACATCCCCATAATTTTAATCAAGAGGATCGTTACAAGCTAGGTTGATCTTGGAAACCTATAATCCATCAATTGGGATCCTATCAAACGACTTTACCCTATCTCCCCTCTCATATTTTCACTATTTTCTCCATTAGCCTTCACATCATGATCCTTTACCTCTTCTCTTAGCTTTTTCTCTATATTGTTACTAATCCTTCTAGTCTCAATTCCTAAACCCTCTCCATGCCTCCTCTGATTTTTCTACATTGCAATCAATTTACATTTCTAATAATTTATAATAACTATTACATTTTTAGTTAATAATATATACATTATGATAGGGGTGGAAGGTGCAGGAGGATTTTCCTTGGCCCCAAAGGAAACATATAAATACGTTTCACTTGGGGACTAGGGAGAAAGGCCAATGAAAGGGAAAATATACATGCATTGTTTATTAATGTATCAATTCTCAACTCTTAGAATATAAATCCAGCCCCTATTCTTGGAGTTTCCTATTTGATCACAGACTTAGTGAGCAAGTGGAATCATGAAGAAGGCTCAAACCTTAGTCAAATGTTGTAGAGAATACAAGGTTTTCTCAATATTCCTTAGTCTTATACAATTTGTGCCACATATGTTGATCGAACAATAGTCAGACATGCTCTCTAGCGAGCTAGGATACCTTATTGACAAAATTATAAGTAGATAAAAATGGGTTACCCTAAACACCTTTGAATACCTAATGGCCACAATGATGAATCAATTAAAAGATAAGCATATGTTTAAACTCCTCTTAACCATGCATGCAAATCTCATCACATGAATCACAAAGTGTCAAAGAACAAGACCTAGTGGAGGTGGGGGATTAAATTCCCCCATACCTCCTTTTTCCTCCCTCTCTATCCCATAGCCATGCCAAACTTGTAATTTAATCTAGTTTTAATGCTTGTGTGGAGTGAAGGTGGGATAATTAGAATGTGGGTTGGTTTTGAGGCGGGAGATTAAATACCCCCATTCCTCCTTTTGCCTCCTTCTCTGACTCATAGCCATGCCAAACTTGGAATTTAATCTAGTTTTAATGCTCGTGTGGAGTGAAGGTGGGATAATTAGAATGGGGGCTGGTTTTGGTTTCTCCATGCAATCTATGGGAGAAGGATTTATGATTTTGGAAATAGGCTCTATGTAGAATTTTTTGCATCTCGATGGTGAAACCTTTTCTAGTAAGAGTATTAATACGTAACTTATGTACAATGGAATTTGATTACACATCCTCCATAGTGGCATTCAAGCATCCAAGGAAATTGGTAAGTCTACATACATCCATTCTTTTTTTCTATTTAGTATTAGTGGTGAATGCTATAAGTGGGTTGGGGTTGATGGAATATCAACAATACTGAGAGGGGGGGTGAATCCATATTGTAAACTTTTTCTTTTAATTCCAATTATTTTAAGCACACATATTGAACATTTCATTAAACAATAAACTCAAATGGACACAGCGTTTTATCGTGGAACCCTAAAGGAAAAACCACAAAGTCATTTCTATTAATCTGCAAAATTGCTTTTACACGTTACAATAGAATTTGATTAGCACCAACTAATCAGGATTCACCCACACCCTTATTCACCAGCACCAACTGGTAGGAGGCTACAACCCCCTTGTTTAGTCAGCTACAACTGACAAGGAAAAGCACCAAATCCCCTTCTGCAGGCACCAACCTGCCCTAGCTCCACCCTTCCACCCTTTAATTAGATTTCTTCATTAACATCTTGGACTACTGCTTATTCTGCATCTGCCTCTGAACTTTAATGCATCTACTTCTGATCTTTAATGCATCCTCTTCTTGTGCTTCTGATCTTCAATACATACTTGCAGTCACACCACTCTTGGTCTCTTTTCTACTTCTACTTAAGGTATCATCATTAAGAACAAATAGACATCCTTCATCATATCACATCATTGCTTATATACTCCTCTTTTATACCTTTTCATAAATGGTGTGTCTTTAGACTCACACCCTTTCATGATGAGATGAATCTTTTCATATAATAAGCACATAAGGTTAAAACTAATAAATTAGTTATAACTATATAAAACCACTTAATTCTTATACTTTATAACTTTAGCGCTTGATTAAAAAAGAAATTCGGCTCTTGATATTCCTTTAAGATCCTGGCATTTTTTTTTTAATACGACATGGGACCATCACTATATGACTTATATTTTATCCGTTTAGTGCTAAAGAGAGCTTCGGCTCCTCTTTTACACCACCACTATGCGATTATCATGAGCATGCTTCATTGTTGGTCTTCCTCCAGCAATTTTAAAGACCATCTTTGCCATGTCATTAACCATCTGAGCGATACATACTCTCTGCCATGTCATTGTCCACTTAGACATAGACATCCGAACTACTACATCTGTGCCATACTGTTTCCATATCTGCCATACATGATTTGCCACTTCATTATCATCTTTAGTCATTTGTCCACATCGAAGAAGCCACACACAGCCCATACTGTTGCCATATCTTCCATACATTATTTGCCACGTCATTATCATCTTTAGTCATTTGTCCACATCGAAGAAGCCACACACAGCCCATACTGTTGCCATATCTTCCATACATTATTTGCCACGTCATTATCATCTTTAGTCATTTGTCCACATCGAAGAATCCACACACAACAAAAGATAGGGGGCCACATAGGCATCCCGAGCTCCAAGATGGTGATCTTCTCATGGAGTCCATACACCTAGCGCCCTCGCCTATCCTTTGCGTGTCAATAGAATTAGCAATGACCTGTGTATATAAACACATAAGACTTCATTTTCGCGGCCAATGTGGGACTAAATCCCAATGACAAGTTAATCGCTACCGTTAATCTTTCAATTGGACGGTGCCTGAGTCTCGCTTACAACATTTGGCCATTTCTTCTGAATCAAGCTTAAAACTGCCAAAACTATTCTCCATATTAAGCTATTCTTCCTAGAGCAGAAATATTTCCTCTTCTTCCTATGAAATAGATGTTCTCATATAATCAAATGCCCTTTTAAAAATGCCACGGATACAAAGGACCAGTTGTTGATTATGTTCTTCTTATATGCTTAGCTCTGGCTATTGCCTTGTTAGTTTCCATGCGCATAGTGTGTTGGGGACTTAGCTGTATTTGGGAATCCTTCTTCACCTGCCGATTGCAATTGTCTTCACATTTAAGAGAAAAACCCTTGTGGGCACACGTCTTCGAAGGTGAGACTTCATGGTTAAACTTTGAATCAACCTCCAATCCAGATACCTTCAATATTGGGTCTGAATGCATCTTCCATCCATCGGAAAGGATTTAGTTCTCCACATTAGTTGCCGCTAAATGAAAGCCAGTGATTATGGCATCTACCATTTCTTGTATATTAAGAAGCTCACGAGCCACAACCTTCCTTGAATCCTTCACAAACAAATTCATTCCCTGAATTGCGTCAAGTTTAAACAACAGAGACATTATCCCCTATAAAAGCTTCAGGCGTTCCTTCTCATTCTGAAGGATTGACTCCACAACTTGACGATCAGCAAGATGCCTCCGAATAGCTTCAGCCTCTGCCTTGGAATCCCGTATAACCCTCAAATTCTTCAACGACGCACTCTTCTTGCAGGATGGAATAAGCCTTGGAGGAAATAGTTTAGAATTACTGCCGGTCCTAATGCAACACGCATCCCTTCAATGGATTCCATGACAACATTTATGACATGAGGTGATGTCTCAAATATTATTAGTCCATACATAATTTATCAACTGGACTAAAGCATCCTCACATCCAATTTCTGTGACACCTAAAGCCATGTGTTTCACTACTGAAGTTGATGTTTGCCTATGCACGAGATCTCGATCCATGAGTGCATCTTCAAGTAATGGTGTCACCGCATATATGTAGTCCTTTCCCATCTCACCTATATATTCTTTCATAAGAGTCGGAAGCACAGTGAAGGGAAAGTAAGTCTCTGCAACAATATCAATAGCTACAGTTGTATAGATACAGTTCTGGCGTTTTTGAACTTTCAGGTTTTTCATTAAAGTAGCAAGCACATCCTGTGACCCAATTGCTTTTGCAATGTATCCAAATTGGTTCATAGTCTCCCTTCTAATTACCTTCTTATGAGCTTTCAACATCTTTAAATATTTGTCTTCAAACTCTGTCCTCTTTTCCTTAGATTTCAGACCTCTGGCGTGCACTTTTGAAATTATCCAAGGCCTACATGTTCCATCCTTATGCAAATCCTTTCTTGGCATGCATCACTGCTTCATTTATTACTCTTGTCATGGCTATTTGTCACTGACATTTCTGATTTCCATCAATGAAAATCGACATCCTCTGCCATATTGCCAACAATCTCCCCTTTTGGCATTGATGGCAATACAACTTCCATTTCTCCCCCTTTGACATCAAGGGCAAAGGGTTGATTACTCCCCATGACTTTGATTTTTGACTCCCCCTGAGCTGATGCTTTTGTTTGTGACTTCCACTGCTGAAGTGAAGATTCTGTTTGTTCCAACTGTCCCTGCAACATCTTTTTCTTTAACTGGGATGGATTGCCTCAACCTTATCCACATACTTAATCACAGATTTTCCTCAAATCTGACCACAACTCTCCTTCAACTTAGATCACAACTCTCCCCCTGACTTGATGCTACTCTTGATGCATAAGTTTCATGAGAGGTTTAACTTGGAGAGGATATCACCCCTAACCTTTGCCTATCTTTCATAGCAAACACCACAGCTTTGTTCTCCCAGTTTTTTTGTTTAGCAGGGTGAGTTTTTAGCAGAACCACCTCAGTATGAGTGATTTCCATGGAATGCTTGAAATGTTATGATTCCAAGAACCTTTTTAAGGTTTTACCATGCCATATCCTACTCTTCTTTGGGAATTCTTCCATCTTCATTCTCTTGGAGAAGTCTTGATCCATATCATCAACTCTGAAGCTACCATCCATGAAATTCTCAATTGTATCATCACTTTGTTTGGATTTTCTGTCTTCTTTGGCTATTTGCAGTAACTGTGGATGATTGCAAATATGATACCAAATATTGGATATGCATTGAAGAAGAATTTCCTATGTGCCATTTGTACGCATGCACTCTTCTTCATTCTTCAGACTGCTCCCCCTATCATTAATGTCCCATTCTTGCTGTTATAGTTGTTTTACCTCTTCTAGTGCAATCTCCCTTATCTTCAAGTCTGCTAAAGGAATTGTCTTTAACTCTTTTGTTCAATGCTTTATAAATATCCATTGAGTGTCTTTTACTGCCATGTCATCTCAAACTAACACTATGACAAGCTGTGAAGCTTCATGTAGTGCTTGATAGAACCATTTGATGGATCTACTCCATGAGATTGTGCTATAATCTCATCTTCCTCAATCTGAAGAGGAGAATGAATTACTGATACTAATTGATACCAATTGTAGGTTTTGATATCAATTGTAGATCCTTTCTTCATCCCCCTTTGAATCACTATGGATTCCACCATAAATAATTGTGTCCTCAATAATTTTGTAAATACATAGTAGCTATGCACACCCTATGTTCTTCCTTAAAGGTTGCACAGTGTTCTGAGGATGAAACTCATCAATATCAATCTCTAAACAAACAACATTCTTCTTCTTACTCTTTCATGAACAGAAAGTTCACCATCATAACAGCACCACAGCTAAAATAGGAGTCTTGCTCACAACATTATTTCACTTTTAAAGCAGCAATGTAAGTGTATCATATTGTTCTATATTTATTGTAGAAACTGCCACTGTGATTCGTTTATTTACAATTAGAGTCCAACAACCTCTTTTGTCAACAAGCCAAAGATTATATCAAATTCTGAATTTTCATACAAGTTTTGAACACCCACTGCACCTGCTTCATGGGTAAGAAACATTCCATCTGAACATCCTTTCTAACATTTGAACATCCTTCCCTTCAAAAGATCTATCTTTTCACATGTTTCAGAGCATATACTGTATTATGCCACAACTTTACTCATTCATTTTAGACATGGCTTCCTAAGACATCTTCTTAAGCCCTGTTTTCATAATTCCAAGATCTGCTAATGCAATGGAAAATTGACTATTCTCATAAACACTGATCATTTTCATCAACATCAAGATTATCCAAAACATGTAGGAATGACTCCAAACCTTACTGTCTGTACCTACAGTAACAAGCCATTGTGCTCCATAATCTTGCTCATCTTATCATCTTGCAAAACACATAGTTTTCTAATGTCCACAAATCAGAACTCCAATACTGCTCTATCTTTGTCATCTCTGTACAACCAATTGAACATCTGCACCTTTTGTCCCTCTAAAGTATCATCACTCTTCCTTCAAAATATTTTTCAAGATATTTTAGTGATCACCAGTTGATCCATTCTATGATAGGCTTGCTGCAAGATGATCTTCCATGCTCTGGGGCTTCTTTTACTGTAAGGATTTCATTTGAATGATGTTTCTCTTCTGTTGACACTCCATCAACTTCAAGGATGGGATTTTCATCATCTTCTTTGTTTTGTACTTTAGTCTTTCTTTTCCATACCTTTGTGTATCTTGGTCTAGGTGGTCTTATTGTGCATCTTCTGGCAATGTGACCATAATGATGACAATTATAGCATTCAACTAGATAATTTGGAGAAGGGCCACAGGGCTCATGCTTTCTCCTAATTTTGTTAAGTCTTCCATATGCTTGACAACTTGATGCTTTATGTCCATAGTTATTACATGAGTAACAGTAACCCCTGAACATCTGTATGTATCTTCTGAAACCAATCTTGTTGTTAGGATTCCTTTGCTTGTGATAGTTCTTTACATTGTCATTCCTTCTAAAGTCCTTCAAATGAAAATGAGAAATTTTTTGATCACATAAGTTTTCCTTCATGTGGTTCTTCTGCTCCATGGTTGTTTCTTTGGAGGTATCATCACAGCCCTTATCATTAATCTGAGCAATAGATCTTGATCCTTCAATCATGTGTATTTGGTTATGTCCAAGACTAGATCTGTTTGAGGGATATCGTTGTATACTGAGAGCTTTATCAAGGGCTTCAGTTCCTTTCTTGAATTTTTCAACAATCTTCAAGTGATGCTTGAGTTCAACAACTTCCTTCTTGGCTTCTTCCATGCTGATGGATGCTTGTTGTCTTGAACTTTGTAGCTCCTCTTTTGAGGACATTAATTGTCTTATTAAAGTCTCCTTTTCTTCCTCACTTGCAAGCAACTGTTGTTTGAGTTATTCAACCTTTTGTTGTTCCTTGTTAAGAGATTGTTCCAAGGATTCCAATCTCTCTTGCTCCATTTGTACTTGCATTTTAAAGTCAACTATGAGTTGCTCAATTTCTTTCTTCTTTGATCCTTCTTTTATCCTTTGCTCCAACATTAGATGCTTTAAATGTTTACACCTTTGTTTATATGTTCTTAGATCATCCATAGCACTCACAAGCTCAGCTTCAAGTTTGACTTCTGCTTCACAGTTTGAGTCTTCTTCAAAATGATCTTCACTAGAATTGTTGCAGACTGAACTTTGTTCTGATTGACATGCTTCATCTAAATTCTTATTTGTGTAGAGGTCCTTTATTCTGTTCCAAAGTTCCTTTGCAGAGTCACATTTACCTATCTCCTCTTTGACATCACCAGGTAATCCTTTAAGGATTGCATTCATTGCCTTTGAGTTACTTTGCTTGGCTCTCTTATGGGCTGGAGTCCTTATTTTGTTTGGTGGAAGGTAATCATTGATAATTGCATTCCAAACATCATATCCTAATGCCTTTAGATTACATTCCATTCTTGTATTCCAAAATATGTAATCCCTTTTTTTAGTAAAGGAGTTTCATTTTCAGAGTCACTCTCTAGTCCATCGATGTGTGCTTAATTGGATATCCCTTTAAGTTTGGTAGACTGATACTTAAAGGAACCCGATCTGATACCAATTGATGGAATATCAACAATACTAAGAGGGGGGGTGAATCAGTATTGTAAACTTTTTCTTTTAATTCCAATTATTTTAAGCACACATATTGAACATTTCATTAAACAATAAACTCAAATGGACATAGCATTTTATCGTGGAACCCTAAAGGAAAAACCACAAATTCATTTCTATTAATCTGCAAAATTGCTTTTACACATTACAATAGAATTTGATTAGCAACAACTAATCAGGATGCACCCACACTCCTATTCACCAGCACCAACTAGTAGGAGGCTACAACCCCCTTGTTTAGTTAGATACAACTGACAAGGAAAATAACCAACTCCCCTTCTGCAGGAACCAACCTTCCCTAGCTCCACCCTTCCACCCTTTAATTAGATTTATTCATTAACATCTTGGACTGCTGCTTATTCTACATCTACCTCTGAACATTAATGCATCTGCTTCTGATCTTTAATGCATCCTCTTCTTTTGCTTCTGATCTTCAATACATACTTGCAGTCACACCACTCTTGGTCTCTTTTCTACTTCTACTTAAGGTATCATCATTAAGAACAAAGAGACATCCTTCATCATATCACATAATTGCTTATATACTCCTCTCTTATACCTTTCAATAAATGGTGTGTCTTTAGACTCACACCCTTTCATGATAAGATGAATCTTTTTCATATAATAAGAACATAAGGTTAAAACTAATAAATTAGTTATAACTATATAAAACCACTTAATTCTTATACTTTATAACTTTAGCGCTTGATTAAAAAAAAACTTTAGCTCTTGATATTCCTTTAAGCTCCTGGCATTTTTTTTTTAATATGACATGGGACCATCGCCATATGACTTAGATTTTATCCATTTAGCACTTAGAGAGCTTCGGCTCCTCTTTCACACCACCACCGTTTGATTATCGTGAGCATGCTTCATCGTCGGTCTTCCTGCAGCAATTTCAAAGACCATCTCTGCCATGTCATTAACCATCTGAGTGATACATACTCTTTGCCATGTCATTGTCCACTTAGACATACGAACTACTACATCTGCGCCATACTGTTGCAATATCTGCCATACATTATTTTCCATGTCATTATCATATTTAGTCATTTGTCCACATCGAAGAAGCCACACGCAACAAAATATAGGGGCCACATAGGCGTCCCAAGCTCCAAGCTGGCGATCTTCTCATGGAGTCCATACACCCAATGCCCACGCCTATCCTTTGCGCATCAATAGAATTAGCAATGACCTGTGTATATAAACACCTAAGACTTCATTTTCGTGGCCAATGTGGGACTAAATCCCAATGACAAGTTAATCGCTACCGTTGATCTTTTGATCGGACGGTGCTTGAGTCTCACTTACAACATTTGGCCATTTCTTCTGAATCAAGCTTAAAACTGCCAAAACTATTCTCCATATTAAGCTATTCTTCCAAGAGCATAAATATTTCCTCTTCTTGCTCTGAAATAGATGTTCTCATATAATCAAATGCCCTTTTAAAAATGCCACGAATATAAAGGACCGGTTGTTGATTCTGGTCTTCTTATACACTTAGCTCTGGCTATTGCCTTGTTAGTTTCCATATGCATAGTGTGTTGGGGACTTAGCCGTATTTGGGCATCCTTCTTCACCTCTCGATTACCATTGTCTTCACATTTAAGAGAGAAACCCTTGTGGGCACACGTCTTCGAAGGTGAGACTTCATGGTTAAAATTTGAATCAACCTCCAGTCCATATACCTTCAATATTGGGTCTGAATGCACCTTCCATCCATCGGAAAGGATTTCATTCTCCACATTAGTTGCCGCTAAATGAAAGCCAGTGAGTATGGAATCTACCATTTCTTGTAGATTAAGAAGCTCGCGAGCCACAACCTTCCTTGAATCCTTCACAAATGAATTCACTCCCTGAATTGCATCAAGTTTAAATAGCAGAGACATTATCCCCTTAGAAAGATTTAGGCGTTCCTTCTCATTCTGAAGAATCTACTCCACAGCTTGATGATCAACAAGACGCCGCCGAATAGCTTCAGCCTCTGCCTTGGCATCCCGTATAACCCTCAAATTCTTCAACGACGCACTCTTCTTGCAGGATGGAATAAGCCTTGGAGGAAATAGTTTAGAATTACTGCCGGTCCTAATGCAACACGCATCCCTTCAATGGATTCCATGACATCATTTACGACATGAGGTGATGTCTCAAATATTATTAGTCCATACATAATTCATCAACTAGACTAAAGCATCCTCGCATCCAATTTCTGTGACACCTAAAGCCATGTGTTTCACTGCTAAAGCTATTGTTTGCCTATGCACGAGATCTCGATCCATGAGTGCATCTTCAAGTAATGGTGTCACTACATTTATGTAGTCCTTGCCCATCTCACCTATATATTCATTCATAAGAGTTGGCAGCACAGAGAAGGGAAATCAAGTCTATGCAACAATATCAATAGCTACAGTTGTACAGATACAGTTCTAGCATTTTTGAACTTTCAGGTTGTTCAGTAAAGTAGCAAGCACATCCTGTGACCCAATTTCTTTCGCAATGTATCCAAATGTGTTCATAGTTTCCCTTCTAATTCCCTTCTTATGAGCTTTCAACATCTTTAAATATCTGTCTTCAAACTTTGTCCTCTTTTCCTGAGATTTCAGACCTGTGGCATGCACTTTTGAAATGATCCAAGGTCTACCTTATCCAGCCTTACACAAATCCTTTCTTGGCGTGCATCACTACTTCATTTATTGCTCTTGTCATGGCTATTTGTCACTACCATTTCTGATTGCCATCAATGACAATCTACATCGTCTGCCATATTGCCAACATGGGCTTGCACATAACTTTTTCTAAGGAGGAGTAGAATAGTGTTGTCCTATTTAAGACCTCCTACAGCCTCTTGGCAAGAAATAAGAGAAATATTGGGAATTTTGAAAGACAGACCATGCTTCCTAAAATGGAAATCAATCTTACCTTGAGGGGGAATCCTGAAGACAATAATATTGAGATTAAAATAATCTTAAGGTAAATTTCAAGCCAACTAGAGGGAATGAAGAAAGTAATTGAGTACTTAGCATGCATATGGAAAAAATAGTAATCCAATCAAGAATACATGGAGTCCAAGTTTCAAGATATGTCATAGTTACTTAGTAGAATTAGTATATTATATTAAAATAGATCCTAACTATTACATAATAGCTAATTAGTATGCTAATAAAGTAGTTGATATAGTAATATTACTATCTATTACAATATTATTAATTTCACCTAGAGTAGCCGAGTGTTTTACAACCAAGTATGGGAGAGATGTTGTGACAAAAGAAAAATTGGTAACAAGGTACTCTAGAACCCATATGGGGGAGAGATGTTGTCAAGTAGCTAAAATAAGTGACAAAAAAAAAAACTAATCAGTAACATATGTCAAGTCAATTTATAAATTTACACAAAAGTTTAAAAATAATTAAAACCAACATAGATCCATCTTTGACCTGAATATATCATGTACATTGAGAGAGATCAAGTTTCTTGAAGAATAAAAATTTTTATCTTAAAATTTTTCCATTAGGAAAAAAGTTTACACATCATGAAATTCAATCTCTCTTGATACTTGATAAATAAAATTTAAAATAAACTTATTCTGATTATTAGAACTAAAATATTGATGTTTAATTTAGGTCAACTTTTATTTATTTGTATGATGTTAACTGAGGTTATCTTGTAGAGTGAGAATAGCTTATATAACCAGCATAGATCCATCTTAAATCCGTATCTATCAAGCACCGAGAGGGATCCAATTTCTTGAGGTGTATTTCTTTTTTTAAATTTAAACTCAAGAAATTTGATCTCTCTTGATTGATAGATCTGGGTTTAAGTTTTAAGTTTTATTTTATAAAAGAACATCTATTTTTAATTACTTTTCATAATATTTTATTTTATGAACCAACATGGATTTTTTTAAAATACTTTCCATAATTTTTTATTTTATGAGCCGACATGAATTTTTTTAATTATTTTGTTAGTAACAAATGTTACATCACACACGTTACTACATCTCCCCCATACTGGGCTGTAGAGCACCTCGTTTCACTCGGTTCAATGAGCTATTTTTATTTATTTATTTATTCAACTATCTTATATGGTTGTGAAATTTGTGACTGCGAAAATTCTAGAGAATCTTGGATAAGGATAGAGAAAATCCAAAAGTGCTTTATAACACAATCTCAAAATTTAAGGCAATACACCCTACTCTATCATCCTCATAGAAGAGAGACTCTCCCCAATTGAGGGCATGGCTATGACTAGGTACCTAATGTACAAGAACAAGATAAACAACATGGGAGACAAGATGCTTCCTAAGGTTGCTTCATACTAGTCAAAACTACATGCAGCTTAAGCAAGGTTGGCATAAAGATGTTAAGTCTTGGCTAAACCATTGTGGAGTTGAGGAAGAGGTCACTCTGCAGAATAACAATAATATTAAAAGTATTATTATATCTAAATTTAAGGAAAATATGTTGTGCGATAAATAGTTAGAGGATAAGAGAAAATTAAGATATTATAAGGAGGTGATCAACCCTCATCTAGAAGATCAAAAGTATATCTCTATTTTAACTAGCATAAAGAAGAGAATCAACATTACTAAAATAAGAACAAAATCTCATGATCTCCATAGTAAAACAAGGTACTGAACAATTCCTAAAACATCGTGGGATGAAAAAATATGTTATATTTGTGACACAAAGAGAGTTGAAGATGAAAATCACTTTCTCATAGAATGTCCTGCATAGACCCACATTAGAGCACAATCTCAAAACATTTGTTACGATATTGTCATTCCCAACCTTTTAACTCATCATAACTATGGTGATTTAGAAATGCTTCTCTTAAAGCTTTTTGAGCATAGAAATAAAATTTTAATGAAAACCAAATGAGTCATTTCCTTTTAAAGGTCCTATATATACAAAAGGAAATCATCCCCATGATCATCATCACCATCACCACCACCATCACCACCACTATAGTTAATATATGAAATATATTCCCTATATATAGTTTAAGCTTTCATCAACTAAATATATAATTAATATATAAAAATATAAACCATATACTACATATTGAGTATAAAGTTTAAGCTTCCACCTTGATTATAAAGTTTAAGATTTTGTAGTTAATTGAATTTATCATTTTTTATAATTATTTTAATTTATTTTGTGAATGGGTCATAGCACAAGGTCAATTCTAATACACTACTATCCATGCACGATACATAGCGTTACTAAATTTAATAAGTAATCTTATTTATCTAATTTATTTTATGAATTTAGCTGAAATATAATTACAAATTTTATATTATATTTTTAATTTAATTTAATTTATTTTGATATATTTAATTTTGAGGATAGATATATAATTTTTAAATTGTTTTATAAAATTATTAGATTAGTCTTAATGAATTTGAATAACTATCATTAACTATATTTAAATATTAATTCTATTTTTTAAATAAATTAAAATAATATAATCTAAAACATATTTCTATTTTTTATGAATTACATTAATTAAATCTCAAACATATATGGATAAACAATTTTATATTAACAATTTTAGTTCCATAGAATTAATAATATGAGAGTACCTGAGAAAATTTACCTTTAATAACAGGTCATTCAACAAGCTAGTGACTCAACTATTAAGGTTGTAACTTGTGGTTGTTGACAGGCGGTTTGGATGAGTCAGCATCGCAGCATCACGGACGCCGCGAAAGGTCAAAGGTACTGCAAAAGGAGGAAAGCAGCGCGCAAGGCGACAATAGTTTATGTAGTTTTGGGTCATTTGGACCGCATCATGTGTATTTTGGGTCATTTGGATCGCATTTTGTGGATTTTGGGTCATCTTTTTGTAAAGTGTGTTAAGAAGTAGTTAGACGGTTGCCTAAGTGGACCACAACTGTAAAGGCATGAGCCTATAAATAGACTTAGCATTGTAAGTGTTGATATATCAAGCCGAACAAAGAGATAGTTGAGAATTGAATATCTGATAGTTTGTGAGAGATATATGAGCTAATGAAGGATTATCTTGTTGTATCTGGGTTTTTGCAAAGATGAATATGATGCAACATATTTTTTGAGCATAATCATTGTGCCTTTTTTGTTTCCATGTGGTAAATGCAATATGTGATATGAATCTGTGAATGATGCGATGTTTCCTTGCTGCGATTAATGCTTTAATGTTATATCTATTGCGCATGTATGGTTCTATCAATGATAAGATCTATTGAATGATGTTGCAATTATGCTTAATGCCTAAGTTGAATGTTTAAGATCTATTTCTGAATGTTGCAATAAGTTGATTAGTTGATGCACAACATCCTCCTTCATTTGGAGGAAACATGGTTTCGTCAGCTCTCCCTTGAACATCTCGAGTGAGACCTCATCTGCTCCACAGGTGTTGCTGTAAAGGGTAAAACCTATCTGGGTTGGTGCTCAGGGAGATCATGGTGGTTTGGGTGTCTACAGTGTGAGGAACCCCTGTCGACTGGGTTTGTGTCAACAAATGGTTCCGTTGTCGAGACTGTAGCATGAAGTGAAAGGATGATATGTTGTGGCATCCGACGAGACTGGAGATCCAAGATTGGTTCGACCTAAAAATGTGAGAGTTCTTGAAAAAGAAAATCAGAACCCTGGGTTGTCAATCGATTTGTGGTTGGCGAAGTACATACACGACGGTCCACACAAATATTTTTCTGCAAGTTCCCAATCATTCTGTATGAGTGGTTAGCAAAATTGACCTATCAGAAGAGGAAATTCCAAGGTGGTGAGCTGATAGCTTGGACCCCAGAATTGATCCAGAAGCTGCAAGAAGTCGACAACAATGCATCACGAGCTTTTGAGGTCTGGGTCGACAGTATAATGGAAGGCTTTATCACTGAGTTTTCAATTGACATGACAAAGTCTTATAGTGAATTAGAAAGGCAATTCTTCAACGAACCAAGAGGTAGGTTTCTCACTAGTGGATTTGGACTCAAAATTTGATGACCTCTGATGAAGAAGGGCTATGTCGTCAGATTTCACCTTAAAAATATCAAAATTTGATGATTTTTTAAAAAATTATAGAAGGAGACGTTGGATATCCGATGGATATCTTCATATCCGATGGTTCTGTGGATATCCGACATCAGATTATGCATTGGGAGGTCGGATATCCGACGCAAAGCTGTTCAACCCAAGGATGGTGGAAATCCGACATCAATTCTTCAACGGTAACTATGTTCAAGGCGTCGGATATCCGACGGAAGGTTGAATTTTAAAACTTATAAATATTGAAACATTCCGACATGTTTGCTATACAAGCGACAGTTTGCGGAAGTTTTTTTATTCGGTGGACTGTTTTTCATTATTTCCATTGTTTTTTAGATTCAAGCGAGCGAAGTGTGGAGCTTCATTTTCTAATATCAATAATATTCATTCAAGCTCTTTATGAGAAAATGTCAACTAGCAATATTACTGATCGAGATGAACAAAATCGACAATTGCTTGCTAGATTGTGGGAAGGAGTTGAAAAAAGGGGTGATAGAAAATGCTATTGTCCATGTACTCAATGCAGGGGCTTTAAGAGGAGAAGAATTTTGATCACAACAGCCACAAAACATTGTAGGGAGCACGGGAACACTGAGGGGGGACATGAATACCATCCATTTGTAATTTTTGCATTATATATGTTTTTATTTTGATTGCTTTTGTAAATTTATGTATTGATCGTGGTTTCAATAGATGGGGACTAACATGGACAATAAATATTATTTTAATATTAAATATTTATTATACTATTTCTTTTTCTTTTGTGCATGTTGAATCTAGGGTATAGTAGAATAACTCATTTATTTGTTCGTTAGTGAGACTAACCCACTCACCAGGGAAAGCACTTAACTCTCTAGATTTGTGACACTTTCTATCATGATAATAGAAATAACGACTATATTGGCATGTTGTAATTTCTCTTATATTTTCTCTATAGAAATTACCATAGCATCATTTATCTTACCTTAGTGGAGTATAGTATGAGAAATTTTGTGTTATATTTGAGTAGCTTTGCTCAGTAATTGGGTAAATTATTATGTCTCTTGGATAGTTTAGATGCACCTATTTGACCATTAGTTCAATAGGCCATTGCTCTTTTCATCCCAACAGTACAAAGTTTGTTACATTTTAAATGCATCACATAAATGTTTACATTTTGCGTTTGAAATTTTTACATTTTGCGGTTGAATTTCTTATATTAACTTTTATCTATTGATGGTTTCATGTAATTATAAAGGAAAGACATCCTATGGCACTTCGTCTGGAGGAAGTGCTTCCACAACGAGTACCAGAAGCTATGAATATTAATGGAAAACAAGTTAATGATCACATTAATGAAGACGATGATCATTCTGAAAACATAGTTGAAGATGATGTTACAAATAATTTAATCCATGATTCATTTAATATTGGAGTGGTCGATGTTGATCATGATGATGATGATCATGAAAATGATGAACATTTTGATGATATTCATGATATACCTCTTCTTGATAAGGCATACGAACCCCTTTATGAGGGCTCCAAGACAAATCTTCTCTCTGCTATATTATTGATAATGAACTTGAAGGTTATGAATGGTCTTTCAAACATATCAGTGACACGGATGTTAAGGTATGTAATATATTCCATCACAAAATATATATGATTGTGTATTTTGTTGTTCATTCATATATAAGTCAAATTATTACGGATGAAATTTGTTCCATTAATATTATTTCTATATTATATTAACTAGATTTTTATTTTAATTTGTTGTAGCATGATAAGTGAATATTTGTTACCACCATCAAATATTTTACCTCGCACATATCGAGATTTATTTGCCATCATGAAAGAAATTGGAATGCAGTATGAAGCAATTCATGCATGCCCCGATAACCATGTCCTATATTACAATCAACATGAATTTGCAATAGAATGTCCTGAATGTCATATCAATAGATATCGCACAAATCAAGTAACTAAAAAGGTGCCTTGCAAGGTTCTACGTTATATTCCCATTATTCCACATCTACAACGACTGTTCAGGTGCAAAAACATAGCGCAGTTTATGGATTACCATGCACGGAACAGAAGTCAAGATGACATTATTCGGATGCCTCCAGATGGGTCTGCATTTAGAGATATGGAGGAAAAATTGCCCCACTTTAAAGAAGAACCTCGTAATCTTAGGATTTCTTTGGAAGCTGATGGTGTCAATCCATTTGCAGAGATTAGATCCATTTACTCGGTGTGGCCTATTTTTGTTATCAACAACAACATTCCTCCATGGTTGACAATAAAGAGGGAGCACATAATGTTGTCGATGACTGTTCCAGGTACGAACCCTATAGTTTTCTTTTTAATTAGTTGTATCTCATTTGTCGTATTTTTGTCGCATAATGTCATATATATATTTAATGTTTTTCTATTGTGCAATATGGTTTAATATTGTAATCTAAATGGTACGCCTCATATTTATATTTTTTATATGTTCATATATATCAATCAGGTAAGTACCAAGTGAAATATATGAATGTATATATCGAACCTCTTATTGACGAGCTACTGAAGTTATGGAATGGCATCACTATGTATGACATATCTAGACCAATACGACAAAGGCAATTTCAATTCCATGCAATGATTGTATGGACAATACATGATGCCCCAGGGTTAACCCATTTCATTGTATGGCATTATAAACATGCACTAGTTAATCATAAATATTGGATCATTATGTAATCTTTTCCTGTATGGCTTGTTGTAGGTAAAACACCATAAGGCTATGTGGTGCAATGGATGTAGATATCGAATTCAAAAGTTGGACGAAACAAAGAAAACATCTGATTGTGGGATATCTGCAGTCTTTGAGGTGACCAATGTTTCTTCTAGAAGTGACAGACATCCAGAACTCTCTGAAAATCGATACTATGGGTATCTGGAAGACATTCTTCAGTGTGACTTTAACTCCTTCAAGGTATTTCTGTTTGTTGCCAAATGGTACAGGTGTCGATTGAATCAACGTGATCCCGATAAAACAATAATTGAACATGATAATGGATTTACCATGGTAAATACAAGGTTGTTTGAGCCAGGAACGGAGCCCTATGTTCTTCCAACCCAATGTGAACATGTATTTTACTCTGAGGTTCTAGGTAGAGCGGGTTGGTCATTTGTTGTGAGACACGATCCAAGGGGAAGGACGGTAAAGTATAACATAGATGAATGTAACGAAGACGTTCTCGAAGAAGAAGATGCCATAGAAGATCATCATGATCAACATGAGTTAGATGATCATGTTCCTGAAGAAGATGTTGAAGAACTTATTGAATTAGATGATGTATCAGACAATCATGTCCATGAAGATGATATTGACGATGACATGATGATTGTAACTGACACTGAAGACGAGGATGATATGGCCAATCCTTACAATGTTGAATCTGGATCATCGGATGATAGTACAAACGATGACTCAGATGAAGAAGATGATGAAGACCATTGAATTTTAGGAGGTATGGAGTAATAATAAATTAACTGTTTCTTATTGAGTTTCCATTTTCCAGTATGATATAATTAGTAACATTTCTTGTTATAGAGTATGCCAAAAGACAAATTTAATGTTTTTGTACATAGATATTTTTGTCGGGTTATGGGGAATTGAGAGTGATGTGAGGGGGGGAGGGGCCATAAGAGCTTCCACCTTCACGTGGTTGGCCTTGTTTAGTAGAGAATATTAAATTATTCTTGAAACATAGAGAATCTTAGTAAGGAAATGCACAATTATCAAGACTCAAACATCATCATCATCATCATCGTCATCATCACCATCATCATCATATTTTTCTTCTTCATTGACATCTTCATCATCTTGATCATCATCTTGATCATCATCATCATCACCATCATCATAATCATCATCACCATCATCATCATCATCATTGTCGTCGTCGTTGTCGTCGTCACGGCCACCACCATCATCATCATCATTGTCATCATCATCGTCGTCGTCACGACCACCACCATCATCATCATTGTCATCATCATCGTCGTCATCCTCACCATCATCATCATCGTCACCATCTTCATCGTCATCATCGTCATCATCATCATCATCGTCATCATCATCATCGTCATCATCATCATTGTCATCATATTCATCATCATCATCGTCACCATTCTTCATTGACATCTTCATCATGCATTGATGGTGTGGGAGGGTTTCCGGACTCAAACATGACTAACACTAACCATTGGAGCATAAAAAACCATACCTATAGATTAATTAATGTGATACAATATGGAGCCAATGTTGAAATTTTTAAAAATATGTGTTGGCTTCGACTGAAATTTGGCATGGTTAGTCTAGACGCATGCATTGATGGTGTGGGAGGGTTTCTAGACTCAAACATGACTGAAAATAATCATTGCAGCATAAAAAACCATACCTATAGATTAAATAATGTGATACATGAGGCCAACATTGAAAATTTTTAATATGTTTGGCTTGGATTGAAATTTGGCATGGTTAGTCTAGATGCATGCATTGACGGTGTGGGAGGGTTTTCAGACTCAAACTTGGCTGACACTCACTGTTGGCGCAGCATAAAAAACCATACCTATAGATTAAATAATGTGACACATGGGGCCAACGTTGAAATTTTTTAAATATGTGTTGGCTTGGACTGAAATTTAGCATGGTTAGTCTAGACGCATGCATTGACGGTGTGGGAGGGTTTCTAGACTCAAACTTGACTGACAATAATCATTGCAGCATCAAAAACCATACCTATAGATTAAATAATGTGATACATGGGGCCAATGTTGAAATTTTTTAAATATATGTTGGCTTGGACTGAAATTTGGCATGGTTAGTCTAGACGCATGCATTGACGATGTGGGAGAGTTTTCGGACTCAAACTTGGCTGACACTTGCCATTGGCACAGCATAAAAAACCATACCTATAGATTAAATAATGTGATACATAGGGCCAACGTTGAAATTTTTTAAATATGTGTTGGCTTGGACTTAAATTTGGCAAGGTTAGTCTAGACACATGCGTTGATGGTGTGGGAGGGTTTCTAGACTCAAACATGACTGGCAATAATCACTGCAGCATGAAAAACCATACCTATAGATTAAATAATGTGAAACATGGGGCCAATGTTGAAATTTTTTAAATATGTGTTGGCTTGGACTGAAATTTGGCATGGTTAGTCTAGACGCATGCATTGATGGTGTGGGAGGGTTTTCAGACTCAAACTTGGATGACACTCGCCATTGGCGCAACATCAAAAACCATACCTATAGATTAAATAATGTGATACATGGGGCCAACGTTGAAATTTTTTAAATATGTGTTGGCTTGGACTGAAATTTGGCATGGTTATTCTAGATGCATGCATTGATGGTGTGGGAGGGTTTCTAGACTCAAACATGACTGACACTTTCCATTGGTGCAGCATCAAAAACCATACCTATAGATTAAATGATGTGATACATGGGGCCAACGTTGAAATTTTTTAAATATGTGTTTGCTCGGACTGAAATTTGGCATGGTTAGTCTAGATGCATGAATTGATGGTGTGGGATGGTTTCTAGACTCAAACATGACTAACAATAATCATTGCAGCATCAAAAACCATACCTATAGATTAAATAAGGTGATACATGGGGCCAACGTTGAAATTTTTTAAATATGTGTTGGCTTCGACTAAAATTTGGCATGGTTAGTCTAGACACATGCATTGACGGTGTGGGAGGGTTTCTAGACTCAAACATGACTGACAATAATCACTGCAGCATCAAAAACCATACCTATAGATTAAATAACGTGATACATGGGGCCAACGTTGAAATTTTTTAAATATGTGTTGGCTTGGACTGAAATTTGGCAAGGTTAGTCTAGATGGTGTAGGAGGGTTTCTAGACTCAAACATGATTGACAATAATCATTGCATCATCAAAAAACATACCTATAGATTAAATAATGTGATACATGGGGCCAATGTTGAAATTTTTTAAATATGTGTTGGCTTGGACTGAAATTTGGCATGGTTAGTCTAGACGCATGCATTGACGATGTGGGAGGGTTTTCAGACTCAAACTTAGCTAACACTCACCATTGGCGCAACATCAAAAACCATATCTATAGATTAAATTATGTGATACATGGGGCCAACTTTGAAAATTTTCAAATATGTGTTGGCTTGGACTGAAATTTGGCATGGTTAGTCTAGACACATGCATTTACGGTGTGGGAGGGTTTCTAGACTCAATCATGACTGACAATAATCATTGCAGCATAAAAAACCATACCTATAGATTAAATAATGTGATACATGGGGCCAACATTGAAATTTTTTAAATATGTGTTGGCTTGGACTAAAATTTGGCATGGTTAGTCTAGACGCATGCATTGATGGTGTGGGAGGGTTTTTGGACTCAAACTTGGTTGACACTCATCATTGTAGCATCGAAAACCATACCTATAGATTAAATAATGTATCTTTTTTCTACTATAGGGTTTATCATTTGTTATTTCTCTTGTATCTTTTTGCACTATCTTCATTTAAATATCAATTGCTATCAAATTATCGTCGTCATCTTCATGTTCATTTAAATCATCGTCGTCATCGTCGTCATTGTCATCTTCATCATTGTCTTCTTCATCATCTCATCATCATCGTTGTCATCTTCATTGTCATCATCATCTTCATCGTCATCATTGATCATCGTCATCATCATCGTCATCTTCATCATCGTCATCATCATCATCGTCATCTTCATCGTCATCATCATCATCGTCATCATCATCGTCATCATCATCGTCATCATCGATCGTTGTCATCATCATCGTCATCGTCATCATCGTCATCATCATCATTGTCATCTTCATCATCGATAAGCAAGGATTTCACTCCTATCTCAAATACAAATCATTTTGGTGAAGTGAATTATCTCTTCACCTTGAGACTCTGGGAAGCAACTCCACTGGAGAACCCATATAGGGACGCCACTAGGTATTTTAAAATAAAAGAAGCACAATGAGTTCATATGTTTTCCTCTCATTTTCTCAAGCCTTAAACTAGTTAAACCAAGTAGTCTAAAATTTAAGATAGACTAGATAATTAAGAGAGGCTCATGATGAGTGGGAATCACCATTGCGGTATGAGGATGACATGGAATATAACGAGCATAGATCCAAATCCTAGGCTCTATCAAATGCCAAGAGGGATCAAATCTCCTGAAGTACAAACCTCTCCTTGAATAGCTCCCTGAGTGCAATACCTGAGCCACCTAATCCTAAGCTCTAAAGTCTCTAGTTTAAGTCTCATATTTACTTTTTACTTTGTATTATTCTTTTTTGTTTATGGCCGACATAATATTTATTATTTTTTACTTTATATTACTCTTTTTTGTTTACTTTTTATTATTCTGTTACTTGGCAAGCTCGACAAACACTCTAAAATCTCATATTTACTTTTTACTTTGTATTAAAAGTAAAAAGTAAAGTCTCTAGTTTAAGTCTCATATTTACTTTTTACTTTGTATTTTTTTTTTGTTTATGACCGACATAATATTTATCACCTAATCCTAAGCTCTAAAGTCTCTAGTTTAAGTCTCATATTTACTTTTTACTTTGTATTATTCTTTTTTGTTTATGGCCGACATAATAATTATTACTTTTTACTTTGTATTATTCTTTTTTGTTTACTTTGTATTATTTTGTTTATGGATGACAATATCTACAAACACTCGACTTACAAGATCTCCCTCATACAAATGTTATTTATGGCCGATAATATAGACAAACACTCGACTTACAAGATCTCCCTCATACAAATGTTATTTATGGCCGATAATATAGACAAACACTCGACTTACAAGATCTCCCTCATACAAATAACAATATCGACAAACACTCGACTAACAAGATCTCCCTCATACTGGGCTGTAGAGCGCCTCTCGGTGCAATTATGGGTATGAACCTAAATCTAAAAAAAATACAATACGCATGATTTTTCTCATCAATCTAATGTGGACTCTTCTGAAGTAATTGTCCAAGATCCCTTCGAATTCATTCATTTTATGATTGTCCAATGTACTCATCCCACCATAGATTCGTTCGTTTCTACAACATTGGGCCGATTTTTGATATTAAATTAGATTATTACTTTTACAAATGTGGATTTTAAATTGATTACTGGTACATTCCATGCCGATTCAAAATCATGGGTGGAAGTAAATAAAATGGAAATGCCAAAGCTCCACATCGGGTTAATATTTTTTGAAAGGAAAATAAAGTGTGCTATTGAAATTAGTGGGCATCATTACTACTACTCTAATCCTTTCATGATTGTAGAGTCAGAAAGAGAATATTAACCCATCCTAAACTTAAGGAACATAAAAGGGTTACAACCTCCCCATATTGTATTGGGAAGTTTTAAATTGCCATGCACACAAAGTCTCAATTCCGTGACATCTAACAAAGTGAAGAAGGCTAAATATTTTAAATTTTGACCTTCAAAATGAAACTCTAGCTGGAATTGCAAATTTCAATTGTTATGATTATTGATTTTAACACCTGAATTGATTCAACAACCTAAACTACTCATACTCCAAATCTATTTTTCAATATTACTAATTGATATTTACAATTTCATTAATCCAAATGACTTTATCCAATTTTAGGAAAAAATAATACCGATTTCCCCTCTTGCATTTTAAGCGACCAAAGCACAATTAATAGATATATTTATTCCAATAACTGAAACAATCACAATGAAACATAACTCAAGGGATCGAAAATACTAGTGAAAATATCCAATTTGCCCCTTAAAAATATCAACAAACTTAATGTTGGTGTTTTTCTTATGGTTTGACAAACCAAGTTGAATGAGATAGACTTTAACAATTCCTTTAGATTGATATCCGTCGTTTCTCATGATTGCTTAATCGTGTTTTGTGTATTTTCAAATCTACGTGATTACTTTCCATTGAATAGTTTCAGTTTCCATTGAATATTAGTATATCACTTTTGATCATAGAGTGAAGACAACAACTTTGTAGAAAATCCATGTAAGAAATGTCAATAAGTGATAACGAAAAAAAAAAATGTTTCTTAATTATAAGAGAGAACACCAAAAATTATCCACTTCCATGAAAGAGAAATGCTTCCAGGGAAGAAAAGAATGTGCAGTATAGTATTATTACAACATTTGAACAAAATTCCCCAATAAGATACTAGGGGCTATTTTATCTATAAATTCGCTATAAAATAAGTTGAACACGTGGATAAGATGTTAAATATGGAGGAGACATTAGAAACACATCTGTTAAAGAAAAATGGGAGCTTGCAATAAAAAATAGGAGCGAGTGGCAAGCTCAACGCCCACATCCAAGATGGAAGCTAGTCCATTTGCACAACTTAAATAGCGAACTCAAATAGATGATGAAGAGAATGTTGAGCGTAACTTAATGTGGTAATATGACCGTCTATTATCTTTCTATGGATGCCTTTTTAAAACTAAATATGTCGATGATGGACTCATGTTACACTCGATTGCGGAGTGGAAGTTTAGTTCTACCAATCTAGCCGTTCTCACCACTGTGACCAAAACATGATAGAGGGGAAGTTAGGCTATATCGAAAATATACAAGAGATCATGCAAGTGGTCTCATCTTTCCAATGTGTCATTTTTGGTGCAAGTGGCGGGATACCTTCCCCCATAGTAACATAAATGAAGATCATGGTATTGCGATAATATGTATCAACTATGGAAGGACGTGGGATGAAACTAAGTGCGCTTTTTATCAAAGTACAACAACGAACTACTTTTTCTCAAGGGATGTTTTGGATAATAATTTGTGGTTCCTACTAGGACATCACCCTAGACCAAAAGCAAGGATGTGTTATTTCAAGCACTAACCTATACTAAATTATATCAATAGATAAACAACCTATACTAAGATGTAAGCTTGTATACTAACCTATTAAACCCTACTAACCTATTAATGTCCTATAACCTATACTAAGTTATGTCAATTTATAATCAACATCCTACACTAACCTATTAACATATACTAACCTATTAACCCCAAACCCCTAACCTATTAACACCAAACCCCTCCTAATACCTCAACTCTCCAACCATGAAATGCATAAACCATTAAACACAAAACTGGCCCTAATATTCCTATCACTGATCGATAATCCCGTCACTCTATTCGATAGCGTGTTTCAGCATTTTTTGGAGGGAAAACTCCACCTCCTCCGCATATGTTTCAGACTTGCGATCTGGTTTGTGTGACGGGAAACGTAGTTCGAAGGGTAGTGATGAACTGACAATCTAATTCAGTGATCGATAGGTGGTTTCTCCATTTTGTCGAGGGAAAATCCCACCTCCTCCACATATATTTCAAACCTGTGGTTTGGTTTGTAATGTGGCTCCATTTTTGGTGGGCATCTCGACTTCGATTTGGACTTAACCGGTGTTAAGCGACGACGCAAGTGTTTCCTTTGCACAAGCATAGGCAGGATCAAGAGCAAGGGTTTCGATTGAAAAATCATGAGCAAGAGAAGGATTAGTCTTTGCAATGTCTTCGGTATGTGGCCACATTTCATCTTGAACCCTCCTACACTTGAATTTCGTTCAACCCATTGGCAGAGCCTACTCTATGACCCTTCCTCTTCCCTAAAGCTTCGATGCCTACTCTATTCATGGATGAGGAGTGTGTTTGTAGTTTTTTGTTTGGTGCCCTTCAGGGTTTCTGTAACTCCGTTTCGAATTGGGGCTAGTCGTGGGCAGTGAAAAATTGCAATGGGTTTGACCCATAATGGGAATGTAATTCGTATGAGTAGTTTGGTAGTTGTTTATGGCGTGTTTAATGTAATGAAGTATGCCCATTGTGGGCGCTTATGACTTGGCCGTGGCCATGAATGGTTGTAACCCTGTTTGTAACTAATCTAAGGTTTTGACTTACCTCTGTTTTGGTATTCGCTTACTGTGTTGCTCTTAAGTGATGGATTGGGTATTGTATAAATTGTTTAAATGGTTGCAATCTGGAACATGTTGAAATCCATATCTTTCATTTTGGTTCTGCGTATCAATTCATAGATAATACGAATGCTCTATTTGTAATTCGCCACCTGTAGGTGACAAAAATGACTCTGCGTGTAAATTGATGGTTTGGAAAATGAATTGGGGTTTCGCTGTGTGTAAATACTAGGTCTGTTTCTATTTAAACATGATTTTTTATACTCTGCTAAGCGATTGGGTGAGAATCGACCCTGTCGCTATACGTTATTGGAAAGAGTCTTTAGTTTAAATGATTATGTGTTAGCTTGATGAAGCGATCCTGTAGCTATTTGTTTTGGACTCTCGACGCAAGTATTTATTTGTTTGGCTAAGAGATTCGAACCTGTAGCTAAAATGTTTGGAAAACGATTCTATATTATGAGTTTTGACTTTCATGAAGCAATTGTGTAACTTAATGTTTTTGGTTTTGGGTGCAAGTATTTTCTATTTGAGAAGTCATCGAAAACACACGATGTGTGTTTCGACATTGGAGTTTTGGTCTGTAACGTTGGTCATTTTATTTATTTAGTGTTTCTCCTTAGGTGAGATTCGATCTCTGTGTTATTACATTTTGAAATAGGATGTATTTGTTAAGGGAAAGGAGTTGGGTAATCCCTAGCTGGTAAATCACATTGGTTTAAATGTTTTAGCATTTGCGCAGAGGTTTGGTAGGAATGATCCTACTGTAGCTTTTGTTTAGATGTTTGTTTGGTTACACCTCTACATGATTCGATCCTGGGTCTACGAACTACTTTTTTTTTTGGCTGAGTTGTTTGGTTCAGCAGTTAGACAAAAAATCAAGCTCCGAAAGAGATCATCTTCTTGACAGGTTAGCACTTCACTGACACTAGACACACACCTAGATGCACACTCTAGATTTGAGATTCCCTCTCCTAGGAAAAATTGCCCAAGTCATGCAATTAAAATGCACTAATCCTAACTTAAAATTAACTAAATTAAGGTCTTACTAAAACATATTGTGATCTTGATATCCAAATCTGCTAAAAATGAAATTGTCCCTAAAATAGGAACTTTTGAAAAATAGAAAACACGTGATGAACAGAGTCTTTCAACATCTTCTACAATGCCCAGTGACAAAGGTCAATTTGGCATCAACTAGTCGTGCCAAAGATCCTGCCAACAAAAGGCATTGTTTAATGGCTAATGTCAATTTACTTGGCAATACCCTTACATTAAAACATCATATTGATTGATTGGATCTTTGTAAGGGGTCCTTTTAGAGCTACAACTAGACATCATGCATAGATGGAAAATAAATTTAAGAGGGATCTAGAATAGTTATTTTGTCCATATGGAAAATGTTAATACCTTGTGTCCCAGACTCCCAATCTGAAGTTTCTAAATTATGTTATTGATTGTGCCTTCCCATTCTTCAAGAATCAATTTGCCTTTGGAATTGCTTTCTAGAATGGCCAACAATCTACTTGGCAATGATGGATATCCCTGACAGTTTGCATGGCACATGCTCTAGATGATACACGGTGCATATAAAAGGTTATAAGAATATACAGATGGCATTACTGCCTGTTAAGAAAAGTTATATGGCATAATGTGAAGACAATAAAAGACGGTTTGATAGATGCTAGTAGTATACACTGAAATTTTATGGTCTCACGTGATACACATTAATGGATTCATTCATGTGATCTGGAAACTATGGCGTGGTTGTGTTCTTAATTACAAATATAATCTTATTCTTCCTAAAAAAGTAGTTTGTTAGTAGTGACCCATTTCAGTGGGTACTGTAATCAACGCAGCTGATATAATGGGGAAAACTCAGTTAATTTAAATAGGCGAGTTTATTTTTAGTTAATTAGGTACAAGCTGGGAGGTGGGCAGGTTTAGGCTCTTATGTTAACTTGTTAATATGCCATTTATTGAATAATTAAACATACTAATACTGACAATAAGATATTCATCAATAGAAATGGATAGTACATTACATATTTTCAACCTTCAGGGCCTGAAAAGTGTTATAAGATTCACCAACCAGAATTTTTTTTTGACAAATGGTTGGGTAGAAAAATTTCACAAAGATCATGACATGAAGAAGAATTTAGTTAGTTTGTGGTAGAGGTAAATAGGTTGATCATATCTAGGAAAGATGGCATGCATTTTATTAAAAAACTGATGTTTCCATATATATGTCATGGCTATTATGTGTAGGTTGTATGGACAACAAGAGACTACACTTACCTCAATGCAGTTGGGTTCCTATTATTTATATTGTGGTTACATCAATTGCAGTTTTTAATTGGGAACCTATCTTGTCTTTTTCCGTGCATAAATCTATAGAGAGTGCCTAGAGTGATAATCCTGAACTCTTCCCTACTTTCTACATGGCCTCTAATCTTTTAGATATAATTTGTGCAAGCAATTATTTTCCAAAAGTTCGTTGGAGTTGGAATATAGGGTGTAACCCAGTTCATGGATGGAGAATTAAATAAGGAGAAAGGTTGTGAACCCCTTACATTCCAACACATAAAACTAAAAAAAATTCCCTTTTATGGGTATGTTCCAAAAAGTGTCATCCATCATTACCACTAGTCAATACCCAACAAAAAAATAGACCACATATGTTTTCATAAGAGTAGAAGAACAATCTCAAACTCTACTAAAGCACCAGGGGGCTTATTGCTCCATATACCCATTGGACTTAGTCCAATTATGCATTTACCCATATCTATTTTTTTTATGTTGTACATGCTAGCACTAGTAGATTTGAACCCAAAATCGGATGAGAAAATTCGACGACCTCGGACGAAAAGGACTATGTCGTCAGACTTTCTTTCAAAATTACAATTTTTTATTACTGCTCAGCTAGGCTGACACAATTTGTAAATCTGTGTTTTGGATGCTTGCTATGTGTGTTTTAATGCATATTACAAGTCTAATATTACAAATTACAATAAGCATTTATTGCCGTTTGGATGTTTTTTTTTAATCTTTAGCATTCACACTTTGTATAAGGATTCCCCCATGCGGTTAGCAATCACTTTGTATAATGAGTGATGTAATTAGATGTATTTCATGTTTGCATGGAGGAAGAGGAGTTGTAGGGCTCCAGTTGTGGTTATTATTTTTTTATTAAGCTCACGAACATTTATATGCAGTTTATTGTTTCTACTATTACTGTGTTTTTGTGATGAATGATTGAAGAATGTTATAAGTGTTCCTAGAGAATTATGAACATGGGTAGTACTGTAGTAGCTTTAACACTTAGAATATAGTAGCTTCAAATTTGGACTATGGTGGCTTCATAAAAAAACAGGTTGTGGTATAGCTTCCCGGCCAGTTGTGGTTACTATTTTTTTATTAAGCTCATGAAGATTTATATGCAGTTTATTGTTTCTACTACCCCCGTGTTTTTGTGAAGAATGATTGAAGTATGTTATAAGTGTTCCTAGAGAATTATGAGCATGGATATGTACAATTCCTTATATTTATTATCACTTTGTTTAATGTGATGAATTCATTTGTGTGACTTGAGTATATTTGAAGCTCTCCTTAAGGTCCCATGAATGAACTTGAACACTTGTTGCATTCATTTAATTTGAAAGAGTATTTATAGTTTGAAAGAAATCTTTCCTTACCTTAGATAGCATTCATTGAAAGGAAAGGCTTATTTTATTCATATGCATTTGCATGGTTTGAGTCAGTCATCACACCACGAGTTGCACTTCCATCACCCGACTGAGTAATACAACCATTAAAATTTAACTTAGTAACTCAACACACTTTAACCTTGCTTGAGGATAAAAAGAATTTGTTAGTTAGGTAGGACATCGGGGATAGGAATCCAAATAATTCCCCCTTGTCATTATCATCCGAGACATATTTGTTGTCCTCTAGGGAGCTAAAATCCTCTTGTACTTGTTGAAACGGTCATCGACTAGCTTGTGGAGGGGCCTCCTGTTGTTTCAGGGGTTAAATTGCCACGAGATCGAGAATCGGACGGACTCTGTGGAATGCCGCACTCCACTTAGCCCTAAGGAAACATCGATCATTGTATTCCTTGTATTCTCCGGACACCATACTGGTGATACAAGGGTGATAAGGCAGAAGCGCCGAAAACCTTTTCCGACGTGTCATGAACAAGGTAGCTTAGTGACTTTTCTACTAGAGCTCTTTTACCCAGGATCCCTTTCGGTAGAGGGATATCCTTCCATTATTGGTCTCTCATTTTGTATTGTTTGACTTGGATTTCATCACCTTGCAAAGGATACAACTTGTTGAGGTTTCCAGCTCTTAGTTATGAGGTTTTGCTTGCTATTTCACCTTTTTAGAGGGTCTTTTTCTTTTTAGTGCTACTTGTTGGCATTCTGGCCACTTTTGTTTCAGCTCACTTACTGTGACACCGGTCCCAGTACAGTTTTTTGAGCTTATCTGATGATGTGTGATGTCCTCTTCTCCTAGGTCTTCGAGATGGTTGAGTTAGATGGTCTTCTCAAGGGACTTAACACCTCTTGATGGAGCCACTAATGCTTGACCTTAGGAGTAGTCTAGAGGACCACGTGATCACATCATCCGTGTGGACTTTTTCATTTACTATGATGATGGTTTTTCAGGTTATATGGATCAATGGTACATTTGAGAGAGAGATGATTGGTACGTTGTACCCCACCTTTGTTGATTGTCTTATGGTCCTTCCATTTTGTCGATAATATTTGTGTGGTACCTTGCCTTTTACCTTTTGGGTCTTTTACTCATCTTGGTATATCTTTTGATTTGTACCACCTTTTATGTTTTTGGTCTTGTGGGTACTATGGTAGTTTGTACACATTTGAGGTACACACCTTAATTTGTCCAAGTTATTATGAGTCTTTATACCTTTTGGTGGTCCTATTTGAGTTACAAGAGGTAGTTACAAGGATCTATTGCATATAAGAGGTAGTTACAAGGAGCTATTGCATATATTTGACATTATTTGACCTTCCATCTCTTTGGCATGTCAAATAACAGGTAGTTACAAGGATCTATTGCAATATATATTTGACCTTATTTGTACCTTCCCCACAATGGCTGATTTACTTTTGGACCTTACACCCTGTTGTTTATTGGTCTTGTGGTAGCTTGTCCTTTAATTTTGGTCCTTTAATTTTTTTGTGGTACCTCGCCTCTCACCTTTTGGGTCTTTTACTGATCTTGAGTTATCTTTTGAATTGTACCGCCTTTTTTGTTTTTGGTCTTGTGGATATAACTATGGTAGATTGTCCACATTTGAGGTACTACACCCCCTTAGTCCCAAGGGTTATGAGTCTAATTTATAGCCACTCTTTTCTTTTTTACTTGTACCTTACTGGTTGGTTTTTTAACCCTTTGGTTGGTCCTTGTACCTTACTGGGGGCCGTGAGTCTCTTTGGCCTCAGTCTGCTGGCTATCAACTCATCTTTATTGTGATTGTACTGAGCCTTTTGAATGTCATTGACTTTATTTGATTGACCGTACCAATATAGCCAGTCATCTCTCTCTCTCTGGTTTGTACTAACCCTATAATAGGGTCACTTGGTTCCTAGAGTTGACTGGCCTCGAAGAGGCATAGTCATTTCTGAAAGTAACTCTTTTGAGTATATTACAAGAAACGTCTACACCCAGGTAATTAAATATGTGTTGGTTATAAGACTTAATTAGTAATCAAAGTGTTGGTAATCCAATACGTGGTAAATAATTTGAATTAAGTAGTTAAGGCTTGTCCCGTCATATAAAATTGTTGGTAATCAAATTATATTTGTTGGTAAAGAATTTTAAGAGTGGTGGAACTCGACCTCGACTGAACTTGTGAGGAAAATTATCTTGGATAATAAGTGTCCTGACAGAAAATAGAGTAGAACTATGACTTTATTTCTTGAACCATGACCTTATCATAACTATAACATATTGCTCCAGACTTCCATTTGTGAGCTAAGCAGCACAATAAAATTTGTAACAACAAAAGGAAAGTTTGCAAGATGGGAAGCATTGTTCTGATGTTATAACTGTACTGTTCATGAGCACATTTCTGGGAAAGCAAAAAGCATTCCTGACTTTATAACAAGAGAATATTTGACACATAAGTGTGCTGTTAATTTTTAAGAAGCAGGCCTGAAGCAAGCGAGCCTGAAACAAGTGAGCCTAGTGCAAGTGAGCATGAGGCAAGCGAGCGTAGAAGTTCAAAGCGGAATCTAGTGGGCCCATAACCCACAAGTAAACATGAAAATATTTGCTTGGACCGGAGGAAAAAATCATATCTACACTATCAATGATAATATGAGTTGGTTGGATTATATGCAAGACTGGAAACCTAGGTGGGAGTTGAGACATGCTGAAGTATTAGATGCTAACTTACAAGGATCTGATGCTTTTATTAGACTAGTGCCAGAACTTAGAAGAATGCCTATGGGATCTAGTATTTATGTACCAGAGATAATTTACAACAACTCCTTGAGAAAAGAAGTTGATGCAAGCAATTGGTTAACTCACCTATACCATGATCTTAAACTAATCTCGATGGAGGGCTCTACACCTCACCTTGGGCTATGACTAGAACAACAATACTACTGTATTAACTGTATACGTTCTTTGGAAGCATGGCCACATCAAGATGCTAGTATTCGGTTTCCAAGTACTACACACACTTATGAAAAATATAAAAAATTATGGTGGAAATTCTTGAGAAAAGAAAATAAAGATAGAACATACTATACAATGCTAAAGTTTGGACCTCAAATGACACATATTCATGAGGATCCTGCATGGTTTGTCCCTGATTGGACTAGAGACTGGTGGCGGTCATTCGGAATCAACCTGACAGCATTAGATCAAGGTGCTATTTATAATCTAAAACGGGAAGTTGGAGAATCTCTTGAAAAGGTCAAAGATATTTTTCTAGACAAAGCTTATTGAGGCTCAAATCCTTCGGTACTATGTTAAAAATGAACGAGAGGCTTGTCAAAACCCACATAGATGTCCACATGCATCAGAATAGACGCGTGGTCCTGAGGTATGTTTATTCAAAGGCATGGGTTTTTGAATCCAACGTCTTTCGAGAATTGTATGGTCCCCCATACTCCAATGAGTTGTAAATATCTCAAAAGTATTTGGCTACGAGTGGGGCCTGTCCATTCAAATTGTCAAAAAGATTGAAAAGAAAGTCTTTGTAACTATGTCATGATAATATAAAGAAAGCCCTACTTTTCTCTCTGTCAATATGATTGAAAATCTATGTTATGTATTAAACACCCTAAGTCAATATTACAAGTAATTGTCAAAAGGTAGCATTACCTGGGAGTATGATTGAAAGCTACCATTTTTCAAAATAGCTTACATTTTTACGGTTCCATTTTTGCTTGATTCAATTACTTTCAGTCATCTAAGAAGACCATGATTGAATAAGATTATACAAGTTCTACAACATTGTATAAAATATTGTTTTTGAAGATTTGTGAACACTTATGAACCACTTAAAAGATCTTACTTTTGAAAGTCTTAAAAACTTTTAGACGTTTTCCATAATGGTTAGTGATTTTTATTTTATATTGTTATTGCTGAATATAAATATCTTACTAAATGTGACTGGACTTCAATTACCGAGTTGATGAACCCAAACTGATGGGATGAGAGAGACTTTAGGGCAATGACGACACATCTGATAATTGGATGGTTTGATATGGGATTCAAGACCCAAAGGAGCAATAAAAGAAAGCTCATAATTGCGTGAATTCGTAATCATAAGAAAGATAAAGTGATTGTCTTCCTCATTGCTTGAATGCCTACATGTTGAGAAAAGGAATGAGGATAAAGTAACATTATAAAAGGCATGACACGCCACCTTTTAAGAGGCGCTATGCCTTGCGGTCGTATCTAAAAAATTTTCCCATGTTGCAGGTAGAACCAAACAAGTATTTGTCAGATCCATCTTCCTTGAGTGAGGAGAGTTTAGGAAGGATAGAGGAAAGTGAGACATCCAGTAGGTCTAGAAGAGTTGTATATTCAACTAGATGTCAAAAGACCAGAAGAAAATTCGAGAAACACAATGAATTTTTTCACGGTCAAGGGGGGTCATGTTCCTATGGTGATGAGACAAAAGACGACCTCGAGGTGCCCTTGAGGTACATACATTTAGTGAAACAATGGGTACCCAAGATTCTTCCTCAACCAAAGACAGATTTTTGTGTGAACGATAAGATATATCGAATAGCACCGTCATCAATACATGTTTTCGGGTTGCTCAACATGGATGGCATAAGGGTCCCTTACAACACATGTACAGAATTGATGGAGTATGTTGGACCCTATTACAGCTACAAAGATTGGATGCGCCTGGTCCAATTTACAAAAAGTATGCGTAGCTATGGATTGTCAACAAACTATTTACAGTTGAAATACAAAAATCAAAATAAAGGAGCAACGTTGTACATGGACGGAAGGCCAAAGGCCACAGGGAATATTGCGGGGTTTATAAACAGTACACAACCAGGGTCTACGATTAAGCAACCGAACTGCGAATTTGAGGGGCGTGAAGGAAACCGTGTTTTTGTAGTTGCCATTAAATCAATATTTGCAGGGGAAGAGTTGCTTATTAATTAAAATTTGAACCGAGTAGATACAAAAAGGTTACTATGGGAGTGGTACATATAACAATTTACCCAACCTTTTATTAATGAATTTAACATATTAAGGATTTTTTTGTTAGTTTATTTCGTTTAAATTTTCCCCATTTACTTCGCAAGCTAGTGATCGAGATAAAGCACCACCAGCAAATGGTCGAAGGAGTACATCTTCCTCGAGGGATCAGGTATACATCTTTGTAATAGTGCAAATATAATAAGAAAAAATAGTTGGCTTTCACTATGTTTAGGTGACTTTCACTATGTTTTTTATTTAGGTTTCTGTAAGGGGAAACTCCCAGTTATTAGCAAATCAGGGCAAGTCACCTATGAGCATCGATCCGAGGAGTGGATCACGATCCTCTACGTTGTAGGTATAATCCATTGGAATTGTTCATATAATTGTAGGAATCTATCATGATATAAATCAATAGTTTTTTATATTTTTTGTTGTAGCCCGATGAATCGTTGTATGAAACAACATCAGAAGAATGTCCAGTAGATCCAGAAGTGGATGAGATCCTTAAAGATGACAGACAAACTGGTGAAGCCACAAACCGGTTTATGATGATAGACAAATTGTTGGAAAAATATACTGTGGAACTTGTTTCTCTGCTTATCAAGTTTCCGCAGACAAGCAAGAACCTGGCAAGGATTGAATTGTTGGAACGGAAATCTGAATCCTTGGAAGTAAGTTGAGGAATCTTGATTCATAAAATAATTCATTTATAACTTTATAATTTTCTCTTTTATATGATAGTACTGAACGTGTAAGAGGTGGTTTGTATTTACAAAATTATCGGAAAACACACAATAGTGGTAGAGGAGATGTTGGCCGCAACGAGGCTTGTGGAGAGATGTGGCATCATGAGCAAACGAATCCACGTATTACATCAACTCCTTTGCCATTGTTGTCGACTGAACAGTAGGAAACACATTCTCACACACCATGGAACCCAACTATGAGCACACCGACCGCTGGTAACTGATGCACACTGGATCGTCCACCAGAAGAGGTCGAAAATGAGAATCTTGGTAATATTGATATCGACCTAGTTGCATTTCCAGGATCTTCCTGTGTCACTAGCACAGGAACAATGGAGGTAAAATTTTTGGTCGATGCCGATCTCATCCCAATAAAGATCGATAAGGTCCCAAGTAATTAATATACGTTGATCAAGTTACTATTTATAACTTCATTGTAATATACCGATAAAACGTTTTCTTTCAACTAATTATGATCATGGCATGATTGTTTCATAGGAAATGACATTTTCTATAAACAAATGAATGACGCGTGCTTGGAGATATTCAGGACCACCATCTGAGAAAGGTGGGATAAGCAACGGAAATGTTTAAAAGATGAACTCATGCATCGGTTGGTTGGCCTGTTCGGCGACAAAACCTTTAATAAAGTCGAGGTCATGAAAAAGGCTTGTCAACGTGTGAAGGTTGTCCGAGACCAATATAGGAAACACCTTGAAAAAAACCCTAAGTATGAGTTCCCTCCAATGATTTCACCAATGGAGTGGAGAGCTCTTGTGGATGATGGAAGGGAGAGGGCTCATAGAAGAGAAGGAAAGATAACACTAGGCACAGGGAGGTCTGTAATACTTTCCGCAATGTAATTCAAAACCTTATTATTATTGAATATTTCTATGTTGAACTTGGAACATCTACGTATTTCAACACTTGCATATGCTGCCAGAAACATCAAATGCCACAAAGGAAAGAGTTGAAAAAATAGGTCAGCACAAGCTTGGGCCTAGTGGTTATTCCAATTTCGCGGCACGATTTGTAAGTTTCAATAAACCAATAATGCATGCAAATAATAAATTGCAATTTTTTTTTTCATTTTATTGCACTGGAAAATGTTAATTAACGATGTTATGCAAATATGTAGGCCAAACGATTCAATGAACAACCCATTGAGGAAGACATGAAGCTTGGCTTCAAGGAAGGCTTTGGATCTGTTGTTGAACGATGAAAAATCTTGACTGGCCAAACACAGTCTTCTGGTACCAATCCATCCGGTGCACAGGTAAATAGAATCTATATACTTTATTGAATATTAACCGCTTGTGCAATCTATTCGTTATAAATACCTGAAAAACAATATTGACTCTATTTTGAGCAGGAAAGCAATGACCCCCCTAATGTCGAGGAGGGAGAACAACAAAACGAAGATCATGCTTCTACTCCTGGTAATGAATTTATTCATATGCTAAAATTTTATGTATAGCATTGCAAATGGTGAACATTAATTGTAGTTCACCATATTTCAATTGCAGAGCATGTAGACGGTGAAACTGTACAGGTTGAGCCTAGAGAAGAACATGAACTACATGATGTGGCCATGCCAGGTAAAAAAACACCTTTGTAATATTTTTTTTAAATGAAATACTTGTCATTACAATATCAAAGTACAACGATGTAACATTTTCACATTGTTGCAGCAAATCCAAACCCCTTTCCACAAACATCACCACAAGCGCCTGATGAAGAACCAAGAACTGGAACAGAAATTCCAGGGGTAGATGCTCCTCTTAGAGATTATTTATCAATTATGAAGAGAAGAAAAACTGCTAGTAAAAAGAAGTGACTCGAAAAATGTACTCGTTTAATTATTTTTGATAATAATATATCGTCCATGATTTTTGGCCTAATGAATGAATGAATGGTTTAATGGTTTAATGATTCAGTGTAGTAAATTGTTACTTTTATTGAATGTCAGTTTTTATTGAATGAATGTGTTGAATGAATGAATGGTTTATTGCATGTTATATTTTATTGTATGAATGTGTTGATTGAATGAAACAATGGTTTAATGAATGTTAGGCTTTATTGAATGAATGGTAGATGAAAGTTCATGATGAAATATGGATGAATTTGCACGTATTTGTTTTTTCAAGTACATGCATTAGGTATGGGGAATTGAGAGTGATATGAGGGGGGGGAGGGGCCATAAGAGCTTCCACCTTCACGTGGTTGGACCTGTTCAGTAGAGAATATTAAATTATTATCGAAATAGAGAGGAGCTCAATGAATGGCTATGATGTTGTCTTTCTACAACCCAGTAGCGTGTCATCTAAATTTTGACAATTTCTTGGAGCTTGTTGTGATGTTTGGTTCCTCATCATAACCAATTTTGAGTTTCCAAAACTTCAAAGGCTGAGTAAATGATGCACTAGAATCAATATCCTTAACCTTCTCTTTAATTTCATTGGAGTCAATATCCTTAACCTCACATTGAACCCTTCCAAAATGGTCTATTTACCATTGAATCCTGGCTTCTGAAGCATGATACTTGCAACTAATCTAGCATACACCAACAACAATTAGAAACATGCTTCATGTTGTCAATGTTCATCATTTTTTATGGCTGCAACTTAAATGAGGATATTCGAACCTACGATCTATGTCTAGTCCCAAGGATAACACCTTCAAGCTTGAAGTGCAACTGACAATGGGAGACCACCTTCAAGCAGCTTGATTCATTCTGCATGCATTTCATAGTGGGAGACGACGAGTTACCACCTTGCTTGATTCATTATGCATTCATTTCACTATGCAACAGTCTCAAATCCCCTCTGCGCTTTCCCTAAATTAGTTTCTCGATTCAGCATGACCCACGCCTATCGTCCGAAGAGTGTTTCCAGCGGTCTAGAGTTTCATCCTAGCAATGGTGATGATTCATGGTATTATGTTTCCCTTCGGCTGCAATATGACAAACTCAAAGCTCTCATACGAAGGATTGTCTGACAAATGTGATGGTTTCGGTTTCTCGATTCAGCATGACCCAAACAATCACATTTGTCAGACAAACCTTCGTAGTGGACTATGAGTTTTCCATATTGCAGTTGAAGGGAAACATAATACCATGAATCGTCACCGTTTCCAGGCTGAAACTCAAGACTGTTGGAAACACTCCTTGTACGGTGGCCGTGGGTCATATTGAATTGAGACACTAATTTAGGAAAAACGAAATGAATCTGAGACTCTTGCATAGTGAAATGCATGCAGAATGACTGAAGAGTACTGGGTGTCGAGAGAAACGGTTGTGAGACTTCGTATGAGAGTAAATGGTGATGGGAATTGATTGACAAGGTCAGGCTTGAAGTTGGTAGCCTTAGGACTAGACATAGGTCATAGGTTCGAATCTCCTCAGTTTAGTTCGTACCCGGTTATTCTTTCGATGCAAATTATATATTTTATTTATTTTCCTTTATCAACTTTACGTATCCCTTTATGTGTTTTCTTTATTTTCCTTTTTTAACATTATGTATCCCCTTTTGATAATCGAAATTGTTAATATCGAGTCACTTGAGAATGAACATAAAGAGGATTTCCACGGAAATCTGTTCAATACAAACCTATCAAGTGTACTTTTAGGTCAAAAATATTCTTGTAACAAAGCGATGAAAGATCTTAGAAGCAAATGTAACAAATCCCTGAAAGAAGTTCACGTAACATAGTGGTTTGTGTTTGCAGGAATCCTTCCTTTTATCCACTCTGTTTTCTTTTGTTGCACTTTCAAATTCATCTGCAATGATATCAACACACTACACATTATGGGAATAAGACGTTAACATTTGCATATTCCACTACTACATCTAACTAAATATCATCTCCTTGCAAATCCACCATTGTAACACCACTCTCTTCTATAGTGTCATCTTCTACAACACCACCACTCACTACTGCAACATATATACATTACAACTTTTCCATTTTTTAATGAGTTTCTTATACAAGCTCGACCTTTATCCCCAATCTTTTCCTTATTTTATTTTGCTACAATCAATTCTTCTACACCTTTACTTGACTTGATAGCTTGAATATTAAATAATGCTAAGTATGGTTTTAGCTTGGAGTGAACACTTAGAGTTGTCGTTTCAAGTTTGATAATAAAAGACACCTTTTAAATAATGGACTATTATAATAATTAGAAAATATTTTAAACTTTATTATAAAGGTAAAGTTAAACTATTATATTAAAATCATATACAATTTATAAATGATTTTATAAAAATAATTTAAACTTATTTGGCAAAATATTTTCAACTTTATTATAAAGGTAAAGTTAAATTATTATATTAAAATCATATATAATTTATAAATGATTTTATAATAATAATTTAAACTTATTTGGCTTTGAACAAGAATGAGGCACGGGACAACTTCAGGCATGGTACAACTTGGTATTTGCAATGAAGTAGGAAGGCTATAATAGACCTTAATTTGGACAATGAAAGGCAATGGTCGTTTAAACATTACTTCACAAAGTTCAAGACTCCGAGGGTGTACTAGAAAAAAAAGAGGAATTGTAGCAACAAACACTTCAAAACATTCATGTTTTTTTTTTTTTAAATTTTCCACCGGTGTCGGATAACCGATGGCCATCGCAAAGAAACCGACGCTCTCTCCATAGATCCAACGGCCAAAGACGTCGGTGCTCAGTCATTTTCAAGTGGGATAAATGTCGGTTTTCCAACCTCCATAGTGCATAAAACCGGCAACGTTGCCATAGCTCCAACGTCACAAGTCGTCGGTGCTCAGCCATTTTCATTTGTGAGATATGTCGGTTTTCCAACCTCCACAATGAAAACTACCGACGACTATGCCATAGATCCGACGGCAAAATACGTCAGATCCAAGCCATTTTTAGTTGTGAGGGGCATCGGTTTTTCGACAACCACAGTGAAACAAACTAACGGCTATGCTATAGATCCGACGGCCAAAGATGTCGGATCCAAACGCTTTTCGGCTGTGAGGGACGTTGGTGTTCTGACCACCACAGTGAAAAACAAATGAAGGCTATGCTATAGATCCGATGGCCAAAGACATCGGATCCAAACACTTTTCGGTTGTGAGGGACGTCGGTTAACAGACTGCCAGAAGGGTCGAATAACCGACGAAGTTCGAGCCGTTGGTTTTGATCCGAAATTGGATTGACGTTAAAAAATTACTGTGGTTGTTCGATAATCGACCACAAAATGTAGAAAATCCGACTTTTTGGCTATCGGTTTTTGGGTCCAAAAAACCTAGTGTCTGTTGTCACTACAGTTGTCCATTAAGATGCTCATTTGCGAAAAGGGAATACTAAAGATGCACCTAGACCCGTAGAAACCTGGTGGGAAGAGGATGTGGATACTGTGACAGCAGGGGGGGAAGTACATGGAATGATACGCGGTAGATGGGTGCAAGTTATGATGAGACTGTGAAGGAAGCTGAGGAAGAGAGTGGTCTTACAAGGGGAGGAGCAAGGTTTCGATAGGAAAAGAGGCAGAGGAAAGGAGAAGGTCCTGTTGCGATCGAAATGAAAAGTTGCGAAGGAATACCACACGGGACAAAGCGACCTCATAGTGCCGACAAGGAAAACCAGCTTGTGCCCAGGATAGAAGCAGGACCAACCCCCAACAGCAACGTGCCCACACCTCTGCTCACTATCTCTCAACCAGGAAGAAATACAACTTTGACACCACCGTGTTCATTGTGTCAACAGAACTTGATTGCTAGTAGCTCGGTGACTGTAGGAAGGAAGCCCAGGATGGCGGGCGAAGAAGCAAAGTTGCCGTTGTTCCATGGAAATGGAACAGATAATCCCGAGCACCATTGGTTCTTATGTGAAGCAGTATGGACTATTAAGAAAATTATTGATGATAAGGCCAAGAAAGGACAATTGGCGACAACTCTTCGAGGTCACGCATTGGACTGGTTTATGAAGTTTGTTTAAGTTCCCGCAGGCACCCCAGAGAAGGCATTGGAAGAAGTCAGAAAAGGATTGATTGTAGAGTTCAAAAAACCCAAATCTGAAGTGCACTATATTACAAAACTAAAAGAGATTAAGCAGTATCCCAATGAAACTGTGTGGGATTTTGACCAATGGTTCAAAACATTGATGTCAAGGGTTAGCTTTGACATGAGCGATGTCCAACACAAAGAATGGTTCATCGTGGAATTGCTACCTCACATTCGACTACCGCTGATGCAACAAAACATTACAACATCGAGTGAATATCTGGAGATTGCAATGCGGTTAGAAGCTTCACTGATTGGTGAAAACGCAGCGGGCATGTCACAGATTCAGACAGAGCTGGCCAACTTAACAATACAGTTGCAAGACCTTAAGAAGGGTAAGGAACATTGTGAAGGAGCTTGGTGTACGCGATGTCGTGCAAAAGGGAATACTAAGGATAGCTTCCTAGACTTCCGCAACTATCTGGTATCTGCAATGTCAAACCCATTGAGTGGCAGAGGTATGTCGTGGTGTCGCATCTACCAGGTATATGGGCATCGACATGAAGAGTGTCAATATATGCAGAATATGGTCACAAAACCGATGAGATTGTATTGTACATTCTGCAAATCCGTGGGACATGAAGACAAGGATTGTTGTGCCTATGGCTTGCTTCAGGAGAGAATGTATGATGCATTCTATATGAAGGATGATTAGTGTGATGTACAACAACCATAACCGCAGCCACAGGTAGCCCAACCGCTACCTCAACCGCAGATGCAGTTTGTACCACAATAGTTTATGCCATAATATACTTAGACATCGATGGCTGCGTAGTAGCCATAGTATGTTCAGCAGCTACAGTGCGTTCAACTGCCACAATACTTTCATCCAGGACAAGGCATTCAGTTGCAACCGAATCCCATGCAGGAATAGTTTCCTCAACCATAGTATCAACAGCAAGGGGGATTCCTTGGAGGATTCCGGGGAGGACATGGTGGAGGCTTTGGTCGCGGAGGAGGATGAGGTCGTGAACTTGTCCAATGTTACAATTGTGGAGTGTTGGGGCACTACCAAAGATATTTCCCACAATTGCAGACACAGTGTACATTTTGTTTTGTTACTGGTCACACTGTTGAAAACTGTCCACAGTTGATTGCACGGTGGCAGGAAGGAAATATACCGTAGTTGCAGAATCAGAACTAGGTGTCAAATCAGAATCATCCATAGAACCAGAACCAATGTCCGAATCAGAACGTCAACCAGAATGTGAATCAACCTGCGAACCCGTCGCCAAACCAGAATTAAGGACCAACTGTCACGACAATTTCAGCGGAGTCGAGGATACAAGATGTTGTTGTTGCTGTTATCACTCGCGGAGGTGTGACAATAGGAAAATATGTTTGGCATCCTCTGATCTGGATGGCTGGGAAGAAAAAGGTGCAGTTTGACATTGATGTCGAGCATGACTCATTCTTTCAAGCACCTAATGTGATGGACAAAGATCATGATAAGCCAGTTGTTTATGAAATTCCCCCAGCTTTTGATTCAACTTCGGAAGCTGGACCATCGCGTCAGTATGGCACTCTGCAAAACTTCTATGAAAGCTATTTATCACTGGCACGCGATCTTGATGCACTTGCTGAGCTCGAGAGTTTGTTGTATTGACTGACTAGGGGACGGAGGGAGTCCGTGGTGAATTCCTTGAAAAGGAAGAAGAAGAGCAAGGAAATGCACATGAATGTCCAGATTGGGGACTACAAGGTTGATTGATTTATTTTGGATGTCAGCTCTGATGCTAACATATTGACAAAGCAAGCATGGCAAAAGATGGGGAGCCCAATGCTGAGTTGGTCTCCTGTACAGTTGCGATTGGCTAATCAGACCAAGGTGACACAAATTGGGAGAGTTCCACACCTGGTTTTGGATATTGAGGGGATGAAGGCATATGCAGATTTTGATGTCAGTGAGGTTGTCAAAGGTGTAATCTCCTATCCCGCATTGCTGGGGATTGGATGGGATAATGACAGTGCAACAGTCATTAATTTTAAGAAGCAGATGATGGCCTTTGAAAATCATGATCTCCACGTCATCGCACCATTGGATCCGGATGAGGGGCGACGATATGTTGAACTTATCAAGGATGAAGTTGGAAGAGGATCATGCATACAACATTTTAGAAGTTACGTCCATCCGACTGCTGGTGGATAACTTGGTTGGCACAGCTCCAGCTCTACGTCTTTTGATTCGGATGATTCTTTAGAGAATTGGCAGAATCTCCTGCATGAGGTATCGCTTCGAAAGTGTGGGATGATCACCCAGTTGCTGCGGCATTTTGCGACTGAAACTGTTGAGTTGCCGGTGTATGAAGGACTGCCTAGCTAGTCTGACTTTATGGTCGCATTTGAAGCTAAGGTGTCAGAAACACAGCGGTTGCTGGCGTTGGAGGAGGCGCTAAAGGATACTCCAGCACAGTGGTGGGAGACCCATAAAAAGTCAATTACTGGTTGGTCACAGTGTCGAGGGTTGATGATGGTTCGTTTCGGCGACACGAAAATATACCACACCGGAAGGTATGATGGGAAGAATGACCCTCGCAGTGATCTGATGGAATGTCAGACTTTGTGGGCTTCGCGACCAAGGGATGAATGGGTCCATGCTTTTATCCATACTTTGGATGAAATTCCGCGCTCATGGTATATTGCAGTTGAATTGCGAGGGGATATTACCACTTGGTTAGAGTTGATAGTTTGTTTTACTCATATTTTCAGCTTCGCAGATGCCAACCCAGATGTCCATAATGCTTTGCAGCTCATTCCCGATGTTGTTCTGAAGGTTGTTCCAATGGCATATCCTGCGGATCTGCATACGCACAGTAAGATGCAGTCGATGATGGAATGTTATAATATCACTGGAAGGCCAGAGGATGGTGATGATCCACTGAATTTCAATATTCCAGAATCAAAAGGAATTCACAATTTGGTAGCTCCTAATGCACCGATAGATCCGATCAGTTAGCTGCTGAAGCTCCAAAAATTCAACATTGGGACAGAAGCGAACCCAAATTTTGTGAATGTTGGCGACTGCTGGGCTGATGACATGATGGCGAAGGTCACCGACCTATTGCATGGGTTCCAATATTTGTTCCCTATGAAGTTTTCAGAGATGAAGGGAATGTTGGGGGATCTGTGGGAGAAGAAGATCCCGTTGAAACCATATGCAAAACCAATAAGGCAGCGATCGTATCAGCTGAATCCATGACACAAGGAATGGGTCAAAGTTGAACTTGATCACATGCAAGATGCTGGAATTATTGAACTGGTTAAGGAATCATACTAGATTAGTCCTATGATGGTGCAGGATAAGAAGACGGGAGAAGTGTGAATTTGTGTCGACTTGCAGAAGCTGAAAGACGCATGTCTGCATGATCCATTTTCGACATCGTTCACTGATGAGGTGTTGGATGGCATGGGTGGCCAAGAGATGTATTATTTCATGGATGGGTTCTCTGTCTATCACCAGATCATAATCGCGAAAGAGGACCGCCACAAGACAACATTTGTGACAAAATGGGGTTGTTTTCAGTACACGGTGATGCCGTTTGGGCTGAAGAATGCACCTGCAATATTCTCTCAAGTCGTTGTTGCTGCTTTCAGGTATTTTATTCAGAAGTTTTTGCAACTGTACATGGATGATTGGACAGTCTATGGATTGATCAGCGATCATCTGGCGAATCTGCGACTAATGTTGGAGCACTGTCGACAACATCAGATATCATTGAACTTGAAAAAGTGCATCTTCTGTGCACCATTTGGGATATTACTGGGTCACATTGTTTGCAAGCAGGGATTATTGGTCAACCCAGCAAATATTGAGCTCATTCTGAGCCTAACACTGCCTACCAACTTCAAGTAGTTGAGAGCGATGTTGGGACACACCAGGTACTATTGCAAGTTCATCCGGGGTTATGCAATGACCACGACCTTGATGGAGAAGTTGCTGGAAAAGGATGCGGTATTTAAATGGAGCCCAGAATGTCAAGTCAGTTTCAAGACACTGAAGGCTAAGATGGCTTCAGCATCAATACTGGTATTTCTGGACTAGAGCAAGGAGTTCCATGTCCATGTAGATGCATCATCGATAGCGCTAGGAGTAGTGCTCGCACAACCAGGGGAAGGAGCTCTGGATCATCCGATTGCTTTTGCGAGTCGGAAGTTGTCATCTGCAGAGAGGAATTATACCACTATAGAGAGGGAAGGTTTGGCGATGGTATATGCACTGCAGAAGTTTAGGAACTACTTATTGGGAGGTCACTTCAAGATGTTGAATGACCATTCTGCTTTGACGTATCTGGTTAATAAGCCTATGTTGGGGGGGAAGATATGTCGTTGGTTACTTCTCTTTCAGGAGTTTGATTTTGAGGTGATTGTGAATCCAGGCCGCTTGAGTGCACGGCCAGATCATCTGTCGTGGATTGAGATAGGGGAAGAGCCAACTAACATTGAGGATGGGTTTCCAGATGTGCAACTATTCAAGGTTGAATAGTTGATGACTACTATGAAGAAATCATTTAGTTTTTGGCGACAAGAACCGCACCAGAGGGGTTCACCACAAGTCATAAGAAGCAGCTGGTGGTTAAGGCTGTAGATTTCCAGTTGATCACGGGACAGTTGTACAAATTGGGATTAGACGAGATCTTGAGGCACTGTGTCCTGTCTCATCAGGAAGGGAAGATCTTGTCGGAAGCACACGTAGGAGTGGTAGGTGGGAACTATGGCGGTCGTGTGACTTCCAGGCAGGTGCTTTTCACAGAGCCTTGGTGGCACACTCTTCACAATGATGCGACGGATTATGCGTGGACCTGCGATGTCTGTCAAAGAACTAGAAATCCCTCCAGGAGGGATGAGATGCCACTAATACCTCAAGTGACACTGCAGCCATTTGATAAATGGGCAGTGGATTTCGTGGGACCTATCAACCCACCTGGGAAATGTATTGGTGCACGATACATAATCACAGCGACAGATTATTTGACAATATGGGCGGAGGCTGCACCAATTGTAGATTGCACCACTGCAACAGCAGCACGTTTCTTGTTTGACAACATTTTCACTTGGTTTGGCTTCCCGAAGGTATTGTTGAGCGATCAAGGTAGTCATTTCATCAATCGCATAGTCATCACATTAACAACAAAGCTTCAGATACAACATAAGAAGAGTACGCCATATCATCCGCAGGAAAATGGCACAGTGGAAGCTTTCAACAAAGTATTGGAGAATGTGTTGACCAAGGTTTGTAATGCGAAACGCGATGATTGGGATTTAAAGATTCCAACAGTCTTGTGGGCATATCGCACCACTTGTAAAAGGTTGATGGGCCAGACACCCTTCAAATTGGTGTATGGGAAAGAGGCAATTATTCCTATGGAGTACATTGTTCCGAGTCTGCGCATAGCGACAGCGACAGGCATGAATGATGAGGAAACATTGGCAGAGAAACTGGAGCAGATGGTACAACTTGAGGAAGACCGCTTTATCACAGGTTTTCACGAGCGCGTGGAAAAGGATCGGCAAAAAGCTTGGCATGATCGCCATATAAAAAATACACAGTTTCAGCAAGGTGACTTGGTGATATTGTATGACAGCAAGTTCATGAAGCATCCAGGGAAGTTACAGATGCATTGGCTTGGTCCATATCGCATCAGTAGCATAAATTCAGGAGGTGCAGTACAAATCTAGCGGTTAGATGGAGCGATGCTCCCAAAGTTGGTCAATGGTAGTAGGTTGAAGCCCTACAAGACGGGCTCAGAGTAGCGCGATACCTGAGTCACATCGAGAAATAAAAATAGTGCAGGATTCTAGGTGGTAGGATGGCACACCAGCAGGGATAGAATGTGCAAGTTGGAACACTTGTACCGCATCTTAGGCGCTGGGCCGTGACAGCCGTAGGGTCGTGACCTGGTCAAATCGACAATAAATGCAAGGAATTAAAGACAGTTAATTAGCGATGCTTGTTGAAATGATCAGCATTAATGGTGGATCTGGCCGTTGGATTGACAGAATTGACGGTGGATTTGGGTAATTAAGGCATGATTTGGTCATGATGAATGGTTTGATTTGGTAATGATGGTTAAGGATGCAATTCGACACTGTAAGAAGGGGCAGACTCTAGTCGGAAGGGACCATTGTGAAGAGCGAGAAGTATAGTTCAGTGTTGCATCAAGTTTATAAGTTAAGTGTTGTGTGTTTGCTAGCAGCAAGTTGTGTTGGAGGGTTAGGAACTGTTGAGCCAAGAGGGGCCCTGGTGCGGCATTCTGAGTGAATGCGTGGTCAACGTTTCAAGTGGAGTAGAGTCACCAGCTCAGCCAATGAGCATTTAAGAAGAGGTCACCAGCATGCCAGTTGGTTCATCATTCATCCAAAAGAAGCAGAGGGGGGGCCTGTAGTCCAAATCCCCGTAGAGAAAATGACAGCTAAGATCATCCACAACTATTGTGGAGGAGGTCCTAGCGGAGGTGGGACAATTGAGCCACGGGGTTGAATATTCAGCTGCTTGGGAAAGGAAATCTACTACGGATATCCATGGGTATGTACCCCCTGTCGGCTTGGTATGCCAACCTGAAATCCCACTAAAAATAAAAAATACCTAGTGCGGATGCCAGTGCTACCAGAAGGAATGGAATTCTCTGTAGATATTGTGTCGGCATTGATGCACATGAAATATGACGACCACAACATGCTGATGTACAAGAATATTACGACGGACCCCTATGTGTCAGGGACAGAAATTGGCGGCAAGTTGATTCCGCAAGATTGGGCGCATGGGTTGGACAAAGTGGGATTGATCGGTCTTATCAACATGCCACATTTTGGGCGATTTCTAGAGGTCAAATCGTGTGTGAAACAGTTATTGGCCTGCTTCCACGGTGGAACATTGTGGCTGGACATATCAATTACAGTCACTGTCGATTTAATTGTTGAGATCACCAGGTTGTCGAAGGATGGAGTGGACCCTTCTCAATACTTCAGAGGGAAGGAGAATGATAAAAAGCAGGCAACATAGTTGGTATAGTGCTATGGATTGGAACGTGACGGTCGTGCCTACCACACTGGAAGTATTAATGATAGGGCATTCCTCATCGGAGCAAAGATACTGTGTTCCAAAGTGGTCGGGAAGAATCGACACAACCAGTGTAATTTGGGGGTTGTGGAGTGTGTGGAATAGTGCGTGGAAGGCATATAGATGAACTAGTCACTCTTCTTTTTGAACTAGTTGGCAAAAGACGCAGCACCTATCCAAGATGGGAAGGGAGCATTCACGTACAGTCGGCTCCTACTTTTGATCGCGCTTGTAGCATGGAAGGAGCCTGATGTCGCTAAAGACTGTAAGGGGGCGCGCTATCAGAACTTGTGGTGGGTTCAAGAACCCGACCACCTTAAGGTATGCGCAATGCAGTTTTGGCTCTATTGGGAGACATTACAGGTAGCAGCGATGAGAGTGCCTCTCTTATCTGAAGAAGCCGCGGCAAGATACAAGCAGATTGCTTAGTTTGCGATTCGGCCTTACACTATTCATGTGCAAGCACGGTGTGACCCCATGAAGCAATGGTTGTTGACACACTACAAATTATCCGATGAGGAGCTGGACGACATCATAAACGATTGGCCTGAAGAATGGCAGGAACTAGTTAGTATGGAAGATATCATGGTGAGACCACCAGCAACGGGTCCATAGGATCCACTACCCACGCAGAACCAACAGAGTCACCATGACTTGGATCAGGAATCAACGAAGATGCCCACGAACGATGAGATAGACCATGAGCTTGAGGAGGGAAGAATGAAGGCTCTCTATGAGTATGGCATGATCAATGGGGCCTCCCCAGCGACAAAAGCGCAATTGGGACAACTTATAGTGGTTGTAACAAATGCAACAAATGTGGCAGCTCGAGCGATGACGACACAGGCGGAAGTTGGTTTCAAGGAGGTAAATGTTCGCCTTGATTCTTTATGTGATATTGTTTTAAAGCAACTACTGGAGGTAGCAACTGGGAAGGAAGTTGGCACAATTAACACTGAGCCACGGGTTCGAAATGTGAACATTCCCCCAAATGCGATTGTGACTGACAACGAGGCTCTCCACACCTTAATGTAGTAATTAGAAATTTTGTTCGTTCACATCAATGGGTTGTCCACAAAGGAGTTGACAGATATGCAGGCGGTTTCCAACCGAAAAATGACGGATAGGATACAGGAGATTAGTGGTCAGTTTCTATGATTGTAGGAAAGCGAGGCAGTGGCCCAACAAGAGGTCGTAGAATTAAAGGGAAAGGCAGTAGCAGCACGGGAGGTCGTCGACGATTTGGAGGATAAGCTAGAGCAGCTGAGTGCTGAGAAGGCTCGAGAAACTGAGGATTTGAAAAAATATCAAGACAGGTTGACAATGGATAAATCCACCATTTGGGACAGTAGAGTGCAATTGTTGGCAGCAGTCTCTGAAGCATGTCAGAACGTACCAGATCCCATTGCACAGTTGGATCTGGTCGAGCAAGCGCAGGGACTTGGGGCTGTCATCACCCAATTACAGCGTGACAATGTGGATTTAGCAACTCTGAATAAACCCGGCACACCACAAGAGCAGGTAGATGAACGGAAACACACCATCGAGGAGTTGGAAACACAGATGGGTGAGTTGGAACAGGAAGCGACAAAGATCACTGTAGCGACTGCATGGTTTTGGGGCAGCATCGTTCAGGACGAGTAGTTAGAACAGCTGACCAAGCTTCAATAAGAAGCGGAAGGGAAACTGGCAACACTAAAGGTGTCGATGCGAACGTTGCCCCCAGTTGCTCAGGTTATCAAATCGGTAGAAGTGAAAGAATTGCAGCAGCGTGTCGCCAAGGCCGAAGAGCGTCAGAAGAAGTGCAGCACGCAGCTGGAGGAGTTCCAAACCAACAATTAAAGTAGATGCCACCATGAATTATAATTGATTATTTGTAAAAGAAATTATTAAGAATCGTTATCGAGGGGTTGGTTCAAGCTAATGTTGGTATTTCATGACACATTGGCGGCAATGCATGAAATGTAGAGAAATTAATTAGCTTTCCAAATATATAATTTTTATTTTTTGAAATTATGTGTAACAAGGTGAAATTTGTGTTTTCCCAACATTGGTATGTTAAGTTTCATGCAAAATTTAGTGTATATGTCTTTGCTAGTGCAACATTGTAGTATCTATTTAGTGATGGAATTTTGCTACAGAAATTTGTAGAGATGTAAAGAAAACATAGATTTAGTGCATGACTATTTTTCAAAATTTATTTTCCTAATTTTATATTTTTTTTAATTACTAAATTCAACTTATCTTTGAAATGAGAAGGCCTTTTGTTAGTGCAGCCTAAAGGGGTCTTAACATATCAAACATTTTTTTTTTAGATCATAGGTCTCTTTGTGTTCTAGTGCACAGTATAATTTTGGTAAAAACTGCATAAGGAGAAAAAAAGTTATAGTAGAAACAAAAGAGTCATGCTTTTTAGGATTTTGGTATATGTCAAGTGAAAAATATATTAAAAACACTAAACAATATTACTTTTTAAAAAGAATTATATATATGCAATCTACACAGTTGACTTTAGGTGGGTCTGTAATTTTATTAACAATAGATATCTGTAGATTATCGGAAAATAATGTAAAAAATGAAGGTATAGAGTGATAACCTGAAAATGAGAAGATTTCATCAATTTGCATACTGCAGCAGCAGATTTGGAAACCCGAACCTAAATCCAAACCTACCTAGTTAGTAAACGGACAATTTACCGCCCCTGTTCAAATTTGAAAAAAAGAGTGTACGTGTAGGAGTGCGTGCACACTTGTGGCATGCACAAGAATGCACATGCACTCTAAAAGCGTGCGCGCGCACTTTTATAATTAAAAAATGTGCTTTAATATTTTGGTCATAACTTCCTATCCAGGCATCAGTTTTTGGAGTTATTTCACTTATTGGAAAGGCCTTGAAGAGATATACATGACTATATCATTATTATTTTAAATTTATACAAAATTTGTTGCTTATTTTGAAAACTAATAGAAAATATGCATTTAAGTCATGATCGATACCTCAAACCACTACATAGTCCCATTAATGACGATATTGGTGTCCATTGATATTTGGGTGCCCTGATGAGGTTTTTTAATGAGATATAGCTTTCATTACTATGTTTCTAGGGCCTTCGACATGGCCAATATAGTAGAACTGAACCTCGGGACATAAACGATGCTTCTAGCCATGGTTAAGAAGGTTTCCTCCTCCAACCAAAGAGGGCCTCCTAAGGGTATCATTGACATATGATTGAATATGCTAGTTCCATTATGTGGTTTTGAGCAATAAGTACATGTCTTAGGGCCTTGTGAGTGATGTTTTCTGGAAGAATGCCTTGCCTTTGGACCTACAAAAGCTATTAATTCATGTAGATCCATTAATGCCTCAAATCAATACATTGGAATTGGTATCCATGGTGCTATGTATCCATGTCTTGGGGAATTGGGGCCTTAGACATGGTTAGGGAGGAGACTTGAACTTTAGGCCCTAAAAAAATATTCTAGCTATCTAGGGATAAGAAGGTTTCCTCCACTAAAGCATACATGGCCTCATGATAGTATCATTGACTTATGATTGAGGAAGTTGGTGTCATTAGGTGTTTTTGAGTAGTATTTTGTCTTGTCACCAATTTTTGCTTTGGTCCATGGGGATGATGTTGGCCTATGTCACCAAGGAATTAATTAATTAATTAATTAATGGGTGAATGTGGAAATTATCTTATGGAATATGCCTAAGGGTGTATTTGGGTGATTAAATGGATAAGGTGGCCCCCCCATAAAGAGATTAATCCCAAAACTAAGTATCTAAGGAAATTAATTGAATTAGCATTAAATTAATGGGGATAAATTTTGAGGAAAAATACTATAGGAATTAATTAAGTATTAAATAATTAATTATATTCAGATTTGAATTATTTTTTATTAATAAATGCATCATTACTAATAAATTTTGGTGGCAAGTTGATGATGACATGGATAGGAGGGCGCAATAGGTTCAATGTGGACCTCTCTTGCCTTAGTGGGAAAGCTTAGAAAAATCAAGGAATTAAATGAAGGAAAGAAGGCAACAAGAGAAAAGGAAACTATCAAAAGAAGGAATAAAACAGGCAAAAGCACAAAGTAGGAAAGTAAAAAGATGGAAAGCTTAGAAAAGTAGTCAGTTGAAAAGCAAGCAACATCTAGAAAAGGCTAAGAAGGGCGCACTTGACAAATTCAGTGAAAGGAAGCAAAAGCAGGAAAGTTTTGTAAAGCAGGAAGTTGCCATTCCTCTGAAGGAATGCACCCTACCTCTTCCACACGTGTGGTTGGATTGAGAATCAAGCTATCTCATCTATAAATTGATGTTTCCAACTCCCTCTCAGAACTTTTGATCATTTGAGAAATTTGTATGAGATCTATTGCTACTCATTGGTTGAGAGATGTGCCTCAACTCTTTTCTTGGGAGATGAGCCCCAAGGCCTTTGGTGTTCCAGTCAGTTAGTATTCATATCCAAAGAGTGATATTGCTACTTTTCAGATCCATATCATTCAACAGTTGAAGATCTACAATCATCTGGAGAAGAAGGCTACAGTTTCAGTGCATTTGGAGCTAGTTTTAGAAGAGATCAACTAGAAGGAGCAAGATTTTTTAGTGAATGCACCTAGGATCTTTTAGGGAGACCAGTGCACCATAAACTACATAGATCATAGTTTTTTATAACCAAATATCAGTTTCATATCTGAATCACATCCTCTTCTTGTTAAGTTTAGCCTAATTTCACAAGCAAGATCATTGAAAGAAACACAATCACAACATAGACTCAACCAATACAAGATGTAGTCCCCAAACAAGAGCTCCTTCTCCTCCTATGCATACCTCTCTCTCTCCTATGCACCAATCACGAGTGAATGAATGAGATAAATGAGGAACACACCTCCTCTATTTATACTCTACTCCTAACTGAATTTTCACCCTAACAGGGCCGACCTCTCCTAAGAGAGTCTAATAACCCCTAAACAGCTAACTCAGGGCTGACCTCACATGGGATATCTAATAACCCTAGTTACCACACTCTCTCGGAGGAATAAACATCTCCGTATATACAATAGGGTATCCACGGAGGAATGGAACATCTCCGGAATAATAAAGTACAAATATAATATTCTTAGAAGTTACAATATTTCAACACTCCCCCTTAACGAGAAGGATATTATAACAACATTTGCAGGAGCAAGGAGTCGTCAACTACATGATACATGATACATCTATAAATCATTGGAAGCTTTCTTCATACATCATCAGTAACTCAACCAGTTACTGTAACATCTTCAAGATCTTCAATACTAGATCTTCATCTTCTGCAGCACTCGAACAACTACAACAACATCATCATCTCGATCAACAGTATCATCATCTGGATCCTCTCGATCAACAACATTGTCATCTGGATCCTCTCGATCAACAACATCATCATCTGGATCTCTCGATAAACATTTGGATCCTATCGATCAGCAACATCGTCATCATCTAGATCCTCTCGATCAACATCTGGATCCTCTTGATCAACAACACAGTCATCTAGATCTCTCTATCAACATCTCGATCCTATCAATCAACATCTAGATCCTCTCGATCAACATCTGGATCCTCTCGATCAACAACATCAACATAGCAGCATACTCTGCAATGTACAAGATCCTATTACGGGATGATCAATCCCTCTCACTTTAGGACATAGGTCCAAGGATGATATAATACTTATCCACTTACGTGATGATCAATCCCTCTCAATTTAAGACATCTCTCATGTCTATGGACGATGCAATCCAAATCAACTTACAGGATGATCAATCCTTATCACTTTAAGACATCTCACCATGTCTAGGGACGATGCAATCCAAATCAACTTACAGGATGATTAATCCTTATCACTTTAAGACATCTCACCATGTCTAGGGACGATGCAATCCAAACCAACTTACAGGATGATTAATCCTTATAACTTTAAGACATCTTACCATGTCTAGGGATGATGCAATCCAAATCAACTTACATGATGATTAATCCTTATTACTTTAAGACATCTCACCATGTCTAGGGACGATGCAATCCAAATAAAATTACATGATGATTAATCCTTATCACTTTAAGACATATCACTATGTCTAGGGACAATGAAATCCAAATCAACTTACAGGATGATTAATCCTTATCACTTTAAGACATCTCACCATGTCTATGGATGATGCAATCCAAATCAACTTACAGGATGATTAATCCTTATCACTTTAAGACATCTCACCATGTCTAGGGACGATGCAATCCAAATCAACTTACAAGATTATTAATCCTTATCACTTTAAGACATCTCACTATGTCTAGGGACGATGCAATCCCAATCGACTTACAGGATGATTAATCCTTATCACTTTAGGACATGAGTCCAAGGATGATGCAATCCTGATCCACTTACAAGATGATCAATCCTTATCACTTTAGGACATGAGTCCAAGGCTTATGCAATCCTACTAGTCCTCTTAGACAAAGTCTAAGTATCACTTCATCGACCTCATCATCAGAACAGATAACCTCATCATCGATACAAGTGTCCTCATCATCGACACAAGTATCCATATCATCAATACATGTATCCTCATCAATACAGGTATTCTCATCATCGATCTTACCATTGATATAGGCAATCTCATCATCAATATAGGTATCCATATCGATACCAGTATCCAAATATCATCATCGACCATATCACTCCCCCTTTTGAGGAGGGTCCTTCTGAACTACACCAATCTTGTCTCGAAAATACTCAAACTTTACTCAAGACAGAGGTTTGGTCAATTTATAAGCAACTTGTTCATTAGTGCTCACATACTCGAGCTTGATAGCTCCTTTCTGCACCATATCCCATATATAAAAATATCACATCTCTATGTGCTTTGACTTATCATGTAATACTAGATTTTGTGTCATCTTGATACAACTATGGTTGTCACATAAGATCACAGTGGGTTCCAGATCTAAGTCAAACAATCTTGATAATAGTTTTCGAATCCATATCGCTTCACAACTAGTAGAGCAAGCATCTATATATTATGCTTCAGCTGTGCTGAGATCCACACTAGACTGCTTCCTGCTAAACCATGAGATCATGGCAGATCCCAAACAATAAAATCCGCTCGATGTGGTCTTTCTGTTTGATACACTACTTGCCCAATCAACATCTATGTAGCCATACAATCTGAAGTCATGATCTCCAAGATAATATAGACCAAAATCTATCATACCTTTTAGGTACCTCATCACATGCTTTGCAGCTATCAGGTGAACATGCCTAGGTTTTACTAGTTATTGACTCAATGCGTTCACAACAAAGCATATATCTGGCCTGCTATTCGTCAGATACATTAATGACCCAATAATCTGTCTGTACAGAGTCACATCCACTAACTCTGAAGAGTCATCAGCTAAAAGCTTCAAGTTGGAATCCATGGGAGTGGCCATGGCTTTGCATTCCATCATATCATATCTTTTCAATATTTCCACAGCATACTTTCCCTGGTTGAGAAATATTCCTTCTGGGCCTTGCCAAACTTCCAGACCTAGGAAGTAGTGCATCAATCTGAGATCTTTCATCTCAAACTCTAAAGAGAGATTCTTCTTACACTCGATAATCTATTTCTCATTTCCTGTCAGAAATTGATCATCCACATATGGCAACAATATGACAGGTTCATCATCCATAACCTTTAGATAAAGATTAGGATCAACTTTACTTTTGGTAAATCCCAAGCTTGTCAAGAAACTATCAATTCTTCCATACCAAGCTCTAGGAGCTTGTTTTAATCCATACAAAGCCTTCTTTAGCTTACATACATGGGTTCTTCTATCCTCCACCTCAAATCCTTGTGGTTGTTCTATGTACACTTCCTCCTCAATCACACCATTCAGGGAAGTTGTCTTTACATCCATCTAGTGTAATTCCCACTTCATCATGGATGCAAGTGCCATGATGATTCTAATGGAAGTGTATCTTGCAACTGGTGCAAATGTCTCTTTATAATCAATTCCCTCTTTCTGAGAGAATCCTTTGGCCACAAACCTTGCCTTATATTTCCAATACCGCCATCCGCAACATGCTTTATCTTGTATATCCATTTGGAGGATACCACACTCTTGTCCTTTGGTTTGGGAACTATATCCCAAACATCATTCTTTATTATTGACTGGTACTCCTCTGTCATTGCATCTACCCACTCTTTCTTATGACATTCATCTTCATAACTAGTGGGTTCTTGATCTAGAAGATCACACATCAAAGCCATATAGTTGGAGAATGACTTTGGTTTCTTGCTCAATCTGGTGGAGCCTTCAGGAGCTCCATACTTTTCTTCTCCTAGTATAATGTCTCTTGCCCATGCTGGATTTCTATTTCTTGATATGCTTAGAGTAGGGGGTTATTGTGGTTCTATTATGTCATGGTCTTCAGGGGTGGGTACAGCTTCTGTAATTCTGGAAGGGGCATCTTCCTCATATACTTCTTCATACTGGAACTTCCTAGATCTCTTGAGAGCTAATTCTTCATCAAATGTCACATCCCTACTTATTTCCATATGATGGAATCCTGGGATGTAAATTCTGAATGCTTTGGATGCTTCACAATATCCAACAAATATTCCCTTCTTACCAGAAGGATCCAGATTGGTCCTCTTTTCTTTTGGAATGTGAATGTATACTTGGAATCCAAATATCTTGAGGTGACTTACCTCAAGCTTCTTTCTTGTGAATGCTTCTTCTGAATTCTTGAACTCAAGAGCACTATGAGATAGTCTATTCTGCACATAGACTATTGTCCTAGCTGCTTCATCCCATAGATACATAGGTAGGTCTTGATCATGTATCATTGTCTTTACTGCTTCCATAATGGTTCTATTCTTTCTCTCCGCAACACCATTTTGTTGAGGATTGTAGGGAGTGGTTAGTTCCCTCTTGATTCCAGCTTCTTTACAAAAGACTTCAAAATCCTTTGAAGTATATTCTCCGCCATTGTCTGTCCTGAGTATTTTGATCTTCTTTTCTGAATGATTTTCTATCAAGGCTTTGAACTCCTTGAACTTTCCAAAGACTTCATTATTTCTTTTTAGAAAGTATATCCAAGTATTTCTTGAATAGTCATCAATAAATGTAAGGTAGTATTCATATCCACTCAATGATGTGGAGGGAATTGGTCCACATACATCTGAATGAATCAATTCCAAGGTACTCTTAGTTTTTGTTTCACTCTTTGGAAATGGGTTCTTGATATTCTTCCCTTTTGCACATCCTTTGCATGTGCCATCATGGTCAATATTTAAGTCTGGTAATCCTATAACTACCTTGCTCACATGAGGTAGTGCTTTGTAGTTAATGTGAGCAAGCCTCCTATGCCATAGCTCACTTGGGCTAGTGGCTTCATGAACAAGGGTAGATTCTGGATGGCCCTTGAGTCTGTATAAACATCCTTCCTCTTCACCAATAAAAATTGCATCCTCAATTTATTTTTCTTTGGGCCATATGAGTACTTACCCATCTATGAATGAAACCCTATAACCTTTCTTTTCTAAATCCGAGATAGAAAGTAAGTTCTTTTTCAAACCTGGTACATATAAGGTTTCCTTCATCTTCAATGGAGTTCCAAAATCAAGCTTGTAACTTGCTTCACCAACTCCCTTGATAGGACATTGATAGTCATCTCCTATGGATACCTTCTGTGGAGAGGTATTCTCTTCAAGTTTTGAAAGAGTCTTCTGTTGTCTTGTCATGTGCTTTGAAGCACCACTATCAATGAGCCATGTATCTTCTCCAGGTGTTACTTCCCCATAGAGTGCAGAGAATAGAACATACTCTTCTTCATCTTCTTCATCTTCTTCTTCTTCTACTTATCTCTTTTCTTTTGAGTCCTTTCCTCTTCTTCTTCACTATCATCTTCTGCTAGATGTGCTTGATATCTTTTGAGGTGGAAACTCTTTTTCTTCCTTAGAGGACAATCCTTAGCAACATGTCCTATTTTGTGACAAGTGAAACATTGGAATGAGGAGTAATATCTTCTTTGATTAGTTCCTCTTCTCTTTTGAAATATTTGTGGAGGTTGAGAATCCTTGTGACTATCCTTCTTAAAGTAGGATTGATTCCTTCCTCTCTTGGTGTGGGTGGCCAAGGCTTGGTCATCTTCTTTGAGCAAGGATTATCTGTTGGTAACCCTAGCTTCTTCTTGAATGCAATCTTCCCATACCACATCAAACTTCATACTTTATTTTTTGGCACACATAGTTTGGATGAATGACTCCTAAGGTCTAGTGAGACCATTTAGAGCAGTCATGACTAGTTCATATGATGAAATCACATGTGAAATCTTATGATGAATGTCGTATTTATGTTGAAATATGGAAATGGAATTATGCGGGTGATTATGACGTGAATCCAATGGACAATTATCTATGTTTTGCTTAACGATTAGGAAATTAATTATGATATGAGGAATTTTTTTTTAGCAGTACTATTGATGTGTGCTCTGAGTATGTGTACAGTGACAGGTAAGAAAGTTTATCGATTGACTCACGATAGAACAAAAAGGGGGAAGTAGAGGATGGAAAGAAACACAAGGGGGTACGACAGTGTCGGCTCATGATAGCATCCATGCACGAGTTGAAATCTCATTCAGCTTTACTCAGGTGGGCGTGAAGTCGTATGGGTGAGACCATAATGGTGTCACATATGAGGTTGAGGGGCGTGCAGTAAGAATGAATTTACTCCTCAGCGCCATTAGTCTCACATAGAGTGTCGCCGGATGATTTATGGTAATGGTTCCTAAAATCACTACACAAAATCCTAGCACAACAGTAAAATGAGAAATTATTGTTGAAAGGACCCGACGATGTGGTACCTAGGCAGTAAAATGAGAAATTATGTTGGAAGGACCCAACGATGTGGTACCTAGACAATTAAAGAAAGAAAGTGTTGTTAGAAGGACCCGACGATGTGGTACCTAGATGAATAAAGGAAAGTGATAAATGAACACCTATGTATTTGGCATATAGTATTGCATTAGAGTATTTGTGCATGAAATGACTATTTATAATTATGTATTTGGCATATAGTATTGCATTAAATTATATGTGCATGAAATGTAATTACATATTTGACGAATAGTATTGCATTAGATTATTAGTGCATGGAATGATTATTTATAATTAAATAATTGGGAATAATTAAATATGGAGCAAATGATACACTAGGAGTCATTAACTAGTCAATTCCACCTGCACCCACTAAAATAGAGATTGGAATCCTAGCATCAGGGGACATCTATGAGTAAAATGTGGGAAGTATGTGCACTATCATGAGAGAGTGACACATGGTTGGGTGAATATTTGTATTAAATGACTTGTATAAAAGAGTATTTTTGCATGAGGCGACATGTGTCGCAAAGGATTTTGCTATTTAAGCAAGAGGTAAGCAAGGGAAAGGGGATGGATCTTTAACGCTGGATGACTACTGGAATGGTGAATGAGTTTAGATTGTGCTTTCTAATTTGATTTTGGCTAAGGATTTTGGTGAGGGGGAGCTCACTCCTAAATCCCTGCTAATGTGTATCCTCTATGACCTCGAAGGCTTGGGGGTGGCTATGCGACTGATCGCATAATCCTATGGTTGGGTGGTGAAGCTAACGATTACTTCGCCTATGGTTAAACAAGCCTTTACTTGTGGATGTCAACCGAAGGCCTAGTCGGCACTTGTACAAAATGGATTGGATTGAAGACAACGAACTCTCCTTCAGCAGTGGATTCAACCTACGGTAACAGGTTCTGTGTTTATTTGTTAGTTCAAATCTTGAATTTATGAAATTTTATTATTGATTATGCATTGTAAATGGTTTAGAGTATTTGCTTAAGCCTTAAAAAAATAGTTTTAAGTAGGACCCCGGAAATGGGGTTGCTACATCTTGAGCTTCAAGAATGCATTGGACGGTCAAGATAAGAGATGTGTTGGGTTCTTCATTTACTTAAGAAAGTGAAACTAATAAGATAAATACAAAACTACTACCTGTGGGGGGATTCACACAACATTAATACAAGACTAGACAACAATTCAATGCAAAAAAACACAATTAATTTACCCTAAAAACTCAAATAGTAAAAGCAACATTCAATAGTAACTCAACTCTTTAAATTAGGAGAAACAAAATGACTTTACTTTGGAAACCCAGGTGGGAAAACCAACATTCAATGGTATCTCATCTCTTCAATTCATCATTCTCTTATTACAATTCAATGGACTTTTTGGCATTCTTCTCTCTTGGCTAGGAAGTAGGCAAAAGTCCTTTCAAAATAAAAATTACAATGAGAAATAAGAATGAGAAATAAGAGAGACTTGCGAATAGTTAGAAAGAAAATGGACTAGCCTCCCAATCCCTCTATAATTTTCTTTTCCATGTAATTAATTAATGAAGAAATTATTTTCCTTATTTTACATTAAATTGCATTATCATTCAATACCTTCTAACCTTCCTAAATTACCAAATTACATTATTATCTTAGTTGATTCTTACAAGCACTCTTTAGTTCCAATCCATTTTAGGATCATCGTAGTATAGAATTTGTTCCTATGCTAAAGGAAGAAGCACTAAATATGGAAAAACATGTCCTTGTCTTGTTGGTAACTCATTTTGTTGCATTCTTTTTTTCCACAGAGGCATAGGGCCTAGATTAAAACAAGATAAAATAAAATAATGTCAAAAAAAAGGAAATAATGGTATTTAACTTTAGTATAATCCAAACTATAGAATTTTGTGAGGTGAAAATAGAAAACTTAAGAAATAGAATTGATGGTTTATTCTATTGTCCAAGACATCAATTAGGCACAAGATAATGAGATTGTGTGGAAATTTGTTACTAAAATGATATGAGCCAAACTCATGGTTCTTTTACAAATGGATAAGAACACCTAGATTTATAAAGTGATCTACTGAATAAATATTTAAAATGCGTAGAATTTATAAGAAATAAAAAATGAAAACCTAATTTATCAGTTGCATTTCTTATCAAAATCCAAAGACATAATTGTTATAATTATTATCATGTCAAAATTGGAGAATAAATTTGCATAATTAAATTTTGTAGTTTTTCTTACCAATAATTAAATTTTGTAGTTTTTCTTACCAATAAAAAAAGGTGTGCCATGGGAAATCTATTAATATTCTCGATAAATTCCCTTGAAAGCTTAAATTATATTAAGATTGCACACATTTAAATGTTTCTAATGTACACAAGGTTTCTTACAAATAAAAAAAAGGTGTGCTATGGGAATTCTATTAATATTCTCGATAAATTCCCTTGAAAGCTTAAATTATATTAAGATTGCACACATTTAAATGTGTCTAATGTATACAAAGGAAAACAAATATTGAAATTAGAAGAAGATCTATGGAATAGATGTATTTATCCCTTGTCTTCTTGAGCCGATATACTAGTATAATGATTATCTACCAAATCTTGGTTTTTTTATAAAGTCATAAGAAATATAACATGATATAGATCAATTGATGAAGTTTTAAGCATTGGTTATGGTACATGCCCATAGGTTTTTATCCAAATAGTAATATATTCCTATTGTATAATAAAGTGATGATCACACACAATTTACCACATTATGATCTCCATCTAATCACATGGCGATTTAGATTTCTTCTTTATATTCTTAAACCTCTTCATCCTAATGGGATAGCTCAAATGTTTGAGTGTTGTGAGCTACAAGTAGGAAGTCGTAGGGTCAAGTCTTAAGGTTAGTTATCTATGCAAATGTTGAGGGCCTCATTTGACATTTATGTCGATTTAGTATAACACATAGATTTCCAATACTTTTATAATGCACGTGCATTTTATTACAAACACAATCCTTAAAAAATTATGTAACATGTGTGAGTTATGCAATGCATGCACATATTCAATTTCACATTAGGTTGTATAAATATATCATTACCAACACAATTCATCATTCTTTCCCAAAGGACTTCACGATATTCCTTTTAAAGTCAATTATGAATTATAATTAGATTCTAAATAGTTCAATCATCATAGGTCCTTAAATATGTGTTATTCTCTCCATGGGGCATATGTGGCGGCCTATGGCATAATGCATGGCCATGAGCCTTACAAGCAACATGTTATGGCCTAAGTCCTTAGATGTTGTCCTTATACTAATCCATGAGAATCATATACAGGAGAAAGATCTTTAATTGCTATCCACATCCCACTTATATCAAATATATACTACTATAAGTCAAGTGTGGTGGTCTTGGTGCCTATGCATGGATGGCTCATTTGTTAAAACCTATGGTTCTTATTGTAAATCCATCATGCTGAAATGTGGGGTCTATCTTGAAAGGAGAAGGCCTAGATGACTATCCATTGGGCATATTGGATTTGACATTGTTCTCCTTGATCACAAATTGTTACTTTGTGGATGGTTATGGGGTGTAGTCATATGCATTGGGTTTTCAGTTATTTTCCTAAAATTATATCTACATGATCTTCTTTATTGGTATATTGTCATTTATATTTGGAGCTATGATTACTGTCCTTAATTTCTATAACGATGCTTATTGATACCACCAATGCTCTTGGAATCTATGTTATGCACTTCTAACTTTTCCATATTCCTACATGGTATCATATAGATTTGTCTTGCTTGATCAAGGGTTTTGTAGAGAGTAAATGAAATTAGTGGTCTTAGTGAATCTATAGAGATCTTGTCTATAATAAACTAAATTTGATTGTTGTGTTGTCTACCCTTTTTGGGGGGTGGTGGGAGATATGGTTTATTGTAATATGGTGCTTTATGAGTTATCTAAGCATGAAATTGGAGACTCCCTTATTGCACTATGGTGTTTTTATGAGTTATCTAAGCATGGAATTGGTGACTATTTGTTAAGATTGTTTGATATGCTTGTGAACTTGAGAACTCAAAGTTGATTTGATATTTTTGTATGGAGCAATACTTTTGTTTGAAGACAATATTAGGCACAACATGGAGTGTGGATTGAGAATCAACTTTCTTGGAGTTGATATATGATAATAGTTGTAACTAGCACAACCACAAGTAAAGTGGTCGATGAACACCGATATGTATAACCAACCACTTAGTTTTGTGGAGATGGTTGGTTGTTAAACAAAGGTTAAAAATTAAAATAATTAATATAAATATTAGACTAACATAAACATTAAACTAATTAATATAAACATAAAAACAAATACTATTTAATAAACATACCCATTTTCTTAACCACCGCTCAACTGAAGCTTATTTAAATCTTAATCAAGATGCATTTGAGCATAACAAGATATGACGACCATGCAATGAATCCCCACTCTACACTTGTTACACTTAGGTTAATCTTGTTGATCCACTCAAGGAAGTCCAAAATCTCAGATAATATCTAAACACCTATCGGTGTAATTACATGAGTGGTTAATTGCACTCATAGGAGTGAGGTTCTTTACAATCTAGTATGGGGTAAAAGTAAAATCACGATCTCCCATGTTCAATCTTGTGTGATGAGAGTGGTTAATTGGTGCTTTACAACCTAGTATGGGGTAAAAGTAAAATCACATCAACATATTGATCTTAAATCCATATTTATCAAGCACCAAGAAGATCTAAGTTTAAAATGAATATATACTGGTAGAAAATCAACTAGAACCTAATATGAAATATGAAGACTCATTGTTATGCAGTTATGATTGTTTTTAGCATTAAAGGAACATTGCCTTAAAGTTAATTGGTTGAATCAACAAATGTGTTGGGTTAAATTCATATTGCATGATCAACTACCCAGGAGTAAGAATGTTCGTAGATCACTTGATGCAAATCTATCTTTCACTGGACTATTGATTAAGTACCTTTCACTTGTGTTAAGATTGAGCTACAGAACAACAGAAGCTATTGCCCAGGCATGTGAGGCTGTTGTGTTGGTTGCAATTACTGAAGTGATGTGTCATGTGTAATAAGGCACTACAGGAAGTTTTGGTATGAATCGTATTCACAATATTTTGAAGAGCTTTTATGTTCAACTTTACCCGGCTTTCACTAATTCATTTGCATTATTTCAAGAAACAACACCATATATGTCCCAATAAGGAAGGTAGGTTTAACTGGATAGGGGATTCGGTGACCCAGTTTCCTTTAGACAGTTGAGAATAAGTGTCAAAGAGAAAAATGTGTCAATTTCTCATTCTTCTTTGTTTTTGTTTTCATGTTGTAATATCGTGCCTATGTTGTTATTTTGTGCAGGGATATTATAGTTGAGCATGTTGATATTGTCCAGCCTTAGCTACCAAACATATAAGTTATTATGCTGCCCTCATATATGCCATGGATGGTGCAAGTGGCTCTCACATTGCAATGAAAGGTGAAGTTATATACATGCCTCCTCTACCTTGTTCTTATAGATACTTGTGGAGAAGGTGATGCTGAGCACATGATGCTTATGCAGATGGAATTTTATATGGAATTTTGAGAGGGTCATGAATTTGAAAGGTATAGGTAATTTAGCTTAAGGAAGAGGATGCCACTTGGGTAGCCAGAATTTATTCACATTCCTTGTTTTCAAATCAGCAGGGTAAACTAACATAGTTGAAGCTTCCTATGTTTCATGCCAGATTTGAAGAAATTCAAGCTTACCACGTTTTTGCCAACATAACATGATATGCCATTCCTTGACCCTTAACTCAGGTTTTTTAGTAGTTCCTTTGTTAATACATGTAGTTAGCTTAGTTTTATACATGAAGAAATTGTTGATACAATATTTTAAATTCTTAATTATGAATTATCACATTTAAACAACATTATATATTGTATTTGAATGATTTTAACAATAATTTAAAGAAAACACATTTATTATAATTTATGTAATATCTATCAACTTCATAAATATATAATTATGTAATATATCTTCATTATATACTATTTACTACTTTTATATAAATTATTTCTTACAAGTCTATAAAATTAATAAACTCTCAAAAACTATTATATGATATAGATAGTGAAATGTTGCTTATTTGCATATAGATTGCTTTTGTGAAAACTAGAAGACAAACACGACACAATTGAAAAGAAAGATCTAAAATTATTAAATTTATATAATTGATGTAGGAGGGATCTATTAATTATTTTTTACAATTCCATAAAATTAATAAACTCTCAAAAATTATTATATGACATAGATAATGAAATGTTGCTTATTTGCATATGGATTGCTTTTGTGAAAACTACAGGGCAAACACAACGAACACAATTGAAAACACAAATATAAAATTATTATGAATAAGATTTGCACAATTCAAAATATATATGATACCAAAAAGCAAGGGCATGCCACCACATCACTTTTATTTTAATTTTTTAATTAGTTTCAACAATATATATAGATTATAAAGTTTAATTGGATTATATATAAGATATATATATATTTTACATATCGAGTATAAAATTTAAGGGTACAATTTAATTATAAAGTTAAGCTTACAACTTGAGTACCTACTTGAGCTTACAAGGTCAACTATATATTGCATGCATAGCCAGTAGCCACACTACCCATACACGATACATAGTGTGACTAAATCTAATAAATTATTTTATTTATTTTATTTTAACGAGTGTGTATTAATTGAATGAATCAAAGTCATAAACAACTGCAGAACCAACTACTTCATCAATAAATTCAATACTGAACCCCGGTGCTGGTCCATTGATGGGTAAACTGGCCCAACTACAAGTGAAGGTGACTTAGTTGTTCGATTGATCTAAGTTTGAGTTAATGTGTATTTTATATAGTAAATTGGTGTTTTTTCTGTGCACTTCGAGGTGTTTAGCATAATCATTACAGCCTATCATTGACTAAAATTAAATAATTGACTAGTTTAGTTCACTTTCATACCTGATATGAACACCTGCAGGACATCGCTCCCATCCCCATAAAAAGATGGATCACACCATCACGATTTGTCCCCGGATGTGATTCCTTACCAAATGTTACTAAGAATGACAAAAACAAATATTATAATATGAAATATAGTATAAAATTTATTTAAAAATATTATAATTTATTTATATTTAATTTTAAAATTAGATATATAATTTTATTTTATTTTTATAAAATTTGTTAAGTTAATTTTAAAAATTTAATAACTATCATCATTATATTAAAATTTACATATTATTAATAATTTTACTTTTTAAACTGGGTTGGTAGGCGCTGGGGGAGTCTTTATGGACTCCGACGGAAACAAAGTGAAAGATTATGCTTGGGGAATTGGCAGGAAAACCAATAATGAAGCAGAATGGCTCACAGTGATAAAAGGTATGGACGTCGCAAGGAGAAATGATGTCAAGGATCTAGTGGTCTTTGGAGATACTATGTTGGTGATCAGGGAAGCCAGGGCGCTTATTAAACATCATCGAAAACTAGTCTTTTTGATGCATCAACATTTCATTTTCTTGGCTAAGGAATTCCACTCCATTTCCTTCCTCCACATCCTAAGGAAAAACTGGTGATGTATATGTAACTTCGGAATGTATTTCATATATGTGTTTGTAATCCTATAGAGATGTTATTATTCCTCTATACGGAAGTGTCGTCATTTATATTGTAAGTGTCGTAACTTATACTTGATGGGTTATTAGAGCACCTTGTTGGGGTCGACCCTGTATAAGTTATGTGGGTCGAAGGGTTATTAGACCACCCTATTGGTGGTTGGCCATGTGGGTCAAAGGGTTATTAGACCACCCTATTGGGTGTCAGCCCAGTCAGCATTATGTTATGTGGTTAAGTTAAGGCCGACCTAGTAAAGGTTATTAGGCAAGTCAAGTCAAGTATAAATAGAGTGCGGGAGGCACTCTATTTCATCATTCTATTCTCTCACACACTCGTTGGAGAGTGGCGCACTTGCGGAGGAGGAGAAGCTGCTGCTAGGAGAAGACTATCTCTTGTACTTTGGTTGTATCGTTGCTCTATCTATCTTTGAGGAAGTTATTGGGGTTTTTCACCTTTATGGTTTTCCCCAAGTAAACTCTGTGTCTCTTGTGTGCTTGCATTATTGTGTCCATGCTTGATATGCCGTAGATATGCTATACATATTGTTCTCTCAGTTAAGATCCTAGATCAGATTGAAGTAAATTCTGAAAAACTAACATGGTATCAGAGCTAGCCTGAAAGAAGGCATGGTATGGCATGTATGACACTTGTTGCACTTGCGATGCTAGGGCTTGATATAGCAAAAACCAGTCATTGTAGAAATTTCACTATAAATACATTTAGGCAAGGTTTTAGGATCTGAAAATTGTACAGGGAGAAGCTAAGATCCCCATGTACCTTGTGTCCAAAGGAAAACCTCTAATTCGTTGTACTTTGTGTTTTATGATATGTACAATATAGGGTTTCCGCCTCTTCTAGATCTCATTCATAAACAGGTGACCTTGGAAAAAAGGTAATAACCTAGGCTAGGAAGCTCCAAATGAAATTTCGTAAAAATTGACAGGTAGTGCACGGACTTTACTTTCTCAGGTAACTTTTTCAGAGGCTGAAACTGAACTAGTGACACGTGGCACGCCGTACAAGTTCGCTCTCCTGTTTTATCCCATAAACAAGTCATGTTGCGACACTTGGCATAACTCTGTCTCAGAGAATCCATTTGAGGTCAGACTTGTGGGGTTGGAAAGATGACAGGTCAGGTTATCACAAGAAAAGTTTTCAAACCCCGGGGATCGAAAAGTTTGGAGTTACACCAGAAACAATCAGGTACATATTTATGTCAAAACAGAATTATTTTTTAGCACCTTCATTCATGGCTTCCGGAATTTAGGGTTTTGGAGAAAGTTGGAATTTTTGTAATCGGAGACTACGGCTGAATGCTACTCATCAAAATCAAAATTTAGAGACCAAGATCAGAATTTTTGTTTGGGCAGAAGGTCGGGCTTGATCAGACCCTAGTTCGGGACTTTGATCGGAAAAGTGAAAATTAGGGCTTCTACAAAAATGGGAATTTTTGAAATCTGTTACCACGGCTGGAAGCTCCTCAGAAAAATAGAAGCTTAGAGCTTTGGATCGAACCTTTTGATTGGGCAGAAGGGTGGGCTTTATCAAACCCTAGTTCAGAGTCATGTCTAGTGAATCCGGAAGCTTCAAAGGAAAATTTGAGGGGTGAAACTTTGCAGTTTTCAAATTCTGAGTATACCAGTTTGATCAGCTCATCAAGGCGCATATTTCTATCCTTTCGGAAGTTTGAAATTGAAAGTTTGAATTTTTAGGGTTTCTCTGACAAACCCTAATCCAGCTCCAGATCCAGTTCCTGCAAATCAAGTTGATTGGGTTAATCCTAGAAGAGAATGGATTGGTCACCTGCATAAGTGAAGAAGTTCATATTTCAGAGGGAGATGAGGCTAAGGCCTTTCATAAGAAGATTACAAGCAATCTCGACAGGTATGACTTATCCAGGTATGTTTCGAGATTTGTTTATGATTAAGTTTATGGTATGTTTGTCTTCATATTATTATGGTTAGTACAATCTTGATTAAATTTAGACTTGTCGTATCACCTTAATAAAATTATGAATGCATGATAGAAGATATTCATTGATTAGGGTGTTGACACTTATGATTGTACTAATACTTTATGGTGTTGTATGAGGTTTATGTTGTTCGCTAACATGAAAGGTAAACCAAGAAAGAAAAATCATGTTCTAGTTCAAGAACATATGATCATGGTGACATGAAGACAAACATTCATCCATTGTCATAGATCACTTAGAAGATCTATTTACGAGGTATGTATAACTTGGTCCTATAATGGTTAACTTATGAGATATGCAGGTTACTAGCACAAGTCATTGAAGAGAACAAGAAGACATCATGTGGGTATGTTAGACATAACTAGCTAACATACTAATCCAGGTATGTTTTTCCTATATCAAGTTAGAATATTACCTTGTGTTAGGATCCCTTATATAAGTATACTTGGTATGATTGGTTATGTTTATTCATAAAGTTAGAAATGTAAGTAATCAAGGGTTTATGCAGTTTATGTCTCTTATCTTGATTAATGATTTAACTAACCAAAAGAGTCCCATGATCAAATAAGAATATGTATGAGTAAAAGAAGACTTCCTTGAAACCTTGAATACTAATGTTTATTATCTGTGTTTGAAATGATCATGACTATACATGTTTAAGATTATTGTGTTTTGATACTATTAAGATTATACTAATGAATGTGTGATTATGTATGAGACCTCGAGGATAACACAATGATGATACTAATAAGAATGCATAGTGATGGATATAAGTTCAAGGATAGGTAATCAAGGAAGCAAATATCAAGAGGGAGAACACTCCAGTTGTTCCTGCAAGGGAGCAAAGATCAAGAGGGAGCACACTCCAGTTGTTTCCTGCAAGGGAGCAAAGATCAAGAGGGAGCACACTCCAGTTGTTTCCTGCAAGGAAGCAAAGATCAAGAAGGAGCACACTTCAGTAGTTTCTGCAAGGATGCAAATATTTAGAGGGAGTTGACCACTTCTCACAATCTACATCAGAATGGAGTTGTATAAAATAAGCAAAGACTGAGAGGAAGTCAACTCAACAAACAAACAAAGATAAGTATTTGAATTATCATTCCTTGCATATTTTATTGTTTAAATAATAATGTTCAATAATGTATATACTCATGTTCCTAGAATTAGGTTGTGTATTATGCATATTAGAATAGTTGCATTGATGAACAGTATACTACTAATATACATGGGTAAGTGGCCTATGGCATTGTACAACATTCCATTGCTACTTATCTAGAATGAAACCTCTTTGCTGACATGTTGGGAGTTGTACACACTCTTAACAATGTTCTGGTAGAGATTGGAAGGCATCTAGAAAGTTACGGGATATGGATAAATGTTGTATTGAAGCATTGGCTAAGATAATTGCATGACTGTATGACATATTTCTTTATGTGTAAGAATTTGTTCTAAAAACTATGAGATGTTTTCTAATCATGCAATTTAACTTGTTGTGTAGGAAAGATCGTATACCATCACCTACAAAAGAAGGACTACAACATTTATTCAGCAACAAAGTTATCTATTGAAAATATTGAAGATATTGAAGTTCCCAGGATTTGGGAAGAATGCCATGATTAAGGAATACCACAGTCGATCATGAAGATGTTTGGGATGCAGTCCCAAGACCTGAAGGGGAGTCTATAGTGACTTCCAAGAGGATATAGAAGATCAAGCATGCTGCATGTGGTAGCATAGAGACTTTTGCTCATGTAGCCAAATACACTTCCATTGGATCCATACTTGCTCTGGCTGCAGTGATGAAATGGAATATACACCAGATGGACTTCAAGACAGCTTTCTTGAATGGTGTAATTGAAGAAGAACTGTATGTGGACCAGCCACTTGGTTCTGAGACACATAACAGGGAGTCATATATGTGTAGAACTTGGTATGGTAGGACATACAACTTTCTATCCAGTTTGGGCTTTACCAAGAGTAAAGTGGATTCCAACCTTTACTACAAGGTTGAGGAAGGCAATCCAGTGATACTACTTTTGTATATGGATGACCTGTTTATTACAGGTGAAGATAGATTGATTTCCGACACGCAGCGGAAGCTTGCTTACAAGATCGAGATGCAGAACTTGGAGATGATGCACTATTCTCTAGGCATGGAGGTGTGGCAGAGTACAGATGGAATCTTCCTTGGACAATGGAAGTATGCAGTGGAGATCCTGAAGAGGTTCGGGATGATGGACTGCAAGGCCATGGCCACACCTATGACATCGAACCTGAAGCTTCTGTGTGATGCTTCATCTGATCCGATTGATGTTACTGTGTATCGTCAGATGATTGGGTCCTTGATGTACTTGACGAACACGAGGCCAGATATTTGCTTTGCGGTGAACACATTGAGCCAGTTTCTGACAGATCCAAGGAGTGTTCACCTGGTTGCTGTAAAGCATATTCTGAGGTACCTGAAGGGTACAGTTGATTATGGGCTCAAGTATGAAGTGAATCAAAAGTTTAACCTGCAGGGTTATGTTGATTCAGATTGGGCAAGTAGTGCTACAGATAGGAAGAGCACATATGGGTGCTGCTTCAGTATGGGATCAGGTGTGATCTCTTGGTTTAGCAGGAAGCAGTCTTGCGTAGCACTGAGTATAGTCGAGGCAGACTATGTTGCATCATGTTCGGCTAGTTGTGAGGCAGTATGGCTTCAAAAGATACTGTCTGAACTATTTGATCTACCATTGGAGGCTACTGGTATCTTCTATGACAACCAGAGTTGTGTGAAGCTGTCTGAGAACCAGGTGTTTCATGAAAGGTTGAAACACATAGAGATCAAATATCACTATATCAAGGATATGGTGCAGAAGGGAGCAGTGAAGCTCCTGTATGTTACGACAGATGAGCAGATTGCAGATGTGTTGACAAAGCCACTAGCCAGAGTGAAGTTCGAGTACTTCATAGAGAGGCTTGGTGTTCTTCGGATCAACGACACTTAGAGTAAGAAGTGATGGAGACATTTGCTGTAGCCATTCCTAGCATGGTGGAAGGGGTATCCTTCATATGGCTGAGGATGTAAGTACTGGATGATGAGCATCAGGATGATGTTCTAGTTTCTGCTCTGTATGATCAGTTGGATCATTTATGTATGTACGCATCTTGTTGGATGCTGGATATGATCAGTTGGATCATTTATGTATGTATGCATCATGTTAGATGCTTGGACCATGTATCTATATATATATCAGGTATGATTAGGTAGATCATGTATGTTGATGGATACATTATGTGGATCATGTATCTATGTATGTATCAGGTAGATACATTGTATATGATGATATGTATCAGGTAGATACTTGGTATGCATTAGGTGGATGCATTTGATGATTAGGATGATCATGGATGACGAACTTCTCCATATGACATGCATCAGGACGATGTAGTGATGATGATCAGGATGATCATGTGTACATCAGGATGATGTATGGAGAGTATCAGGTTTATACTTTGTGGCCGTGGATCAGGTTATGGAGATGAGCATGTCTGGGAGATCCTATAGGTCGGAGTTGTGTACCCGTAACAGCCTGGGATGCTCTTTCGAGACATTGCTTTGGGAGGACATGTAATTTGTTCCCTGGGAGATCTTCAGGTCGGAGTTGTGTACCTGTAACATCCTGAGATGCTCTTGCGAGGTTTTTTCCTATGGCATGTAATTTTAGCCTGCGAGATCTGGACAGGATGAAAAAGGATTCAGATGCTTCAGCCAGGTTTTGCAATGACCACATGTAATTTTCTCCTGGGAGATCTGGACAGGATGAAAAAGGCCTCAGATGCTTCAGCCAGGTTTTTTGGTGGACCACATGTAATGTGCTCCTGGGAGATCCGACAGGTAGATCTGTGTGCTCGTAATAGCCTGGGATGCTTTAGCAAGGTTTTGTGGTGAGATCACATGTAATGTGCTCTTGGGAGATCCGACAGGTATAGCTGTGTGCTCGTAACAGCCTGGGATGCTTCAGCCAGGTTTTGTGATGGGTCACATGTAATGTGCTCAAATTGATGATGTGAGATTCACATTTATATATATAGAAACTAATTAAAATTGGTTTTATTTGTGGGCCCTCGCACGAAGTTGAGGGACCCTTTTGGTACAATCGTGCATTCACAAAGTGCGCTAGAATTGTGTAAATTATAAACGCGCGTGCGTTACTTAGAACTAGGCATGGGCGGACTCCGACCCTGCCATGTCAATTGACATGTAGGATAGGATTCCAAAACGCACGCGCGTTATAGTGATACATGACGCGCACGCAATATGTATCACTATAATGTGTGCATGTTTTGGTTAATATAATAAAAAAATAAACAGTCTGTGGACCGCGTCACTGTTTTACCCACCGTTTTCTTAAAACCCGAACGCTCTAGCGATTTCGACTTGCCAAAACGCATTGGAGAAGCTCAACAAGGGAGATTTCATCTTGCAAGGAGGATTGGAAAGGTAAGCATCCAAATCCTTGCCTCATTTCATCATTAAAAATATAAATTTTTATGTTTCCCTTAATTAAAAATCTTTGTAAATGAAGTACTAAAACTAAAAATTATAAAATGTGTTATTTAACATATGTTAAATCCTCCCTACTATCAACCCCTTAATGAATTTTACATCCACCTTGTCAGACACAATGGCTCACTGAGAGGGGGGAGGGGAATCAATGAGCCTATATTTTAAATCAAATTTTAATTTGATTTCCATAAACACCTCATAAATTATAAATATATATATATATATATATATAGACTTTATTTTTCTCACCTAAACGTGGTCTTTATACCCACATCATCACTATTTTCTTTTGCTTCCAGCATGTACGCACTAGCTTGTAACTCATGCCCGCAGGGGCCATATTTATGCCTTTGAACATGCCTGCAGCTAGACCTTCTTCAATTTCCCACATGCGGGTCTTTGGCATGCCTCCAGGATGCTTGCAGCTTCTACAAACATACCCACATATGCATCTTCAAGATGTCGGCATGTCACCTTGTTCACATGCCCGCATGTCCATCAGCTTCATTTTTGGATGCTCACAAATTCCATAAGGGATGCACCTAATCTCCTTGCCAAGTGTCAACTTCAAGCTTCTTTGTTCATGTCACTTGTTATCTACAAGTCATCCTTGTCTAGGGTATTAGGACCAACTCCAAATGACCACAGAATGGGTCATTTGGCTCATTGGGTGTGCCAATGCCCATCACCTTGTCTTTTGTCTTGTCTTTTCCAAGTCCTTGTCAAGTCACCTTGTTTGCTTGTCATCATGCCATTTACACCTTTGTCATTAATGTTGTCATCAATGACAATCCTATTCACAAGATAATTCTGTCAGCTGCAACTGACTGGGATGCACCAACACCCCAACAACAATAGATTTACAAATGATATTTCAGACTCTTCTTAAGTCTGCATATTACATACATCGTCAACCAGAAGCCCTTGTTTGTGTCCAAAGAACTTCATCATTCTCATCAAGCACTCATTATTCAATATAACTTCATTCTATCCATCAGTAAATATCACCAATCAGATCACATCTTCCTTCTGCCATCATTATTCATGTCATATCAATATGTTTCCATATCTCCATTCATACACTTTACACTGTCCATATGCACATCATAACATTCTTCCCATATCATCAGTCATCTATTCATCGTTCTTCCGGCATGTCTTCATTTTGTCCATCAATAGGATGCATCAGTTTAACCCATAATAAAAGATAGAAAGAGAGATTGTTTTACTGCTCCACCCGCTGTTGCTCCTTCACCAAAAACTGTCCTCATCTTCCTGACCCTCGAGATCAGAGCTCTCCTCTATCTCCCGAATTCTCCACACTCACCACACAAAAAACACAACCATCTTGTTCTTCATTTATACTTCTCCTTTCCATGTATTTAGGAGGTTGACTTGTCTTTTTTATTTTATTAATTCAAATAAGTCAAATGATATTTTTATTTCCATGTTATCCTTAACCAATAAAAATACATATATTTTCCACATCATCATGGTTTTTATGCCCGCATGGTCTCCACCCTTATGCCCACAAGGACCCATAATGTATGCCTGCAATGGTCATGTGAAATGATATTTATGTTTGTAATGTATGCCTCAGATGATATTTATGTTTGTAATGTATTCGTTCTTGCACAAAGTTTGTACATTTTTCATTTTTGAGAGATGTCATTATAGCACATGTATACGTTTCTAATGATTTGTTTTTATTTCATTTTTGGATTGCAGTGACGACCATGGATGCACATTCAGAAATCCAAAGAGAAATTCAAAGGCTCAGAGAAATTCGAGCCTCAATAACACTTGTTGATGATAGGCATTGCATGCTTGCATCCAATTTGGATGCAATGATACAGACCTTTAGTAGGTATAATGGTGCACTACAAGATATTGCCACATTCAAAGAAATAAAGAGGCAACAATATGAGGATGGAATTAGCTACAAAGAGGTTAAGAAGTTGAAAATAACAAAACAACATATGTTTTCCCTCTTTAGAGATCCACCGACGGGTGAAATCCCGAATGAAAACAAAAGGCATATTTCTATTGAGTGGTGTACATATCAACCATTCATAGATAATTGGATGGACCAATGGTACATGGTGTTTGATTTACCACCACACAACAACAGGGAAATGACTCTATATTTTCTGAGAAAGATGTACGCATAATTTGTTTTGGGGAAGCAAGTTAACTATTTTGATATCTTGGAATCACTAGTACAAAATGAGAAATTAATGACCAAAAAAATGACTAAAATTCGACTATAAATGACTATTTTTTAGTCGGTGACTAATAGTATCCGATTTCCACTATCTTATCTCTAGTCGTATTTCACTAGTCATTAATTGGTTGACTTATTAGTCATTGATTTAGTCATTGATAGTCATTGATTTAGTCATTGATACTCACTGATTTAGTCATTGATAGTCACTGATTAAGTCATTGATTTAGTCATTGATACTCACTGATTTAGTCATTTATTGTCACAATTAATGACCAAATAAATGACTAAATAAACTACTAGATGATAACATATTAATGACTAAGCTAAATACGACTAAACCTTAGTCACGCTATAAGATACTAGAAATTAGCTAGTAATAGTCGTATATATGCGAATTTAGTCGTTTTCTTGGTCACTAATTTATGATAGGGTACAGAGGAATCGAACCACCAATCTTCTGCCTATAATTAGGCAGGTGCTCTACCATTGAGCTAGCACCCTTTAAGAAGTTGTTATTGCTTAACAAAATTTCAAGCAACATAACAACCTCACAATTCATTGCCAAAAAATATTGCACATGGAAAGAACTAAGAAAAAGTTGCATACCATCCAACATCTTCAATAGATATATGTGGCTGCTCCACAATCTCCAACCCATGAACCACTACAAAACGTACACGTTTTTCTTCTCTCGTAACCAGCTCTGGGAACTTTGTCCTTGCTTCTAGGGAAGATGCCATCTCTCTCCTTTTGAATGTATATGGACCTGGAATTGTGATCAAAATCTAAATTATGGTATCCAGATGAGCTTCCCTATACATTCTACATAGCTTAGTAAGATATAGCACTCATTCAACTACATGTACAAGGAATTAAAGTAATACACTAGTCAAAATTCATAACAAATAAGAAAAAGAAAGTGGACTTAAACATAGTAACCTTATAGAAAGGACACACTGCACAATCAACAATGAATACCTTTCCCAGGGAACTTCTTTACAAGCCTTCTATACAAGCCACCAGTTGCTTCAAGTGCCACGCCCATCGTATTTTCCCGGATTCCATCCAGAGTGGAAAGCTGTATGTTCACCTCATTAACAAGAGTTTCATATAAGTTTGCCACATAAGCAAGTGGCAAGACAAATCTTGCATCACTTCATATTGTGCCTCTCTTGACTTTCTCTTTTTTTGCTTATCCTTTCCATTGGGACTGTTATAGGAAGATTCTAGTGAATCAGGAACTTCAATTACACGAGGTTGAAGAAAATAATCAAGAATGAGTTGCAAAAATTGTGTCCTTGTAGATTCAATTGGTATAACATTTGTTCCACATTCGACACAAAGGGAAAACTTTCAAATTTGAGTTATAGAAAGACCACACGCTCACAAGCAATCTGAAAACCCTACATTCTTCAAGTCCCAATTATTGGCATACCTTTCCAACAACTTCAACATAGAAATTAAAGAAAATAACACTTACCATTAATTGTTAGTACACCATAGGGAGACCTTGGAGGTTCATTGTTTTCAAGCTGTAAAGAATGCTCTGGTTCTACACCACCCATGGCCTGTAGGTTCAAATAATTTCCATATGACCGGTGCACACAACCCTGAGATGCACCACTCAGCATAGTTAACATCGATGCAAAGAAACTACTACTCTCAATGCAACTACAATAGTTAAAATTTCTTCAAAAAGAGATAAATGCAAAATTATAGCCAGATTTGTGATGCATAAATTTAGCAGTTGCATTATTTAAGATTGCTAGAATGGAAAAACGCACAAACAAGCAGGTGAGCCAACAAAATTAAGCTTTTTGTCATAGACAAAATGTAAAAGCTTCTAAGCACTACTGCAAAAATAAAAGAAACACAAAGTTTCTTTTCAGATGTGCAAAGACACTGAGACCCCTGTTGCTAAGGAAATAGGTAACACAGACGCTTTCTAAAACATAACCACAAGATATTGATAAGGAGTTTACAAAGTAGATGTATAATTGACATGATATGCCATGGTTCACAAAACATTTAAACTTGCCTTTTTACAATTATTTTCGGGAAAGTTATCACTTGGTGGACTAATTGGTGAGGTGCACAGACCATTGAAAACTGATCCAAGTCAAACTAACAACTTCTATTAAGCCCAAATTCCAATTAATCATTTTTTTTACATTTAACATGATTCACTGGGTAGGCCTCACCGCTTTTTCAAAACTAAAGAAACAAGCAATAATTCATTAAAAAATCAAGGAGCAAGAACAAATTTAAAAGGAAGTTTGAAAGTCCCCATCCATGCACCAATATACACACTTACATAAAAAAAAATCCTTCTTGGTTATACATCTATTTGCAAGTATTTCCTTTACCAGTTTCCTGAAATTTTGAAAGTATTGTTCCCAAAGCTGGCACCAGTTACCTGGTTTGCCTAATCATTTTTTTCAAAACTTGAGAGAATTTAAAATAATTTATAAAAACAATAAAGAAACAACAATGAAATTAAAGAAAACTTAAAAGTCCCTGTCCATACATCTATATGCACACTTAAAAAATTTACTCTCCACTCATACATCTATTTGTTGATATCACACTTGCCCATTTCCTGAAAATTTTTAAGTGTTATATCCAGAGCCTGCACTGATTTCCTACTTCTGGAAAAACATGGAAACTATATTTTGCAAACAAATTGTTCATGTTTTCCACTGACCTCCATCACATTATCCACATTGTCACCATCTACACATGCTCTCATACTAGCTCCTGGAAGGACTTGGTTGGTGGCACTCTTTAGTGTTTTGGAAAGTGTTATGTAAAAAGGAGGTTTGGGAAATATTTTTCATATTGGTCCACTGTGTAGCACTGGTATTTCCATATCCTAAGAAAATTTCATGCAAACATTATGGAACAATACATGTTTCATTCGTTAGATCCCTAATAAACTCAAGTATGGCTTTAAAATTGTTTTCCTTTTGTTTTCTTTTCATCAAAACATTGAAGGTCTTGTATATATCTTTTGCATCCTTCTCTACAATAACATTGACATCCATCTGATATTGTGTAGTTTCTTAGGCAAGCACTAACAGTTCGAAGTTCATCTTCTGGTGGTTTCCACTCCTGTAAGAGTTTGAATAACATATCTTCAATAATTATTCAAACTCCACAGCTTTTCATCATGTCGCCAATGAGTCTACCAAAATGGATTTATTTTCAAAAACTGATGTTGTTTGAAGTTTGTTCATTCATTCCAACCTTTGTCATAAGCTATATTGTGTTGATCATTTTGCAAGAGACTATTAATACGTGGGATGCCTCTGTCCCATGAATACTCCAGATCCTCAAGAGTTAAACTTATATTATGAGTTTGTGCAGTTTCACTTTATAAACATGTGCATAAAGGCCACTATAACCATTAAAAATGGCTTTGTAGGTTGACAACTCCCAATCATGGCTTTCATGGTAATTACATGGAGAAATGTAAAGTTACTTAGACAAATGTAACTCTAGGAGAAATGCTAATACATAAGACTGCCCTCTATTTTTCTCCTTGTACTTTCATCTCAGATTATTCCCTTGATACTTAATAATGTTCCAATCCAACGATGCATTGGATTGATCTCTTTGATGTAGGAACATTCATGGCTTGGATGTCATAGCCAACCCATCACTCAGACAAACTTAATTCATATACCATTCTTAGTTTCAATAGAAAATACAGAGGTAGCAATGGTATTCTTCTGCGGATGCACAATAGAGGAGCAAGCATGTTGTTAGATGCAGGAGAGGGTGTTGCAGGATAGATTCTCAGGGCTTTGTTTTCATATTCCCGAGTATGAATTAAAATTTAAGCTTATATTTTGTTTTTTTTTCGAGATTTAAGCTAGGGTTTGCAATGTCCATTAGATTTTCCTCTTCTTGCTGGATTTTAATGAGAGATTTAATATTTATGTAGATCTGTTTTTTATTTGTAACATTCTTTTATGTTCATTTTCATTTCGTTTTGTACCCTAGGTTTGATCAGTGCCCTAAAAAAATGCCAAAGGCTTTGGACCCATTAAGGTGAGCAACTTGATCCTTGTAATTGACAAAAGTTGGCTTGTAAGTTGTGGGAAGGAAATGAATGGAGCAATCAGCCGCATGAAATACCACCTTACTAGAATTCCAAGGGATGAAATGGGAATACGTGGCAAATCAACCTTGACAATAATCCATAGTGCCTATCAATAAATTAATGACAATTGTAAGAAGAAATTAAGAAGAGACAACATCTTTGAGACTTGAACTTGCAGCTGGAGGAGTTGCAAGATCCTCTAGAACAACAAACTTATCAGGGATAGGGCTAAGTGATTCTCATGATTCCTCCGCCTCACTTGCCACAAATCCCTCAGCAAGCTCACCTCTCTTTGTTTTAAGAACCACTACTAGGGCACAAACTTCTATTATGTGAATGGTTAAAATAAAGGATAAGCAAAACATATACAAGGTTGTGAGTAGATATTTCCTATGGAATGGCATTTCTTTCAAACATTGACAATAACAACTCATTCTACCAAGCAATATTCAATGTTATTGTTGGCCTGAGATACAAGGCCCCCTACCTATGAGGATTTGAGAGGGCCTATCCTTCAAATGTTAGATTTTTACCTACTTAACTCGGATACATTCTCCACCATTAATGGCACTCCAAGACACTTATCCTAGGTTCCTGTGCACAGCCACAAAAAAGGATAGAAGATAGGAGGGGGAAGCTCTAGTGGGATAAAGGAAGCACACAACAATTATGTAGAAGAGAGATAGAGAAGGTGCATGCATGCCTCCAGCACGCATTGGCCAACCTTAGACTATTTCTAGAATTAAAACTGCTTTTCATATTTAGCCTTCAATACTATTTTCAGAATTGGAACTACTGTTCCATATTTAGTAAATTTCCAGTGTCAGTTCAGTTTCTATTTCAGTTAGTTTTCAAATTAAATTTTGTTTTTTTCTTTGTTTCAATATAAGTGCATGCAGATGACTTGGTCTAAGTAGGGTGCATATCTCTAGGATCCAATGCTTGCTTGTATGCATGCTTACTACTCTTAGTTGAGCATCTAATCTAGGAAGTTCCTCATGCAGGCCTAGGGTGCATTCCCCTAAGCTAGGATTAGAATTAGGGTTAGGGATCAGTCCTCTAACCTATGCACACTACCAAGATGGAATGAATACACTGTAAACCTAGCTCCTCCTAGTCTATATAGGAGTGAGAGGGTTAGCAGTGAGTCTGAGTGAGATTGAATTTTGAGATTTAGCATTGAGTTTTACTGTTTTTCCACATTTAATTAAATAATTATGCAGACTTGAAATGTTAGTTTTCCATGTATTTACTATTCATATTATCAGCTGTAAGTGTTTGGAGGTTAACATAATCGAGCTATTATTTTGATTGGTATTTTCAGTTTTCACCATCTAGAATTTTAGGTTAAATTCCTAAGTGCGGAATCTGCTTTCCATGGTCTGATTTTTGACATGGTAATAGAGCATGCTTGCTAAAACCTTCTAGGAATCCGTATATGGATAGTAGGGCTTCTACTTGGGATAGGTATTTGTTGGAAGGTTTCAAGGGTGGGATGACCAAAATCCATGCTTGAAAAAAGCATTGTGGATGTGTGATAGGTTGTTTTAGATTGCTGATCTGCTTTGTCTAGCACTGTGTTCCAGTCACGTAAATTTGACTAGATTTATTCTCATATACAAAAACATATTTGAAGGCCCCTCCAAATTTGTTCTATGAAAGTGTCAAGTACAAATGTTGGAGGAGCATGATCTTTGGAATTTCGTGGAGACCAAGGTTGTAAAGCCTACCAATCCTGTGCAGTTCGTAGAACATAAAAAGGAGATGGCCAAGACAAAGGAAATCATCCACAATTTAGTGAAGGATCACTCAATCCCTCATATTTCCAAGAAGACAACAAGTAAGGAGATCTCAGGGCCCAAAGCTCAGATTGCTAGAGCCATGCCCAATCCTTGCTTTAAATCTTAGAAAATGGCTTTCAGAGAAGAAGATAATTCCTCCCTTTCCACCCATCTTGATCTCATGTTGATAACCACCATCAAAGAATGCTCATGGCATACTCTTTTGTATGTGATCACTCACCAATCTGAGCCTCTACTCTATCCAAACTTGAAAAAACTAGCAATATTTGTACTTTGAATAGCAACAACCACAGGTGGGAGAATCCTATCTTCAAATATGGCTTAATTCCTTTCCATCCAAATCCCCTAAGAAACAAAGAATGGAATAGCTTTGAAGGTTCTTTTAATTTGATGATCCATCAAGTTTTTAATCACATTTCAATGCTTGACGTAACTCTTATTAATACGGGGCAGATAAATTTAGAAAAAGGTTAGAAACCCACCTGAATTCATGAAGGACACTTCCACAAACCCCAGTAAAAGAAAAAGAATTGCAAGACCAGCAAAGAAGTCATTTTCTTTTCCAAAGGAAAAATTGTCATTTCCATTAAAGGAGAAAATAAATCCCTCTTTATGTGCCGAAGCACTTACAACACATAAAGAAAAATATTAGAAACCCACTTCAATTCAAGAAGAACACTTTCAAAAACCTCAATAAAATAAAAAGAATTTCAAGACCAGCAAAGGAGAAGTCATTTTCTTTTCCAAGGAAAAAATCGTCATTTCCATCAAAGGAGAAGATAAATCACTCTTTATGTGCTGAAGCACTTACAACAAAGAAGTCATATCTAATTGTTCCATTTTATTGCCAAAAATTTACAAGGAAAAAAAAGGAAGAGGGCAGTGATGAGGCACCTCGAAGTTGGTTGCAATAACCTGAATTCCTGCCGTACCGCCTTCCAATGAACTGTTACTTTTCCCCCTAATGCTTCCAAGACAAATTCAGACAAACTTATATGCAAAAGCTATATAGTTTGGATACTAGACAACTTGTCGCTTACTTGCTCTACCCTAATATTTGCATAAACATGCCCCAAGGGCAAAAAAAATAATATGTCAGCAAATTTTATCAATTTAGAACAAAATACAAGAGACAGAAATACAAACCAACATGGAGTTCCCACAAAAGTGTTTCTTGATCGTTTCCTGTCACCTGTGTCAAACATGCAAGTTGACACTCCAAAGTCACCCAGCTTAATTGCTCTGCTAGTGTCAACGAGGATGTTGCCAACCTACAAAATTGAATAAATATCAATTGGCACAAAAGCCATTTTCATATATTAGTTTGGGAAAAAATTTGTTAATGCTGATCATTCTCCACTGCAAAAGCCAATGATGAATTCACTAATATATAACCACCATGTTAAGGGTTCACACTATTCAAACTTCAAATACCTTCAAATCACGATGAATATGTCCTTGCCGATGAAGATACTCCAGAGCTTTGAGTGTTTCCTTCAGAATTGTAGCAATGGCATACTCTTCAAAACCATCTAGATAAGCTATTTTCATTATGTGCAAGCATGAACCTTCTTCCATAAAAGGAATTACTACCCAAAGGCATCGGTCAACATACTATCACAAAACCTGAAGTCTCTTTTAAAAAACTAAGGTACAAAAAATGCCCCAATTTTTACCTTGATAAATATATTTTCCATTCCACTTTTGTCGTCATTGGGATATTGATGGGAATACATTATTTAGATAGGATTCCCATTGATAGCTGTAAAATTTAACATCTCTATACTCCTAGAAGCTACAATATATTGTTTCTAACATATGAGCAAGAATCAAGAGCTATCTAACACTAAGCATTGTTCTAGTATAAAAGCAAGCTCCACAATATCTATATGTAATCACTAATAGCTTCATTAAACCTGAACAAAAGAAAATGTGTACATGGACCATATTAGGCAGTGAAAAATAAAAAGATCGTATGTAATTCTGAACTGAGTGACTAATTCATAATGAAATATACCTCCCTTCCACATTCAAATTCCCCCATATACACGATTTGCCTCTCATGGGACACAATCTCGCTAGTGCAAGTAGCATGCCATTTCATATTAGGTGCAAGTCTTGGGACTTGGAAAAGTAGATGTTTCCCTCACACAACATATTAGCAAAAAGGATTATTTGGAGTGTTATACACTGTCTACATTCCACTATAATACTTCCAGAATGGGGAAGCAATATTTTCCACAGTGATAAATGGAAGTGTCATGCCAAAAAAATATTACAGTAATGTGGCACAAGTCCTCAAAGTTTCATGTTTGAAGAACAAATGTGCAAAACTAATAAGCACTGCAATCAAATTGAATGGTACAGATGTTCTAGGCTATGTGGAATGACATATGAATACAAATTAGAAATCCATGAAATATCTAGAAGAATTAAAACTGCAAGGGCCTAGAAAAACATGCACAAAATACATAAGAAACACCCTATAATTTGTGTATGTGCCTACCTAAATTCAAGAAGAGAGAAAAATAGAAAGCTTTCATTAAAAATAATTTCTTCCAATAACCTTCTTCCAATAAATTTCAATTGTAACCACCTAGATGCGTCCCTTACCCCACAATCCACATTGGTCTTCAACCCGTATAGAACCATCAAGAAAACATTTGATATTGTAATTTCAGTGAGAAAGAATCATGTCTAAGGTAGTATACCCTAGTTTTCCAAAATGAAGATCTGTATTCTAATGTCCCTTTGGAGTGAAGACATATCTTTACCCCATACTTGTGTGCACAATCTTCAATAAGTTAATCCACACAACTATTGCATACTAATTGGATAGAACATAAATGATTAAACTAAAAGAATGGTGCATTAGCTAACCAATTAGCTTTATCTTCCATATACTCAAATGTAATGTTGATTACCAAGAAGACTGAAGCTAGAAGTTTCTTTTATTGCTAATGTTTATTAAGAAAGAAGGCTTCCTAATGTGACTACACAAGAAAAAATCCAATTTTATTATATTTCATAGAGCAACATAGAAGCTTCTCAATTACAAAAAAACTCAAGAGTAACACTCGAACTAATATGATCACCCCATGCATCACTATAAGTAATCAAATTTGAAGAAATTTATTCACCAACTGTGAGGATGAGATCCATTAGGTCACTGCTGGAAGTAGCAGTTGTGTTGGATTGAAGGGTACATGAGATGAAGATTTGTTCCTTCTTGACACCGGACTTGGAAGTACTCTTACAATACCATTGGTGAGTGTATGATCATTATTTTTCATCACGAATTCAAGAATTATTTTAAAGTGTGGATATTCCTCTTGACTTATTTTTCGTTATTTGTTGGACATTAATAAAATTATCTTACGATATCTTGTTATGAAATTGCAGGAACATGGCAGGGCACAAGTATTTATTGCTCCTAAGTCTAAAAATCAATATGGAACCCCGACATATGTAGGGGCAATTCAATTATGGTCAAAGTCATCACTTATAATTCCAAATTCAATATCAAACCCTGGTTCCCAACTTCTTATTTTGGTAAGTTATAGTCAACCTTTAATTATCTTTTCACTTGTAGCATCTTCCATCATAGCTTCTTAATAAAGGGAATATGCCCATTGCCACTCTGTGCATTCTTTTTTATCTACAATTTGTATAATCCTTGTAATACATTATGAATTAGAAATGAAGGAAGAAATTAATTACCTTGATTGAATTCGTAGAATTTAGATAAGATACCAAGATAATTTTATTAATGTCCAACGATTGACTGCAAATTCACTCTTTGAGAATTCACATCTTTGCATGCTCGGATAAATGCCATGTGGTTTATTAAAACCAACACAGATCATCCTTAGATTGGATGTGGTTGATTGTAGATCTGATGACGAGCATAGTTTAGATCCTGCAACACCAACTTTCATCAGCCATGGTTCTAATTTCAAAGCTTACATATCATTGCCATGTGAAGGTATGCCTACACTTGAAGAAAAACTACATTTTTCACACAACAATGAGGTAATTGCAGCAACAGATTTATCCAAAAAACAGGAAGGACAACCCTTGGTTGCATCCAATTGTTCTAGACAGCAGGGAGAGAAAGCACAATGAATTGATAATTATTCATCAATATGATTTTATTCAATGGTTGTTTTTCAATACAATCATTGACTAGATTCTAGAAACTATGTTGACCTAGTTGAGTAATACATAGAGGATCAATTTCAAAGAAAAACAAAGAAAAATCCTGGGGCTTTCTTCCTTCTTTTCAAGTAAGAATCAATCATGTTATGAATTACATAATCAACCTTTCTATTAAACTTTGAAATTCCTTTCCTACACTCAAACTTCCATAAACTAGGTAGGTTGGCTTCAACATTTACTAAAAGGTTAGGATAGGAGACCTATAATATGATTGGAATAATTGTGAGGACAATATCCATTAGGATGAAAAGATGCAGACACAAGTGAGTAGGTAAATACTAGACCCTGATAAAATTAATTGGAGAGAGAAGGCATCACATGGCACATCCTTTTGGAAACTTCTTCAAGGGGAAAAACAATTCCTCGTTATTATTTGGAATTCCCAACCTCAGCAATCCACATCCCATAGTTAACCTCTTGCGGCTCATCTCTCACATTTCTAAATAGACAAAAATGGAACTAAAAAATATTTATCTTTGTCCTACAGATGAAACCAACAAATAAGATGAAAGGAGAAGTGGAGCACTAGACCATCTGGGACCTAGATAGTGAAGGGAGTGAAGAACACTTTTAGTTTTTCCCAGACTGTCTGAATGAAAAAAAATGAAGGGATCTAGATGGAAACCCAAGGCGAGACCCCCTACATAAGCCAATCCACCAAAATCATTAAAGAAACCGGACACTTTCCTATTGAAAGGAAAATCTTTAGCTACTAAGAAAAAATCACTGCTAAGAGGGAATTGATGCATACTGGAGATTTTATGAGGCTCACCACTCATCGATCATTAGATAGAAAGCGTAAAATATGGAGAGGAGAAATAAAAATATGGAGGTGACTAAAAGGTCCTCCATTTTTTCTCCCCCTTGACCCAAAAAACACTCAAGGTCATCACTTGGTATTTCGAGCATCATTGGATAGCTAGTAATAACTCAAAGACATGATTGCAAATACGACGAGGGTCATATGCATCCTCAAGCTTGGATGGATCAAACCTAGGATAAGGTGGATCTGGGCTAGTGTCCAGACTCAATATTGTATGCACCCATTGCACCATTTATACTCAATACACTGTTACAAGTGTACACAAAGTTAAAGGATCAACCCAACCGACTTGGACTATAAAATAACATAGGTCCATCTTGATTCTTAACCCTGAATCTATAAATTTGCATATAGGAATAAAAAAACCCAGGTGCAAATGCATTTGTAACACATCTCTTCCACTCGAGTTGTATGGTCACCTCAGTGTAATGACATTTTACAAAATCATTTTTCTTAAGACAAATCTCATACCATTTTACAAAATTCAAAACTAAAAAACACCCATGTGTATAATATAAAAACAACAATTTTGTCTAGTAGTGATACCATATACTAAATAATAAACACAAAAATATTTTCAACCATAATTTTCTCTCCATCGCACATTTTCCAGAAAAAAACTAAATGACCTAAGAAATTTCATGACTCGGAATTTCAAACACAGATTGAAACATTTGACTAAATCCTGATTAATTTTAATTTTCCATTTTGATTCGAATAGAAGCAGTCTCACAGAGCATGTAGGCCTCAAAGCATGTTAAAAACCAAGCATTAGCTTAGTTGCTTTTATAGAATATAACCCTTGTGCTACTCCCACAGCACCGTAGATCTGCCTCCCTTTCAGAAAAACAAATTGTTGATGAGAAATCTGTTTTGACAATATCCCTTTTAACATCTGCCTTTAATATTGGCTTTTAAGATCCTGGCTTTAATATTGGATATAATTTTGAAGATGCAATTACAAAGGGATATGGGTATGAAATTGTCAATAGATGTGGGATTTCTTGTCTTTCACTACCAGGGCTATAAAAGTAGCATTGTAATCTGCCACAAATTTTCCAGATAATCCAGTTTCCTTAATCACTTTCCTTAAATCTGCTTGAATAAAATCATACCAGCCAAGAAAAATTTCCACAGGAAGTCCATCTGGGCCAGGACTTATATCCTTTTGGAACTTTGGAGCACTACTAAAAGTTCCTCCCTATACTCTTCCCGCATCATGGAAATCTTGTCTTCAAGATTAACTTCGGGGGTAGTGAATGTTGCTCACATACTAGCCATAAAAGATCTTCACAATAAACATACATTACCAGGGGTGAGTTTATACTGCTGAAAAATTGAAGTTGTTAATTTGTGTGGCAAGGCATCTTTGGATAATTTTAGCCTTTAGGCTTTCGTTTCAGAACATGTTTTCATTTTGCAGGGGAATAGTCCCTTACAAGTCAGATTTACAATTGTCTCTAGGATATATTTGAAAATGATCATACATGATGTGTAATAGCCAGAATGGCAATTATTTCAACCAAAAGGAAATCAAATACATAGAAACTTGATGTTATTTCATGGTGCCAGCCAAGGTATTCCTATCTGTAGGGCTGAAGGCATGATATTCCTAAATGAATACCACACTGTAAGCTTTAAAGCAGGCAAGGAAGGGGGTTCAAATAACTATGCAGATGTGTTGGAATTGAAGCTCTTCTTAAAGCTAACAACATATAAAGCTCCACAAAATATTCAAGTCTTTGGGGATTCATCAGTAGTAATAAATTGGATGAATGAGACATTTAGGATGATAAATTTGGTTATGTCCTATCTTTAAAAGGTGCAAAGAATGGAAACAACTATTAACTCAATCTCTTCCCTGTCTACAAAGAGTTGGACACTGCAGTAGACTCTCTCAAAAGAGGGCATACATAAAGAACTAGGAAGTTGACACATGGTTGGTGAAAGAAACTAGGGCTAGCACAGTTGTCAATGAAAGCAGTCTCTCAGTTTTTGGACTTTAAAGTTTAGATCCAGTACAGTTCATAAGTTTCCTTTGCTGTTATTTTTTGTTTTTTTCCGGTGGATGAGATTGATGTTATACACATTCAATGTATAACATCAACTGAGACCTCCTAATTGAACTGTCATTGAGGCTAATTAGAAGTTTAATTACACTGTTTGGTGGAATCCAAGCTGTTGTATCCACACCAACATGATGGTTTTTCTACTATGAATATAAATATAATGGACACATTAACATAGATTTATCTGACCTAATTTTTCCCAACACTAAAACCTAATTGGGTCATGTAATGTTAGGTTCCTTTTCAAATTATATTATGAAAACATGGACACAAAATTGAGCCTTTCCATTAATCCTAAGTGTATCCTCTAATTAGGCTTATGCTTCCTGACAAAAAACCAATTTTTAAATACAAACCAGGATATCGTTTTTCCTATAAGATGCCTCTTTAGATGCTTGAATCCATACCCATGTGGTGGTTTTCTTCACTATTCATACAAACACATGGTGGTTTTGAAGGGCATATATCTTGTCTACTTTCTCCATTTAGATGTTGTATCAATGCTCTTCCAACATTTTAAAACCAACTACATGTAGACATTTATTGTTCATGTTGTTGACATAAACAATAAAAACAATGATATATAATAATCATACTAGTGATTAGCCTACCTTGCTAATGCAGGCAGGCTGTGAGGTCAAGAAGGGGTAAGAATTTTTGGCGGTGCTTGGGGTAGAGGGATTTTTGCATTGATTGCAAATAACTAGGCTAACATCTAACCACCATATTAATAAGGAGACAATAAGGCAACTTTCTAACCACCACATTAATTACAAACCATTAGGGTTGTACATTAGTGACACTTGTACCTTGATGTCCACTAAGAAAAGAATAACTAGCATATATCCAACATCCCTGTAAAGGGGCCATCATTGTTAGATAGGCACAGGTCTAAGTTAGTACAAATTTTCTAATTTATTCCCATGGAAATTGACTAGAAGATACTGACTAGTAAAATCTCAGTGCCTATTGGAGATATTATTCAAATAAGTATGAATCCCCAAGTCACTTATTCAATCTCGTTTGATTTTTGAGAATAATTAAGAGAGAAAATAGAAAAACAGGGATAAAAGGAAGACAAATATTGTTTCATTTCAAACTGGCTTTTACTACAATAGTTAGGGGTCGTTATAAATCATCTATGATGATAATATGGAATGTGAGAGATGTAATCCACATCATTAATAGCAATTGGATTCCATTGTTCCAAATGATGGGTTCATGATCCCTAAACATGGTACTTATGGTGCACACATCTCATCAACATGGATCCTATGAGAAATTAAATTTGATCTCTTCAATCTCTACAAAATATTGATCAAAAGGATTTTGTTGTGTAGTTCTGGAAGCTTAGATGACATGGAGCGTACAAAAACCTCTATCCTGATTTGGTTTCCATCACTTAGTTTATTTGCTTCAATTACAATCTTCATTTATTTGCTTCAATTACAATCTTCCTTCAAATGCTTATTAAGTATCACATTGCCCAATCCAATGTCCAATGGACTCAGTTTGTCTTGCTCTGAATTGTGGCTTCGCAAGATACTAAGGATGCTTATGGAGAGCAATTAATGAAGATCTAAGGTATTCTACATACTGATGGTGATCAATTAATAATTGTTCACATTGATGATCCAACTCTCACCCTGGAGCACACCCACAGTTCTATTGAAGGAGCAATACATGGTCTAGACATATTTTCTATAATAGTTGGCAAATTCGTACGTGAGGAAAGAGAGAGGATATAGTTAATGGACAAGAATACTTTCCTGATTGACTTGTTATAGCAAAGATTATTCATCCAAGTCACATAATACATTACTTGGATATACCTTTTGGAGTTAATGTGCCTTCAGAGGCCCTATGATACCAATCATATACAAATTTGAAAGAAAATTTAGGTCATCAGATGAGGAATATGAATATACTTATAGGGTTCTATGCTCTTTATCTTTGTTTGTTTAATTTTTAGTACTTAGTGACAAGCTAAATGCCAATAGCTTCGAGAATAATTTCGGACAATAAAGAAACAACAAATAGAATGAATGAAAGTAAAGCAAGGAAAAATAAACACATGGGTTGATGTATTAAAAATTATCCATACATCTTAAATTTTGGTCAACTAAAGGACTTCTAGTAAATTCACCATAATTTTCTGACCAAGGTTAGTACTAGGGATGTGGAGATCCATTGATTGGTTTTTTCCCATATTTACTCCAAGAAAATTCATCTATTGGAATGTCTGCTAGTTTTCTACTAATATCAGGAACTCTAATAGTATGCTTGACTCGTAGCTTCCTGCAAATTTCATTCACCACATTAGCTTTGCACATTGAAATTTTCTAACTCCACCATTACATAACTAAAGTTAAATATGAAATCAAACAACCAAGGAGGTGCTCCCTACCAAGTGTGAAAACTATATGAAGTTGCCTATAGGGAGAGTAAATATAGCAGCAAAGACTAAAATACTCTTTGCTATATTTTCTATATCAAACATCCAGACAAACACTTGGGAAATTTGTGCTCCAATTGAAAGTAAACTTCACAAAATTGATTCTAAAACATAACAAAAGGGAACTTGAAGGTGAACTAACCTCTATTTTTCCTAGTGGCACCTTCCAGTACTTCCACATTTACTACTGTCATCTCCTTTACTGGAACATTTCCTCCTAGAAGAGGCACCATGGATCCATTCTTGGGATGAAAAAATTGAATGGTACTGCAACAGTTTCTTATCATTAGAAATACTACCATCCATGCTTAAGGATGACATAAATGACTTTGTAGAAGAAATTGTTTGTGTGCAGCTCATTGAGTTGTTTAATTTCATGTAGCCATTTATAAACATGATGTTTACTTGTGAATTAAGATGTTGAAGCTGCAGTGGTAGATAGTGCATTTGTTGATATAACTGCTGGGGATAGTTCATGTCTGCACTTGGGACGTGAGGATGATCTCTAACAAGGTAAACAATACTTGACACAAGGTGTGAAATATTAAGAAGAAGTTGAGTAAATAGAAGCAAAGGCATGAGTATTAGGTGAATCCAATTCCAAGAAGTTTTTCCATCTATAAATATTTGTTCAAAGCCAAATACTACAACAGATTGAGCTTGAAGAGGACCCCTTCTATCCCATGCATGGCCTTTTCTACTCAAAAGTGATACCACCTTTTTAAAATTTGATTAAGCCTCCTCTGCAACCAAACCAAAATCTTGTTGACCCTATTCTTGTTGATGTTGCTGATGTTTCTGTGATAGAATGTTCACCATACGTTTAGCACTTTCTAAAATTTTCTCTAGTCATTTCTTGTACCTCATGATTCCTTTGGGTTTTAAGGGATATGGAAATCTTTAATGGGTCCATTGTCCCATGCTTCATATATAGCTTGCTTACCATAAAAATGCAAAATTGAGAGAAGCTAATTTTACCAATTCATAGGGAAGATATCTGCAAAACAGAAATATGACCAATATCTAGTAAGTTCAAGGAAATATATAGCATGTCACAAGTTAACCAACTCTTCAAAAAATCACTTCAGGTGAGAAATGACCTACTAAATTACTTTCTTTTTCATGAATCATTAACAATAAGATCCACCAAGAGATATACAAGGCATACTAGAGAACAAGACAGACATTCCTTAGGACTTTGAAATAGTAGGAAGCCAAAAAAATCCATATAAGTTATAATTCAAGTGCACACGCTCACAATTTAACTATACGCCATGATCAAAGTACCAACTCTCTATCCATGAGTCTCACCCCTATTTAAAAAATCAAACCCTTGTCCTAAATCACACAACAATTCCCAAGATCTAAACCAAGCAAAATAGAAATAAAAAACTTCTATTCTATTTTCTTATACACAATGCTCAAATTGACATCCCTCAACATTCTGGGCAGTCACCTACAACATTTGAGTAATCATGGGATTTCTGTCTCCATCAAACATCCCTAAAATAAGTTTTGGGAATATGTTAGTATTCAAAGGGAAAATATGGGCACTAATGCAAGCAGTGAAAGGGGTAAATTATGTGCTTGAATAGCAGTATATCAGCACACCAAGTTGTAGGGATTTCCTCCTTTGACGTACAAATATCAAGAAACATACCACATCCAAGTATTGCAGCCACTGTAATAGAAAAAACAATCTTCCTATATGGCAAAGTTGAATTCATCTTTGGTAACAACGTTGTGGTGGAATCAACAACAGTTAAGAAGCAAAGAAGCAAGAACACTTTCAAAGTCCTATCCAAGAGAACACTCATCAAAATATTGACCTGTTGCACCTTGAAATCAGCCACAACCTCAACTCTACTCTCTGGCACATTCTGAAAGGGGGTCACAATCATAATATCAGAAAATTATTGAAAGTGTCACCTTTGATTATTATCCATGATCTATAAGGTCATACCTAACCTATTTGAAAACATGAGTATAAAGGAGGATGCCCAACTGGTATGTCATGCCTCAAAAAAGACCATTTGTTGGGGTACCTTCGGCCATCAGCAAAGAGGAGCAACTGCAGCAATACACCTCAGGAGATTGGTGTTCATATTTGGAGAATTTGTACCATGTTTGACGTTTAAACCCACCTCTTTCATGCAACATTCCACTCTCATGAAAATAGCATCCATTCAAAGAGACATTTTGTTGGTATTTCCATTTCAAATATTTGGCCATATATGTGGTCACTTGCTTTGCACCAACCATGTTTGTTACATGTTTTAGCTACCCTGGTCTGCACACATTTCCAAACCCTGGTCTACACACCCTGTTTAGCTACATTTGAAAATCCCATTGAAGATTGTGTGGCACATTTCCAAACCCTAGTCTATGCAGTGCAATTCCAAACCATGGTCTACGCAAAATTCGCTTAGCTACTCAAAATTCATTTAGCTACCCTAGTCTACGCACCCCATTTAGCTACATTTGAAAATCCCATTGATGATTGTGTGGCACATTTCCAAACCCTGGTCTACGCAGTGCATTTCCAAAGCCCCAAATTGGAAAAATTGATTCATGCAACTGGTCAATAGTTCAACACTCAAAACAAATTTTATGAATGTGCTCTATAGAGAAAGTTTTTTTTATTTGGATTAGGTGTTTGGGTTGATGTTCATACTTATCGAAGACATCTCGGTGACCTCCTTTGCAATGGTGTTGATCTCCTCTCGGAATAGAACTATGTGAGTCTCTTCTGGGTGCGTACTGGTCTCAAACTCCTCCAAGAACAGAAGTCGGTGGTCTTGATCTCCTCCAAACGCAAAATTTCTTTGTGGGTATCCTCTGTTCCAAAATCACCTTTTATTTCTGAAAGATTCACGAATAACCTTTTTAACTAATGGATAAGAACAACGTGAGTTGGTAAGGACGGGAAAAATTTGGGCGCTATATGTTTCGTGGCGCTAGAGCATAGGAAGTCTGCCTCTCCTTTTGGCTCCAATTATATAAACTTGTTATCACACAATAGTAGCAGGGCTACTATTCTTGCTTAGCAGATATCTGCACATTCTAGAGCTTTCATTATTCAGAGCTTGGCTATGATGATTGTATATTTTGAGATCACTCATGATTAGAGCAGTGTATTATTCAGACTTATGTTAGACCTTGTGTCAAGGCTAAGCCTTGAGAGTTCAGATTTGATGACCGATGTGACCCTTTATCCCATATAGTTTTAGTTCAGTGCCTAGAGATGTATTGCAGCAGTGTTTCAGATGATATATGATGATTATTCTTGTGATGATGTTGTACGACCTATGGATGTTTTATCATGGACAATGGATTATTATCTTGTTGCTTTAGTCTTGTTCATAGCATTGGCTTGGTATAATTCATAATGTGGAAAAATGTGTAAAACTTAAAATGAACTATAAAATGGACATTTACTTGCACATTTAGGTTGTTTGACAAAACTCACTGGTTCACTACCTTGCATAGATATGGTCTTTCTTGACACCATTTGTCTGCAAGCTTAGGCTCCACTTGACTCCATCCATACCTGACTTTCCTTATTTGGCTTTAAACCTTGACTTGTCTTTCTTGACTTTATAATACCGAGGACTTCCCCTTTTTCTACCTCTGTGTTTGGACCGCATCCCTGTATGTTTAGTGTCTCGGCTCTGGGTTGGTGACAAAACTTTCCTTTGGTCAGTTGGATTGTAGGCCTAAATCATTATGGTCGGTTGTCTCGATGCTTGGCATTGGCTCAAACTCCCCCTAGTCAATTGAGATGTTGTTGGATAAAACTGAAAGCTCATGTACTAATTATGGAAACTTATAATTCGCCCATCGAAACTAAAAAGGGCAAGAGTGATGAACTGCTAAAAAATACTCCTTGAAGAGTATAAGAAAGGTCCAAAAAGCAATGGTTCTTAAATGCTATATCTAAACAATTGATGACCTTATATGTATATGTAAACATGCCCTGGATGCAAGCTACAATTAGTTGTGCTTATCAGCACACCTGAGATCCGAAGGGTTATGTAGGCCAAAAAGGCCATGAAATGAAATTGAATGATCCTAATGAACCTAGATCAACTTGGTGTAGACATGATGCCTAAGTTGAATAAGCACTCTCTAAACAACTTACCCATTTGTGAGGCACAGCCATCCCCCGTGTTATTTTGTCCAGCACAGAGTTTGTAGTTTCCCCCTTCTCCTAGTCCAAAGTATCTTTCAGTTGAGTTTAGACAAGTCACTCCTTCACCCAACCTTGTTCCTAGCCTTCATCCTTCGCTAAAAGTTTGACCATGTCCAATGGGTGAGTTTGTCATTTAAACTATTGTGCAAGTAATTACAAATAACAAAGGAATATGCTAACATGATTAATGCCACTGAATGGATGTTATACTTTAAGTTAAGCTGTGAGTATGATTAGAGGAACATGTCTTAGTCTACTGATATGATTTATCCTTGGTTGTATATGGACCTAGTCAAACCTAGTTTGACTATGGTCATTTCTTGGGATCCGTAATGATGTGGGCCATGAAGGCTTATTGATGGTGATGTATGGGCCCACATACTCCTATTTATGATACTATATGATGGACATATGATTCAGATGGTGATTGATGCAGTTCAACATGTTTTATTATTACTTCAGATCATCAGATTATGCACTATCCATATATGGTGGACCCTATAGTTATCCCATCAGGGCAACCCATGGTGTATGAGTACACATTCTTAGTAGATTTGGGTCTTCTGGATCCAATGAGACACTTATGTTTCAGTTCCGGGCACTTCTGACAATGATAGATGCAGTTTTACACTTGTTGACCAGATTTGGGGCTGATTTCCCAGCCTGAGCAACAGGGGCCATGAGAGGCCAATTCACCTAGGGCGTTGTATGAGGAGGGGGTGGTCCAGACACTTGTTATTACCAATTACCCCCCCTTCTGGAGATCCTGGTGGGCTTAGATTGACAACGCAGTTGCCCTAGGAGCTAGTTTCAACACTTTCACAGTTACCAAGGCAGTCCAGAAATGGGATAAAAGGGTCACTGAGGAATTCTATTTGGGAAATTGAGGCAAGGTTTTGGCACTTGGTTTTCACAGAGGTCTTCCAGGGTGAACCCCCTATCTTCCAGCCAGTTTTCACCACTTGGGTGGGTACATAGAGGCCACAGGAGGCCTTTTACTACTTGACTGTCACAAATTTTGAGGACATATTTGATCATTTATATTTATTTTGGACATATTATATTATTTTATCATGCCATGGTGATGAGCTAGTAAGGATTGATACCTCCTATCCCCACCATGAGCTCCATGTGTCATGTCCTAGTAATATGAGGTGGGCTTTTGTACTTTTACCCCCTCTAGTGGATGATGTCACCCTCCATGAGTACCTTTTAGCTATGACATCATCATTATTTGAGTGATCCATGTGTTATATTGTTATGTTTCATCTTAGCCATTGATAATGTATTGATATATTTTAATCTCAACCACTCATTTCAAAAAGTGGTTATGAGATCTAGGGTTTTGGTCTTTATTATCCTATATAAGGAGGAGACCCCCTCATTGTAAAATCATCTAGAGATTTTGGCTCTTGGCTCTTGGAATAAAATTTCTATCTTTTGGAGTACATGCTTGGGTTTGGAGCGGATGTTGGTTGCTTTGATTGTAAATGCTTTTGTCCATTGCACTGGAGGATCTATTGTAGCTATCTTGCATATTTTGCCATATCTTTTTACAGGTTAAGAGGACGTTTTTGACAAGTGCGAATTGGTGTGGAGTATTTCCCTTCAAACTTGGAGGAAGAAGTTTTGGTTAAACAGGGAGTGGTTTTGTCTTTGTGCCAACTATTCTTTGCTTATCTCTCTCTTGCTTGTATCTACCTTCAACATGTTAAACTGATTGATGCTTTGCTCCTTGGTTTTGACAGGTTAGAGAGACACACATGTGGCTTGGAGAAAATCGATTTGGCAAGAGGGCTTAAAAAATTCTTCATTTGATATTTGGAAAAAGTAATCCTCATCTCAACTAGCATTCATCTCTTCATCCAGGTATGCTCCAACGGTATGGTCTTCTTCTTCCTTGGCTTATCCATAACTTCTAGATCATAAAAACCCTAATTGATTAAAACTCTCATTTTTACTTTTTCTTAGATCTACTTAGATCTAGCCTATCTTTTGAAAAGATATTGAAAACCCACCTCTATAGCATCCACGGCAATTCAGATCTATAGTTTGGTGGTGATTGGGTTCCATTTGACACACTTTTCAAGGAAAAATAGCCCTCTTGAGGCAAATCGTACCCCTTGGGAGAAGCTAGTTGGGTTAGATCTAACACATGGGTAGATGAGATCCCACTTGATTCACACTCTCCTCACTTGATAACCTACCGCTAGTGCTTCACCTTGTTGAATTTTTCCTTGTGGGCCCCATTCCTCATTTTGAGGGTTGTGCCCCACTTGGGTCAATTTGGTGATGCATTTTAAATCTCATATCTATGGAGATCTAGCCATTGGATTCCCTTGAATTTCAAGATCCACACTCATACTTGCCTAAACTTCTTGGATCTAAACTTTGGTGGCCTTTGGACTTGTTTTGACACACTATTCCATGCATTTAGCCCTCCTTGGGCAAAGTCACACTCCTTGGGTGTTTGAGTTTTCCCACTTCTAGGACATGGGTGGTTGTGATCCCACTTGATTTGAAAAGAGAATACTTTGAAACCCCTACCTAGTATCTCACTTTGTGAAGTTATGCCTTGGGGGTATCATTCCTCATTTTGGGGATTGTTGTCCACTTGGGTCACATAGTGAAATATTACATCTACTAAGATTCAACCATCACATCTTGAATAACCCACTTGATTTGCATACTAGGTGTCCCGATTTACATTTCCACATCTCTTTTGACTCCATTAGCCCATCCATCAAGGCACTAGTCCACCTAGGGAAATTCGCACTCCTTGGGAGTTGTGTCATCTCCTAGATCCCATATGTGGGTATCTCTAATTTCACTTTAGATTCATAGATCTACTCATAACATACCCCTTAGTATCATTTACACCCTTAACTTCACCTTGTGGGTCCCATTTGAGCCATTTGCATATCCCAAGGAAGTGGGCCCCACCTGTGTATTTCATGGTACTAGATCTTGTCATCTTATCTCATCATGTGGCCTAAATCTTTCATTGGTTGAAACATAAGTCATTCCCTAAGCATCTTTCAACCATATTTAAACTTCTTAGTCCACCTAACCTTGCATTGGTTTCCGTAACTTGTCTTTTACATATCCCTAGGAACCTTTGTTTGGGTCCAATCATCTTTGATTGGTTATAGGGTCTCCCCCTAGGTCCTGACTTATCTTGATCTAAAGTATAGAGTGCCTCGGTTGACGTGATTCCCAGCCTACATTGGGAACCGTGGAATCTCTTGGGTCACCTCTTTAGTTGTCCATCTCCTCTACCATCCCGGATGGGATACCACTAGGGATAACTACAAGTTGTGTGATAACATTTTTGGCACCGTTGTCGGGGAAGGTAGAGGCCTACCTTGGTTCGACATACCTATATTTTTGTCTCACTCTCTCCCTGCACTTTAAATGACATACATCTCGGTAGAAGAGTTTAAAAGTCTACCTGGCGACTCCTAATCGTGACTCCATTGAGGAGCAAGCACATAGTCATCCTTACAACACTCGAAGTAAATCAAATCCAAATCAACTAGAAGGAACCCCACTCACTTATCACAAAAGAGATCCTAAATCCCAATCATCTAATTTCTTTTGGAAACTTGTTAACTTGGACTCTCCAAACCGTATCTTGGGATCTCCTTTATTCAACTCGGTTCCTCCTTCATCTCCTAATCCTAATCCTAATCTTAACGTAACTCCATTCAACACAATGTCTGGAGAGAATCAATCTAACTCTGGGAACAACAACCAAAACAATCCTGCCGTCGCTTGTGCTTTTGGAAGCAAGGCTAGAGCCTCTCCTTTAGACTTTTCCCAGGTCATAGGTGCCCCCCATGATATGCCAGACAAGTACTTTGAAAATATCCCAAAGTTCAATGGGAATTGTGTGACGTCCACTGAGGACCACATAGAAAATGTCTAGTCTCACATGGAAGCTTATGGGGCTGAGGAAGAAGATGTGTTTATGAGGGGTCTCTTTACATCCTTGGAGGGTGATGCTCGCAAGTGGTTTGACCATTTTCTTGCATCATCAATAAATGGATACGATGTATTCTATGATAAACTCAAACAAGAGTGGTCAGTCAAGTTAGATGGGCACTTCCTTTTACACCAACTTTTCGACATCAAAAAGAAAGAGAACGAGTCTGTCCATGAGTTTAACCTTCGCTTTGACAATACTGTGGCCAACATCCCAAGTACCATTAGGCCTCTTGATAAGGCTATTTTAATTCATTACCTCAATGCATATGAAGGTTACCTTGGTTACCATCTGAGAGACAAAGACCCTGGTAGTTAGAAAATAGAACAAGATAATGCTAGAAAGGCCGAAGCAAATGCTGCTTCCATGGGAAAGCAAAATTTCTTTGACCTGATCAGTGGATCTTCTTCCAGATCTGAGCCTAAGTTTAAAAAGGGGAAAGAACCTAGTAAAGATCCCAATGAAATGATGGAGAGCACGCATGAAATGATGAAGAATTTAACTCTCTTGACTAGGGATTTAGCTAAGATCAAAGAGACTGAAAGGTATAGGAAGCCTTATTGTCCCAAGCCTTATTGGAATCAACAAAAGAAACCTAATGAAGGTGATAGAAGAAACCCTGTGAGCCAAGATTCACCTGAACCTCCTATCATAAATTGGTCTGAAGAACAAAAGTTGGAAGATCCCGAGTATACCACCCATGTTGATGATACTCTTGATTCTCCAAAGAACATTAACTGGGTTGATGACTTAGAACTTGACAAGGACTTTGGAAGAATTTTGATTGATCATGAAGAGTCCATAGAAGAACCCAGTCCTAGTTTTCCCACCTATGCTGTTGAACAAGCCGGTAGTAGTAGTCAAGCTCCTCCTAGAACCTATCAACGAAAGAAGGATGGCCAAAATCCTACACCTTTCAGTGAAAAGAGAAGCAGTGAGCTTCCTAGTCCAGTGAGTGAGCCAATCCCTCTTCCTGAGTATGACTTGGATATCAACATCGAAAGAGAATTGGACAAAGTTATGCATAACATCCCACTCACTGAGTTAGTGAAAATCCCATCAATAAAAGAACAAGTGGTGGAGTTCTTCGAGAGTATCCTTGAGACTGCCACAAGTAATGGTGAAGGTTCATCTTTTCGAAACTCAACACCTAGTGCTATGGTTGATGAAGAGGAGGACTCTCCCATTAACATCCAAACTGCCCTATATGAGAGGAAGAATGGTGGTCACCAACCTTTTTATCTTACACTCCGCATTGGTGATACCCTTCTTCATAATTGTATGTTAGATTTTGGTGCCTCCATGAATGTGATGTCTTTGCAAGTCATGGAAGCCATGGGATTAAACATAACTAGGCCTTATGGGAACGTTTGTGGGATTGAATCTAGACCAGTTCAAGTCTTTGGTTTGATTAAAAACTTAAGAGCCGACTTGTTTTCATGCCCCGACATATCCATGCTAATGGACATAGTAGTCATAGATCTCCCTCCAGTCTATGGTATGCTTCTTTGTAGGAAGTGGTCTGCTGGGTTAGGGGGACATCTTCATATGGACTTATCATATGCTACTATCCCCAACTCTGATGGGTCATTGGTTAGGGTATATCGGGAACCATTTTATGAAGGACATCTTGAGAGTTATGAGGATGCTGTGAGGAACACGTTTGGTGAGGGTGAGTTATTACCCGAGGGTATCTTCATGGTCATGGGTGGCCACAATGATGATCATAGTTTAGAAAGGGAAAACATTTGGAGATCATTTGGAAATGATAGTTCTTCTGAGGAAGAAAGGGAAAGAGCTATTACTGTTAGAGAAACAAACCTTGAATCACTTCGAGGTGAAGTGTCGGAAGAACTTAGGACTTTGAACCAACCTAGTGGTGTAGGGTCACACATTGAACAACATGAGCCCACTACTCAACTAAATACTTCTGAGGTTAACTTTGATCAAATTAGAAGGGGTGAGTATATACCTAGGACAGTACATGAATGGTTTTTCCTAGTTGACCTTAACACAGAAAGGGGAAGACAAGGCTTACCTCACATCACTCCTTGGGAAAATAACAATGAAGGAACACATCTTCCCTCTTCTGAAGGAAATGATGAGGAACCAACTGATTATCATTTTTCTGATGTTCCTGATCATTTGTCCCATTTGTCCTTGGAAGATGGGGTTTTGAGGCAAGTAAATGACAAATCCATGAGTTGGAAATAACATGACTTAATCCATAATTCCCCTGGGAGGATTCTTCTTTGAATAATCTAGCTATTTTTCAGGAAGAGCCTACCGAGCCAAGTCTGCTTCCACCTTATCCTAGCTTCCTTTTTCCTGGTGAGTTACCTATTGGTGAAGAAAGTATGAACTCCACAGATTCATTTCACACCCCTACTTCTTCACCAACATCTTTAGATATGGGAACTCAGAGTATTCCTAGCACGATTCCTAGCCTTTCGCCCCTTCCCGTTGATCATCTGGCAGTTCTAGAGAATATGACTATTCCTGTCCCATCTGGAGAAGGTAGTAGCAAAAGTGTTGAAAACCAAAAACTACCACCTCCATCCCATGCAGAAGTAGATGAGAGTGTTGAAAGAGAATTTTGGACTGTGGGGGAAGCTCCAAAGTATATCATTCACCCACAAGTTGAAGAACCAAGAGTAGAGAGTCCTCCTAGGAGAATAGTTAGAGAAATCTTGATTGATTCAGGAGCATTGGTTTCCTTTGCTGGGTTACTTACTTTCCACAAGTTTAAGTCTTGGCCAGAAGGTTTGAGCCATAGGTGCGAGGGTGTTTGGTGGATTATAGGTGTAGTGCAAGACCTATTCTATCGATAATTTGATGAAATCAGATTTTTTAAGCTAGTATGCCAAGGTTACCATCCATCTCTTACATTATATGTTATGTATGCTAAGGCTTTGGGGTATTTGTTACATAGTAATATTTCCCAAGGTCTTATTAAAGATAAAACTCTCACCAAACTAGAAGTTGAATGGTCATTTTATCCATGATTACTACCTCACAATTATCCAAGGTTTAGTCTTTAATGAAAAATATTGTGAAATACCTTTAATTATTTTGTAACACTTCAAGATCCTCTAATATATAGTGGGTCAAAGCTTAATGTTATAGGGATATTCATTGTGAATTATGGGCTTAGATGACCTCTCAAATGTACTCTTAGATCCAATGTGAATAAATTTTCAAATTGTTAATAATCATGTTTGCAATTTAGACCGCTTTAAAAGAGTTCTTGGATGTGGCCATCTAATGGATAGGAAAAAATGATAAATTGATTGACCTAGAGCCATGAATATGCCTATATATATATATATAGATATATTGTTGGGTTTTAATAATTCCTTCCAATGAGATTTAGGATTTTATAGATCTAGTTGCAACTTATGTTGCCTCAACGATTACAGAATGGGGATTATCAAGACTCATGCCCAAGACTAGCCTTTGTGTGCCAAATATATTATTTGAGTGATTGAAGGGAAGCAACCATGGCAAGTTTTTTTTATGAATTGTATCACTTATGGTTATGTAGTTGCAAAAATCTCAAAAAAAGACCTCAACTTCTTAAATTTATTAGTCATCCTTACTCAAGTTTGATATTAAAGAAACATTGTATCCAAAAGTATATTTTGGAAAATTTAAGAAGATGATTAAGCTAAAGCTTTGTAGCAAAGGTAATTCCCTTAAGTCTAAGGTCTCTTTGAATTAATACTCTAATTAGTGGTCATTGATACTACCTTTTAATGGGAAAATATGTTTGATCTTAAGTTAACGTCTCTTTCAAAAAGGCATGGACAAAGCCACTAACTCTCATAACTAAAAGAAATTTCTAAACGTGAAAATCACACATGTTTATGGTTATAAATTGCAATGGAAAAAACATATTCAAAATGGAAAATTAAATATTTGGTATTAAATTAATCCACAAAGGCTTCAAATACTCACGATCAAGATGATGATAGCATTTCGTCGCTATAGAAACGAACTTTCATTGCTATAGAGACGAAAGGTCCATAATGTCTCTATAGCAATGATCGTCGGGGGAATTTTCAAAATTTTCCAAAAATTTAAACTGTTTTTCCACGAAAACATCGATTTTAACTGTTTCGTGGCAAACTTTCATGGGACTTTTGAGCCATATGTAGTAGTGGGCCTAATCCTCTGTAACAAGCACCACATCTACTGTCCTTCACCAGAGTTTTGACAGTCTGTGCTATAGTGGGTTTTATATTTTCTTCTCCTTCAAGGACTTGCAACCTTGTTTTGATAGTATCAAGCGAAGCTGTCACTAGGGTAGTAACCACCCCTGCCATTGCAACAGTAAATACATGAACCGTAACCACCATTTTTGTGCTATGGGAAATGAATTCTTCAATTATTACCGGTTAGTTCCCAAATAGCAAGGATGCTAAGGAATTCTTAAAATGGGAGGTAGATTTCTTTGTACAAAACTAGAATATTGACATCGGAATGTATAGGTTGGATGTCAACCCCTACAATGTTCCAAGATTTTTTTGTACCTAATAGATCCTTGCCGAGTTTGCTAGGCAGTTCAAAGAATTCATTACTAGTTAGTTCCCAAATAGCATCACTAAGGATGCTAAGGAATTCTTAAAATGGGAGGTAGATTTCTTTGTACAAAACTAGAATATTGACATCAGAATGTATAGGTTGGATGTCAATCCCTACAATGTTCCAAGATTCATTTGTACCTAATAGATCCTTGCCGAGTTTGCTAGGTAGTTCAAGCATTTACATGTCAAGTTTTTAAGACTGCGCGTAGGATAAAAGACAACCAAAACGCCTCGCTTTTCCCGCGATTTTGGGATAAAAACCGATTAAAATTCTTGCTGGAAATTGTTTTTTTGTATTTTTGGGATTTAAGCAATTGAGATTACTTGATCTAGACTAATTGCCCAATTTTAAAACTACCCAGATTGCCGAAATTGCAATCTGAGCACTCCAAAATGTGATTTGGGTAAGAATTACTCTGTCGGATTCAGGCAAGTCGAGGGTGTTTTAGTTAGCCCTTATACAACTCCTTGAGACTAGGGGAAAGAAATTCCTGACTATTCCTTTTGGCTTTGAGTACAATGTTGTAGTCATATTTGGCAAGTATCAAGTGGCTATCAATGAAAGCAACCAGGATGCAGGTAAAGCCCACAAATATATCATTTTATTCAATGGGCTATCAAACCAAGAAAGCAATGGCTTTCAAGGATAAATATTTTAATGGAGGAATTCTCTTGCATTTCTCTCGATCATATATATAGATAATTAAATAGCTAGACAAACTCCATCTTCAAGATTGTTGTTTTCCCTATGGATGGACATGTATACTTTGAGGAGTTCATTTCCGACCGGATGGTTGATTATGGCAACTACCTTTTCTACTGAGTTGTGTTTGATGTTATGCTTCATTTTTTTAAAACAACTTTGTTAGTTGCACTTGGATTTAATCAAGAGATGGTCCTGTCAAATATATAGCTTGTGTATGAACTATGCAATATGCTATGTTTTGGCATGGAAATTTATTTTTGTATAGACCTCTGTAACTTTGATTTTAATAAATAACAAGTTAATGTTTTTTTCTCTTGAAAAAAAAAGGATAGCAAAAAATCTACCTTTTATCATTAATTATATGGCACAATTGCCAGAAAATAGCTAAGCTGATACAATCCTTTGAAATGAAGATATATGAAACACTCAATCACCCCTAGGTTACTCTTTAGTAAGGAAGTTTGGGAGAATCAATAAGAAAAAAGAAAAGGAAATTCCTTAGTTATTATGGAGGAACTAGATATAAGATAAGTGGTAAAAGATCATAAGCACTTACCATGCATAGTTTCAAGAGCCCTTTTGTTGGTTAGAAATGAGACGACCTCTCAAAACAGTGTTACAATTTACTAAATTTTAACACTGCAGATGGATTCAAAGACCCTTGACCCAAAGGGTCTCTGAATCCATCTGTAGTGTTAAAACCAAGGGTCTCTATATCCATTTACAATGTCAAAATTTAGTAAATCATAATATTTCATTGTCAAAATTGCAATTTTACATTGCCAAGTGACACAATTAACGTCATTTGGATCTCTAAATCCATCTACAATGTTACAATTTACTAAATATTAACACTGCATATGGATTCAGAGACCCCTTTAAAAAGGGGTCTATGAATCCATCTGCAGTGTTAAGATTTAGTAAATTGTACAAATTCATTGTCAAACTTGTAATTTTCCATTGTCAAGGTGACACAACTAAAAATGACTAATTCATATTCTTAGTCATTGTTATCTAGTCATATTTGTATTCATGTGACTACATTAGTCATTTATGTTAGTCGTTTTTATTTTAGTCACTTGTTATTTAGTCGTATATTTTATCCCGTGACTAAACTAGTCATTTATCTTAGTCGTTTTTAGTTGGCTCACTTAAAATTGCTCAATTTTAGTCATTTATCCCTTGAAAAAGTGTGGTGACTAATTTTTTTAGTCACCTAGTCACTTATCTCTCATTTTTGTACTAGTGAATGCCAGAGCATTGGGATGGGAATGCCTCAGCAATGTCCCAATGCGAGACACATAGATCCCAATCGCCTTGTAGCTCCACCTCGCAGGAAGTTACCCAAGCCAGATGTGTCAACTGCACATCAGTTGGTCCTAGAGACACAGGAGTCCTTCCTACAGTTGGAATAGGTGGTTGTTTGCCATAGCAAGTATCTTCAAGGTACGTACCAGGCAAGGACATTAGAGCCACCATCTATGGGTGGAGTAGATCCACCACTTTTCGGTGGGGTAGATCCACCACCTTCCAGTGGTCCAGGAGCATCTAGTAGTGGCACTAGAACTGCACCTAATGAGCACAGTCGACAACCCCACCCATGCACAGTATGCGGCCATCCTTGCTTTGGTCATGTCCCCACAGATGATACCTTTACTGGGTATTTTACACAGGTAAGTAAATGGTAAAAAATTTAATGTCATTTGTAAATTATTTTTCCTTACTATACACATATATATATTGCTAATATTTTTAATGATTTTAAAACTTGTAGCTGCTGCAAGAAGGGCACGAGTTTGTTCACCTTTCCACTGATGATGCAGAGCATAGTCTAGAGGCTCATGCACCAACACCATCCAATGTAGAAGATGTTTTCATACCTTCAGTGACAACAACTCACACCGAGGTAACTATTTCAACATGACATTATTTTAATACACGAGTAAATCCAATTAACAATTTAATGTCATTTGTAAATTATTTTTCCTCACTATACACATATATGAATCGCTAATATTTTTAATAATTTTAAAACTTGTAGTTGCTACAAGAAGGGCATGAGGGGCAAGAGGCTCATGCAGCAACACCTTATGAGTTACAAGATGTTTTCATACCTTTAGCGACAACAATTCGCGCCGAGGTAGCTATTTCAACATGACATTATTTTAATACATGAGTAAATCCAGTTAACAATTTAGTGTCATTTGTAAATTATTTTTCCTTACTATACACATATATAGATTGCTAATATTTTTAATGATTTTAAAACTTGTAGTTGCTACCAGAAGTGCATGAGGGGCAAGAGGATCATGCACCAACACCTTCTGAGTTACAAGATGTTGTCATACCTTTAGAGACAACATCTCACGCTGAGGTAAATATTTCAACATGACATTATTTCAATACATGTTAGTTTGTTATCACATGTTACTTAATTAATGCTACACGATCTAATATTTACAATTTTCTAAATTGCAGGTTGCAGATCCCCATTAGAGGGAAATGATTTCATCTAGTGAGCTCCCGCCTGGTGAGAATACAACCGATAGCATGCCCACAATGACACAATGGGTGGCATATAGTTTCTTGGATTTGATTGAATTATACAGTACATTGGTATGTATTTCATCATTGTCAGTTTGTTAATACATGCTATTTCATTGACCAATTCATTTTTAACTATGTCAGTATTGGTGATTGTAGCCACCAGCCTCTATACTTCCAAGACTGTCATCAGTTGGATCTCCTCGTAGTCCAAATGTGCAAAAGGGACAAGTGTATAAGAGAGGATCCACTCCTAGAAAGGGTGTGGATGTCCTCTATAGCATACACATGAGAGATCCATCTACCCCTGACCTAACAAGGGTCGTTGATGCTGCAGTTAGTGCCGCATCTACAATAGCCACAAGTCATACAGAGGTAACTATTTCAACAATCACAATGCATAGTGTTTAACCATGTTACTATATTGTTTATTCATGCATGTCTAACTATTTGGCCATAAGTTAATTTTTTAAGTTTGTTAATGGTAGGATATTAGTGCAGTTATTTGATAAAAACAATGTTTTTTTTTGCAGACTCCTGAGATGCAGAGCGATCCCAGGGAGATGGTCGATAGAGGAAAGTCAGGGAAAAACAAGCGAAAGATTGATTTTTGATGTTACATAGTCTTGTATATATGTATTTTGACATGTACATGTACACATTGTTGTACTTAGGGATACATGTACATTGACAGGCCATTTGAGGGTCGGCTACTTTGCCATATTTTGTATTACAAACATTCGACTATCAATGCATGATACAATATATTCCATATTTTCTCTTGAGTTTCCACTTATGCTTGTGATGATTTATCTCTTCCACAAATTGATAATTCCTACTATTGAAATTTATATAATTACATTTTAAGCAACATTTATTCTCTTAGATTTATTGCATTGATCAAGTAACATCTCAACATTGTGTTATGAAAACATTATCTTAATGGAAAAAACTAATAATATCTTTCAACAGTTCAATGAACTTAGCACATGCATGCTAATTTGATATCTAATTTAAAATTGTGTTTTTTGTCAACTCCAAGGGTTCATACCCATTGATCAAGACTATGGTTGCAAGGAAAGTATGTTGCAAGGAAAAAACAAAAGTTAACAAAATAAGTCAAAATATGTTTGAATAACCTCTGTCATAATAGTAAAATGATACACATATCATCAATGTAATCCTATGAAATTTTCATAAACTAAGAGGAAGTCTAATAGATGCTACACATTTAATCAATGCTACCGTATTTTATCAAACGATATGTACACGAGCATCTATGCAGTTCGGTTGAAGTGTGCCTACTCTAGCATGCTAAAAACAATGGCAAAGTATCAAGTACAATGGCAAGGAATGCATAACTAAAGTGTAATCAAATTCACTGGGCCTTCATGTACATATGGTCAAATATATGTAACAAATATACCCTAGTTTGTAAGACCCTAGTTTGTTCCAATATGCTAACCAATAGTTGGTGATGAATTCACTCATAAAATCATTGAAGATATAAACCCAATCCTTACTAAACCCTAGTATGTAAGACTCTAGTTTGTGCTTTACCTCTTTCATATCTCCATTTTTCACTTCTCATAATGCAAAATTAATCATACATAATCCATGGAAAATGAAATAACTAACTAGTTTAATGATATTCCTTAAAATTCATCGATGAAGCATTGCCTCCATTTTTTATTTGGAACTTTGAATTCTTAAAAATGACATTAATTACTCAAAATCCAAATATAGTGGAACACTAAGGAGTTTTTAAATGACGTGGCACACTAAGGACATATAAATGTACCAAGGGCACAGTACGGTAGGTTTGATTGCCACTCTTTGAATGTCTAGTTCTAGAATCAAAATAAAAAAATTTCAAAGTTGACCCCCATGTGCAAAACTGCACACTCCCTTACTGAGTAAAACCCTAGACTAGTTTCCAAAATGGACCTACAAGATGACACTTGGGCCTTGGAAACATAGGAGAGGGGCACCCCTAGCACTATCCCTATGTCCTGAATCCAACGGAGTCGACGGTTTGTCGATTCGAGCCACGATTGTCATTCCATGGCTCGTTCCATCTCGCATCCAAAAGGCCTTCAGGGACACTTGCTGGATAACTACCAGGGGCATAGAATTCCAACTGTGCAACAAAACTGAGTTCTGCAGAGTCCTTCAAGTGTGTCTAGGAAGGTTCCAGCTGGGAACGCTAGCCATAAGTGCCTGGTCGATGATTTTGCAAAGTTGACCCCCATGTGCAAAACTGCACACTCCCTTATTGAGCAAAACCCTAGTTTCCAAAATGGACCTACAATATGACACCTGGGCCATGGGACCAGAGGAGAGGGACACCCCTAGCACTATGCCAATGTCTTGGATCCAACAGAGTCAACGGTTTGTCGATCCGATCCACGGTCGTCATTCTATGGCTTGTTCCGTCTCACATCCAAAAGGCCTTCAGGGACACCTGCTAGATACCTACCCGGGGCATAGAACTCCAACCGTGCAACAAAAACGGGTTCTAGGGAGTCCTGCAAGTGTGTCTAGGAAGGTTCCAGCTAGGAATTCTAGCCATAGGTTCCTGGTCGATGATTTTGCAAAGTTGACCCCCATGTGCAAAACTGCACACTCAGTGAGCAAAACCCTAGTTTCCAAAATGGACCTACAAGATGACACTTGGGCTATGGGACCGGAGGCGAGGGGCACCCCTAGAACAATCCCAGTGTCTTGAATCCAACGGAGTCGACAGTTTGTTGGTTCGAGCCACGTTCGTCATTCTATGGCTCGTTTTGTATCGCATCCAAAAGGCCTTCAGGGACACTTGTTGGATACCTACCAGGGGCATAGAATTCCAACCGTGCAACAAAACCAAGTTTTGGGGAGTCCTTCAAGTGTGTCTAGAAAGGTTCCAGTTGGGAACGCTAGCCATAAGTTCCCGGTCGATGATTTTGCAAAGTTGCCCCCATGTACAAAACTACACACTCCCTTACTAAGCAAAACCCTAGTTTCCAAAATGGACCTAGAAAATGACACCTGGGCCATGGGACCAGAGGAGAGGGGCACCCATAACACTATCTCGATGTCCTGAATCCAATAGAGTTGACGGTTTGTTGATCTGATCGACGTTCGTCATTCTATGGCTTGTTCCGTCTCACATCCAAAAGGCCTTTAGGGACACTTGCTGGATACTTATCGGGGGCATAGAATTCCAACTGTGCAACAAAACCGGGTTTCAGGGAGTCTTGCAAGTGTGTCTAGAAAGGTTCCAGTTGGGAACGCTATCCATAAGTGTCTGGTTGATGATTTTGCAAAGTTGACTCCCATGTGCAAAATTGCGCACTCCCTTACTGAGCAAAACCCTAGTTTCCAAAATGGACGTACAAGATGACACTTGGGCAATGGGACCGGAGGAGAGGGGTACCCCTAGCACTATCCCATTGTCCTAAATCCAACCAAGTTGATGGTTTGTCGATCTGAGCCACGGTCAGAATTCTATGGCTCGTTCTGTATCGCATCCAAAAGGCCTTCACGGACACCTATTAGATGACTACCGGGGGCATAGAATTCCAACCATGCAACAAAACCGGGTTCCGGGGAGTCCTGCAAGTGTGTCTAGGAAGGTTCCAGCTGGGAACGCTAGCCATAAGTTCCTAGTCGATGATTTTTCAAAGTTGACCCCCATGTGCAAAACTACACACTCCCTTACTGAGCAAAAACCCTAGTTTCCAAAATGGACCTACAAGATGACACCTGGGCCATGGGACTGGAGGAGAGGGGCACCCCTAGCACTATCCCGATGTCCTGAATCCAACGGAGTTGACGGTTTGTCGATCTCAACCATGGTTTCATTCTATGGCTCATTTCGTCTCGCATCCAAAATGATTCTATGGCTCATTACTAATCCCTTTACCGCTTCAATGAGCTTCATATTAGAGCATGGCAACTTGCCAATGAAGGCCCAAACATCTGTTTCACCGGTATAAAGTTGTTCTCTTCTAACACAATACATACTAAGTATCTTCACATTCAAATTAATCATTTTGGATGTAGGTTTAAGAAAATGAAGTGTGCTAGTTTTTTTGCTCACGATTGATTGTGACAACACACAACGAGCCACATTGCGATTCTTTGAGCGAGATTTATTTCCAATTGTACTAAATGCATCTACTAAACTTTTAACAATATGAGAACCTGGTTCTAACTTTTTGGTCATCTTTATCCTTAACGTTCTTCTAACAACAACCATAGACCTAGATTTTAACAATGATAAAAATAATTTTCACTTTTCCCCATCACATTTGGAATAGAAAAAGTTATCAAGTATTTGTCGAGTTTGATAAGCAATAGCACGTTTAGACAACGTACCTTCAAGTGAACTAATGAGAGTTTCATCAACCTGTATACATTTCAGAGTTCTTCGGCATGCAGTTTCTAATGGAGGTAAGGGTGTTGGAACTGGAGCATGTACAACATCACCAGGATGCTCCGACGTTTCAATAGGAGCCTCTTGTCTTTCGTTCTCTTGTTGGTAGTTGGATGTGGGAAATTGGACTCTCTCTTGGATGGTATCCATAACATTTGCTTCTTCCATTGTAAATCCTTCATTCAATGCCTCTCTAACTTCGTCGCTTGTATAACCACTACCCAACAAGTCATTCACTACTGTATTCTGAGGTTGACTTGATGTGGGAATTGAAACATCCCCCAATGAGAACCTATGTCTTACTTCTTGACTAGTGCCATGGGGTGCTTGTTCATCAAATGTTGTTGAAATTGAGGGCCCATGTAGTGAATTTCTCCGGTTTTCTTGAGGTAGATGGGTAGGAACGACCGTGTAATCATCTATGGTTGGAATTGGATGAGTTTCCATGGAATGCCTTCGATTCCACATGTCCAATATTTTCTTTTCTCTAACTTCTTCCATGGTTCCATGAGGCTTCTCTTTCCTTTCCGATTTCCTTTTTCGATTGCATGAATTCCCCATGACCACAATGAGAAATACTAAGAAAATAGATTCTAGAGGTGTGCTCAACTATTCAAATATACAAATTATTTCTCAATTGTGAATATAGGCTCTTC